>CM030359.1:393374270-393974270 GCA_017893485.1 Hemerocallis citrina
AAACGCTTTGTTCAAACTTAGTTCCTTTTCATTTATAATCGAACGAGCTTTGTTTGGCTCATGTTCTTTTATTGCTTTGGTTTGTTCATTTGTGTTTGAAGCTTGGTTCATTCTGTACTCATAAACATCTTTATCTAAATCTTGGTTTGAAATTGTTTTAAGTAAAAAATTGCATATGATTTTAACAAACTAAACATCTTCCTTCAAAGATTAAGGGGTTCTATGCAAAGAGATGCTAAAATTTCTGAATCTGATTAAGAAAAGATGTATTCAATTTTTTTATCATTTAAATATAGTGACATGAACTAATAATTAAGTTGACGTCCAACTTGTTTAGTAGAACTAAATAATTCATACAGAAATGCTAATGCAAGAAAAATTTAGCTCACTTAATATCCTCTAAATACATTGTGCAGAGAAGCTTGTCAGATTAACATGTAAATTAATCTAGAACACAATATAAAAGTGCTTTCTTGCACGATACAAATATGGGAAGGAAAAGAGTTTTCTCCTTAAACTTTGCAATTCATCACATTTTACAATACTTTTTTATATTCACATTGAGAAATAAAGGTCATCCCTTGTTGCAGGACTGCTAAAGGAATACTCATAAACTCGAGACAAAAGAAACACTATCATTATTTCTGGCTGAGATTATGATGTGCCTCCAACAGGTACCAAATGCCACAGGGAGTTTCTTTCTTTTCCACTCCTTTTCATTAGATTTTAGTCAATTTTGGTTGACACACGGTGAAACTTACAATACAGTCATCGGTACCTTCATTGGAACCTTAAAGAAAGTCCAATAATTTGTAGTTGAAAAAATGAAGGGTTCTTGACTAGTATGCCCCTAACAAATATGTGAATATCATTAACACCCCTCACCACAATGTACTTTCATATTTATCCCTAACCATGTGTGCTCCCCCTATTAGTTACCCCTCTGGTTAAAAGACATCAAAAGAGTGCAAAATATTCAGTTTTTTTAAATTGACTTGATGGAAAATGACTGAAATATCCACCTCTACAATTCTAACTTCATCTAGCTTCTTCATCCTTGTAAATCCAAACGATTCTAAACCCAACCAAAACTCATCAACTATTCTCGAAATTTTTTCACTGTTTTCAAGAAATTGACAAACTTGCAATGCAATTTTATAACTTCATCTTTTTCCTCACGTTTCATCTCCAAATTTGCCATCAATCTTATCTTTATAATGATAGATTGTAAGCTTTCTCAATTATTTCCCCTAGTTCTCCCTAAAATTATTAATTCTTTTTTATTTGATTTTCTAATTTGATTTTTATTCATCTGGAAGGGTTAAAACATAGTTAAATTAGGGATATCTAACATAGGGGTGAATATGAAATGGACTCACATTGTATGGGGCAAATATGAAAATACACATTTGGGGATATGCGATATTGGCATATTTGTTCAGGGTATACATGTTAAAAACCCAAAAATGAAAGGTTTCCTGAAAGAAAGAAAAAAAATAGTGGGGGAAGAGGGAGCTTAGAAAGGATTCAAATGATCAAATTTGAGCTGGAGAAAATAAAAAACCTAACTTGACGCAAACTTATCTGATTAAAATTACTAAACTAACTGTGAGGTAAAGCATCTTGTTTCCCTTAATAGAGAAATGAACACCTTTACCATGTGAAACCATGCAATTAGGCTCCATGTCATGAAAGATATTGTTAGCACTTTCCTAGATGAATACAAATGATTTAAACCTTCACAGTAACGAAGGCTGGCATAAAACCAACCATTGTAGCTGCTTGAAATTTTCTATTTAATATGTGCAGCACACAATTCAGTGATAGTTTCATTGATAAGGCTATTCTTAGGTGCTGTTTGCAACTACAAGTTTTACGAATAGAAACTGCAAGTGCAAGGTTCTTCCAAGAGTGTATATTAAAAACTTAAATAGTACCTCTGCTACCAGACCAATGAACCTTTCATCTTAGCTAACTTCATTCCACATTAATGATATCCACGGAAACAGTATGCAAATGATATCATCAGTAGGCTGCTGCATATCTGGCAGCCCCAGAACCTCCTCATAAATCATAATAATATAAATAACTTCTATAAGTTCAATCTAGATCGTAGGTCTGTACTTGGTCATTCTTTGTTTTGATTATAGATATATGTTACGTATTTCTTTCACTTAACTTGGTTCTTGAACCATCACCGTGTGACATAGATTGCAACTTAATTCCAACTTATAACTACATAGTTCCTTCACTACACATACAAGTAATCAGCCTCTAGAATACTTTAGCAAGTGATCTTGTTTTATTTATGACGACTGTATTCCCTCGCCACTGTGAGCCACATACGCGAAAAGAATAAATCTAATGAGGAGCTGCCTCATCTACATCCAATCCATGAAGTCCACCTCAAGTTTCATTGCTAAATCACGTTTACATCTATTGGCCTAAACACAAAATCATCTGCCTCTTTAACTTGAGCACAACTAATCCATACTATTAGATGATAATTTAAGAGGGAAGAAACAGAACATACAAATAGTAATTGAGCATATCGTAGGACAACATGAGCCGCAAACATGCAGATGAAGGTATCACAATTCGCATATATGCAAGGACAAGGACTTGAGTTAAACAACTTAACATGCCTGTTTGGACAAACGTGGTTCATGATCAACAAGCATTGAAGCTAGCTTTCTACGCCCACTGTTATCGGCATGGGCTGCAATGGCTGCATATGATATAGTTCTACATAATTTCAGCTGCAAAACAAAAACTCCTTCAGAAGTTGAACTACAAAGTGGCAAATCTATTTCAGCTGTAAGTTATACAGAAATGTGGACCTTTTCAAGCAAGAGTTCCAGAAGTTCAGCATCATGAATAGCCGGTGATGCTGTTATCTTTGTACAAGCCCAATGCATGATAACCCCTTCCTAAACAAGATAGGAAAGATTAATATATACTGCTTCTTCTCAATATATCAAATGCTTTTTGTGGATTAATTTATCTATGACCACAAAGGAAATATGGACAAGCAGAATGATATTAGTATTGATCTTTCAAATTATTAAAGAGAATTGCTAACTATCCATTTCCACAGTTATTCTTCATGCTCAACCTTTTCAATTGAAACAGGCCCTAAGAAATCAATTCATTTTTTATGCTAAGGAAGTCCAACAGATGATTAATTACACATACCTTTTTGCATTACTTACAGATAAACTTCCAGGCTTAGTGAAGTGATATTTACGATTTATATATATATATATATATATATATATATATATAGGGACATGATCTGGTGAGAACCACATGCGAACTTTTTTTGGGGACATTTCTTGAAAGATCCAAACCGATGAGAACTGTTCGCATCGGATAGCCTCCCAAAATATATATCACAAAGAAGAAGATTTAAATTTATGATTTGAACTGAACGGACAACAAATGGAACAAATGAATGTAGATATAACTGGGATGAGAATATACTATTCTCGATAATTTAGCTAATGTATATTTATAAACTACTGACAGGAGTTCAAGTTGAACATTTTCTTTTATTATGAACAAAAAATTTGACCGTAAAGAACAAATGTGATTTAATTTTATTGATAACTATCTGTAAAAAATAAGTTAACTAACAAATCTATATAATAAAACACAAAGAAAGCTATCAAGTGGCTCTCCTTCAATCCCCCCAAAATCAAAGGCCCAGATCTAACCTCACAAAACACATTTTCTCCACAAAACTCAAATTCAAATCCCCCCCCCCCCAAAAAAAAAAAACAACTCATTTATTTATTTAATTATTTCTCTCTCTCTCTCTCTCTCTCTCTCTCTCTCTCTCTCTCTCTCTCTCTCTCTCTCTCTCTCTATATATATATATATATGGAAACATGGACTTTTATATCCCAATTTAGAATTATTTTTCATCATATACTAATGGAAATATGGACTTTTATTTACAACTAATTATTGTCATACTATTCAAACTTCAGCTACATAATTGTTGATTTACTGTTTACAAGGCTTTTCATATGTTGTATCGCTTTTCATATGTTGTATCGTTCTAAAGACGTGCCGTAGGCACGTGGCCACGGGCAAATCTAGTATTTTGATAAAAGAAAACCTCCCCCGGGTGTTTCCTCAAAAAATCATTCATTTGGTTACATGTGCTAACTTTTAAATGTATCCCAGGGCAGAAGTTCAACCAATTCAGAAATGTCAGATCTTGGGCTCTGGGTGTATTGTTGAGTGGATAAAAATGTTTCTTTTTTTAAATAAAATTATTTATTTACTTATTGCGTGGATAAATATTGAAAAAAGTAAGAAAAAGCTGAATCCAAAGTTAATTGCTCTCCAACATATGGTTCTAGGTCCAAACTAGTGACAAATCAGAAAGACTCATTATAGTTAGGTGAGAGGTAATAAAGTTGCTTCTAGAACATGATAACACAATGTGCATACATAGCAAGAAAGAACGGAGGTTAGGGACACTGCAACTTTGTAAAAAGTATGGCTCCAGTGTACAACCATAATTCAATATGTTTGTAATATCACAATTATGCAAAAAAATGGAATCCAAATGACATCCAACAGTGTAATTTTGAGTTACATATTCAAAATAAGAAATCTAAAATCTACAGAAAAGTAATAATAGTTTCATAGTCCGTACAAAATTACAAAATACGTGAAGCTCCATAGCCATGACAAAAGTATAATGTTTACTAGTAAAAAAAAGAGAGGTATTTGAAAATTGTTTATTATGCGTCGATAAAAATCCGAAGATTGCCTTCAAGGTGTCCAGAATGTTAGATATGCATTAAAACTTACGGACATGTGTCTAAAATATAACATGTGCAAAAGTGTCAAGTGGTGTCCATGAAGTGTCAGTCACTAATGCAGGTATGGCTCCACGGTAGAAGCGTCCATGCTTCATAGCTCATAGACTATCAAAATTAGTTGGTGAAACTTGTTAAATATTTGACACCATCTCAGATGAAAAATATAAAAGTAAGAATAGTTGGGCAATTGGCTGTTGTAACCTATCTTTTCTCCAACCCTAAAATCAGGAATAGCACTCATTTACAGCTAATTAACTTAAGTGATCCCTTTCATTACTTAGCGTTAATCATTTGTTTTTAATATAATTAAAGCATGATGACTTAACGTGGATTAACATCTTCAGATATTAGGATTACTACGAACACTGAACAAAAATTCTACCGATTAACATCTTCAGATATTTGGAATCCAACATCCACAGCCACTACCCCACATGCACTTGACATTGCAATGGACATTTTGAAATGGGTCCATGGCAGGATTCCAATGGGATAAGGTAATCAAATAAGCATATCTGTGAAGTTAGCTTCAATTGGGGATAAGATGAAGGATAATTATCTCGATGGTATTGGACATTTGCATGTGATCAATTAGTAAGATAAGAAGTTACAGTTAAAGGAGCTTCTACAACTAGTCATTTATAAAAGTAAACCTGAACTACAGATGACGTGATTTTGATAAGAAATAAGAAAGACAGCCCTTAAGATAGCTGAATAATACAAAGGATTTGTGCACAAAAAATAAAGATAATACAAAGCTTTATTGCAGTTGTTGTTGTCATCAAAAAAGTAATAAGCTTCTATTCTTATCATGATTTGAAAAATTATCTGATCTAATTATACGTTAAAAAAATTCCTCGATGTATAGTGAAGCAAATTCTAATGCAGTAATAGATATGTAATGTTAAGTAGAAGTAAAATCCCTTGTCTGAACATACAAATGGGATGGCCACCGACCATTTTCCTGAATTATACTTTGTATCCATCAAAATAAAAAGAAATATATGGAATGCTCAAAAGCCCAAGTGTTTAATTAAAAAATTACTGTATTCAAGTTAAGGTACTCAGAAATCCGCAAAGCTGCAAGGTGCAGGTGAGCATTACACAAGCGTCCAATTAGAACTGGTGCTGTAAGCAACTGAAAGAAAAAAAATTGCAACCAGTTTCAGCAAAACTAAGAGATTCATCACTTACAAAAAATTAATAAAATGTTGAAATGGTGTAGACCTTGTACTGTTGGATACTAAGGGGAATTCCGATTTCCGGGCTTCTAACAGCATTTAAGACTCTCAAAGTTTTGCACATTTCTGGAAAGCGCTCTCGTGGGAACTGACTGTCAAAGCCAACTGGATATCAATGCCAAGAATACAATCAGAAAATAGTTGCTCTATCAAAGAGAACATCAAAGAACTATGCGGATAACAAACTTCATAATTATACAGCACACCATCAAAATTTAGGAGTTCTCCAGAAAGTAGACTATGGACAGAAAAAGTAGTGATACACCATCTCAGTGCATATCACAACTCAAGTGGCTTTCAACAGATGGTATAACAAAGATGTTCCAACTTTCCATTCTTCAATATTCATGCCACGCATGTTGTCGGTCAGTGATGCTTTTCATGGTATTCAATTTATTGGTTTTCAGTAGAAAGTATCATGACAACAAAAAATCAACTTGGGATACAACTGTTATGGAAACAGACTCTCCTCTCGCCCATTGTTTTAAATTTCGGCCGATACGGCCGAAATTTTATTTTGGCTAGCATGCCGATACGAAATTACATAGTTTATACTCCATATCGTTATGGACCGAAATGTGTAGATTTTGGCCGAAATTGTCGAAATATCGGCCGAAATAGACACACTAATATTATTGTGAATATATAATTTTTTTTTTGTTTTACTTTTTGCATATAAGTCTTTCAATATAGGACCTTAAGCTAAGATAATGTGAGAATTTCGTCTCTCTATTGTTTGTTTATGTGCAAAGTCAAGTAAGTATATTAACTAATACATTTTTTCTAATCAATTCAAATTCAATTTAGTTATATATTTTTATTACATTCTATTTTATATTGTTGTTAAATTCTGCGAATATTTACCGTAAATGATGCATGTTATTAGTTACATTATACAATATTTTATATGATAAATGACATGTCGAGCATATAATATTTTGTTTAGTAACGAAAAAAATATGTTTATTGATTGTCCGAAATGAACATCCGAGATGATCACATTTCGAAACACCCCTTGCCGAGACGAGTCCGAAATCTGAGATTCAAAACCTTGCTCCCGCCTCTCCTTTCTTCTTTGCTTAGTCCATTCTTCTATCTTCCATAATCCCATTTAAACTCGTATTCTTCCTTTATCTCAAGTATTTTTCAATTTTTTCTTCCATCTCAACTTGAATTCTTCCACATTTCAGGTATGTCAAATGCTATCTTATACCTCTTAAGGGCTTACTAGTTGATGGGGAATACAAACGAGAATATTCTAGAAGAAGTTTAAACACGATACCTTATATAGTAGAAATTTATTTTCTGGTTACTATTTTAGTTTATCATGATTAAGGAAAGAAAATTTTCGGATTTTATTTACAATTATCCCATCTAAAGGACAATTTGTTGTTGAATGAAGTAGATTAGTTGATTGCGAAATTGTGAAAGCAAGTTGCTTTTGGGTTGTGTGCCTTTGCTATGTTATCTTCCCCATTTTCTTCCTTTCACTAATTTTCCCTTCTTCCTTTAACTCCAAATCCTCTTTTTGATCCCCATTCTTCCCAATTTCTCAACTAGTTATGCATATCTAATCTATCTTGTCTGATTCGTGCAAGACCATTTTGTGGTTGTCTTCACTGATATCTCCAATTTAAGAGACAAGGATTACATTGTTATTACTTAATAGAAAA
Organism: Hemerocallis citrina; assembly: GCA_017893485.1. Taxonomy (NCBI): domain Eukaryota; kingdom Viridiplantae; phylum Streptophyta; class Magnoliopsida; order Asparagales; family Asphodelaceae; genus Hemerocallis; species Hemerocallis citrina. The sequence continues at coordinate 393,382,023 of CM030359.1, forward strand.
CCAGTTCTACACAGAAATATTCTTAATAGATCTGTTTATGAAATGTGCATCTTTAGGGTCAGAACTAGATGATAATATTCAGTTTTGTAGGAATACCAGATGCATGGATCCAACAACTCAGTGATGCAGACATAATTCCTGATAAATATTTAGTTAGAATTCTACTTCTCTTTACTATATTCAATAAAGTCTGACCCATAAAAGACGACTAGTTTAGGAAATTTCTTTCTCCACATTGTTGTAAAAAAAGCTCGCTACAGCCTCAGTTCTCGTCCCTGATTTAGTCTAGAATGCTTAAGCTCTTGTTCAAGATTTACACGCACTGTCCCATCTTTCACTTTTTTCCCCTGAAAACACCTAACCAGGGGCTAGGAATTCGGCGGTCTCTAAGCAGCCCCATGACGCACACCACCTATTAACACGCTGTGCAAGAAGTCTTCAATCTAAATGTCCAACTTTCTTTTAGCAACAACTATCCTATCAATAGATATATTTCTCTCAAAAAATCAAAGATTGGAAGTTCAGATATGCATTGCATTTATCAGACTAATGTAAGAGTAATGAAAACAGAAAAAGACCACAATAGGCATTGAAATAGCTGGTAGACTGAAAACCACATGAATATTGCTGACAAACGAATGCTTCTCAAAAGGCCAATGTTCAATGATGATCTTTTCACCGAAAAAGAGAATGTAACTTTTACAAAGGACCAACCTGCAAAATGCCAGACCATAACTTGCAGCTCTCAACAATGTTCTTTGGCGTGAAACATCGAATTCGTGTCCAGCAGCATCTATACAAGCTTCAACAGCCTGAGGCAACCGGGAACGCACCAGCCTAAGGTTCTCATCAGCCTGCATATCATCACAAAAAATCAAAACAACATTCTCGGCAGACCTACAACAACGACAAAAATGATCAAATTGTGACACCTTAGCACTGTGCTTATCAAAATGATCCAACGCATCGTACAACAGTGCCCCCGGCTCCGTGCTCCCCAGCTGAAAAATCGACACCGTGGAATCCGGCACCCTCTGCAAAAACTCCACACTTGAATTCGACACAATCCTCACCCCATCACACTCCGGCACCAGCAACACCGGCTCGTCATAATAATACCTCACCGGCTCCCCATTCGGCCCCACCATCAACAACACCTCCTCCCAATACAGCAGCACACTATCCAGCCCACACCACGCCATCTGCTCCGGCGCCAGCACCGTCTCACACCCGTACTCAAAAATCACCCTCGAAAAATCGGTCAGTATCACCAGCAACCTCCCGTCACCCGTAAACATCGCCAAATACTTGCCATTGCCTGAAACCGCCATCTTCTGAATCGGCCCCAGCCCGTCCCCCAACCGCCGCACCCCGTCCTCGTCCACCGCAATCACCCCATCCCCCACCGCCAGCAAAACCTCCACATTCCCCGACATTGTGTACTTCGGCTCGATGACGGCCATACAGAGGACTGAGTCGTCTTCGTTGAGTCCAGGGTCTGGGAGTTTGATTGGTTTGGGGTTCTTGAAATCGGAGACGGAGAAAAGGAGGTTTTGCTCGGTGATGCAGACGAGGCCGGTGGGCCAGGCGACGGCGTCGACGACGTTCTGCTCGAAGCATTCTTTGCCCATGGAGAAGGAGGGAGGGGATGCGGGTTCCCCTCGGAGGGTGAAGTGATGGACGGTGCCGTCTTGGACGAGGGCGAGGAGGGAGAGGTGGTCGGACCAGGAGAGGGAGATGAGGCGGCCGCCGGGGCGGTCCCAGGGGAGGGAGGAGAGGAGGACGCCGGAGGAGGAGAAGAGAAGGAGGTGGCGGCGGGCGGACTCGGAGTGGAGCTGGATGAGCTTGGAGTCGTCGCGGATGGCGGCGATGGGGCCAGAGAAGGGGGCGGCGGCGACGCGGTGGGTGGAGAGGGAGATGCGCCAGGGGAGGAGGGAGTAGAGGGTGGGCTTGTGGTAGTACCGGTTGAGGAGGAGCTGCCACTCCGCGGCCACGGAGACGGCCATGGATTTTTGGTCGAGATCTGGAAGATGAGGAAAATGCTGATGGTTATGAGTACTGATTGGTTTATTTACTGGGTTGTTCGTACGTGTAATGCGCGGATTTGCATGGTTCGTTTCGAGTTTGGGTTTATTTACTTTGGGCTTTGGGCTTTGGGCTTGAATTTTGTGGAAGAAGAATAGAAGATTGGGAAGTTTGGGCTCGATTTGGAGTTGGGATCAGGGTTGGTTTTCGGAGAGTATAAAATTGAAATTATTAAAAAAAAATTAATTAATAAAGTTGTAGCCACACACACACATTGTTAGAAAAATTACTGACTGAGGAACTTGTTGAGTTATTCGCTACAATCAACACAAACCACCAAGCACATAATAGATCATACCGAACACATCAAAGCACACACAAGTTTGTTTCGGTTGGGATTTTCGCCTTAATCCGGGGGAGAAAAAATCTGAGTTGTTATTCAACTAGAGAATATACAAGAATGTTATAATTCTTATCATGACCCTTTCTCAAACCTCACCAGCAAGTACTAGTTGTTTACAATTAGATAATCACTCAATCTAAAGTTGTAGCCACACACACACATTGTTAGAAAAATTACTGACTGAGGAACTTGTTGAGTTATTCGCTACAATCAACACAAACCACCAAGCACATAATAGATCATACCGAACACATCAAAGCACACACAAGTTTGTTTCGGTTGGGATTTTCGCCTTAATCCGGGGGAGAAAAAATCTGAGTTGTTATTCAACTAGAGAATATACAAGAATGTTATAATTCTTATCATGACCCTTTCTCAAACCTCACCAGCAAGTACTAGCTGTTTACAATTAGATAATCACTCAATCTCTCTTTAATGAAGTACTCTCTCTTTTTCTCTTGGCTCTCAATGAAGGTCAATAACAACAATATATAGAGATCTAGAGAAATCCTAGTTAGATATCTTGATACAATAGCCATTGGATATTCCTGAAGAGATAACCCTACGATAATAACCGTATGATCTGACTTGAAGAGCAAGTTGGGCTTCTCACGAATTATCAAAACCCGACCCAAATAATCTATCAGCGCCACGTTTGGTCGACCGCACCCCCAGGACGGTCGACCGCAACCTGCTGCTGCTATTGTTTGCTGACTGTTTCCCCTTGCTTTCACTCTATCTCGGATCATCTCGATTCCTCCATCATCTCATCGTCTTCTTATCTAACATAATATGTGATATGGCTAAAAATGGGGTTAAATCGGAACCGCCCAGATTGGGCGCGAATCTTGATACTCGGGGGTAAAATGGTAATTTCACATACAAGTGGATCAAAGGCGGGTACTGAATCTCCTTCTCACAGATCCAATAACCCGCCAACGGATCCACACCTATCGGGTACGGGTCCCGACCCAAGGCGAACCCAAACCAACGAGAGACAAATCAGGATCCCTGATTTGGCCAAATCAACGGCCCTGATTTGCTCCCACCGGGAATCAAGGAAAGCTTTCCTAAACAGACTGAGGATTTTGTTCCCGGCTGTTACACAGGAAATCAGACCCTTAAACGACTCCCCTGGCGACTATAAATACCACCCCTCTACCACCATGACCAGGTTAATCACTTTTTCACCACTTTAAGCTCTTTCTTAATCTCTTCTGATTACTGACAAGAGCGTCGGAGGGTGCGTCGCCGGAATCAACCCCAGTGTCTCGCACTTCCTTGCAGGTTGCGCCAGGAGCAAGAAGGCTTGAGTCAACTGTTCAGGTTTTTCTCGAGCTCACAAATTCTATCTGTTTACCCCCACACCGAAATCAGCGGTAACAGATTGGCGCCGTCTGTGGGAACCAACCACACGAACAGCCTCAGGCCCCTTCTCTGTCGTCCTCTCCAACCATGCCTCCAAAGAAGGTCAGATCTAGAGGGTCAAACCATGGAGCTAATCCCGCCGACCCTACAGAGGAAGCCCCTTTCAATCCTATTCCTCAGTTCGATCTTCCTCCGCCGGCCCAGCAGGGCCAACCTCCTCTTCCCAAGCAGCAACCCAACAATGGCCCTTCCGGCCATAACGGTCGGAAGCAGAAGGCCCCTCAACCCGGACCATGTCTCGGTCCATAATGGGTCCTCGGACTCAATGGCTTCTCATCACCCCGACCTCCGCCACACGATTCTGAACTGCCAGAAAGACGAAGACCTCCGCACTCACCTTGATGAGAGGCGGGCCCGAGAGGGAGCCTCCCGCCAGCATCATGGTGAGCGCTCGCCTCACCGCCGAGACGGCAGGCGGTCTCCGGACCGAAGGGGCCGAGCGGCTTCGCCCGAGCGCCGAAGGAGGAGGCCACAGTCCCCTGCGGATCGGCATCATCGCAGGAACAATGACACACCCATCACCCGTGCCGAGTTCCTACAATTCCAAGACACCGTACTGCAGGTTCTCAACCTTCGGCAGAACGTCCAAAATGCCCAGAGGGCTCCAACGCCCCCGAGGGATCCCAGTCCTCATCGCCAAACCCGCAGTCCTTCCCCCGCTCCCAGCCGCCAGCAGCAGCACTACAGTCCTCGCCAGTCCCAGGACTACCGGCACCGCAGTCCGCGCTCCCCTTCTTATGAAGAGGAGTCCGGGGGGTCATATGATTACCAGCGGAGGGACGACGCCCTCATCCGCCGTCTCCATGAGGTGGAAAGGCGTATTGGCCGCATGGACAGGGAGGAGTCCCGAGCGGGAACAGTCCGTCCTAGCAGACCCCCTTTCTCTCGGTCGATCATGGAGGCCCACATACCGAGGGGTTTCAAACCTCCGCAGTTTGAAACGTACTCAGGGGAATCCGACCCAGTTGATCACGTCGAAAGCTTCAAGACCCTGATGCTGATCCATCAAGCTTCCGACGCCGTGCTCTGCAGGACCTTCCCCGCCACCCTCAGGGGGTCGGCTCGGGAATGGTATTCCAGACTCGCTCCCTCCTCCATCTTCTCGTTCGAGCAGTTTGAAACACTGTTCATAACTCACTTCGTGAGTAGCAGGCGGGCCGAGAAGACAAGCCTCTCCCTACTGAACCTACGGCAGGAAAGGGAGGAGAAGCTGCGGGACTATGTGAAAAGATTCACCGCAGAGGTCAGGTCTATCGCCTCCTTAGACCAGTCAGTGGCGATAGTGGCGTTCCAGTCGAACGTCCTCAACGCCAACCTCCGATCGTCCCTAGCCAAGAATCCCCCGCATGACTTCGCCGACCTCCTCCTGAGGTGCGAGAAGTATATCCGAGCAGAGGAGGCTGAAGCCCTCCCGAGCTTCGGAGGGTCCTCCTCGGGGTCGAAGAGGAAGGCGACGGGGGAAGAGGGCTCCAAGAAAGCTCAGAAGGACAACGGCGGTCAGCGTCGCCCTCCCCCCAGGTTCGAGAAGTTCACTCCCCTCACCACTAACGTCTCCACCATCCTAATGGAAGTGGAGAAGGAGGGAGTCATCCCTCCAGCTCCGAGGATGCACACCCCGGCAAAGAGGAGGAACAAAGATAAATGGTGTCGCTACCATCGGGACCACGGCCACGACACGAACGACTGTCGGCTACTGAGAGACGAGATAGAAGCCCTCATCCGGAGGGGGCAGTTGGCCAAATTCGTAAAGAATAACGATCGGGCGGATCGCAACTCTCCTCCGCCTCGGGGGGCTAACAAGCGCTCCGAGCGATGCGAGGAGACACCCGAGTTCGAGGAAGAACGGATTCTGCACCTGATCCACGGAGGCCCCATGGGAGGCTCCTCTAATTCCTTTCGGAAGGCCTTCGTCCGAGAGGTTAACTCGGTTCACAGCACCCCTCCTCCCAAAGGTCTCGGCGTCCCCGTGACTTTCTCCGACGCAGACCTTGAAGGGGTCCGAACCCCACACTGTGACGCCCTCGTCATCGACCTCCGCATGGCCAACTTCAAGGTGCAGAGGATCTTAGTTGACAATGGGAGTTCGGTCAATATTCTCTTCCTCTCGGCCTTCCGAGGCCTGCAGCTGTCCCGAGACCGTCTCAAGCCGGCCGGTTACACACTCCACGGGTTCACGGGGGTCCCGGTAACTGTCGAGGGGGTGATAACCCTGGACGTAACCGCGGGGAGCACCCCTACTACCCGGACCGAGCCGATGGACTTCATGGTCGTCGACGTCCCGGCAGCGTACAATGTCATTCTAGGCCGACCCGGCCTAGCTGCCTTGGAGGCTGTCCCCTCGGCGTACCATTTGAAAATGAAGTTCCCCACTCAGTCGGGAGTAGGGGAGGTCAGGGGAAGCCAAGAAACAGCCCGGAAGTGCTACATGACTTCCACTGGGGGACCAGTGCTCTTGCTCGAGACACTAGAAATCCCCGAGCCGAAAGCTCGGCCAACGTCCGAGCCGGCGGACGAGTTAGAAGAAGTGCTCTTCTCGGATGAGGACCCGAGCCGGAAGTTCCTCATCAACAAGTCCTTGCCGACCGCACTGTGCTCGGACCTGATTCAATGCATCCGGGATAACCGTGACTTGTTTGCATGGTCGGCCGCGGACATGCCCGGCATTTCCGAGGAGCTGCTCGTGCATTGCCTAAGTGTCGAACCGGGGTGCAAACCGGTTCAGCAGAAGAGGCGAAAGTTCGCTCCCGAGCGACAGCAGGCCATCAAGGAGGGGGTGGATAAACTGCTGAAGGCCAAGTTCATACAGGAGGTAAACTACCCTGAGTGGCTCTCCAATGTTGTAATGGTCAATAAGTCGAACGGTTCCTGGAGAATATGCATTGACTTCACCGACCTGAATAAGGCGTGTCCGAAGGACCCATTCCCTCTTCCCAACATCGACACCCTCATTGACGCCACCTCGGGCCATGAGCTCCTCAGCTTCATGGATGCCTTCTCAGGCTATAATCAAATCCGAATGTTCCCTCCGGACATTCCGAAGACCTCCTTCATCACTGACCAGGGCCTCTACTGCTATCGAGTCATGCCGTTCGGGTTGAAGAACGCGGGTGCCACCTATCAGCGCCTCATCAATAAGGTCTTCCAGAACCAGATAGGTCGGAATATGGAGGTCTAAGTTGACGACATGCTCGTCAAAAGCGTCCGAGGCACTGATCACGTGGCCGACCTCCGGAAGCCTTCGGTGTGTTGAGAAGGCATAGTATGCGTCCCGAACAAGTGTGCGTTCGGGGTCTCCTCGGGAAAATTCCTCGGCTTCATGGTAAGCCAACGAGGAATCGAAGCTAACCCCGAGAAGATTAAGGCCATATTAGACATGGCCCCGCCTCGAAACATCAAGGAGGTGCAGAAGCTTACTGGTCGGCTCGCTACTATCGGTTGGTTCCTCTCGAAGTCGGGGGAAAAGTGCCTCCCCTTCTTCAAAGCACTCAAGGGGGCTAAGGGTTTTGAATGGGGCCAACCACAACAGGAGTCGTTCGACCAACTGAAGGCCTACTTGGTGAACCCTCCTCTGCTCAGCGAACCGGTTCCGGGCGAGACTCTCATCGTCTACTTGGCTGCTTCCGAGCAGACCTTGAGCGCTGTCTTGGTAAGAGAGGAGGACCGGTCCCAAAGGCCCATCTACTACGTGAGCAAAGTGCTTCGGGACGCCGAGCTTCGCTATCCGAAGATAGAAAAGATGGCCTATGCCCTAGTCACGGCGGCGAGGAAGCTTCGGCCATACTTTTAGTCCCACTCGATCGTTGTCCTCACCGACCAACCCCTAAAGCAGATCCTCTACAAGCCTGAGACCTCGGGCCGGCTGATGAAGTGGTCCATAGAGCTGAGCCAGCATGACATCTCTTACCAGCCTCGGACGGCAATTAAGGCGCAGGCACTCGCCGACTTCATCGTAGAGTCCACTATCCCTGAGGTCGGTCACATCCCGAATGGACCCCCCATTTGGACAGTCTTTGTGGACGGATCCTCCTGTAATGAAGGAAGCGGCGCCGGCATCATCCTGAACGGCCCTGACGACTTCGTCCTCCAGTATGCGATCCGCATGAACTTCAAGGCCTCGAACAATGAGGCAGAATACGAAGCACTCATTGCAGGACTCGGACTTGCACGAAGTGCCGGGGCGCAGCGCCTCCGAATCCACAGCGATTCCCAGCTCATCGTGAACCAAGTCTTGGGCGAGTACGAGGCCCGAGACGAGCGGATTGGCAAAGTACCTCGCTAAGGTTCGGACCCTCATGGGCCGGTTCGAAGAGGCGCTCATCCAGCGGGTCCCTCGTGAAGAGAACTCACAGGACGACGCCCTCTCCAAATTGGCCTCTTCCTCACTGCAAGGTCTCGAACAGACCGTACTGATCGAAGTCCTCTCTAAGCCGAGCATCGAAGACGAGACACCTGGCTCGGCGGAATCGTTGCCGGTCGTGTTACAAGATAATTGGATGAAGCCTTTGGTGGAGTTCTTAAGAGATGGGCTCCTGCCCGAAGACCCCAAAGAGGCGCGCCAAGTCAGAACTCGGGCCGAGCAGTATGTCTTGATCGAGGGCATCCTATACAAACGCTCTTTCTCTCAAATAGACGGCCGACCATACCTAAGGTGCCTCTCTCCGGAGCAGGCCGAATACGCCCTACAAGAACTCCACGAGGGCATTGGAGGGGCACACTCAGGATTTAGGTCCTTGGCCCGAAAAGCTTTAAATTATGGATACTTCTGGCCGACCCTCCTTCAAGACGCCGAGCGACACGTTCGGCAATGCAGCTCTTGTCAGAGACACTCCAACATCCGTCGCCTCCCTCAGGCCAACCTCGCCTCCCTATCAAGTCCTATCTCCTTCGCAATGTGGGGGATGGATTTGCTAGGGCCTTTCCCTCCGGCTCCGGGTCAGTTCAAGTTCTTGGTCGTAGCCATCGACTACTTCTCGAAGTGGGTCGAGGCCGAGCCCCTCGCCACTATAACCGAGAACAAGGTGGTACAGTTCTTCTGGAAGTGCATCATCTGTAGGTTCGGCGTCCCCCGTGTCCTCGTGGCGGACAATGGGACTCAGTTCACTGGCGCAGCATTCCGAGCTCTATGCGGTGACCTGGCCATCCAGCAGCGCTTCTCGTCCGTCTCCCACCCTCAGTCGAACGGACAGGCAGAAAATGCTAATCAGCAGATCCTCGCAGGCATCAAGAAAAGGCTGGACAAAAGTTCCAAGGGCTTATGGGTCGACCAACTCCCCAACGTCCTATGGAACTACCGCACGAGCAAGCGGACCCCCACAGGCGAGTCCCCTTTCAACCTCACCTATGGGTCCGAGGCCGTGATACCTCTCGAGGTCGGAATACCTTCCCCTCGGCTCACAGCCTATGACGAAGCACAGAATGCCAGGGACCTCAGAGCAAACTTAGACCTGATAGATGAACTGAGGGAAAGGGCGTCAATTCGGCAGCAGATGTACCGAAGAAGGGTTGAACTAGCGTACAACAAAAAGGTCCGACCCGCCAACCTTAAGCAAGGAGATTTGGTCTTGAGAAAGCTAGCCATATCCTTCGCCAGTCAGAAGAGCAAGCTGGCTCCGAACTGGGAAGGGCCGTACAGGATCACGAGGGTAGTTCGGCCCGGAACATATCGTCTTGAAGACCTAGAGGGCAGAGAACTTCCGAGGACCTGGAATGCCGACCACCTCCTAAAATACCAAGAAAGCGCTCCGGCGCCACTCTAAGTATCATAGGATATCGAGCCATTCCGGTCCTCCGACTTGTAACCTATTTTCATAAATTGTACTATGTAAAACGGTTCGCCGTCGGTTATTAATAAAGAAAGCTCTTTCATATCTGTGAATCCGCATGCTTCTCCCCCCTCTTATTATCTACTTTTTAAAATTTTAGTTTCAACCAACGGTTCGGAGTCCAACACTCGGCTCGACTTTACCTCCTCGGCTCGCCACCGGACGAGCCAGGGATAGATCGCCGTTCGAAATTGCTCCCACAACCGTTGAACTACACCGATGGTTCGGAGTCCAACACTCGGCTCGACTTTACCTCCTCGGCTCGCCTCCGGACGAGCTAGGGGTAGATCGCCATTCGGAATTGCTCCCACAACCGTTGAACTACACCGATGGTTCGGAGTCCAACACTCGGCTCGACTTTACCTCCTCGGCTCGCCTCCGGACGAGCCAGGGGTAGATCGCCGTTCGGAATTGCTCCCACAACCGTCGAGCTACACCGATGGTCTCGGAGTCCAACACTCGGCTCGACTTTACCTCCTCGGCCCGTCCCCGGACGAGCCAGAGGTAGATCGCCGTTCGGAATTGCTCCCACAACCGTCGAACTGCGCGATAATCCCGAAGTCCAATGCTTGGTTCAAATCCACCCCTACGGATTGCCTCTCGGAAAGCTCCTATATAGTGGCGGGGGCTCGGCTTATCCCTAGTCCGAGCCACCCACATCGCCGAGACGGAAGAGAATAAGAAGGGTAAGATATTTCTCCGGTCGGAATCCGAGCAAGTGCCATTCCGACCCTGCAAACGGAGAAAACTCACATTCTCCTCAACTTTCACGCATGATCTCGATCGGACGGCCCAGATCTTGCCGAGGACACTAGACGACAAGATAGTGTTTCCTTGGGAAATGTGCCCGTCTCGAGATGCACGCCATCATCCGATGGCCCGGGTTGCGCCACGTCGCTCGACTAGCCGAGACCCCCTACCTTCGGTCGGCTGCCGAGCAAGTGCCTTTCCGAGCTCGCAAACGGAGAAAACTCACTTTCTCCTCAACTTTCGCGCATGATCTCGATCAGACGGTCCAGATCTTGCCAGCAGCGCTAAACAACAAGATAACATTTTCTTGGGAACTGAGCCACCTCGAGATTCGTGCCAACATCCGACGGCCCAGATCTTGTCAGAACCTCTAAACGACAAAGTAACGCCTTTTCGGGAGCTAGTTCGCCTCGAGATCCTCACCGACGACACCGTGTGCCCGATCCCAGGACCTCGGTACGGCCAATACACTCACGAACGAAATAAGAATGCAGAGCAACAAAGGAAATTTTATTAATGATCAGGACACAATACAAAGCTGTCTCTCCACAGCTACAAAGCATCAAAAAACAAAAAATACAACGCCGACCCACAACACTTAGCGTTCAAATAGAAATGTCTTCACTAGAATGTTCGGTCACCTGACCGTCCTCCTCGGCTGACAGCTCCCCCTCATCTTTCCGGAGCTTCGCTGCTACGGTCTGCAAGTGTCGGATCTCCGAGAGCAAATCGTCTTGCTCGGCTATAATCTTCGACTGGTTGTGTCGGATACACTTGACCCGAAGAGCGTTGCCGAAAGCGGTCTGCGAATCTTCGTCCCCTCCTGCGGGGCTCAACTCGGAAATTTTATTCTCCAGGCGTTGGATCTCGGCTTCCCGTAGGTCAAGGACGGACAAAAGGTGGGCCTGCTCGCTCTCAGCTCGGCATAGCTCCAGCTCGGCGCTCCTAGGACTCAGAGCCACCGTCCCCGAAGTTGCCTCGGATTCAGAGTCATCATCCGAGCCGTGGGAATCAGCATATGGGTCGGCCGGCTCGAGCTGAAAAAAGGAAAAAAAACAAGTAGCGAGACTTCAAAACATTGCCGAAGCCCAACACTTCAAAATTTTCCAAATCAAAAGTCCGAATTCATATTCAGATGTATTAATTCTCCATACAACAAGACTGACTCTACTACAAAGTTGGGCCATAATCAGGAAAAACTTAGTTGGCATGATCAGGGTCTCTTCGGAAGGGGAACGCTTCGGTTTAAGGAGACGCGAGGACGACGAGGCCTGCCCTCCGAACCCGATCCCAAACCAACGAAACGTGACCCCCCTTTGCTGCTGACCCTGACTGTGGCCCCAACCGAGGCACCGCTTGACGAAACAGCTGCACTACTCTGAGCGTCGGCAGGGCTCCGCCCCCCAGCAGGGAGACGTATCGCGAGTTCGTAGAAGGAAATCCCCTTCTCGCTCTCTTCACGCGTGCACGACGTGCTGCGAACGTTGGCCCTCACTGGCAGAGGCTTGAGTGACGCGACCTCTTCTTCCAGTTCGATAATTCTGTCTCTCAGAGCGTCGTCATTCGTCGACTTCTTCAAACGAGAGGGCCTCGACGAGCTCGAGATGTTGGCATTGTCAGTCGCGAGCCGTCGGAAGTGGGTGACCTCGATCCCCCTGTCTATCGTGATCCTTCTGAGCCTGTCGACTTCGGCCAGTAGCCTCTTGCGCTCGGCCGACACCTTCTCCAGTTCGGAAGTCAGCTTCTCTTCCGCCGCCGAGCGTTCTTTCTTCGATAATTCCAAGTGTTGGACCTCAGCCAAAAGGTCGTCATTCTTCTGCTCGGCGGCAGTAAGCTCTCTACGGAGCCGCTCGACTTCCCCTTCGGGACAAGGAGCTTGGGGGTACTTCTGCAGTTGCCACAGCTCGCGACAATACCTCCGTACAGCTGCCTTCGTCTCCTCCAGCCTGCCGAGCAGGAGAAACCGATTCTGTCGGCTCTGCAAGAGCTCGCCCTTCGTTTTCGCCAGCTCCTTTCGAAGGTATACAACCTCCGTGATCGGACCGCACTTTACCTGAAAATCAGAGATGAATCCGAGACCTAACACTTGGAGAATTCTACGCCGAATCAAACACAAAATCCGAGACTCGACACTTGGATAAATTTTGGCCAAACAAAATGTTTTCATTCAAAACCAAGAACAAGTTTACAAAAGCGGTGGCCAGTCCGCAATTAGGCTTACAAAATAAAGAGCAAAACTACGAAAGACTAAAAGAGGCTAACAAGTCAGGGGTCGACCTTTTTGTCGTTCGGGTCCGTCGACCCCTCGGCTGTGTTCTCGCCCTCGCCCTCGTCTTCGTCCTCGCTCCCATCCTCCTCCTCGGAGTCGCCGTCCTCCTCGTCCTCGGCCTCGGTCTCGCCCGGACCCTGGACGCCTTCTGTCTCCCCCTCGGGATTGAGCAGCCCCACGGGAACCTCCTCCTCCCCCTCCACGGGGTCGTAAAAGTGATAGGAGGACGTGTCGAAGCCCGGGTTCTTGGCGGCTACGTGGAGCAGGGCTCGACCGTAGGCATCCTCCATGTTCTGGAGCATGTGCTGCGCGGCCTCCTCCTGTACGGCCTTCCTCACCTTCTTCACCTTCTTCTGGTGTTTGGCCATGATCTTGTCGGCCCTCTTCCGAGCCTTCTCCGCTTCCGACCGAGCGTTGGCCAGTGCCTCCTTCAGCTCGGCAGCCTCCTTCTCCGAGGCCTCAAGTTTGGCCGCCGCATCCGTCGACAGCTGAATGGCGTGGGCCAGCTGCTGCTCCAGCCCCTTCACTTCAGCACCCCTCTTTGATGAGAGGAGCTGCTCGGCATCAAGCAGCTGCATGGCCTTGACGCGCTCCGCCCTCTCCCGTTCGTTCTCCTGCTCCTTGTTCGCAAACTCCTCGAGCAGGAAGTTGAAGTGGCAGAGGGTCTGAAAAAGAACAGCAGATTAAAATCCGAACCCAAAGACTTAGAAAAATTCTAAGAAAGAAATTTTGATAAGGGAGAGCTCGGCCTACTTACCGACATTGTATTCCGAGCAATCTGCATCGCGGCGTCCCCTGCTAGCCCGGCCTTCAGGGTCGCTCGATCCTTTGGGGTCGGCAGGTGCCTCACCGCCTCCATGCAGATGTTGCCGTCGACCAAGAAGCCGTCGACGTTCATCACCTGCCAGTCAGGGACGAAGATCTGCTTGTGGCGCTCGGTCAAGATCTTCTCCGCCTCGGCAGTGAGGGGCGGAACTTGGAGGGACAACACCTCCTTCACCCCGAACGCACCGCTCGACGAACCGGGAGCATCCACCTTCGGGGTCGGTGTCGGCGCCTCCGAAGCAGGGGGGTCAAGGACCATGACCTCCCCCTGCTCGAGGACCATGACCTTCGGCTGGTCGGCAGCCTTCACGACTGTAGGCTTCTTCGAAGCTCGGCCTTCCTGAGGTCCTGCCGAAGGCCTCTTCTTCTTCGCCTCCTGCTCCGACCTGCCCTTCGCCACCAGAGCTTTGTAATCCAGCTTCATCGTCTCTGCACAAACCGAATGAAAAAACTTAGAAAATTTTTCATGAACTTTAAGCAGAGAGTACAAATACCAGAAGCATACTAGGGTCGATCGGACTGAGACCCCCTCGGAACAGATCCTCCTCAGTAATTTCTTTCCAGCTTAGCGCTGGCAGGGCGAGGAGCTTCTTCTGGACCTCTGCCTCCTCATCACTCAGCACTGCCTCCTTCTTGGTCCGCTTGGGCAGACCGTCCTTTGCCCAAACCGTCGGTATCACCCACGGCGCAGGGGCTCGGATGAGGAAGTACTTCTCCTTCCAATGTTTGATCGAGTCCGGATTCTCGATCAGCTTCACACCCGTCCGGGGCGAAAGATAGAACCTTTGTTCGTCTCGCCTTGGCTGGCAGGGTCGGTAGAGACTCCAAAAGAGGAACATACTCGGCTTGGCACCGACCTCTTGGCATCGGAGGACGAATGCCATGACGTGCCTCCATGTGTTCTGCATCAGCTGGGTGGGGCTCAAGCCGTACCACGTCAAGACCTCGACAACGAACGGGTGGAGGGGAAAACGGAGTCCGGCAATAAGGGAGTCGACCGGAAAGACGCACACGTCCGACGAGGATTTTGTGTTGGCTCGAAATCCCGGCCCAGGGAGGAGCAGTCCGTAGTCGGCGGGGATCCGGAAACCCTCTCAGACCAGACGAAGGTCACCCTCGGTGAGAGAAGAGATGGTGTGGTCCACCTCGGACAGCTCCCTCGGCTCATTCTCCTCCACCAATTTAGCCGTGCCTTGGGTCACTCTCTCCAAGGTGTCCTCGGCATAGTCCCGTACACCTCCCACGCTCGACAGAGCAATGGGCTGCCGACCGAACGCTCCCGCCGTCTTCGGCGTCTCCACGATCGTGACCACGGCCTTACCCTTCTGGGACACCGCCTCGACCTCTTTAGGCAGCTCGGCCACTTCTCCCTCTCTATCCAGACGAACGACGCTCTGATCGCTCGGCTCCACCATCTCCTTCCCTTCGCCCCCTCGAACTACTGCTTGCTCCGAGGCGGGGGTCTCATCCGAGGACATAACCTTAACCATTTTCTGAGAAAGAAGGAAGAGGGACTGACCTTGAAGTGATAGATGCGGTCAGAAAGTTCGCCGGAAACAAGAAACGCCTTGCCGCGTCAGCTAGCACCACCACCAAAGAGCTAAAAACTTCAAAGGCAAAGAGTAAGAACTGAAGAGAGAGAGTAAAAGTAAAAAATGAGACTTGGTCTAAGGGGGGTGAAGATTTATAGTATAAGAGAACGTCCCTTGGACTTCCAAAGGAAAGAGTGCGACTCTTGGGCCGCTCTCGAAGCGTCGCGAAGGCCCAACACAACTACCCTCTTCGCCAAGACAACTAGTTCGGCACCACAGGTCCCGAAGCCGAAGCGTCATGCCCTCGGTCGGATACTGAGCAGGAGCCTTTCCGATCCTGCAAGTGGAGAAAATTCACTTCCGCCATATCCCACCTCTGTTTGAAGAAACCGGAAAGAAAGTTTAATTCAAAGTTTCAAGGCACCGCCTTCGGCGTGCCCCCCAGGCCCCATGTCTCGGTCGGTATTCCGCCGACCCACGGGCCCCGGTCGAAAGCAGATCAACACCCAGAGATCAGGAGAAGTGCACCATTCCGAGCTAGTTGATTGTAACTGTGAAGGTTCGGCCTGGTAGAGAACTCTGGCAACAGAACCTTCACAGTTGCAAATAACAAGCTCGGAGCAGTCAGAGTCCGGAGAAGATCATGGTGGAAGAACGACCGCTCGTCCTTCCGAAGCAACTTGGCCCACGGGTCCGAATCTGGATCGTCACCTCTTCCACCATGATCTCCTCCGACCCCGCCACCCACCTCGGGACAGCCGGAGTCGGCAGAAGACCTTGGTGGAAGAGGTGACGACCACCCGTCATCCCGGAGCGACTCATACCTCAGGTTCGGATCACAGTCGTCACTACTCCTGCCTCGTTCTCCCCCGACCCTGACACCCACAATGGAGGCCATCATCCGAACGGGAGAAGAAGAAGGCAGTAGAGTGACCACCCCTCCGAACCTATCAAGGTTAAGATTTCACAAGACTGGCGTCCGCCAAAGGCAGACACCACCAAGGTCTAAAACTCAACATCGCTGCGACTGAAATAACAAGGGGAATGGAGTACTTATAGCCTACCCTCCAAGAACCAGCCATTATGACCCTCGGAAGATGGAACGCCAAGCATTAATTGAAGGAGTTATCCTTAATGACCTGGGGAAGGTGGAACGCCGCACAAACCCCGGGGCACCATTAATGTCCTTGGAAACAGAATCATCTCGAGACAGTTCGCGCCACGTCGCTCGGATTTGCCGGGACCCCCCCTCTCCGATCGGCGGACGAGCAAGTGCCTTTCCGAGCTCGCAAACGGAGAAAACTCACTTTCTCCTCAAAAATCGCGCCTGATCTCGATCAGACGGCCCAATCTCGCCGAGGACACTAAACGACAAGATAGTGTTTTCTTGAGAAATGTGCCCGTCTTGAAATGCGCGTCGTCATCCAACGGCTCAGATTGCGCCACGTCGCTCGGCCTGCCGAGACCCCCTGTCTTCGGTCGGCAGCCGAGCAAGTGCCATTCCGAGCTCGCAAACGGAGAAAAAAGACACCGAGCTACTACGACCGACGGATTTCCCAGAAGTTCGTGCTCTTGATGATGAATGGTCCAGATTGTGCCACGTGCACTAAAAGACAAGATAGCATTTTCTTGGGATTCACACCATCATCCGACGGCTCAGATTGTGCCACTTCGCTTGGCCTGCTGAGACCCCCTGTCTTCGGTCGGCGGCCGAGCTAGTGCCTTTCCGAGCTCGTAAACGGAGAAAAAAGCTCCCGAGCGATAACAGCCAATGGATCTCTCAGAAATTCGAGCTCGACCATGATCAACGGCTCAGATCGAGCCACGTCATAAATCGGTATTAAAAATTATTTTTTATTTATTTAAATCGTTTTATTTATTTAAAAATTGCGAAAAAATTGCTTAAAATTTGGGAAAATTAACTGGAATTCTAGAAAATAATTAAAATTCGGGGGTATATTTTTGAGCCCCTGAACGGACAATTATTACCTAGAATGTACTGTTAAGGCCCCCGAACGATTAGTAAACACGTCGCAAAATTAAATAAATAGTCCGAAAAAATAGATAAAAGCCGTCAAATTCCCGATATGACGAGAGAACAGCACGCGGCATCAAAAAATTACCTCACTACCCCCTTCGAGATTCAAAATCCCTCATTTGGACTCCAATACAACTCCACTAGCCACTAAAACAGTTAAACTACTCCTCAAAAGCTGATCACACTCAGTCTTTAGGAGTGGGAGGCTCGTGATATGGCTAAAAATGGGGTTAAATCAGAACCGCCCAGATTGGACGCGAATCTTGATACTCGGGGGTAAAATGGTAATTTCACATACAAGTGGATCCAAGGCGGGTACTGAATCTCCTTCTCACAGATCCAATAACCCGCGAACGGATTCACACCTATCGGGTACTGTAACGCCCCAAATTTTTTTTTTTTTTGACCCCAAACTAAGTCTCCAAATTCAATTCTTTCAATTTCTATATCACTTTAATCATAAACTAAGAAAGTTATATTTCAGGAAAAATTTTGACAGCGTCTCCCCTGTAAATTTTGCCCCGAAACACAAAAAGCTTACGGAATTCTGCTCAAAATTCCGTAGCTCACAAAATATACAATAATTTCATGGGCTCCCCAGGCCAAAATGAGCAGATACACACAGGCAATATAATATAATGCTCTGGAGGCCAAACACATAACGAATTATCAAATATCAAATAAAAACCATAAATTTCTTTGAAAACGAGGTAAAATTTTTAGAAAAACCTTTGTAAAACTTACCACAGAGCCCGGTACACCACAACGAGGTGGGTACGGGTCACAAACATACCATACCACATCGTACTATACTTACCATCATCATATACGTGCTTATACATCCATAATACAATTTAAACTATAAATTCTACTATTCACATTACTACACTTATACATCAAATTTAATATAAAAGATTTTACTCAACAAAATCTGTGCCTCACCTCTGCTCTGCTGAGGACCGGTAACAGTAGGGGATTTAGGATAGTCTAGGGACTCCCTAACCCCCCAAATACTAAGGGGTTAGCCATTTCTGGTGTGAGTATAATTTAAAAAATCTACAAATAAATTAAATTATATGACGAAAATAATTTTAAACTTACAAACATCGAGTAAGAAGATACATCTTGAACCTCTGAACTTTAAAACATCATACAAACGGCTTTATTTTCAATTACTCTTCAAATCTGTATCAAATTATAAAATTTACCCATACTCACACATTCCACTATATGTATCACATCAATCTCCTATCTATCCTTACTTTATATTCGCACAATACGAACTTTCAATCAATCCATTCCTTTTCAATTTGAATCCCCTAACCCGAATATTCGTTTCTCTATTTCCATAAATACTCACATAAAGTCCCTAACTCCTTTCTTCATACTTTGATAACTCCGCACTTCATTTCCCATTCATTTACAACGAGGAACTCATGACTCATATTCTCAAATACTCATTTTCATTCATAAACCCTTTCTTTCTCAATTTCATATTTTATAACACCGCGTTCATTTATTTCTTATAACCCATATCATCACGTATGCATATATCCACATAATACCACATTAATTCCTGCCTTATGACAAAATATAACACTTCATTACCTATTGCAATTCACTCACATTTCATCACATCATGAACATATCACTTATTAAATACTCATTCTTATCACATCGAAAATATATTTTATAACTCATTCTCATCCCGTTATATCACTTCGCTATTATTCAAGTTAATTTATGACTAACTTACTTTCATCTTCACTTTGCTTTATTTCTCATTTCCATCAATCGTTACCACTTTCTTACCAACTCCCCCTGCGAATTGAGCCAAGGCAGGTAGTTCCTTCTATTTCCACAGAAATAGTAGGCAGGTAGTTCCTTGACACAATTCCAAGGTACGACTCATATCAATCTGTATTTTACTTTAATAACCCCATACATAATACAATTACTTCATATCATTATTTATCTTTACTTATTTAATTCTTCACTTCCATTGATCATAGCCCTATCATGCCCACTCACCCTGCGAATTATGCCAAGGCAGGTAGTTCCCACTATTTCCACTGAAACAGCGGGCAGGTAGTTCCTTGACACAATCCCAAGGTAGAACCACTCATATCATACTTTATTTTACTTCAATGATCACATGCATAATATAATCACTTCGTACCATTGATGAACACAATATTATTCACATTTAGAAGCAATAATCTTATTATAAATGCACATTTAAAAGCTCTATATGTGATATTTAACCCTTATTTTCTCTTTTCCATAGGAAACAGCTCAAAACAGCGAAATGAAGCAAATTCAGGATCTTAAGGATGAACTCAGAAGATTACAGAAGCATCAGTCGACCGGTTCTCCACAACAGGCGACTGGACAGAGAGCTCAAACTTACACAGATGTCTCATCACAGTCGACTTACTCTCAAGGACAGTCGACTAGTCTGATCAATTATGAAATCTTCAGAAGTCTCGACTCAGTCGACTGGTTCGAAGACAAGTCGACTGGTCTGCGGCGGAGTAAACAGATAAGATATTCAAAGATACACCTGCATCTCGAATCCAGATTTTATACGAAGAATCAAGTCTAAAGACAGGGTATTTCCAAGAGCACGTGGTTAACAGATAAGGAAGGAAAGAAGAAAAGAGAAAGAAATAAATCATCAAATCAAACAAAGAAGGAGTTTTCTGAAAAAGTGCAAAACCCTAATTCTCTGGCCGTATTCTATAAATATCAGAAAGAAAGCATCAACACGACACGCGCTCTCTGGACTCCATCTTTTGATCATCATCTTCCACAAACACCCACCACCGAATCACAAGAGTTTCTGAGCGTTCAAGTCATCAACAGGAGCATTATTCTATCAGCATTGAGAAAGGAGAGAAGAGATCCAGTATTCGAAGGCAGTCGACTGTGTGACAGCCAGTCAACTTCATTGCCGGACTTCATTAGTTTCTTTCTTCTCCTTCTATTCTTTTATGTTGATCATGTATTCAAACTTGTTGATTAATAAAAATATTATTATGTGGAACTAATTTCATAGTTGGGTAGATTGAAGCCGTAGTTATGTAGTGCTGTGTTCTTCTGAAGGCTTCTATTTACTTATTGATTGAATCTAGTTGAATTGATATAGGTTTGTGATAACCAAACTTGTTCTCCAAGTCTGAGAGCAGTCGACTGAGGTGAGAGCCAGTTGACTGACGTACAGAACTTGAGATTTCAAGTTTGCATCATCATCTATCTGAATCTGTTATATGAGCATATTGAGACGACCCGTATCTCATGCCCGTAACTAGTAACAAGGGAATCTTTAGGGGTTCCTGGTTCAATCAACTTAAGGGATCTAGATCTGATACCAATTTCTAGGACCTTGAGTGTTTGTTCGTTTCCACTGATCTTATGTTTTCTTTAAGTGCAACTTAGTAGATACCATGCTAAACACTTAATGAAAGAAACGAAGAGTAGATACCATGCCTAATTCTTGGCCTAGGAAAACAATACTTTAAGTAGTAGATACCATGCCCTTAAAGTGAACAAACATGAGTAATAAGGAGAAGTTCAGAAGGTGACCTAGCATTACTGACTATTGGTGGAGATCTAAACCCAACTATTTCATAAATATCTCTGATTCAACATTTCTTATTTAGTTTTAATCCTTTAATTCCTTTTAGACCTTTAAAACAACTTTTTATGATTCTTAGTCTTTTTATTGATTAGTAAGTTAAAGTCTACAATCTCTGTGGGATCGACCCTTGCTATTGCCACGCTTTGTCAAACGATTCGTGTACTTGCGAGGTTTTATAATTTGTGTCTAGTTTTATCTATTTATTTAGGTATCTAGATTTGCACAACAAGTTTTTGGCGCCGTTGCCGGGGATTGTCTAGTATTTTAACTTACAGATCAGTAGGAAGTTTTTATTTTCTTTCTTTTAGTTTATTAATAAGTTTTTCTTTTAGGTTACAGGATTTTGGTGGATGCACGGAAGGAGGTCACTTCGTCCAGAGCTACTACCAATTGACGCAGAAACAGAACGCACTTTGCACAGATTAGGTCGACTGATTGCGACCAACCAGTCGACTGCTGCACGAACCCAGTCGACTGCTCAGAGACCTCAGTCACAAGAAATCATGGCAGAAGAAACACCCAATCGCGTACCAATGCAGGATAAATTTACGCCTAAGAACATTGAACAACCCTCCTGCATTGCGTATCAACCCAATGTCACAGGGAACATGCATCTATCTCCTTAGTTACTTAGTATGGTTCCCCATTTTAGTGGCAGACCAGATGAAGAGCCTCATCTCCATTTACAAGATTTTTTCGATCTTTGTAGGACACAAAGCGTCCAAGGGCTTACCCCTGAGCAAATCAGGTTAATATTGTTTCCTTTTTCCTTAAAACTTAATGCTAAACTATGGTATAATTCTTTGGAACCAGGATCAATAAACTCATGGGAGCAATTGGCGACAAAGTTCTTAAAAGAATTCTTTCCAGCCCAAAAGACCAAACAGCTGAAAAGGGAGATTCAACTCTTCCAACAAAAGGATGGAGACTTATTTTTCGAAGCATGGAAAGATTTCAAGAACAAACTTCTCAAGTGTCCAACACACAACATGTCTAAAGATGATCAGGTACAAGCTTTTTATGAAGGTTTGAATGATACTAATAAGGCAATTGTGGATTCAGCTTGCAACGGGATCTTGATGAGGAAAAGCGGCGAAGAGGCCATAGAACTGTTTAAAGAACTCAGCGAGAATTCACAACAATTCTCAACAAGGAGGGGCCCTTCGAAAAAACAGGAAGTTTATGAAATTTCTAGTAGCAATAATATTCAATTGGAAATGGTAAACATGAATAAGAAAATTGATATGCTTGTTAATGCAATGTCTATGATGGGTGGAGTTAAAAATCAAACAAATGAAATTTGTGCAATTTGTTCTCATGTAGATCATACCACTGATACATGTCCTATGTCTTCTTTCACAGATCAGGAGCATGCAAACTATGTAGGTCGAGGAGTGTTCCCACAAAAGAACAACCCCTTCTCGAACACATACAATCCAGGGTGGAGGAACCATCCAAACTTCTCATGGAGCAATAATCAGAATAATCAAGGGACTCAATTCACACAAGGACATGCACGGAATTTCCAAATGGGAAGTGGGATTGATAGGCCAGTTCAGGAACAGAAAAAGTTGGATTTTGAATCCACGGTTCTTCAATTGCTCCAACAACAACATCAACAAGCAACCAACAAGGGCAAGCAATTCAGAAACTGGAAACACAGATTGGCCAAATTGCCAAAGAATTAAGCGAGCGAAAGGCAGGGGAACTTCCATCACAAACTATACCAAACCCTGGAGGCCAAGAACAGCTCAAGGCAGTCACAACATTAAGAAGTGGTAAGATAATTGACAACAAAGTTGGAACACACACCGAAGAAAAAGAAGAACAACCATCAAAAATTGTGGGGTCCAACAAGGTAAGTGAAAAAGAAAGAACAGTTGTGCCACCATTCCCTCAAAGGTTAGTCAAACATAAAAAAGATCAACATTTATTTGACATCTTTGAAACTCTCAGAAAGGTAGAAATTAATATCCCCCTACTTGATGCTATTAAACAAATTCCTTCTTATGCTAAATTTTTGAAAGAATGTTGCACTCACAAAAGAACATTTCAGGTTAGGGAGGATGTGGCTTTGACAGAAGAAGTGAGCGCCGTCTTATTAAGAAAATTACCTCCCAAATTAAAAGACCCAGATAGTTTCACCATTCCTTGCAGGATTGGTGAGCACTTCTTTGAGAAAGCACTGCTAGATTTGGGGGCAAGCATCAATCTTCTCCCATACACCATCTATGAAAAGCTAGGATTGGGGGAACTCCAACCAACATCCATCACGTTGCAGTTGGCAGATCGCAGTATCAAAAGACCTAGAGGTATTTTGGAAGATGTCCTAGTTCAGGTAAACGATTTCATTTTGCCTGCTGATTTTGTTGTGTTAGACATTGAGGACTCTTCAATGCCATGATCTCTACCAATCATTCTAGGTAAACCCTTTATGAGTACGGCTGATATAAAAATTTGTGTCAAAAAGGGTACCATAAGCATGAAAATAAATGGAGAGAAGGTTGAATTTAAAATGTTTGATACACTGAAATTTCCACATGATGATCATGAATGCTATAATGTTGATGTGGTGCAAGATATTGTTGATCAAACATTTCAGGTACATAGCGTTGAACCACTACAAGCCACGATTACACAATCTCTAACTTTATCTAATGTTGAACAGGAATTTGATGACTGGGAGATTGCAGAGACAATACATCACCTTGACACTTCACAGTCATACTCAGGTAAGTTTGCACCAGCATTTGAACAATTGGTGACTGATGAACTTTTTGTTTCTGCAGATAAGTCGACTGGTGCACTGGACAAGTCGACTGGTGAAGAGGATCAGTCGACTGTCCAGACTGCTACCAGGGACCAGTCGACTGCACCAAGACTTACAGACCCAGAGCTTAAGCAGCTGCCCGACCATTTGAAGCACGCATATTTGGGTGAGAACCAGACGCTACCAGTGATAATTGCTGCGAACCTGAGTGCACAGGAAGAAGATAAGCTGCTAAGGGTACTACGAGAACACAAGAGTGCAATAGGATGGACCATTGCAGATATCAAAGGAATAAGTCCATCCAAATGCATGCATCGAATACTCCTTGAAAACAACGCAAAACCTAGCAGGGAGGCACAGAGAAGGCTTAACCCAAACATGAAGGAAGTGGTAAGAGCGGAGATTCTGAAGCTACTAGATGTTGGCATCATCTACCCTATCTCGGATAGCAAATGGGTAAGTCCTATACATGTAGTGCCTAAGAAAAGTGGAGTCACAGTGGTGACAAATGTAGAGAATGAGCTTATCCCTACTAGAGTGACCACAGGATGGAGGGTATGCATTGATTATAGGAAACTGAACAATGAAACCAGGAAAGATCACTTCCCTCTTCCTTTTATTGATCAAATGTTAGAAAGATTAGCAGGATATAGTCATTATTGTTTTTTAGATGGTTATAGTGGCTATAATCAAATTGCTATTGCCCCAGAAGATCAAGAAAAAACCACTTTTACATGTCCTTTTGGTACTTTTGCATACAGGAGGATGCCCTTTGGATTGTGCAATGCTCCAGCTACATTTCAAAGATGCATGATGAGTATATTTTCAGACATGGTGGAAAGATTCATTGAGGTATTTATGGATGACTTTAGTGTTTTTAGATCTTGTTTTGATGAATGTCTTAACCATTTGCAACTTGTGCTTAAAAGATGTAAAGAATGCAATTTAGTGCTGAATTGGGAAAAGTGCCATTTCATGGTACAACAAGGTATTGTGTTGGGACATGTAGTGTCAAAAAGAGGCATAGAGGTAGACAAAGCAAAAATTGATATAATATCAAAACTACCCCCTCCCACTACAGTTAAGGGTGTTAGGAGTTTTCTTGGACATGCAGGGTTCTATAGAAGATTCATAAAAGACTTTTCAAAAATCTCCAAACCCCTTTGTGACTTGCTGGCTAAGGATGTTGAGTTTGTATGGACAGAAGAGTGCACAAATGCTTTTGTTACATTAAAAAATCTTCTCATTTCTGCACCTATAGTCATGGCACCAGATTGGAGCCATCCTTTCGAGCTTATGTGTGATGCAAGTGATTCTGCTTTAGGGGCTGTTTTAGGTCAACGAATCAATAAGAAACCTCATGTTATCTACTATGCTTCTCGAACTTTAAACGATGCACAGCTAAATTATTCCACTACTGAAAAAGAAATGTTAGCTGTTATTTTTGCTATAGAGAAGTTTAGATCATATTTGATTGGTTCTAAAGTTATTGTTTTCACTGACCATGCTGCTTTAAGATATTTTTTTGCTAAAAAGGATGCTAAGCCTAGGTTGATCAGATGGGTGCTGTTGCTTCAAGAATTCGATCTTGAGATAAGAGATAAAAAAGAAAGCGACAATGTTGTTGCAGATCACATGTCCAGGCTACTGCAGGAGGAAGAAAGAGTTGTGCCGCCACTTAATGAGACTTTCCCAGATGAACATCTCTTTGAAATAAACTTCTACTCAGGACAGTCGACTGGTACCAGGACCAGTCGACTGGTACCTCACTGCTCAAATTTCCCATGGTTTGCTGACATTGTAAACTATCTAACCGCTCATGTTTTCCCTCAGGGTATGACAAGTCAGGAAAGAACGAGACTGGTGGCTATGTGCAAGCACTACTATTGGGATGATCCTTATTTGTTCAAATTTTGCCCTGACCAAATTATAAGAAGATGTGTGGCAGAAGAGGAGCAAATGAATATTCTACAACATTGCCACCAATATGCATGTGGAGGACATTTTGGACAAAAAAGAACAGCACTCAAGGTATTACAATCGGGATTTTATTGGCCTAAAGTATTCAAGGATGCTTTTTCTTTTTGCAGGACTTGTGACAAATGCCAAAGGACAGGCAACATCTCTTCTAGAAATCAAATGCCACTGCAAAACATCCAAGTGATCGAGCTTTTTGACGTTTGGGGAATCGACTTCATGGGTCCATTTCCTAACTCATTTGGTTATTTATATATACTTGTTGGTGTGGATTATGTGTCTAAATGGGTCGAGGCTGTCCCCTCACGAACTAATGATCACAAAGTTGTTGTCAAGTTTTTGCAGGAGAACATTTTCACTAGGTTTGGGACACCGCGCGCAATAATAAGTGATGGAGGTAGCCACTTCAATAACTTTCCATTTGCTTCCTTGATGAAGAAATATGGTATTACACATAGAGTGGGCACCCCATATCACCCTCAAACTAGTGGGCAAGTGGAGATTAGCAACAGAGAAATCAAAAGCATTTTGGAAAAGACAGTCAACACAAGGAGGCAGGATTGGTCGTTGCGCTTGAACGATGCATTATGGGCCTACCGAACAGCATACAAAACACCCAT
Source organism: Hemerocallis citrina (assembly GCA_017893485.1). Taxonomy (NCBI): domain Eukaryota; kingdom Viridiplantae; phylum Streptophyta; class Magnoliopsida; order Asparagales; family Asphodelaceae; genus Hemerocallis; species Hemerocallis citrina. The sequence continues at coordinate 393,408,122 of CM030359.1, forward strand.
TGGCATGTCACCATACCGTTTGGTGTTTGGAGAAGCCTGTCATTTGCCAGTTGAGTTGGAGCACAAAGCTTATTGGGCCATTAAAAGGTTCAATTTTGACATGAAACAAGCAGGTGACAAAAGAAGATTACAACTAAATGAGCTTGAAGAATTGAGGTACGACGCTTATGAAAATGCAAAATTGTACAAGGAAAGAACCAAGTTGTACCATGACAAACAGCTAGCAAGGAAGGAGTTTTATGAAGGACAGAAGGTACTGATATACAACTCAAGATTGAGACTTTTTCCAGGCAAGCTTATGTCAAGATGGTATGGGCCATATACTGTAACAAGAGTCTTTCCACATGGCGCTTTGGAGGTTCATAGCAAGGAAAAGAATCAAACATTTAAGGTGAACGGGCATAGAGCAAAGCCATACATAGAGACGAGCATAGAACCGCAAAAGGTAGATGTGAATCTTCAAACCGTTCAATACATGGCATGAACTCATCATGTCTAGCTGAAGACAGAAAACACAGCGCTTATTGGGAGGCAACCCAAGTTTCAGGGGAGTAGTTACACTTTCCCTTTATTTTCTTTCAGTTATTTATTATTATCCTGATTTTAGTTATTTTATTTTTAGCTTCTCCTTACTTGATGGTGACACATGCCTATTTTTAAATTTTCTTTCGAACATTGAGGACAATGTTCCATCTAAGTTTGGGGGTATTGGGGTTATTTATATTTAGAGTCTTTTGAATTTTTTTTTTTTTTAGGATAAACAATTTCTTATAAAGTAAGAGTAAGAATACTTATTTTAGGATTGTTGAGTTTCATAACTTCCATACAAAATTATATGAGTCATGCGATTATACATAAAAATACAAATGTGATGCTTTTTCTGGTAATTATTCCCTTTAAATCTAGTCCTAAACTGAGTTTAAGTAGAGTGCAAAAAAAAAAAACAATATATATATATATATATATATATATATATATATATATATATATACACACTTAAATAAATTCAATCTACTCCAATGTTTTGAGTGCTTAGTAACTAGGGGTATTCATCACCAATGTTTACCTTTACGTCAAACGGCAACTTGAAATATGAGTATGCAAAGCACTTTAGAGTTTGTGACTCGCTAAGTAACCGGGTGGATTCATCACAAATGTTTCGCATTCGCGTAAAAAGGCAAGTGACAACTTTAGAGAAGCGACTTAAAAAAAAAAAAAAAAAAAAAAAAAAAAAAAAAAAAAAAAAAAAACTCTAGTTTGCTACTCGGTTTGTAGTAGAGAAAAGGGGATAATCACAGATTGAGTAATTACATACTATAACTATAATTAGTTGCATGACAAGTATGGTTGAGTTTGGAGTTATGAATAAACAATTGCACTAGAGAAAGTTGGTATGTTTAATTTTACTTTATTCAAAATTGTTTATACTTTTCTATGTTGATGCCCACATAGTAAGAACTCTTGGTGATTAAGGCTGTTATTATTATTATACCCTTGTTCGTAATTCTAGTTTGCTTGAGGACAAGCAAAAATCTAAGTTTGGGGGTATTTGATGAACACAATATTATTCACATTTAGAAGCAATAATCTTATTATAAATGCACATTTAAAAGCTCTATATGTGATATTTAACCCTTATTTTCTCTTTTCCATAGGAAACAGCTCAAGACAGCGAAATGAAGCAAATTCAGGATCTTAAGGATGAACTCAGAAGATTACAGAAGCATCAGTCGACCGGTTCTCCACAACAGGCGACTGGACAGAGAGCTCAAACTTACACAGATGTCTCATCACAGTCGACTTACTCTCAAGGACAGTCGACTAGTCTGATCAATTATGAAATCTTCAGAAGTCTCGACTCAGTCGACTGGTTCGAAGACAAGTCGACTGGTCTGCGGCGGAGTAAACAGATAAGATATTCAAAGATACACCTGCATCTAATTTCGAATCCAGATTTTATACGAAGAATCAAGTCTAAAGACAGGGTATTTCCAAGAGCACGTGGTTAACAGATAAGGAAGGAAAGAAGAAAAGAGAAAGAAATAAATCATCAAATCAAACAAAGAAGGAGTTTTCTGAAAAAGTGCAAAACCCTAATTCTCTGGCCGTATTCTATAAATATCAGAAAGAAAGCATCAACACGACACGCGCTCTCTGGACTCCATCTTTTGATCATCATCTTCCACAAACACCCACCACCGAATCACAAGAGTTTCTGAGCGTTCAAGTCATCAACAGGAGCATTATTCTATCAGCATCGAGAAAGGAGAGAGGAGATCCAGTATTCGAAGGCAGTCGACTGTGTGACAGCCAGTCAACTTCATTGCCGGACTTCATTAGTTTCTTTCTTCTCCTTCTATTCTTTTATGTTGATCATGTATTCAAACTTGTTGATTAATAAAAATATTATTATGTGGAACTAATTTCATAGTTGGGTAGATTGAAGCCGTAGTTATGTAGTGCTGTGTTCTTCTGAAGGCTTCTATTTACTTATTGATTGAATCTAGTTGAATTGATATAGGTTTGTGATAACCAAACTTGTTCTCGAAGTCTGAGAGCAGTCGACTGAGGTGAGAGCCAGTCGACTGACGTACAGAACTTGAGATTTCAAGTTTGCATCATCATCTATCTGAATCTGTTATATGAGCATATTGAGACGACCCGTATCTCGTGCCCGTAACTAGTAACAAGGGAATCTTTAGGGGTTCCTGGTTCAATCAACTTAAGGGATCTAGATCTGATACCAATTTCTAGGACCTTGAGTGTTTGTTCGTTTCTACTGATCTTATGTTTTCTTTAAGTGCAACTTAGTAGATACCATGCTAAACACTTAATGAAAGAAACGAATTAGAGTAGATACCATGCCTAATTCTTGGCCTAGGGAAACAATACTTAAGGAGTAGATACCATGCCCTTAAAGTGAACAAACATGAGTAATAAGGAGAAGTTCAGAAGGTGACTTAGCATTACTGACTATTGGTGGAGATCTAAACCCAACTATTTCATAAATATCTGTGATTCAACATTTCTTATTTAGTTTTAATCCTTTAATTCCTTTTAGACCTTTAAAACAACTTTTTATGATTCTTAGTCTTTTTATTGATTAGTAAGTTAAAGTCTACAATCTCTGTGGGATCGACCCTTGCTATTGCTACGCTTTGTCAAACGATTCGTGCACTTACGAGGTTTTATAATTTGTGTCTAGTTTTATCTATTTATTTAGGTATTTAGATTTGCACAACAACCATTCATAAAAACACATGCCTCTTTTATTATTCCATTTTAAATTGACCACGTACTGCATTTATCATTTCTTTTCATCCACTAACTCATAACTCATTTTCTTACTCATCCACAATTTACATTTCACTATTCACTTTCTTTCCCACACACAATTCACATTTTGCTATTCCCTTTCTTTACTACCCCATTTATTATTAACACTTATTTTTTCTTTATTCTCAACTCATAATACACTTACTTTACTATTTCATTTCAGCTTATACCAAACACTTTTCTTTCTCATTCACATTTCATATCATATTCATTTTACCCCAGGTCTATCCCGGAGTACCAATTCTCTCTCAGGTCTACCCTGAGGTATCAACTCTCTCTCCGGTCTATCCAGAGGTAGCTACTCTCCCAGGTCCATCCTGGGGAATCAACTCTCTCCCAGGTCAACCCTGAGGTATCATATCTCTCTCCGGTCTATCCGGAGGTATCTGCACTCCCAGGTCCATCCTGGGGTATCAACTCTCTCTCAGGTCAACCCTGAGGTATCTACTCTCTCCGGTCTATCCGGAGGTATCTGCACTCCCAGGTCCATCCTGGGGTATCAACTCTCTCTCAGGTCAACCCTGAGGTATCTACTCTCTCCGGTCTATCCGGAGGTATCTGCACTCCCAGGTCCATCCTGGGGTATCAACTCTCTCTCAGGTCAACCCTGAGGTATCTACTCTCTCCGGTCTATCCCGAGGTATCTACACTCCCAGGTCCATCCTGGGGTATCAACTCTCTCTCCGGTCTATCCGGAGGTATCTACACTCCCAGGTCCATCCTGGGGTATCATATCTCTCTCAGGTCCCACCTGAGGTATCATATCTCTCTCCGGTCTATCCGGAGGTATCTACACTCCCAGGTCCATCCTGGGGTATCAACTCAAGTCAACCGAACTTATTGCCATTAACATTTACTTTTCATATTAACATCACCCTTTAACATCATAACATCTTATCTTTTATTTAAACTTATTCTCATAAACAATGATCACCGACACCCTTACCCCTTTCAATGCATCACACAAAAGAAATATCACTGTAATTAACATAAAAATCATCACATCATAATATTCCACATCACAACTGTACAGTATTATTTATTTTTTAACATTGCCCCATATGTCATGCGTATATCATACTATTTATTATCTCAATATCGCAAGTTTGCATACGCCCAGTATATCAACACATCACAACATTATATATATATATAAATACACTCAATACGTTACCATCACCCTGGATATTCCAAATCACAACAATTCACAGTAACCCGACATCGTATATAAATATAACTCATCCCCGTATATATATATCACTAATCCATCATCTATAAGTTTATATCAATACCCAAGACGAGTATTTAATCGTCGTATCGCATATCAACACCAAACACTAATTTTCCTTTACAAATACACCCTATTTCGGGATTCGTATCAATCATTCAAATTATACTAAATTTTCCTGAACAACAAATATATAAATATTTTCATACTCACATAATAGTCCGTGAAGACTCGAAGCACCATCTCGCCATCCCGCATCCAAAGTCGCCAATATTCCTATTATCAAATTCCAACGCAATTAAGACTCAAATAATCCAAATCAATCACAAAGGCCAATAACCCTATTCCAAACATCACACAAGCGTTCATTGAACGCCTGGGATACACACGTGCATTGCACGTAACATTCAAATTACTACGGGATTTTATCCCCATGAAATTACTAAAATCGCCCTCAACTTATTATAATAGTTTTACTAAAATTCTACTGCTATGAAGAAGATAATTCTCACACATAGAATTTTCTTTTACAAACCCAAAACCCTAATTTATTAGCAACTTGCTAAATCTCCCATAATGTGCTAATTTCTCATCTCAACTATTCCCAACATCTCCTAATCTCCCTACCATAACCATTCTACTCAAAATAAGTTAACCACACAAAATTTTATACAAATAAATAAAATAAGATATACCTTTCCGGAGTTATTTCTCCAAATCGATGCTACCACGGTGTAGAGGACCTTTCCATTAGTCATCCCTCCAGATTAATTGAAAAACCATGGAGGGACGAGGGGGAATCGGGCGGGAGAGAGAGGGGCCGATGGGTTCGGCGTTCGGTCAGTTCGGGATCAGAGAAAGAAAGAATGGGAGAAGAAGAAAAAGGGGGATGGGGTTATAAGAAAATAATTTCCAAACTGATCCACTGTGGAAAATATTTACCAAACTGGTCCACTTTCGAAAATATTTACTAAAGTTAGTCCATAACTGGTCCACTTTCGAAAATATTTGGGTTGAGGACAAATTACACTAAGGTGTTCTCCCATTATAGTAGTAGAGATAAAATTATAATAATAATAATATTTTTATAAATGGATATTTACAAATAGACCCCTAGACCTCCAAAATATTTCAAGTAAACCCCAACTCTTTTCTATAAGAATACAAACAATACAAAACACATTAAAATTATCTTATAATAATAATCCCCCAAAATTATAAAATAAAATAAACTATATTTTCTCGCATAAAATCTCAACTATTAACTCTAACATAATAATAATACCAATCGAACACGAATCCAAACACAAATATCAATAGTTAAAATAAACATACACCAAATAAAATTATCACCACTCAAGGAATATAAAAATGGGTATTTTTGGTATTTTGCAAATTCGAGGTGTTACATTCTACACACCTCAAAAGAAGCTCGTCCTCGAGCTACAAGGGTCAAGAAAACTGTTCAAACAATTCCAGATACTTACTCTTCACCAACTTCCCAGATTCCTAATTATAGTCGTTACTATAATACACCACTGAACTTTCAACAACTGGGCAACTTGAAGTCCTGATTACCGCTAATCTACATAACTCACTTGTCAACTACACACCTCAAAAGAGGCTTATCCATTCTTGTCAAATAACTGACATCCTTCTTCGTTCCAGGCCACTTAAAAGTCCTTCTAAACTCTCGATAATTGATACTCAATCTTAAGGAATCATCCTCTCATATATCAATAAGTTACCAACCACCTCCTTAATCTTCCCCTTGGGTTTTACCACCAAACCCAACAGACATACTCACATTGTCTAAGACATTTCATACAAGTAGAAACTGAGTCTCATCGGGCCTTCTCACCCGAATCATTCATGCATCATACCTCAACTATGCATAAAGCCTTCCTAACCCACCCATTACCTTATATCAAATAATAACGATTACTACACAACTCCGCGATCTATAAAACATATATAAAATTTCCAAGGAATAGCCCTTCACACCCACATCAATCAATGTATCCCAATAACACACAAATTCTTATAGGGCTTTCAAAAAAAGGTATAATATATGTAGGGCTAAAAATAATCATGACACAAAGTCAGACAAATGTCTAAAGGGTTCACTCCATTCAACAAAAGAACTGTTACTAAACAAAACACCCACAAAACATAAAACACTTCATCTCCACGACTTAGCAAGAATGAACCCATACTCACATGACAGAATCACTAGGATACAAACCATCACAAACTCTATCCTAGTTAACCTAAGCTCTGATACCAAACTGTAACGCCCAAAAATTTTTTTTTTTTTTGACCCCAAACTAAGTCTCCAAATTCAATTCTTTCAATTTCTATATCACTTTAATCATAAACTAAGAAAGTTATATTTCAGGAAAAATTTTGACAGAGTCTCCGCGGTAAATTTTGCCCCGAAACACAAAAAGCTTACGGAATTCTGCTCAAAATTCCATAGCTCACAAAATACACAATAATTTCATGGGCTCCCCAGGCCAAAATGAGCAGATACACACAGGCAATATAATATAATGCCCTGGAGGCCAAACACATAACGAATTATCAAATATCAAATAAAAACCATAAATTTCTTTGAAAACGAGGTAAAATTTTTAGAAAAACCTTTGTAAAACTTACCACAGAGCCCGGTACACCACAACGAGGTGGGTACGGGTCACAAACATGCCATACCACATCGTACTATACTTACCATCATCATATACGTGCTTATACATCCATAATACAATTTAAACTATAAATTCTACTATTCACATTACTACACTTATACATCAAATTTAATATAAAAGATTTTACTCAACAAAATCTGTGCCTCACCTCTGCTCTGCTGAGGACCTGTAACAGTAGGGGATTTAGGGTAGTCTAGGGACTCCCTAACCCCCCAAATACTAAGGGGTTAGCCATTTCTGGTGTGAGTATAATTTAAAAAATCTACAAATAAATTAAATTATATAACGAAAATAATTTTAAACTTACAAACATCGAGTAAGAAGATACATCTTGAACCTCTGAACTTTAAAACATCATACAAACGGCTTTATTTTCAATTACTCTTCAAATCTGTATCAAATTATAAAATTTACCCATACTCACACATTCCACTATATATATCACATCAATCTCCTATCTATCCTTACTTTATATTTGCACAATACGAACTTTCAATCAATCCATTCCTTTTCAATTTGAATCCCCTAACCCGAATATTCGTTTCTCTATTTCCATAAATACTCACATAAAGTCCCTAACTCCTTTCTTCATACTTTTATAACTCCGCACTTCATTTCCCATTCATTTACAACGAGGAACTCATGACTCATATTCTCAAATACTCATTTTCATTCATAAACCCTTTCTTTCTCAATTTCATATTTTATAATACCGCGTTCATTTATTTCTTATAACCCATATCATCACGTATGCATATATCCACATAATACCACATTAATTCCTGCCTTATGACAAAATATAACACTTCATTACCTATTGCAATTCACTCACATTTCATCACATCATGAACATATCACTTATTAAATACTCATTCTTATCACATCGAAAATATATTTTATAACTCATTCTCATCCCGTTATATCACTTCGCTATTATTCAAGTTAATTTATGACTAACTTACTTTCATCTTCACTTTGCTTTATTTCTCATTTCCATCAATCGTTACCACTTTCTTACCAACTCCCCCTGCGAATTGAGCCAAGGCAGGTAGTTCCTTCTATTTCCACAGAAATAGTAGGCAGGTAGTTCCTTGACACAATTCCAAGGTACGACTCATATCAATCTGTATTTTACTTTAATAACCCCATACATAATACAATTACTTCATATCATTATTTATCTTTACTTATTTAATTCTTCACTTCCATTGATCATAGCCCTATCATGCCCACTCACCCTGCGAATTATGCCAAGGCAGGTAGTTCCCACTATTTCCACAGAAACAGCGGGCAGGTAGTTCCTTGACACAATCCCAAGGTGGAACCACTCATATCATACTGTATTTTACTTCAATGATCACATGCATAATATAATCACTTCGTACCATTGATGAACACAATATTATTCACATTTAGAAGCAATAATCTTATTATAAATGCACATTTAAAAGCTCTATATGTGATATTTAACCCTTATTTTCTCTTTTCCATAGGAAACAGCTCAAGACAGCGAAATGAAGCAAATTCAGGATCTTAAGGATGAACTCAGAAGATTACAGAAGCATCAGTCGACCGGTTCTCCACAACAGGCGACTGGACAGAGAGCTCAAACTTACACAGATGTCTCATCACAGTCGACTTACTCTCAAGGACAGTCAACTAGTCTGATCAATTATGAAATCTTCAGAAGTCTCGACTCAGTCGACTGGTTCGAAGACAAGTCGACTGGTCTGCGGCGGAGTAAACAGATAAGATATTCAAAGATACACCTGCATCTAATTTCGAATCCAGATTTTATACGAAGAATCAAGTCTAAAGACAGGGTATTTCCAAGAGCACGTGGTTAACAGATAAGGAAGGAAAGAAGAAAAGAGAAAGAAATAAATCATCAAATCAAACAAAGAAGGAGTTTTCTGAAAAAGTGCAAAACCCTAATTCTCTGGCCGTATTCTATAAATATCAGAAAGAAAGCATCAACACGACACGCGCTCTCTGGACTCCATCTTTTGATCATCATCTTCCACAAACACCCACCACCGAATCACAAGAGTTTCTGAGCGTTCAAGTCATCAACAGGAGCATTATTCTATCAGCATCGAGAAAGGAGAGAGGAGATCCAGTATTCGAAGGCAGTCGACTGTGTGACAGCCAGTCAACTTCATTGCCGGACTTCATTAGTTTCTTTCTTCTCCTTCTATTCTTTTATGTTGATCATGTATTCAAACTTGTTGATTAATAAAAATATTATTATGTGGAACTAATTTCATAGTTGGGTAGATTGAAGCCGTAGTTATGTAGTGCTGTGTTCTTCTGAAGGCTTCTATTTACTTATTGATTGAATCTAGTTGAATTGATATAGGTTTGTGATAACCAAACTTGTTCTCGAAGTCTGAGAGCAGTCGACTGAGGTGAGAGCCAGTCGACTGACGTACAGAACTTGAGATTTCAAGTTTGCATCATCATCTATCTGAATCTGTTATATGAGCATATTGAGACGACCCGTATCTCGTGCCCGTAACTAGTAACAAGGGAATCTTTAGGGGTTCCTGGTTCAATCAACTTAAGGGATCTAGATCTGATACCAATTTCTAGGACCTTGAGTGTTTGTTCGTTTCTACTGATCTTATGTTTTCTTTAAGTGCAACTTAGTAGATACCATGCTAAACACTTAATGAAAGAAACGAATTAGAGTAGATACCATGCCTAATTCTTGGCCTAGGGAAACAATACTTAAGGAGTAGATACCATGCCCTTAAAGTGAACAAACATGAGTAATAAGGAGAAGTTCAGAAGGTGACTTAGCATTACTGACTATTGGTGGAGATCTAAACCCAACTATTTCATAAATATCTGTGATTCAACATTTCTTATTTAGTTTTAATCCTTTAATTCCTTTTAGACCTTTAAAACAACTTTTTATGATTCTTAGTCTTTTTATTGATTAGTAAGTTAAAGTCTACAATCTCTGTGGGATCGACCCTTGCTATTGCTACGCTTTGTCAAACGATTCGTGCACTTACGAGGTTTTATAATTTGTGTCTAGTTTTATCTATTTATTTAGGTATTTAGATTTGCACAACAACCATTCATAAAAACACATGCCTCTTTTATTATTCCATTTTAAATTGACCACGTACTGCATTTATCATTTCTTTTCATCCACTAACTCATAACTCATTTTCTTACTCATCCACAATTTACATTTCACTATTCACTTTCTTTCCCACACACAATTCACATTTTGCTATTCCCTTTCTTTACTACCCCATTTATTATTAACACTTATTTTTTCTTTATTCTCAACTCATAATACACTTACTTTACTATTTCATTTCAGCTTATACCAAACACTTTTCTTTCTCATTCACATTTCATATCATATTCATTTTACCCCAGGTCTATCCCGGAGTACCAATTCTCTCTCAGGTCTACCCTGAGGTATCAACTCTCTCTCCGGTCTATCCAGAGGTAGCTACTCTCCCAGGTCCATCCTGGGGAATCAACTCTCTCCCAGGTCAACCCTGAGGTATCATATCTCTCTCCGGTCTATCCGGAGGTATCTGCACTCCCAGGTCCATCCTGGGGTATCAACTCTCTCTCAGGTCAACCCTGAGGTATCTACTCTCTCCGGTCTATCCGGAGGTATCTGCACTCCCAGGTCCATCCTGGGGTATCAACTCTCTCTCAGGTCAACCCTGAGGTATCTACTCTCTCCGGTCTATCCGGAGGTATCTGCACTCCCAGGTCCATCCTGGGGTATCAACTCTCTCTCAGGTCAACCCTGAGGTATCTACTCTCTCCGGTCTATCCCGAGGTATCTACACTCCCAGGTCCATCCTGGGGTATCAACTCTCTCTCCGGTCTATCCGGAGGTATCTACACTCCCAGGTCCATCCTGGGGTATCATATCTCTCTCAGGTCCCACCTGAGGTATCATATCTCTCTCCGGTCTATCCGGAGGTATCTACACTCCCAGGTCCATCCTGGGGTATCAACTCAAGTCAACCGAACTTATTGCCATTAACATTTACTTTTCATATTAACATCACCCTTTAACATCATAACATCTTATCTTTTATTTAAACTTATTCTCATAAACAATGATCACCGACACCCTTACCCCTTTCAATGCATCACACAAAAGAAATATCACTGTAATTAACATAAAAATCATCACATCATAATATTCCACATCACAACTGTACAGTATTATTTATTTTTTAACATTGCCCCATATGTCATGCGTATATCATACTATTTATTATCTCAATATCGCAAGTTTGCATACGCCCAGTATATCAACACATCACAACATTATATATATATATAAATACACTCAATACGTTACCATCACCCTGGATATTCCAAATCACAACAATTCACAGTAACCCGACATCGTATATAAATATAACTCATCCCCGTATATATATATCACTAATCCATCATCTATAAGTTTATATCAATACCCAAGACGAGTATTTAATCGTCGTATCGCATATCAACACCAAACACTAATTTTCCTTTACAAATACACCCTATTTCGGGATTCGTATCAATCATTCAAATTATACTAAATTTTCCTGAACAACAAATATATAAATATTTTCATACTCACATAATAGTCCGTGAAGACTCGAAGCACCATCTCGCCATCCCGCATCCAAAGTCGCCAATATTCCTATTATCAAATTCCAACGCAATTAAGACTCAAATAATCCAAATCAATCACAAAGGCCAATAACCCTATTCCAAACATCACACAAGCGTTCATTGAACGCCTGGGATACACACGTGCATTGCACGTAACATTCAAATTACTACGGGATTTTATCCCCATGAAATTACTAAAATCGCCCTCAACTTATTATAATAGTTTTACTAAAATTCTACTGCTATGAAGAAGATAATTCTCACACATAGAATTTTCTTTTACAAACCCAAAACCCTAATTTATTAGCAACTTGCTAAATCTCCCATAATGTGCTAATTTCTCATCTCAACTATTCCCAACATCTCCTAATCTCCCTACCATAACCATTCTACTCAAAATAAGTTAACCACACAAAATTTTATACAAATAAATAAAATAAGATATACCTTTCCGGAGTTATTTCTCCAAATCGATGCTACCACGGTGTAGAGGACCTTTCCATTAGTCATCCCTCCAGATTAATTGAAAAACCATGGAGGGACGAGGGGGAATCGGGCGGGAGAGAGAGGGGCCGATGGGTTCGGCGTTCGGTCAGTTCGGGATCAGAGAAAGAAAGAATGGGAGAAGAAGAAAAAGGGGGATGGGGTTATAAGAAAATAATTTCCAAACTGATCCACTGTGGAAAATATTTACCAAACTGGTCCACTTTCGAAAATATTTACTAAAGTTAGTCCATAACTGGTCCACTTTCGAAAATATTTGGGTTGAGGACAAATTACACTAAGGTGTTCTCCCATTATAGTAGTAGAGATAAAATTATAATAATAATAATATTTTTATAAATGGATATTTACAAATAGACCCCTAGACCTCCAAAATATTTCAAGTAAACCCCAACTCTTTTCTATAAGAATACAAACAATACAAAACACATTAAAATTATCTTATAATAATAATCCCCCAAAATTATAAAATAAAATAAACTATATTTTCTCGCATAAAATCTCAACTATTAACTCTAACATAATAATAATACCAATCGAACACGAATCCAAACACAAATATCAATAGTTAAAATAAACATACACCAAATAAAATTATCACCACTCAAGGAATATAAAAATGGGTATTTTTGGTATTTTGCAAATTCGAGGTGTTACATTCTACACACCTCAAAAGAAGCTCGTCCTCGAGCTACAAGGGTCAAGAAAACTGTTCAAACAATTCCAGATACTTACTCTTCACCAACTTCCCAGATTCCTAATTATAGTCGTTACTATAATACACCACTGAACTTTCAACAACTGGGCAACTTGAAGTCCTGATTACCGCTAATCTACATAACTCACTTGTCAACTACACACCTCAAAAGAGGCTTATCCATTCTTGTCAAATAACTGACATCCTTCTTCGTTCCAGGCCACTTAAAAGTCCTTCTAAACTCTCGATAATTGATACTCAATCTTAAGGAATCATCCTCTCATATATCAATAAGTTACCAACCACCTCCTTAATCTTCCCCTTGGGTTTTACCACCAAACCCAACAGACATACTCACATTGTCTAAGACATTTCATACAAGTAGAAACTGAGTCTCATCGGGCCTTCTCACCCGAATCATTCATGCATCATACCTCAACTATGCATAAAGCCTTCCTAACCCACCCATTACCTTATATCAAATAATAACGATTACTACACAACTCCGCGATCTATAAAACATATATAAAATTTCCAAGGAATAGCCCTTCACACCCACATCAATCAATGTATCCCAATAACACACAAATTCTTATAGGGCTTTCAAAAAAAGGTATAATATATGTAGGGCTAAAAATAATCATGACACAAAGTCAGACAAATGTCTAAAGGGTTCACTCCATTCAACAAAAGAACTGTTACTAAACAAAACACCCACAAAACATAAAACACTTCATCTCCACGACTTAGCAAGAATGAACCCATACTCACATGACAGAATCACTAGGATACAAACCATCACAAACTCTATCCTAGTTAACCTAAGCTCTGATACCAAACTGTAACGCCCAAAAATTTTTTTTTTTTTTGACCCCAAACTAAGTCTCCAAATTCAATTCTTTCAATTTCTATATCACTTTAATCATAAACTAAGAAAGTTATATTTCAGGAAAAATTTTGACAGAGTCTCCGCGGTAAATTTTGCCCCGAAACACAAAAAGCTTACGGAATTCTGCTCAAAATTCCATAGCTCACAAAATACACAATAATTTCATGGGCTCCCCAGGCCAAAATGAGCAGATACACACAGGCAATATAATATAATGCCCTGGAGGCCAAACACATAACGAATTATCAAATATCAAATAAAAACCATAAATTTCTTTGAAAACGAGGTAAAATTTTTAGAAAAACCTTTGTAAAACTTACCACAGAGCCCGGTACACCACAACGAGGTGGGTACGGGTCACAAACATGCCATACCACATCGTACTATACTTACCATCATCATATACGTGCTTATACATCCATAATACAATTTAAACTATAAATTCTACTATTCACATTACTACACTTATACATCAAATTTAATATAAAAGATTTTACTCAACAAAATCTGTGCCTCACCTCTGCTCTGCTGAGGACCTGTAACAGTAGGGGATTTAGGGTAGTCTAGGGACTCCCTAACCCCCCAAATACTAAGGGGTTAGCCATTTCTGGTGTGAGTATAATTTAAAAAATCTACAAATAAATTAAATTATATAACGAAAATAATTTTAAACTTACAAACATCGAGTAAGAAGATACATCTTGAACCTCTGAACTTTAAAACATCATACAAACGGCTTTATTTTCAATTACTCTTCAAATCTGTATCAAATTATAAAATTTACCCATACTCACACATTCCACTATATATATCACATCAATCTCCTATCTATCCTTACTTTATATTTGCACAATACGAACTTTCAATCAATCCATTCCTTTTCAATTTGAATCCCCTAACCCGAATATTCGTTTCTCTATTTCCATAAATACTCACATAAAGTCCCTAACTCCTTTCTTCATACTTTTATAACTCCGCACTTCATTTCCCATTCATTTACAACGAGGAACTCATGACTCATATTCTCAAATACTCATTTTCATTCATAAACCCTTTCTTTCTCAATTTCATATTTTATAATACCGCGTTCATTTATTTCTTATAACCCATATCATCACGTATGCATATATCCACATAATACCACATTAATTCCTGCCTTATGACAAAATATAACACTTCATTACCTATTGCAATTCACTCACATTTCATCACATCATGAACATATCACTTATTAAATACTCATTCTTATCACATCGAAAATATATTTTATAACTCATTCTCATCCCGTTATATCACTTCGCTATTATTCAAGTTAATTTATGACTAACTTACTTTCATCTTCACTTTGCTTTATTTCTCATTTCCATCAATCGTTACCACTTTCTTACCAACTCCCCCTGCGAATTGAGCCAAGGCAGGTAGTTCCTTCTATTTCCACAGAAATAGTAGGCAGGTAGTTCCTTGACACAATTCCAAGGTACGACTCATATCAATCTGTATTTTACTTTAATAACCCCATACATAATACAATTACTTCATATCATTATTTATCTTTACTTATTTAATTCTTCACTTCCATTGATCATAGCCCTATCATGCCCACTCACCCTGCGAATTATGCCAAGGCAGGTAGTTCCCACTATTTCCACAGAAACAGCGGGCAGGTAGTTCCTTGACACAATCCCAAGGTGGAACCACTCATATCATACTGTATTTTACTTCAATGATCACATGCATAATATAATCACTTCGTACCATTGATGAACACAATATTATTCACATTTAGAAGCAATAATCTTATTATAAATGCACATTTAAAAGCTCTATATGTGATATTTAACCCTTATTTTCTCTTTTCCATAGGAAACAGCTCAAGACAGCGAAATGAAGCAAATTCAGGATCTTAAGGATGAACTCAGAAGATTACAGAAGCATCAGTCGACCGGTTCTCCACAACAGGCGACTGGACAGAGAGCTCAAACTTACACAGATGTCTCATCACAGTCGACTTACTCTCAAGGACAGTCAACTAGTCTGATCAATTATGAAATCTTCAGAAGTCTCGACTCAGTCGACTGGTTCGAAGACAAGTCGACTGGTCTGCGGCGGAGTAAACAGATAAGATATTCAAAGATACACCTGCATCTAATTTCGAATCCAGATTTTATACGAAGAATCAAGTCTAAAGACAGGGTATTTCCAAGAGCACGTGGTTAACAGATAAGGAAGGAAAGAAGAAAAGAGAAAGAAATAAATCATCAAATCAAACAAAGAAGGAGTTTTCTGAAAAAGTGCAAAACCCTAATTCTCTGGCCGTATTCTATAAATATCAGAAAGAAAGCATCAACACGACACGCGCTCTCTGGACTCCATCTTTTGATCATCATCTTCCACAAACACTCACCACCGAATCACAAGAGTTTCTGAGCGTTCAAGTCATCAACAGGAGCATTATTCTATCAGCATCGAGAAAGGAGAGAGGAGATCTAGTATTCGAAGGCAGTCGACTGTGTGACAGCCAGTCAACTTCATTGCCGGACTTCATTAGTTTCTTTCTTCTCCTTCTATTCTTTTATGTTGATCATGTATTCAAACTTGTTGATTAATAAAAATATTATTATGTGGAACTAATTTCATAGTTGGGTAGATTGAAGCCGTTATGTAGTGCTGTGTTCTTCTGAAGGCTTCTATTTACTTATTGATTGAATCTAGTTGAATTGATATAGGTTTGTGATAACCAAACTTGTTCTCGAAGTCTGAGAGCAGTCGACTGAGGTGAGAGCCAGTCGACTGACGTACAGAACTTGAGATTTCAAGTTTGCATCATCATCTATCTGAATCTTTTATATGAGCATATTGAGACGACCCGTATCTCGTGCCCGTAACTAGTAACAAGGGAATCTTTAGGGGTTCCTGGTTCAATCAACTTAAGGGATCTAGATCTGATACCAATTTCTAGGACCTTGAGTGTTTGTTCGTTTCCACTGATCTTATGTTTTCTTTAAGTGCAACTTAGTAGATACCATGCTAAACACTTAATGAAAAAAACAAATTAGAGTAGATACCATGCCTAATTCTTGGCCTAGGGAAACAATACTTAAGGAGTAGATACCATGCCCTTAAAGTGAACAAACATGAGTAATAAGGAGAAGTTCAGAAGGTGACTTAGCATTACTGACTATTGGTGGAGATCTAAACCCAACTATTTCATAAATATCTGTGATTCAACATTTCTTATTTAGTTTTAATCCTTTAATTCCTTTTAGACCTTTAAAACAACTTTTTATGATTCTTAGTCTTTTTATTGATTAGTAAGTTAAAGTCTACAATCTCTGTGGGATCGACCCTTGCTATTGCTACAATTTGTCAAACGATTCGTGCACTTGCGAGGTTTTATAATTTGTGTCTAGTTTTATCTATTTATTTAGGTATCTAGATTTGCACAACAACCATTCATAAAAACACATGCCTCTTTTATTATTCCATTTTAAATTGACCACGTACTGCATTTATCATTTCTTTTCATCCACTAACTCATAACTCATTTTCTTACTCATCCACAATTCACATTTCACTATTCACTTTCTTTCCCACACACAATTCACATTTTGCTATTCCCTTTCTTTACTACCCCATTTATTATTAACACTTATTTTTTCTTTATTCTCAACTCATAATACACTTACTTTACTATTTCATTTCAGCTTATACCAAACACTTTTCTTTCTCATTCACATTTCGTATCATATTCATTTTACCCTAGGTCTATCCCGGAGTACCAATTCTCTCTCAGGTCTCCCCTGAGGTATCAACTCTCTCTCCGGTCTATCCGGAGGTAGCTACTCTCCCAGGTCCATCCTGGGGAATCAACTCTCTCTCAGGTCAACCCTGAGGTATCATATCTCTCTCCGGTCTATCCGGAGGTATCTGCACTCCCAGGTCCATCCTGGGGTATCAACTCTCTCTCAGGTCAACCCTGAGGTATCTACTCTCTCCGGTCTATCCGGAGGTATCTGCACTCCCAGGTCCATCCTGGGGTATCAACTCTCTCTCAGGTCAACCCTGAGGTATCTACTCTCTCCGGTCTATCCGGAGGTATCTGCACTCCCAGGTCCATCCTGGGGTATCAACTCTCTCTCAGGTCAACCCTGAGGTATCTACTCTCTCCGGTCTATCCCGAGGTATCTACACTCCCAGGTCCATCCTGGGGTATCAACTCTCTCTCCGGTCTATCCGGAGGTATCTACACTCCCAGGTCCATCCTGGGGTATCATATCTCTCTCAGGTCCCACCTGAGGTATCATATCTCTCTCCGGTCTATCCGGAGGTATCTACACTCCCAGGTCCATCCTGGGGTATCAACTCAAGTCAACCGAACTTATTGCCATTAACATTTACTTTTCATATTAACATCACCCTTTAACATCATAACATCTTATCTTTTATTTAAACTTATTCTCATAAACAATGATCACCGACACCCTTACCCCTTTCAATGCATCACACAAAAGAAATATCACTGTAATTAACATAAAAATCATCACATCATAATATTCCACATCACAACTGTACAGTATTATTTATTTTTTAACATTGCCCCATATGTCATGCGTATATCATACTATTTATTATCTCAATATCGCAAGTTTGCATACGCCCAGTATATCAACACATCACAACATTATATATATATAAATACACTCAATACGTTACCATCACCCTGGATATTCCAAATCACAACAATTCACAGTAACCCGACATCGTATATAAATATAACTCATCCCCGTATATATATATCACTAATCCATCATCTATAAGTTTATATCAATACCCAAGACGAGTATTTAATCGTCGTATCGCATATCAACACCAAACACTAATTTTCCTTTACAAATACACCCTATTTCGGGATTCGTATCAATCATTCAAATTATACTAAATTTTCCTGAACAACAAATATATAAATATTTTCATACTCACATAATAGTCCGTGAAGACTCGAAGCACCATCTCGCCATCCCGCATCCAAAGTCGCCAATATTCCTATTATCAAATTCCAATGCAATTAAGACTCAAATAATCCAAATCAATCACAAAGGCCAATAACCCTATTCCAAACATCACACAAGCGTTCATTGAACGCCTGGGATACACACGTGCATTGTACGTAACATTCAAATTACTATGGGATTTTATCCCCATGAAATTACTAAAATCGTCCCCAACTTATTATAATAGTTTTACTAAAATTCTACTGCTATGAAGAAGATAATTCTCACACATAGAATTTTCTTTTACAAACCCAAAACCCTAATTTATTAGCAACTTGCTAAATCTCCCATAATGTGCTAATTTCTCATCTCAACTATTCCCAACATCTCCTAATCTCCCTACCATAACCATTCTACTCAAACTAAGTTAACCACACAAAATTTTATACAAATAAATAAAATAAGATATACCTTTCCGGAGTTATTTCTCCAAATCGATGCTACCACGGTGTAGAGGACCTTTCCATTAGTCATCCCTCCAGATTAATTGAAAAACCATGGAGGGACGAGGGAGAATCGGGCGGGAGAGAGAGGGGCCGATGGGTTCGGCGTTCGGTCAGTTCGGGATCAGAGAAAGAAAGAATGGGAGAAGAAGAAAAAGGGGGATGGGGTTATAAGAAAATAATTTCCAAACTGATCCACTGTAGAAAATATTTACCAAACTGGTCCACTTTCGAAAATATTTACTAAAGTTAGTCCATAACTGGTCCACTTTCGAAAATATTTGGGTTGAGGACAAATTGCACTAAGGTGTTCTCCCATTATAGTAGTAGAGATAAAATTATAATAATAATAATATTTTTATAAATGGATATTTACAAATAGACCCCTAGACCTCCAAAATATTTCAAGTAAACCCCAACTCTTTTCTATAAGAATACAAACAATACAAAACACATTAAAATTATCTTATAATAATAATCCCCCAAAATTATAAAATAAAATAAACTATATTTCCTCGCATATATCATCTCGATTCCTCCATCGTCTCATCGTCTTCTTATCTAACATAGTATGTAATATGGCTAAAAATGGGGTTAAATCGGAACCGCCCAGATTGGGCGCGAATCTTGATACTCTGGGGGTAAAATGGTAATTTCACATACAAGTGGATCCAAGGCGGGTACTGAATCTCCTTCTCACAGATCCAATAACCCGCCAACGGATCCACAACTATCGGGTACGAGTCCCGACCCAAGGCGAACCCAAACCAACGAGAGACAAATCAGGATCCCTGATTTGGCCAAATCAACGGCCCTGATTTGCTCCCACCGGGAATCAAGGAAAGATTTCCTAAACAGACTGAGGATTTTGCTCCCGGCTGTTACACTGGAAATCAGACCCTTAAACGACTCCCCTAGCGACTATAAATACCACCCCTCTACCACCATGACCAGGTTAATCACTTTTTTACCACTTTAAGCTCTTTCTTAATCTCTTCTGATTACTGACAAGAGCGTCGGAGGGTGCGTCGCCGGAATCAACCCCGGTGTCTCGCACTTCCTTGCAGGTTGCGCCAGGAGCAAGAAGGCTTGAGTCAACTGTTCAGGTTTTTCTCGAGCTCACAAATTCTATCTGTTTACCCCCACACCGAAATCAGCGGTACCAGTATGCAAGACATAAACCCAACACACCTTACCCTAAATATACATTATTTGAATTATTTGTTTGTGCAAGCAGAAGTCGAACTTCTAACCTCTTACTCACTAGCAAAAATGCTTACCAGTGAACTAGACTAACACTTGCTGATAAAATTGAATTTATGAAACCGGAGTTTTGTAGTTGCATAAATTAGTTCTGCGCTATGTCCATGTCTGGACTACCTGCCCCACTCATGTCCTCAACAACCATTATTGTCATCTTCTGTGATTCGATAGACCTTGTACATGATTAGGTAAATGAGAAAATTTTATGGATCATAGCAGAAAAAAGAAGACACTTTGTTATCATCTATACAAAAGGGCAACAACGAGGATGCAACTGCTAAATCCCATGAAACTCTCTCTCCCCCACCTCAAGTTAGTCCAATCCCCCAATAAGTGTTGACCACTACTAGAACTAAGTTAAGCACCCTTATGAATCACCTCCTATGTCATTTTTGCCCTAAAAGGATGTTTAAATGCCTCTTGAGTGTTTGATTTGGGGGATAGAAAGTTCATCACCGGTCATGTATTTACATTGCGTGATGGACTGTTGGTTGGAGAACAAAGAGACAAAGCTCTCTTGTTGAATCATACATGGTGTTCGTACTAGTTGCTCTTTCATTTGCAGAGAATGTAGCAAAGTGGGTTATGGAGTTATTACTAGATTTTCCAATAACTAGCTTTATAATAAGCTTTGTATCTATCAATAATGATAATGTAGCGCCCCGAGATCCATATACAGGAAACTCGTGACACAACCCATGATCATTACTCCAAATGAGTACACAACACAAGAAAGAAATCACAGGAAATTTAAAACTTACATTGTACAGGAAAAACTAAAATCCCCACTTGGATGCTCCACAGCCCATAATTATTTTGCTCCCACGATCAGTCCTACAAACCAACTGTGGGCACGTCAGTTGAATACAACTAACGCAAAACGGATGAAAACCGCAATTTCCCAAATCCTCAACAAACAGCGTTAATGCGAAAAGAAAATGTGGAAATCATACAATAGGAGTGTTAGCGTATGTTATGACCTAGAATCTAATGCATAACTCAAATGCACTATATGCTCTTATTCTAATGCATACTTGATTTGGAAACATATGCATCACATACTACATATGTCCCAATCAAGCTTGAGCGTACTTCAGATTATTGAGTTCACTCCCTCGCAATGCAGACCTACTGTTGTACTCTTCCATGTTCCTGACATTTATTTAGTGACTGGTATAGTTGCAGTATATATGGTCTATTCCGCTTACTGCATCAGATCAGTGGTCTTTCTCCACTCTCGAATGTCGGTGATCACTCCGATCGATCGGAATCGGTGGTCTCTCTCCACTCCGCCCGACCAGTGGTCTCTCTCCACTCCCGACAGGCTGGTGATCATTCAGCTTGGCTGCAGTCCTATCGGAATCAGTGGTCTTTCTCCACACCCGGACTCTACCATAAGTTAACCGAGCATAAGGCGAATCAGTAGGCCTTCCCCTACTTAGCTAGAGACTATGAGTTACGCTCTAGCTCCTTGTTCGTATGGATAACTTAGAACATAAACGTACTCATGAGGATCTATTCCCTTAGGTTTTGACATTTATGATCACTAAATCTCATAAATCAACAGTCGAGACCACGTGCACGTGTCTCAGATAAGACACCGCCGCACGTGTCCCCCTTAACAGGTGAGTACACTCCCAACTAGTGTTTGTCCTTATTATATTGGCCATGTGATCACGAGCTACTACTATCTATTAACATTAATCACACTCTAGTTCATACTTAATTTGCTCAGTTTCTTATTCAATAATGGTTAATTACTAGGTAAATTAAACCTACTCCCAAAAGTTAGTCTTGACTTACAACAAGCCATCTAACTCAAATTTGAATTCAACCCAATTCTCCTAATTAAGCTAAGAGTTGGCTCAATATACATACCCGACATACATCAACTAGTGTACATATGGACTAGGCATCACCGTATGCATTCATATAAGCGTACTAATACCTCTTGCAACTTTAATTCCTTCCGTCTTTAATTTATCAACATTTCAAATTACATATTTACGAGCTTCTAGTTATTCATGCATACTTACCGATTCAATTTCTCTTAACATAGATATTTATCAGTACCATTGTTGTGCACTTACTTACTTAAGATTATGAACTTAAATATGAAGTTATTCTACATATGAATTATTATAGAGTTATTCTAGAGATACTAGTCTCCTTTCCACCATTACAACATGAACTTAGCATAAATAATTTAAACATAGATTCTATTCTAATCACCTCCTTACTTATTGCTTCACGAACTTTTATACACACCCATAACTTCACCATATTCTTCTACTATAACAAGTGCTACTCGAAATTACAAGTAGTCCACTACAAGTAATTAAATACGAGTAGTTAACTACAAAAAAAATGAATTACTATGTATAGAATTTTCTACATGTATATCACTACTTTTACCACTACTTATACCTACAAATTACTACATGAACTATTACATGTAATATTATTACACCTATAGATTGCTGCATGAAAAAAAATTTACTTTATATAACTTACTACATGCCAATTACTAATATGACATATACGCATATAAGTTTCTACAACTTACGACTACTGCATACAACTATTTCAACCTTAGAACATGAATTTCAAACAATCATGCAACATCAACAATTCTTCTAGCATGTTACTTTTCTTGCTTTGTTTATTTCTTATGATCCTATGCAAGAACTAAAACATATGATGATATCAATCAACACATTATACCCTCATTCATAAAATAAAAAAATTAGCAACTATTAGGATAAAGAAATTACCTACTTTGATTTTTGCAAGCTTCAGTATCTTAGCTTTTGCTTCAAGTTACTTCCTCCTCATCCTTGCTTCTATGGCCTTTCGCCACTTAGCTTAATTATGCACACAAAAGCTTCTAGGACTATGTAGTTGGAAATGGAAAATTAGTGATAATGAGAAGGGTTGATATGTAGAAAATAGGCTAGGATTTTATTAAAATGAACTAGGGTTTTTGAAAAGAGTATGAAAAGAACTAGGGTTTCCTTCTAACTCATATACATATATAGAGATGAGAAGGAGGGGGTTGTCCGGCCACCAAGGAGAAGGGTAGTGGTGTCACACCCCACAATTTATTTTAAATTAAAAATGCATTTATTTTTTTTGCATGTATGATGCACGTACAAATTTTTACCCTCATTTGTTTTTTCTCTTTTACAATTTTTAGCATGCATAACTTATTTAGCCTTTTTAGTTAATCCATGGACCTATAGAATAAAATCTAGCCCATTAGGAGATGAGCCCACTAGATAATTAAATTAATTAATTAAGAAATGAGCTCATTAAGCAAGCCCACTATTAAAATCACAAATTGAATTAAGTATACACTAACACATAACAAGTTACAAATGTTAGTATACATTTAAAGTTATAGGATTGAATTTAATTTGTGTGTGCATATGTGCATATGTGCATGTGTGCTTGCACAAAATAGTTGGCCGAATTACCCCCTTGTTGACCGGATTTCGATGAGTGGGGGAGGGGAAAGGTTGGAGGTTATGGAGGTTGCAAATGTGAAGAGTTGGAAAGATGAAAGGTTGTAGGTTTTAGGAGTTTAGGACATGAAGGGTTGTAAGAGTTAATATGGAGAGTTATTAGGGGTGAATCTATGCATAATAGACCCTCCCAAAACCCTATAAATAAAGCCTCATTTTCATACATTTCTCTTGCACCAAAAACATAATCAAAAGAAAAGAAAAAAAGAAAAGAAAGAAAGAAAAGAAAGAGAGTGAGAGTTCTTTTGCTTGGAGGGATTTCTAGGAGGAGAAGTCATAGCCAGGAGAGGAAGTTTTGCTAGGAGCAAGGAAGTGCTTGTGGAGCTAGGAGCAAGAAGAAGTCCTTTTCTTTAGTAGTTTTCATTTTCCAATTAAGGTGGGTGTTCTCATGCTTCTTGAAGTAGAACTTGCATGCTAAATTTGTTAAAAGAGGAATATAAGTAAATGACATATTGTAGATAAGAATCCATGCTAGAATTGTAATGATTTTGTTGTTACAATGAAAATAGTTTAATGAGTAGTAAAATTTGAATGTGATATGTGTAGATAAAATACTAGCATGACATGCAATGATTTTGTTGAAACTTAGTAGTTGATTGTTACCATACTAATTAAAAAGTAAAGAAATAATCACATAGACCATGGTAGAATATTTGTAAATTCTTGTTGTCAATTGTGTGATGAGTACAAGTAATTGTTAAAGAATATTTTTATTGTGACAAATGCTTAGAAACATAATGCTTAAAAGAAAGAAAAGAGAAAGATAATTTTGTTATTTTGACATGTCGACATATGTTAAAAATACTATTTTTCGCATGAAGAAACACTTGAGATATCTAAAGTTGATTTAGAGATACATTTGGTTTTTAGCACAAAATTTTCATTTTTATGATGATGGATTTAAACTAAACATGATTCCTATAATTTCGAGTTTTGTTGAGAAATGCAAACTTTTATAAAGAAATGAGAAACTAATAGAAAATAAAGACATATCCAAATAATAAGTTGAACTTGTCTTTTTTTTTTTTGTATTTGATTCATCTCAGTCCCACAAGAAAAATTTATCTACTATTGCTAAAAGATTGGGTCGTTAAATAAATGAATTTTTCGAAAAAGAATTAAATTCAGAATAGTGAACAAAAGAACACTAATGAAATTCCTAAATAGAAAATATACTTGGACTTACTAGTTAGCTAGTGCAATATAGAGCTTAGTTGAAAGAGGTCCTAGGTTCAAAACTTGATAGTTGCTTTTATTTTTTTTAAATTCCCGAAATTGAAAGGAGTATTCATATGTATTTTGAAAGGGGATTAGAAACAAAGTCCACTTGGACTTTATGGTCAGAGTGATGGGGCTTGGGCTCTGTGCTGACTTTGGTTGGGTTCAGGTTTCGAAACCCGAGTCCTTTCTTTTATTTTTTGAGTAGGATTTTTAATAAGCTAAGATGTTTTTTTTGGAATAAGCTCCTATTAAGATTATGAAATAAAAAAGAAGCTATTAGAAATTGTTATAAAAAAATTTATTGTATATTTGAGGAAGAAAAAAAAATGAGATATCAATTATCAAATGAGTTTTAACTCCAAAAATTATTTTTTGGGTAAAAGATCTTTTGAAAAGAATGAAGATAGGTGACAAGTCATAAATCCCTCTTATGTAAAATAAACACTTATGTTGAGAATGTGGATTTGTTTAATTTGCTTGTAGAAATTTACAATGTTGAATCTTTTGTTCAAGAAAGAAATTATTTGTTCTTTGTTTGAGCTGAAAATGCATGAATAAGTACTAAGTTAGAACATGGATAATTGTCTAAGAATAAGTTGGAGACATGGGCATGATTATTAAAGGGTATGAATACCCATGATTCTTGTACATGAGAAATTTTGATTTAGAGTTAGTAAGACCTCGTGTACCGAAAATTTTAAATGAAATGATTATTAGATTTTTGAGATATTCCATGGAGCTATCTCGGTGGATGTTGATTAAGTCCGGTAGTAAGTAATACTAATTCTAGGCTTGAAAGATTATTCATGTCTTGAACTTAAGAGTTAGGCACTTAAGTGAAGTGTATTAAATCTGGGCAAACATAAGTGGGGCGCTCTATATAGTCAGGCGATGTACTTCGGGACTATAGACCCAGTTGGGCAGTGTACTCTGGAACTGTGGTTGCTCCGATGAAGACGAGTTTTAAATCCAGACATATGCATAGTCGGGCGGATAGTTTCATACTCCAGTGTATATACGTATACTGGGGCTAGAGTGGCACTTGCGGGGAATTCGCACGATGAAGAGTCTGTATAATAGTCGGACAGTGTACTCTGGGACTGGGATCCGTACTCGTGGAATGCCTAAATCTTGTTTTTGCTACTGGTTTGTTTCATGGCAAGAGATCGAGCCCTTTATTGTGAAGTACGTAGGCGCTTGCCCTCAAACCTATGTAATATGGGATGCATAGAATCCGAACAAGTGTGCATTAGTGTCATCCTAGTATAAAATTGTGTGCATTAGGCATTAAGGCATAACATACACTTACATGTTTAGTGTAGTCACAATTTAACACTTTATTGTTCATTCAATTGCTGTGATTTTATTAAAGTAATGAGATCGTTATATATACGGCATAGAGAGGATAGCCAAGTATAATATTTCGTCAGTTGTAAGTAACTGACGTGCCCACAGTTTGATATGCAGGTAATAAACTATTCATGAAGGGATAAAGATATTATGATGCAATCGATGAATTAATTGATGAAGTTGTACAAGTTATATTTGTTTTCAAATGTTGTAATCTTTTATTCTTCCGCTGTGTAAAACCAAGTTGTATTTGAACTCTGATGTACTATTGAAAAAGTTTTAAGTTTTCTTGTAAAATTATACGAAGTGAAGTAAAGATCCAGTGAAATCTCGAATTCAACCTTATTTGGAATTCAGGGCGTTACAAGTGGAGTGTAGGAGTTGGTGGAAGTGTGTAGAAATGCTTAGGTGTCCTCATATTTGCATTAAACCCCCTAGACTTTATTCAATTACTATTAACTCCTTGGTTTGGCTTAATTGTTAAATTGAGAATTGTTTGTTGGGTTGGGCTTAAACAAAAACATGTTTGGTTTTAAGAAAGAAAACATTGGGCTACGGCTAATTTTATATATATATATATATATATATATATATATATATATATATATAACCATCTTGTTGTACATGCCTTAGATAGCATAACATAAAGTAATCAAGTAATTTGAAGTTCATTTGCCCATATTTTATATCATTGTAAAATTGTATGGCTGAAAATTATACTCCATTTGATGGATGGGCAAATAAACTTCAAATTACTTGATTATTTTATGTTATGCCGGTGTACTCCGTGAGTCACGGAGTTCTCACCAAAATTAGTTCTCAACCGAAGGGCTCCCTATATATATATATATATATATATATATATATATATATATATATATATAATATAGCAATAATAGTGTATAATAAAAAATAAAAAAGTAATAACAATGTATATATATATTTTGTTAACCAGACATGCTAGGGGTGGTACAGATAATCAGTCTGTTATGATAATGATGACAAATTCACTCTACAATGATAAAGAGGAATATAAGGCTTAGATAATCCTAGTTGAATTTTCTTCATGTCAAGGGGTATATTGAATTACTTGGTGTACGCTCTATGGACAACAGGTTGATGTCCTTACAAAAATGTTATCAAGATAACTAAAACTCAAAACAACTGGGGAAATGAGTTTGAAGATCCATCAAGGTTTTGGTTTAAAAACTAAATAAGATTAATGCAATTGCTTTAACAAGTAGGGAAATGAGAGTGTTGTCTCATCAAACTTGTTTTTTTAGGTTAGTGCATAGTATTTACGAGTTTTAGCGTTTCTCTAGAATATTTAGCCAAGAAGGTGAGAGAGAATCAAACTGTTGAGCATCATAGTTTTTAAGTGTTTTGATAGTCTAGCAAAGTTAGGCCAAATATTTAATAATGATTTGTCATTCCAAACTTGATTTATAATTGTATATGAAGTTTGGTTGCTAGCTATTCCAAAATAAAGCATGGAAAAGACAGTGGGATGTTTCGTGAATTTTTGTTTTTTATTATTATTATATAATGTCATTCCAAACTTGATAACATGTTCCATTAAAAAATACCTTGCAGTTATTCCAAACATGATAAATGTGAGGTGAAGTCATTCCAAACTTGATGATTGTATTTCTATGATTGATTCATTGATCATTTTAAGTATTTCAAATAAGAAACTTTGTATGACTCTAACTCTCTAAGGGAGTTAGAAACTATAGGATCCATATTATAATTTATTTGAAATGTGGTATGAATACTTTGTTATTTGATATCGTTGTTATTATGACTAAGATTAGTACTAAGTTCTTTTTTTAGTTGTATGCTATTTTTTATGAAGCAGCATGGATGAATTCTAAATAAAAAATTTAAATTGCGTTTGCCATTTAAATATAGAGAAGATAGCATGGATTTGTGAGGTTTGAATGAGATGTTCAACTTCAACCTTAGCTTGGATTATTTACTCATTGAGGACTTTCTCAATATGGAAGAATAAAATTGTAGGATAGCCACATGTTTTTATAGCATTTATTTTAGAGATTGAATAAATAGTTTGCTTGTAGGGCGAAACTTCTTTATTTTGAGTTTTGGGTAGCTTTCAGTTTTGGAACTCAGTCTTGGTGTGAGAACTATATGTCTAAATACACTTGTTTTAAAGTTTTTTGATTAGTTGAATTTGCATCTCTTGGTTATTTCAGTTTTGTCTACTTGATTTATGACTGATTTAATTTATACCCAATTATGATATGGTCAATTTGTTATTGGAATTGTGTTCATTCTGTTAAAACATGCTAATATTTTGTGAATCATTAACTCCAAACTTGATGAAATAATATATGCATTATGTATTGTTCTTATTAACATGTTTAGTATAGACTTGGTGTCATGACCCAAAATTTTTCTTCCATTTTTTATTTTTTATTTTTAAACTACTTATTTTTTAAACGGTTTCTTACTTAAACTATTTCTTAATTATACTATTTTTTGCTTAGAATAATCTTCATAAATTTCAATTAAAATTTCGACAGAGTCTCCCCTGAAATATTAGTCATTTCACAAAAATTTCTGACGAAATTCTGCTAACAATTACATATAACACAACACAGGCAATATATATCAATCTTCCCCAGGCTAATCCAAGCAACAACACACAGGATATATATATATATATATATATATATATATATATATATATATATATATATATATATATATATATATATGGCTCTAGGGTATACCTCATCATAATATGCAAGATATAGAATAAAACAAAAAATCGTTTGTAAACATAAAGGGTTTTTAGAAAAATCTTTGAAAAATCTTTTAAAAACAAATCCAAAGAACTCAATACTCCACAACGAGGCGGGTACGGAGTTTAACATACTTATCTCATCACTGTATGTCAACATCTCAATAGATACATACATAAACCTCCAAAATACAAATTATTACACAAACTCTATTCTCTACCTTTGTTTATATATAACTTTAACTAATAGAAATTTAACAATATCTAAATATACAAGCTTATTAATTTCTCGAGAAAATAACACTAATAAAACTAAGGAAGCCACATGTCTCACATTGCTGCTACTCGATTCCTGCAGAAGAGTCTAAGGACGTCCACCCTCAGGGAGGGACTCCTTGACCCCCAAACACAACAGGGATCAACCAAAACTGGTGTGAGTATAATCTACCAGGTTAGTTACTAAAATAAACAATCTGAAAGAAATTTAAAGAGCTTACTACCATGATGATAATTAAATATAACCTGAGATTTAACCTGAAAATATAATATAGAAAAACTAGATATTCCACAAGAAGTAACTTTCTAGTTTTCAACCAATCTATCATATCAACATCCACTCAATCGACCTGAAAGTTGTGCCTCGGCAGGTAGTTCCTCGACACAATTCCAAGGCATACCAAGCTCACATTATATTTTGTTTTTACTTCAATATTCCTACTCATCTTATACTATATTCATTTTCATTTTCGTCTCATAACACTTCATAATACATTAATATTCATTCAATCTTAGACTACATTCACATTCATTCACATCTCATGACGTCTCATAATACATTAACATTAATTCATTCTCCTTTCATATTACAGTTTACTTTCCTTTTTATTCTTATTTCATCATACCACTTATCTTAATTCTCATTCTCATTTTATCATATACTTTGTTTTATACTTCATTCTCATCTCATCATACAACTTACTTTACTTCTCATTCTTATTAGATAATATATTTTACTTTCATATTTATTCACATCTCATAGTACAACTCACTTTAATTTTTATTCACATATCGTATTACAACTATTATATCAACACCTCACCGATCCACCTTGGAGTTGTGCCTAGACAGGTAGTTCCCACCTGTTGCCGCTAATTTCGGTGTGGGGGCAAACAGATAGTATTTGTGGATCCTTAGGGAAACTAAATAGTAAACCTGTATACCTGTCCCGCTGAAGTTGATTGCTGCTCCCGCCGTGCACCTGCAAAAAGTGCGAGACACCGGGGTTGTTCCCGGCGACGCACCCTCCGACGCTCAAGTCAGTAACCAGAAAATGATTATGAGAGCGCAAAAACTGGAGAATATTGATTACCTTTTAATGGAGATGGATGGGGGGTATTTATAGGCGTCTCAGGGAACAGATTAGGCATGTGATTCCTGTGTTCAGATAAGGAATGTAATCCCTAATCCCCAGTGAAAGGATAGGCATGAATCAGGGCCGTTGATTAACATTAATCAGGAACCCTAATTCTATTCTGCTGGCTCGGGTTTGTTGCGGGTTTAAACCCGCACCCAGTTGAGGTGGATCCGTTCGCGGGTTATTGGATCTGTTGAAGAGGAGACCCAGTACCCGTTTCAGACCTGTTAGTAAGTGAAATTACCGTTTTACCCCTGGGCTTCAGGATTCGTGCCCAATTTGGACGGTCTCGATTAAACCCCCATTTTTAGCCACATCACGAGCCCCCCACTCCTAAAGGCTGAGGATGATCAGTCTTTGAGGAGTAGTTTGACTGTTTTAGTGGCTAATGGAGTTGTATCGGAGTTCGAATGGGGGATTTTGAATCTTGAAGTGGGTAGTAAGGTAACTTCTTCTTTTTTGAAGTCGTATTGAGTTTTTATCTATTTTTTCGGGCTATTTATTTAATTTTGCGAAGTGTTAACTAATCGTTCGGGGGACTTGACAGTACCTTCTAGGCAATAATTGTTCGTTCAGGGGCTCAAAAATATCCCCCCGAATTTTTAATTATTTTCTAGAATTTTTGGCTAATTTTTCCGAATTTTTAGCAATTTTTCGCAATTTTTAAATAAATAAAACGATTTAAATAAATAAAAATCGATTTTTAAATACGATTTATGACGTGGCTGAATCTGGACTGTCGATAAGAGCGGAGGCACGAATTTCTGGACGATCAGACGGCCCCTGCTCCTCGGCAGACTTCTTTGCCGTATACGAGGGTCGGTGCCTTGGCACCTCGGCTCGGAGGGCCAGTGCTTCGGCTCGAAGAGTCAGCCTTCGGCTCGGAGGGCCAGTGCTTCGGCTCAGAGGATCCGAGGTACGTGGCATCATCTGGGACGTCCATTTCAGCGTGAATCTCAATAAAACGCTATCTTGTCGTTTAGTGGACGTGGCCAAATCTGGGCCGTCCATCATGACGAGCGCGCTTTTTCACAAGATCCAACGGCTGATATGGGTCGGTGTGATTTTTTGCCATATACGAGGGTCGGTACCTCGGCACCTCGGTTCGGAGGGCCAGTGCTTCGGCTCGGAGAGTCAGCGCTTCGGCTCGGAGGGCCAGTGCTTCGTCTCAGGGTACGTGGCATCATCTGGGATGTCCATTTCAGCGTGGATCTCAATAAAGCGCTATCTTGTCGTTTAGTGGACGTGGCCAAATCTGGGCCGTCCATCATGACGAGCGCGCTTTTTCACAAGATCCAACGGCTGATATGGGTCGGTGTGATTTTTTGCCATATACGAGGGTCGGTACCTCGGCTCGGAGGGTCAGCGCTGTTTGCTGAGGCACTGAGTTGGTTATTTCGAAAGAAATGTCTTTTGATTGTTCGACCTTCCGAGCCCAGTAGCTCGGCTGCTCGACTAAGCTGTTCGGTAGCTCGGTCGAGCAGGCCGATGGCAGGCAGTTCGGAAGGTGCACGCGGCAGGATCTGGTTCTTCCATCATGGCACGCATCACGAGGATGGGGTTCAGATCACGAGAAAATACTATCTTGTCGTTTTGTGGGCATGGCGAGATCTGAACCGTCCGTCGAATTCTGACGCAAATTTTGGAGAGATCCGACGGTGACTTCGCCTCGGGAGGATTTTTTGCCATATACGAGGGTCGGTACCCCGGTACCTCGGCTCGGAGGGTCAGCGCTGTTTGCCGAGGCGCTGAGTTGGCTATTTCGAAAGAAATGTCTCTTGATTGTTCGACCTTCCGAGCCCAGTAGCTCGGCTGCTCGACTAAGCTGTTCGGTAGCTCGGTCGAGCAGGCCGATGGCAGGCAGTTCGGAAGGTGCACGCGGCAGGATCTGGTTCGTCCATCATGGAGCGCATCACGAGGATGGGGTTCAGATCACGAGAAAACGCTATCTTGTCGTTTTGTGGGCGTGGCGAGATCTGAACCGTCCATCGAATTCTGACGCGAATTTTGGGGAGATCCGACGGTGACTTCGCTTCAGGAGGATTTTTTGCCATATATGAGGGTCGGTACCCCGGCACCTCGGCTCGGAGGGTCAGCGCTGTTTGCCGAGGTGCTGAGTTGGCTATTTCGAAAGAAATGTCTCTTGATTGTTCGACCTTCCGAGCCCAGTAGCTCGACTGCTCGACTAAGCTGTTCGGTAGCTCGGTCGAGCAGGCCAATGGCAGGCAGTTCGGAAGGTGCACGCGGCAGGATCTGGTTCGTCCATCATGGCGCGCATCACGAGGATGGGGTTCAGATCACGAGAAAATGCTATCTTGTCGTTTTGTGGGCGTGGCGAGATCTGAACCGTCCATCGAATTCTGACGTGAATTTTGGGGAGATCCGACGGTGACTTCGCTTCGGGAGGATTTTTTGCCATATACGAAGGTCGGTACCCCGGCACCTCGGCTCGGAGGGTCAGCGCTGTTTGCCGAGGTGCTGAGTTGGCTATTCTGAAGGGACTCGATAGCTGGGTTTGGCAGACTGGTGGCCGAATCGTGGACTTGAGCAATTTGGGGAGCCTTTTTGTTTTTCGAAACGTCGCGACTCTCCGCTTGGCGCTTTGGCTTAGTGGGCCTTTCACGTTCCCCAAGAAGGCCCACCACTTTTGGGGTTATAAATCTTCACTCCCCCACCCCTAAGCTCATTTCACTTTTTTACTCTCAAGACTTCACTTTTGCTGTCCAAGTTCTCTGCTTTTGGCGACTTCTGTTAGATGGTGGTGTTGTTAGCTGTCGCGTGGGCCAGGCAATTTCCGGCGATGAATTCCGACCGTGAACGTCACTTCAAAGGTCAGTCCACTAGACTTAACTTTTTTTTCTAGAGATGTCACGAGTGGACTCGGGGAGTGGGGCCTCGTCTTCGGGTGACGATGGCGCTGAGGAGAGGAGGAGGGCGGAGATCCGGAGGAAGGGTAAACAGGTCGCCGAACCGTCCACGACCGAAGCGAGGAAGGAGAAGAAGAAGAAGAGGAGAGTGGCGGCCCAATCCGTGGTGGTCGAGGAGATAGTGGAGAACTCGAAGCAAGCGCCCGAGATGGGTCGGTATCCCTCGGTTTTGTCCGGGCATTCGGGGATCAGGCAGTACGAGGGCGACCTTCTGGAGAGAGCGATATACGGAAAGTCGAAGGTCATCGAAGAACCCAACCCGGCTCTTCCCACCGAGGCCGACGAGATCATTTCAGTGCTGTCCGAGAGGGACCTCCTCCGGATCAGAAGGGGATTCGCCATCCCTCTGGAGTACAAGCTGATACTCCCCGGCCCCGGGATGCGAGCGAATTCCAAGCTGCCATCGTCGGATATGTGCATGTTCGACTCTGACTCCTTGAATGCCAGACTGCATTTTCCGCTGCACCCTTTCGTCCTCCAGATCCTCGGCTGGTTCTGCCTCGCGCCGATCCAATTCATGCCCAACACTTGGCGTCACGTGAATGCTTTCTTACTTCAGTGCCGCAAAGCTGAGGTAGTGCCGGACTTAACAGTCTTCCGAGGTCTGTATCGGATAAACAGGCAGCACAAGATGGAGCATCGGTACTACTTGGGGCCGAGAAAGGGTGTTAAGATTATAGAAAACCCCGACTCAATTAAGGGTTGGAGGGAGAAGTATTTTATATTAAGGGACGAGGCGATACGGCACATTCCGACCCGGTGGAAAGTGGAGGTGCCGAAATTCGCGCGAGCCGACCCTGTATTGTCCGAGAAGGAGGAGGATGTGGCGAGGAAGATCTTGGCCCTTCCCCTGTTAAGCTGGAAGGAGTTGACGGAGGAGGTGCTGTTCGGGTCCGGCCTTAGCCCCATCGACCCGAGTATGCTCATGACATCTCATTTATTTTCGTTTTTCTTTCAAGTCTTTAGTTCGTCTCGCTGATTCGTTCTTTTTTTTTTTTGTGGTCCGATGCAGAAGCGATGAAGATTGACTTCAACTCCATGATGAGCGATAGGTCCAAGTTGGCCGGAGGCAGAAAGAGGAAGAGGGCGGCCGCGGCTGCCTCGTCGACCCCGCAGCCCACAGTCGCCCCTACCATCACCCCGCCCCTTCCGACCACTGAGGCACCTTCAGAGGATGTGGTTGTCGATGAGCCCTCGGCCCCTGTGGCCCCGAGCGTGATTGAGGGGGCCTTCGATGTTAACGCGGCGCTGTCGCTCGAGGCACTGCCGCTGACCAGGGCTGCCGAGGAGATCTTGACCGAGCAGCACAAGCAGCTGTTCGTGCCGAATTGGCGGGTGAAGAACCACGACGGGTTCCTCGGCAATTCGCAAATGTCAGTGCAGGTCGTCAAGCACTTGGCGACCCCAAAGGACCGAGCCGTGCTGAGGGCAGGGACGGTCGGCAACGACACATACGAGGTGGCTCGGTCACTTGTGTCGGTAAGTTTCTTGTTGCTAATTTTTTTCTAAGTTTACTGCTCGGTTTGTTTATTGCGCTCACCACTGTCTTCACAGGCTACCTGTCATTTCGGCCATCTCCTTGAGACGTTCGCCGAGCAGGAGAAGGAGTTGAGGGCTGCCAGCGACAAAGACCGGTCGGCGAAGGTCAAGGCAGTCCGGGAGCTCGAGGCCGAGCAGAGGCGAGCCGAAGCTTTGGAGGTCCGGGTGGCCGACCTTGTTGCCGACCTGGAGAGAGCCAAGGGGCATCTCGACGCAGATTCTGCAAAGGCTGCCAAGGCTGCCGAGGAGCTGGCTGCGGCGGTGAAGTCCTTGGCTGAAGAGAAGGCAGAGAAGGAGGGCTTGGCTGCAAAGATCCGGGCCGAGGTAGAGGCCGAATGCGAGGCCGAGGCGAAGAAACACATGGCCGAGAACATGGAGAGGTCTTATCAGAGAGCGCTCGACCATGTTCAAGACTGTATCCCCGGCTTCGAACGAGTCGGCTACCGACTGTGGCCCGGGTCGCCCTCAGGCGGCAAGGAGGAAGGAGGCGAAGGCGAGGAGGTCGAGAGCGAGGGCGAGGAGGATGAAGCCGACCCACCTGTGGCAGACACCCATGTCGAGGTGGGGGTCGGGGGGCCATCTGTCGACGCACCCGTGGTCAAAACGGTGACGCAGGTGGACCCCTGATCCTCTCGCTAAGTTTTTGTAGTTTTTTTTTTTGGTTTTATTTTTTAACCAGTGTAATGCCTTTTGCGGACTGGCCACCGCTTTTGTTGAATGAAATATATGTTTTGATTTTCGCGTTTCTATCTAAGTGTTTGGTTCGCCCCTCTGGCCCTTCAATGTCGTCCCCTTCTTTTATTTCAGATTACCGAGGTAATTTCTGCCAACGCGGCGGCTCGGCGCCGCGCAGAGCTATTTCAGCAGCCCCGAGAGGGTCGGCACGAGGGCGAGATGCATCTGACTAGGAGAATGCTTCAAGACGTTGAGAGGAAGAACAGCGAGCTGTTGGCCGAGCTGCACCATCTACGGATAGTCGAGGCCGAGCTGTCTACGAGGGAAGAAGAGCTGGTTCGGGTTTCAGCCGAACGGGATGACTTTGCTAGGAAGGTGGAACATTTGCAAAGGGTGACGGTCGACAAGAGTATCGAAGTGACCCACTTGCGTCGCGTTATATCCGACAGCGCAGAGTATCCCGGTTCGGCAAAACTTCCTCGATTCAAAGTTATTATGAAGGACGACACGCTGAAGGACCGGATCGTCGAGCTGGAGGAAGAGGTTGCTCGGCTCAAGCCTCAGCCAGTGAGGGCCAACGTCCGGAGCACCTCGTGCACTCGCGAAGAGATTGAGCGAGGAATTTCGTTCTATCAAGCCGCGAGCCGAACCCCCATCGTAGGTAGGTCCGCAGCCGATGCCCAAAGTAGGTTAGCGGTGTCTTCAAGTGGTGCATCGGTTGGAGCGACTGTTAGGGTTAGCGGCGAAGAGGCGTCTCGGTTCGTTGGTCTAGAGACGAGCTCTGAGGTCAAGAAGCGCCGACCCAAAGTGTCGCTAAACCGGAGCGTCCCCCTTCCGCGGAGGCAGTAAACGAGTCGTGTCTTGACTTCGGACTTCCGAACTGTGTTTTGTCCTAATCTTCTTGTAAATATATCCAAGTCATGTTAATAAAATTGGGGTTGATTTATTCGAACTGTTCTCTTCCTCTCGTAAATTTATTGTGTTGTAATTGCGCTTAGCTAGGGTAGGCTCGAGATGGACCGCGAGGCAAGTGTTTGCTTTGTTGAGCGTCTTGGCCTCAAGCCCCGCGCTTTTGCCTCGACTCTGAATCCTGCTCGGCGCCTTCAGGCACGGCTCGGTTCGGCGGCCAATCCCCTTAACCGCATTAATGGTGCTCCGAGATCTGTGGGGGTGTTTCACCTTCCCAAGGGCATTGAGAAACGGTGCCCTTTAATTAATGCGCGGCGCTCCGGCTCCCTAGGCGCGACTTTTGGACTCCCGAGGGTCTTAATGACACTCACTTAGGGGAAGGCTATAAGTACCACACCCCCCCTTGGTAGTTTTTGTCATCAGTCTAGAGTTCAAGTGGCTTTGATGGCGTCTGCCCTTGGGCGGATGCCAGCCTCGTGAAAAGTTTTTGCCTCGAGAGGTTCCGAAGGGTGGTCACCCTACTGCCTTGTTCTTCTCTCGTTCCCGACGACCGCGATGTGGGTGTCATGAGCGAGGGAGGACACGGCAGAAGCGTTGGCGACCTGTAGTCCGGACCTGAGGGGGAGGTCCCCTTAAACCTTAATCCGAACTTTTGGAGGCTATGTTATTGCTTCGTGTAGGCCGGTAGCGTTCGTACGGCTCATTGGCAGAGGCGGCCACGACAGAATGTTGACTCGGATTGCCCGTTACTTAGTGTTTGGTGCCGAGCGAAGCAAGGTGATCACGGCCGTCGGATGGTTGCACGAATCTTGAGGCAGGTGCGGTTCCCAAGAAAACGCTATCTTGTCGTTTTGTGGACACATGGCTTGATCAGATCCATTAATCACACTTTAGTACACATTTTGAGATGATCTGACGGTGGTTTCGCCTCGGAAGGTTTTTTCGCCATATACGAGGGTCGGTACATCATCCGCTCGGCTCGATAGTCGTGGGGGCAGATCGGAGTGGCCATCTACCCCCGGCCTGTTTGAGGACGATCCGGTGAGGTAAAGTCGAGCCATAAGACCCCGACCATCGTTAGGTTAGTTTAAGGGTTGTGGGAGCAATTCCGAATGGCGAGCTACTTCTAGCTCGCTTAGGAGCGAACTTGCAAAGTAGACTCTAGCCAAGTGTTGGACTCCGAACCATTCAACGGCTGTGGGAGCAATTCCGAACGGCGATCTACCTCCGGCTCGGCTAGGGCGAGCCGGGGAGGTAAAGTCGAGCCGAGTGCTGGACTCCGAACCATTGTTAGCTTAGTTCAAAAGTTGTGGGAGCAGTTCCGAATGGCGAGCTACTTCTAGATCGCTTAGGAGCGAACTCGCGAAGTAGAATCGAGCCAAGTGTTGGACTCCGAACCATTCAACGGCTGTGGGAGCAATTCCGAACGGCGATCTACCTCTGGCTCGGCTATGGGCGAGCTGGGAAGGTAGAGTCGAACCGAGTGCTGGACTCCGAACCATTGTGAGATTAGTTTAAGGGTTGTGGGAGCAGTTCCGAATGGCGAGCTACTTCTAGCTCGCTTAGGAGCGAGCTTGCGAAGTAGACTCGAGTCAAGTGTTGGACTCCGAACCATTCAACGGCTGTGGGAGCAATTTCGAACGGCGATCTACCTCCGGCTCGGCTAGGGCGAGCCGGGGAGGTAAAGTCGAGCCGAGTGCTGGACTCCGAACCATTGTGAGATTAGTTTAAGGGTTGTGGGAGCAGTTCCGAATGGCGAGCTACTTCTAGATCGCTTAGGAGCGAACTTGCGAAGTAGAATCGAGCCAAGTGTTGAACTCCGAACCATTCAACGGCTGAGGGAGCAATTTCGAACGGCGATCTACTTCTGGCTCGTCTATGGGCGAGCCGAGGAAGTAAAGTCGAGCCGAGTGCTGGACTCCGAACCATCGTGAGATTAAAGAGTTAAAGGCAGAGAGACAACAGTAGCAAAAATATAAAAACTTTATTTATTAATATCCAATGATCGGATGCTTCTAAAGTTGCTAGCCGTTATTACAATGAAAAATAAAAGAAAATTACTACCAAGTAACAGG
Organism: Hemerocallis citrina; assembly: GCA_017893485.1. Classification (NCBI taxonomy): domain Eukaryota; kingdom Viridiplantae; phylum Streptophyta; class Magnoliopsida; order Asparagales; family Asphodelaceae; genus Hemerocallis; species Hemerocallis citrina. Next base: position 393,447,289 of record CM030359.1, read on the forward strand.
AAAGGGACGGTTTGACATCTCGAATTACTTAGAGAGGCGTTGTTGCTCTCTCTTGGTATTTTAAGAGATGGTCGGCATTCCAAGTCCTGAGAATCTCCCTGCCTTCGAGATCTTTTAGCCTGTATGCGCCGGGGCGGATCACTTTTGAGATCTTGTAGGGTCCCTCCCAATTCGGGGCCAGTTTGCTTTTCTGTCCTGGGAAGGAGATTGCCAATTTTCGGAGGACTAGGTTCCCTTCTTTGAGGTCTGTCGGGCGGACTCTTTTGTTGTATGCTAGCTCAATTCTCCTTCGGTAAGTTTGCTGGCGTATGGCAGCTCTCTCTCGGATTTCATCTATGAGATCTAGGCTTGCTCTGAGCTCCCTAGCATTCTGCTCTTCATCATAAGCTATCAGACGATGAGAGGGTAACCCGAATTCAAGGGGGATGACGGCCTCGGACCCATAAGCGAGATTGAACGGACTCTCGCCTGTCGGGGTCCGCTTTGTGGTGCGGTAGTTCCACAGCACGTTGGGCAGCTGATCGACCCATAATCCTTTGGAACACTTGTCTAACCTCTTCTTAATGCCTGAAAGGATCTGTCTGTTAGCATTCTCGGCCTGGCCATTCGACTGAGGATGGAAGACGGAGGAGAACCGGTGTTGTATGGCGAGGTCTTCGCATAAAGCTCGGAAGGCAGCCCCGGTGAATTGCGTTCCGTTATCCGTAACCAGGACCCTGGGAACGCCAAATCGGCAGATCACACTTTTCCAGAAGAACTGAACGACCTTATGTTCGGTGATTGTGGCCAGGGGCTCGGCCTCTATCCATTTCGAGAAATAGTCAACTGCCACGACCAGGAACTTAAGCTGTTCGGGGGCTAGTGGAAACGGCCCTAGTAAATCCATCCCCCACATCGCGAAGGGGATCGGACTTGATAGGGAGGTGAGTGGTGCTTGCGGAAGGGGTCGGATGTCGGAATAATTCTGACAGGAGCTGCATTGCCGAACATGTCGTTGGGCGTCCCGTAGGAGAGTGGGCCAGAAATACCCGTAGTTCAGTACTTTGCGTGCCAGGGCTCTGGAGCCAGAATGGGCCCCGCCAATGCCTTCATGAAGTTCCTGCAGGGCGTAGTCGGCTTGCGAGGGGGAGCGGCATCTCAGGTAGGGCCGACCGTCCACCTGGGTGAAGGAGCGTTTATATAGGACGCCTCCGATCAGTGTATAACGCTCGGCTCGGGTTCTGACTCTCCTTGCTTCCTTCGGATTCTCGGGGAGGAGTCCGTCCCTTAAGAATTCGATAAGTGGCCTCATCCAGTTGTCTTCGAGGAGGAGAGGCAATGCTTCAACGGAGTCGGGCGGTTCGTCCTCTATGCTCGGCTTCAGGAGGACTTCTATCAAAACAGTCTGCTCGAGGCCTTGAAGGGAAGAGGATACTAATTTAGATAGGGCGTCGGCCTGAGCATTTTCTTCTCAGGGGATCCTTTGGATGAGGGCTTCTTCGAACAGTGCCATAAGGCCTTTAACTTTGGCCAAGTACTTAGCCATCCTGTCATCGCGGGCTTCATATTCGCCAAGGACCTGATTGACGACTAGCTGGGAGTCGCTGAAGATCCGTAGGCATTGTGCTCCTGCATTTTGGGCCATTCCAAGACCGGCTATTAGTGCCTCGTATTCAGCTTCGTTGTTCGAGGCTTTGAAGTTTATACGGAGGGAGTATTGCAGGACGAAGTCATCCGGTCCTGCAAGGATGACCCCTGCCCCGCTTCCCTCATTGCAAGAGGACCCGTCGACATAAACCGACCAGACCGGTGGTCCCTCTACTGCTTGACTGGACTTGGGGATAGTACTTTCCACAATGAATTCGGCCAGCGCCTGAGCCTTGATCGCGGTTTGAGGCTGATAAGTTATATCGTGTTGGCTCAGCTCGATTGACCACTTCATAAGGCGACCCGAGGTCTCTGGCTTGTGGAGGATCTGCTTCAGCGGCTGGTCGGTAAGAACAACCACCGAATGGGGCTGGAAGTACGGGCGGAGCTTTCTCGCGGCCATTACCAGGGCATAGGCCATTTTCTCAATCTTCGGGTATCGGAGCGCTGCATCCCAAAGCACTTTGCTGACATAGTAGATGGGCTTCTGGGTCCGGTCTTCTTCTCTGACTAGGACCACACTAAGCGTCTGCTCGGAGGCTGCTAGGTAGAGGTACAGCGGTTCGCCAGGTATCGGTTTGCTAAGCAGAAGTGGATTGACGAGGTAAGCTTTGAGCTGGTCGAAGGAGTCTTGTTGCTGCTGCCCCCACTCAAATCCTTTAGCCCCCCTGAGGGCTTTGAAGAACGGGAGGCACTTCTCCCCGGACTTTGACAGAAAGCGCCCTATGGCGGCTAGGCGACCAGTCAACCTTTGGACTCCTTTGACATTTCGAGGAGGGGCCATGTCCAATATGGCCTTGATCTTCTCTGGATTTGCTTCAATTCCTCGTTGGCTAACCATGAAGCCGAGGAACTTCCCTGAGGAGACGCCGAACGCACACTTGTTCGGGTTGAGTCTCATATTATGCTTTCTTAGGACGTTAAATGCCTCTTGTAGGTCGGTCACATGATCAACACCTCGGATGCTTTTCACCAGCATGTCATCAACGTATACCTCCATGTTCCGGCCGATCTGAGCCTGGAAAACCTTGTTGACGAGGCGTTGGTATGTTGCCCCTGCATTCTTTAGGCCGAACGGCATTACCCTGTAGCAATAGAGGCCTTGGTCGGTCACAAAAGAGGTCTTCGGGATATCCGGAGGGAACATTTTTATCGGATTATAACCTGAGAAGGTATCCATGAAGCTGAGGAGCTCATGTCCTGAGGTTGCGTCAATCAGAGTGTCGATACTCGGCAGAGGGAAGGGATCTTTCGGGCAAGCTCTGTTGAGGTCGGTGAAATCAATACAAATTCTCCAAGCCCCATTGGACTTCTTTACCATTACCACATTCGATAACCACTCGGGATAGTTCACTTCCTGTATGAACCGGGCCTTCAAGAGCTTGTCAACCTCCTCTTTTATAGCGAGCTGACGCTCGGGGGCGAACTTGCACCTCTACTGCTGAATCGGTTTGGACCCCGGATCAACGCTCAGGCGGTGGACTAATAGTTCTTCGGAGATACCGGGCATATCTGCAGCTGTCCATGCGAAGAGGTCTTTGTTCTTTCGGATGCATTGTACAATATCTGAGTTTAGGGCGGATGGGAGGCTCTTGCTAACGAAGAACTTGCGGGTCGGCTCCTGCTCAGAGAAAAGCACTTCCTCCAATTCGTCCACCGGCTCGGATGTTGGTCGAGCAACGTCCTGAGGGATTTCCAGAGTCTCTAAGGAGAGGACTGGTCCGAGGGTAGAGGTTATATAGCACTTGCGGGCCTGCTCCTGGTTGCCCCTCACTTCCCCTACTCCGGCCCGAGTGGGAAATTTCATTTTGAGATGATAGGCAGAAGGGACGGCTTCAAGGGCGGCCAGGCCGGCCCGGCCCAAAATGACGTTGTAGGCTGCTGGGACATCTATGACCATGAAGTCCATCGACTCCGTTCGGGTAGTAGGAGTTTTGCCAGCAGTTACGTCGAGGGTAATCACCCTTTCAATAGTCACTGGCACTCCCGTGAACCCGTGGAGGGTGTAACCGGCGGGCTTGAGTCTGTCCCGGGAGAGCTTTAGGCCTTTAAAGGCAGCGAGGAAGAGTATGTTTACGGAGCTGCCATTATCCACTAGTATCCTCTCCACTTTGAAGTTCGCCATGTGGAGACTGATGACGAGTGCGTCACAATGTGGGGTGCGAACTCCTTCAAGATCCTCATCGGAGAATGTGACTGGCACTCCAAGGCCTTTGGGAGGAGGGGTGGTTCGGACCGAATTGACTTCTCTTATAAATGCCTTCCGAGAGAAGTTCGAGGAGCCCCCCATTGGGCCCCCATGAATGAGGTGGAGGACTCGCTCTTCCTCGAAGTCTGGCGTCTCTTCTCGTTCCGGACGCTTGTTAGCCCCCCGAGGCTGGGGAGGAAGTTCGGCCCGGTCCTTTCTTACAAACTTCGCCAGCTGCCCCCTCTGGATAAGGGCTTCGATCTCGTTCTTCAGGGCACGATAATCGTTAGTGTCATGCCCATGGTCCCGGTGATACCGACACCACTTCTCTTTATCTCTTCTCTTAGCGGGGGTGTTCATCCTCGGAGCAGGGGGTAAGACCCCTTCTTTCTCTACTTCCATCAGAATAGTGGAGATGTTAGTTGTGAGGGGAGTGAACTTCTCGAATCTGGGGGGAGGTCGGCGCTGGCCGGTATTATCCTTTTGGAGCTTCTTGGCTCCTTCCTCTTCTGTTCCCTTCCTCTTATATCCGGAGGAAGACCCTTCCCAGTTGGGTCGTTGCTCGGCCTCTTCGGCCCGGATGTACTTTTCACTGCGAAGGAGGAGGTCGGAAAAGTTCTGTGGAGGCTTCTTGGCGAGGGAGGAGCGGAGGTTGGAATTGAGGACGTTTGATTGAAATGCGGCAGTAGCGACCGACTGGTCGAGGGATGCTATGGATCTGGCTTCTGCTGTGAACCTCTTCACGTAGTCTCTCAATTTCTCCCTCTTCTTCTGATGGAGATGTAATAGGGAGATGCTGGTCTTCTCAGCCCTACGGCTACTTACGAAATGGGTGATAAAAAGGGTCTCAAACTGCTCGAAGGAGAATATTGAGGAGGGGGCGAGGCGAGAGTACCATTCTCATGCTGGACCCTTAAGAGTTGCGGGGAAGGTTTTGCAGAGGAGGGCATCGGAAGCTTGATGAAGGAGCATTATGGTCTTAAAGCTCTCGATGTGATCAACTGGATCGGTTTCCCCGGTGTAAGTTTCGAACTGAGGAGGTTTGAAACCGAACGGTACTGGTGCATCCACTATGGTTCGGGAGAATGGGGGGCGACTAGGGCGGAGGGTCCTCCCCCTAAGCTCCTCTTCTCGGTCAATCTGACCCAGACGCCTCTCTACTTCATGAAGACGGTGATACATGGTGTCATCCCTCCGGCGGTAGTCAGCCGAGCCTCTAGACTCGTCTTCGTATGAGGAAGAGCGAGGACTATGGCGATGGTAACTTCGAGAGCGACGAGGACTTGGGGTCACCGGGAGTTGGTAGGAGCAGGACGAGGAGATGGGGACCGCCGGTGAGGGCTTCGGACTGGAGGAGGAAATGGTGTCCTTCGGTGAGGGCTTCGGACTGGAGGAGGAGATGGGGCCTTTGGCTCATTGTGGTTCCGACGGAGGTTGAGAACCTGCAGGACGGTTGCTTGGAACTGCTGGAACTCGGCACGGGTGATGGGTGCCTCATTGTTCCTAAGCTGTTGCCGACCCGCGAGGGAGTGTGGCCTCCTCCTGTGATACTCGGGTGACTCCCTTCTTCCTCTTCTGGCGGGGGACCTCCTGTGTTCTCGGTGGCGAGGAGACCGCTCACCCGGACGGTGTTGGCGGGAGGTTCCCTCGTGGGCCCGCTTCTCGTCCAGATGGCGGCGTAGGTCATCGTCTTTCTGAGGGTTGAGGACGGTGTTGTGATGACCAGAGGCTCGGGGATGATGGGAGGCCATGGAGTTTGAAGAGGCATTGTGGATGGAGAAGTGATCCTGGTGAAGATGTTGTTTCTGAGGGTTAGGTCCCTTCGGAGGAGGCTGATCAGGAGGAGGAAGGTCCTGTTGGAGAGGGTCTTCCGCTGTAGGGGGAAGTTGGCCTTGTTGAGCGGGATTAGGGAGGACTTCTTGCTGCTGGTCAGGGTTGGGTCCTCGGTTGGACCCCCTTGATCTGACTTTCCTAGGTGGCATGGCTGGAGAAAATCTGTTCACCAGGAAGAGGAGAGGTTTCTATTCGTTAGCTTCCCACAGACGGTGCCAATCTGTTGCCGCTAATTTCGGTGTGGGGGCAAACAGATAGTATTTGTGGATCCTTAGGGAAACTGAATAGTAAACCTGTATACCTGTCCCGCTGAAGTTGATTGCTGCTCCCGCCGTGCACCTGCAAAAAGTGCGAGACACCGGGGTTGTTCCCGGCGACGCACCCTCCGACGCTCAAGTCAGTAACCAGAAAATGATTATGAGAGCGCAAAAACTGGAGAATATTGATTACCTCTTAATGGAGATGGATGGGGGGTATTTATAGGCGTCTCAGGGAACAGATTAGGCATGTGATTCCTGTGTTCAGATAAGGAATGTAATCCCTAATCCCCAGTGAAAGGATAGGCATGAATCAGGGCCGTTGATTAACATTAATCAGGAACCCTAATTCTATTCTGCTGGACCGGGTTTGTTGCGGGTTTAAACCCGCACCCAGTAGAGGTGGATCCGTTTGCGGGTTATTGGATCTGTTGAAGAGGAGACCCAGTACCCGTTTCAGACCTGTTAGTAAGTGAAATTACCGATTTACCCCTGGGCTTCAGGATTCGTGCCCAATTTGGACGGTCTCGATTAAACCCCCATTTTTAGCCACATCACCACCATTTCCACCAAAATAGCGAACGAGTAGTTCCTTGACACAATTCCAAGGTGTACCAAACCCATGTTATATCATGTTTTTATTTTAATATCCATTCTCGTCACACATTACCACTTATTTCAATTTTTCATTATCATAATACATCTTCCTTTACTTTTCATTCTTATAATACACTTTATTTACTTTTGACTATAATAATATACTTTCTTTACTTTTTCATTCACATGATACATAACACATTGTCTTTACTTATCATATTCATTCCCACAACACAATTTCTTTACTTATCATTCTCATTTCATAACACATTTGCTTTACTTTTCATACTCATTCACATAACCCGTTTTCTTTACTTTTTCATTCTCATATCATATCATATACTTTCTTTACTTTCTCATTCTCATTTCACATCATATACTTTCTTTACTTTCTCATTCTCATTTCATATTTACCCATTTTATTATTTTGTCGATCAGTGCCCCACATTATCCCAAATACTGAAGCCGCTAGCCCAGTAAACACGTGGACCACTGCCCACCAAGGGTCGTAGGCATCCGAGGCTACGTCTTCCTCCCTGCATATGCCAACGAGGGAATACACCGCACCCCAAGCCGAACTTGGGTAATATACACCGCACCCCAAGCCGGTTCTTGGGTATTATGAGGTCTAGCCCAAACCCTCAGGATTTCTATAGGCACTGGTAAAGAAAGTTTAACTTTTATAATCATTTTTATCTCATCATACGTCTTTCTTACTTTTCATTCTCATGGATACGTCTAAATCTTTACCACAACATAAAATATATCAAGTATAATCATACTTGATGTGTCGGATTTATATACAAATATTTGTACTCATTTACCTATTAAAACGGCTTGTTTTCGCTGATATTGTCTATAATTCATCATATTTCTATAAGATTTCATTTAATTAATTATTTTTGAAGAAATAATATTTTTGATGCAAAAAGTAAAGAACTGGTGAAAAAATCAACAAACAAAGTAAAATAATTGATTTATAAATTTTTATTGTTTTGTTGAGTTAAAATTGCGACAAATAATTTGTAAAAGGATTTTTATACGCGAATATGATTTATAGTTAGTTTAATTAATTTTAAACTAATTAAATTTATTTTATTTAAAAATCCCAATTTCAGGTATTATTTTGTGTATGCAGAAGCACGTGGTGGACAGAAAAGGAAGAAAAGAGAGAAAGGGAAAGAAATAAATTCAGATCAATTAAAGGAAGGAAATAAAGAAAGAGTGTGGACTTTTATGGAAAAAAAGCAACCCTAATTCTTTTTCCCGTTCTCTATAAGAAGAAGCAAAGAAGAGAGATATGATTATGAGGTGACGGCTGATTGATACAATAAAAAAATAAAATAAAAAAAAACAAGAGAGAAAACCGGATACAGAGAAGGTCTTGGTTTGTGACTGGCTTCTCATTTGATTCATACTCCAAGAACACAACAACTGATTTGAGAAAAGAGTGCACTACAGGACGAAAAACAATTAAAGGGAGAGAGAAGAAGAAATGACCCGGATGCTGACTTGACCCGGATGCTGACTTGGGCTTCTCCTTCTTCTTTGTTCTCGTTCTGGCGTGCGAACCGACGAGGCGTGCGTGCGAACTGACCTGGAGACAATTGCACACGCACAGATCCCAAGGCAACGCAGACTCGAGGCTTTGACGTGACAGCGAAGCTTCTTCTGCAGAGCTGACGTGGCGCCTCTGGATTTGGGACACGCGGCCTGACAACGGCAGTGTGACAGGCTGATGCGTTGATTGACGGCGCGTGATAGCAACACTTTTGGCTCCGACTTTTGAGACAGAAAAGGGGTTTGAATTAAATTTTGTATTTTTTATCTTTTCTTCTCTTTATTTTTTGATGCAATCCCAAACAAATATGAACTGAAGTTATTATTTCTAGAGGCTAAGGTGTAGCCAAGTTTTGAACACAAATTTTAATTCCTTCTTATTTCTCTATTTTTCCTGATTGTGTTTTAATTTTTATTATTTATGCGTACAACATGGTGGATAGACATTTGTATGATTTTTTAAATCATAAAGAGACCGAATAGGTGATTTGTGATTAATAAAAATTAAGACCGTATATTGGAGGACGTGACCGTTAAGAAATCCAATTTCTTAATTAATAATTTGGTGGATAGACGAATGATTAATTGAGAATAACTTTTAGACTACGTTGATAGAGTGGTTAATATCTTTAGGATTTTGGTCGACAATTGGGAAAGATAATATTTTTATTTATAAGGAATTATAATTTGTGTGTGTGATAAACGAGGTGAACCAAGAGCCCTAGAACTATTTTTACTATTAAACAAAGTACAAGTGCTTCATCGTTTCACAGCCCTCTCCCTCTTCACCAATTCAGTTAGTTAATTAGATTAATTTAATTTAGTTGCTTTATCCTTATTTAAATTCGATCTTCCAAATAGTGATTCATCTAGCGATATCGGTACTCAGTAAAATATCTAGTCCCTGTGGGTTCGACACTCTACTCATCTATCTATATTACTTGTGCGATTTTGTACACTTGCAAATATCAACATCAAGTTTTTGGCACCGTTGCCGGGGACTAGTTATTCTTTTACTGATATTGAAAATTGCTAGATTATTGCTAATTTGGATTTTTTGTAATTATTTTTATTTTATTATCATTTTACATCTTTATTTTCTTTTGACTAACTTTAACTTTTTTTTTATTTTTCTTATTTTAGTTTTTTTTTAGTTTTTCTATTTTTTTCTTTCTTTTTCGATACTTATATTGCAGGACATACACGTACATTATCATGGCGAACGATGAAAATAGGCCTTTGAGAGACTATGCTATGCCCTCAATTTATGAGTCAAGCATAAAGAAGCCGGTTATTGAAGCTGACGATTTTGAGATTGAACCGGAGATGATTCTAATGCTTCAACAGACTGTTCAATTTTGGGGACTACCACACGAGGATCCTTACGCTCACATTGCAGATTTTTTAGAAATTTGTGACACTTTCAAGCACAATGGAGTATCAGACGATGCAATTAGACTGAGACTCTTTTCTTTTTCCCTACGAGATAAGGCAAAGGCTTGGCTACATTATCTACCACCCGGTAGTATTACTACTTGGGAGGGACTTGTACAAAAATTTCTAGCCAAGTATTTTCCACCAGCAAAGACAGCAAAACTAAGGAATGACATTTGCACATTTACTCAATTTGAGACCGAGTCTTTGTATGATGCATGGAAAAGGTTTAAAGAGTTAATGAGAAAGTGTCCTCATCATGAACTACCAAAATGGCTGCAAATGCAAACATTTTATAATGGTTTGGGAGTTACACATAGATCTATGGTTGACGCAGCAGCTGGTGGTGCACTGATGAGCAAAACTTACCAAGCAGCCTATGATCTTTTAGAGGAGATGGCATCAAATCATTACCAGTGGTCTTCAGAGAGAACGATGCTAAGAAAAGTGGCTGAAGTTTTTGAACTTGATCCTTTTTCTACTTTTAATGCAAAAAATGATATTTTATATAAACAAGTAGAAAATATAAATTTTAATGTTATGCAATCTAATATGATTTGTGATCTTTGTGCAGGACATCATGCAAGTTCAGATTGTCAAGTGGGGAACCCTTTTGCTCCATCAAATGCCGTAAATAAAAATTTTGTGTCAAACTTTCAAATGCAAAACAATCAGTATGCAAACACATACAATTCAGGATGGAGGAACACCCCCAATTATCCATGGGACAACAATCAAGGAGCAGTTATACAACCTCAACATTTTTCACAGCAAGAAAAGAAGTCGACACTTGAAGACATGTTTGAGCACTACATGCAAAAGACAGATTTGGCAATTCAAAATGTTGCAAATTCAACTTCGGCTTCCATCCAAAATCTTGAGGTACAAATTAGTCAAATTTCAAATATTCTTAATGAAAAAACTGCAGGAACATTACCAAGCAACACAGTTGTCAACCCCAAGGAAGATGTCAAAACAACAACACTAGGAAGCGGGAGGACAATTGAGCAACCACAAGAAGAAAATGAAGAACATAATGTGGTTGAAAAGCAAAGTGAGATTGAATAAATTGTGGAGGAACAAATTCAGCATGAGGAAGTAACTTTTAATGTTTTTAATTCCATAAATTTTCCTCCTGAAGAACAGTCATCCATTCAAGTAAGTGAAACTCATTTAATTGTGGGCGAGAAACATAAGGCTAAATTTGAAAAATCATCAATCGAAGTATGTCCAACAAATTCAACAAATTTTGAACCTGAAAAAGAAAATATTTTTGAACATGTAATGTACTTGGATGCTAAACCTTCTATTTATTCATTTTTGCAGCATAAATTTAAAGAGGTGGGGGAATCAAAGACATCATCATCACGAAGGAAACGCCTCAAATTGGAGCTTGAACCAGATCCACATTTGAAGAGAAAAATTAGAAAAGATGTTTTAATGTTGTTGGATCTTGGCGTTACTTAACCATCTCATCCCCATGTCTGGCTGAAGACTTAAAACTTAGCGCTTCTTGGGAGGCAACCCATGTTTTATTTTATTGCATTTAGTTTTGATTTATCTTTTAGTTTATTTTATTTTAATTTTTGATTTTATTTTGTAGGATTGCATCAATTTTGAAAGTCGCCAAACGGAGCTGTTTTGAACACCTGCATTGATGGCTGTTTTCGAGCAGTTTGGAGCCATAATCTGGAAAAGTGATTCAAAGAGAAGTTGTAGACAATTGTCTTAGCCTTCCAGCAAAAAAAAATTCAGCCCATTTCGACATCTACAGCTCCAGATATCGCCAAAATACTGAAGGCTGCGCATGCAGAAATTTAACGACGAATCAGGGGAGATTTTCTAAACTTTTTGCATTCTTTTTGTTTTTCTTTTTCTTTCCCATTGAGGACAATGTGATATTTAAGTTTGGGGGGAAGGTTTACAAATTTATTTTTATTTTTATTATTTTTGAAAAGAAAAACAAAACAAAAGGATTTCAATTAGGCTCACCATTACACTTTTGAGTTCTTTATTGTGATAAGCATTGAAACAATTTTTTTGGTATAAACAATTTTTTTTATAAAGCAATATTAAGCATACTTATTTACTTTAGGATTATTGAGTTTCAAAATTCCTTACAAAATGGTGTGGGTCATGCTATTATATATATAAAAAACAAATGTGATGCTTTTTCTTGTGATTATCCCCTTTAATCTAGTCCTAAACAAAGTTTAAGTAAATAGAGTAATAATGAAAAAAAAAAAAAAAATAAAATTGAATAAAGTCAATCTACTCCAATGTTTTGAGTTGCTTAGTAACTAGGGGTATTCATCACAAATGTCTACACTTACGTAGAACAGCAACTTGAAATATGAGTATGCAAAGCACTTTAAGTTTGTGACTTGATGAGTAACCGGGTGAATTCATCATAAATGTTTTGCATTCGCGTCAAAAGGCAAGTGACAACTTAAAGAAGAGACTAAAAAAAAATAAAAAATAAAAAATAAAAAAACTCTAGTTTGCTACTCGGTTCGTAGTAGAGAGAAGGGATAATCACAGATTGAGTTGTTGCATACTATAATTACATTAATTGCATGACAAATGCGATTTTTTTTTTGGGAATTATGAATAAATAATTGCACTGGAGAAAGTGGGTATGCTTAGGTTGACTTTATTTACAATTGTTTATACTTTTAATTGAAATTTTGATGCTTGCATGATAAGATTTCTTGGTGTGATGAGTCTGCTATTATTATTCCCTTGTTAATGATTCTACTTTTTGCTCGAGGACAAGCAAAATCTTAAGTTTGGGGGTATTTGATGTGTCGGATTTATATACAAATATTTGTACTCATTTACCTATTAAAACGGCTTGTTTTCGCTGATATTGTCTATAATTCATCATATTTCTATAAGATTTCATTTAATTAATTATTTTTGAAGAAATAATATTTTTGATGCAAAAAGTAAAGAATTGGTGAAAAAATCAACAAACAAAGTAAAATAATTGATTTATAAATTTTTATTGTTTTGTTGAGTTAAAATTGCGACAAATAATTTGTAAAAGGATTTTTATACGCGAATATGATTTATAGTTAGTTTAATTAATTTTAAACTAATTAAATTTATTTTATTTAAAAATCCCAATTTCAGGTATTATTTTGTGTATGCAGAAGCACGTGGTGGACAGAAAAGGAAGAAAAGAAAGAAAGGGAAAGAAATAAATTCAGATCAATTAAAGGAAGGAAATAAAGAAAGAGTGTGGACTCATCTGTCAAAATACGAAAACTGGGTATATAGCTCCTCCGCTACATGTCTGAGGTTGCTACCACCGCTTATTACCAAGTTTGAATATCAATTAGTGTTAAAACTCCCAAACCAGTCCAAATTTACAGCTGAAAATACTTTGGGTTCTCACAGGCATTTCATCGATCGCCTGACATGCATTATACGTATGTGCACACTCACAATTCTATAAACCAGGTTTTGAGCCTATAAATTCCTTCAAAAATTATTCTAAATTGTCTCCCCTAATTTACAACAATTCCTATTGCAAATCTCCAACAATTTCCAAGCATAAACTCTTTTAATTTCTAACCCAAAATCCTAGCTCTTTTCAAATTTACTCATACCATTTCAAATAAAGAATTAATCGCTTCTAACAAAAATAATCTCCTAGTCTCCCTACTACCTTATTTCTTATGCCAAAAATTGAAAATATACAACCCTGTACAATTTAATAAAATTATTTCTCACATTCCAAGAAGCCAATCCAAAAAACCAATGCCGGGATATTGAAGAGCACCCTCCAATGAGCTAAAAACCCCTAAAAATTTCTCAAAATAGGTATGGATTTAATGGATTAGAAAAACCCTAAAATGAAGAAACAGAAGAAAGGGGCGTTGGGCGTGGGTTTCGGTCAGGACGGGAGTGAGGGGCAGAAGGGGGAAGGGTAAGTGTAGTAAATAAAAGGTAAAATTTATTATAAAACCTTCCAAGACTCTCCAATTATTTTTATACCCTTATAGTTCTCCTTTTTGTAATAAAATCTAATAAACCCGCTCCACCGGATAAATAAATAAATTAAAGAATATATATATAATAAAATTTCATATTTATGCATAATAATAAAAATAACAATAATATTTAATAGTAATAAAAGAAATACTAGAGACTATTATGAAATTATAAAATAAATGGGTGTTACACTTGGCTTTGCATTCCAAACTTAATGTAGTAGAGCAACTTATCTGTATTCCTGCATGTAGATAATTGATGAATATTACAACGCTTGTAATTATATTAGAATAAAAGAGGAAATTGTTGATGTTATATGCATAGATTTAAATATTCCCATATAATTGAATAATTAAGTTGTAGAGGGAATCAGGCTGTATATGTGTCCATCGTCATGAATTTCGAATCATTGGGTAATGGGTCGAATAGCAGGTTTACCCGCTATGAAGTTGCTTGCTCGATAAATTGGTATTGATATATATGCTGTCTCGAAGTAGTATGCTAGGTATCTTGCTGATATGGGTCAGAAATAGCATGGCCCATCCTGGACCACTGGATCCCCTCAGAGATGTGCGCCCTATCTGATCCTTCTGGTCTTCCACGTCATCACCGAAAAACCGCCCGGAGCTCTGCCACGTCAGCCCGAAACCGCTCCGGCGTCTGCCACGTCAGCCCTATACCGCCCGGCTTTTCCACCGCTTCAGCCATTCGGGTAACCGGGTCCGGCCCAGCCCCAAACGGGTCTGGACCCGATTGGCTTCCTCTATAAATACCAGACCCTCCCCCCTGTTTACAGGTAATCAATCTTTCTTCCACAAAACCCTAGTTACTATTGCTATATCTTAAGTGACTGACTAGATCGTCGGAGGGACTGCCACCGGAACCAACCCCGGTGTTTCTAGACCGTCTGCAGGTACACCAGTCCTCGGATCCGAACCCCCTGATCCGAGCCGAGCATCCAGCCTCACCTCACCCCAGCCTGTCACCGGTACGCTTGGCCAGCCGAGGGTCGTCTGATCAGTAGCTTCCTCCTTTAAATATAAATCGAGTAAGAACTCACACTTGGTGCATCCACACGTCTCCCAGAAACAAACCAGATCAGGTTGGCGTCGTCTGTGGGAAAGCTACTTCAGGAGCCGACCCGAGCCCGACCATCAAGGTACCTCGACAACCGAACTCTCATGGCCTCCAAAGGCAAGGGGGCAGCTGCCTCCGTCAACCGACGGGACATACCCCCGCCATTTATCAATGCCGAGCCACGCACATCAAAGCACGGGGCTCCCCATCAGGGATCCCAGAGGAGCACCACCCGTACAGTCCAGCCCGACCTACGAAGGGTAATCATCAACCGGCAGGTTAGTCGCAGTGGGGGAAAGGCTGCTTCCAACTCAGCCCCGAACCATCCTAGACCACCGCCGGAAGGACGGAGGCCAGCACTCAGCCGCGTTGGGAGGCAACCCCCAGTCCAGCCAGCCCGAGCCGAAGGAGCCCCAGTCACTCACCAGGAGTTCCAGGACTTCCGAAGAGAAATTCTCGGGGCTCTTCGACGGGCCCCCAGGGAAGAAGCCCGCCATTCCCTAACCAGGTCGGACGCCGAGGCCAGCGTATCCCGCCCCTCAACAATCCCACCGGAGGACGATGGCGAACTCCTAAGATGCCTCCAAGAAATGGAGGATCGCATCGATCACATAGGCGATGGGGGCCAAGGAGCGGCTCAGGGGTACAGACCTGTCCGACCTCCTTTCTCCCCCCTCATCCTCCAAGCAGAAATACCGCGGAATTTCCGACCACCTCAGTTTGAGACATACGACGGCGAAGGGGATCCTGCTGATCACATGGAGGGCTTCAAAACCCTGATGATGATTCACAGCGCTTCGGATCCCCTTCTGTGCCGAGCCTTCCTTGCCACACTCCGGGTCCAGCACGGGAATGGTTCTCTAAACTAACTCCCAGCTCCATTTACTCCTTCGACCAACTTGAGGGCAATTTCCTTGCCTACTTTGTCACCAGCCGAAAGGCCGAAAGGACGAGTGCGTCTTTACTCGGACTCAGACAGATGGAGGGAGAGTCGCTCAGAGTGTTCGTCCGGAGGTTCACCTCAGAGGCAAGGTCAGTGTCCTCCCTTGATCCTGGCGTCGCCTCCGCGGCATTTAGGCACAATGTCCGTCACGGACAGCTGAAGGCTTCTCAGGCGAAAAACCCCCCCATAGATTTTTCCGACCTCCTCAACAGGGTCGAAAAGTACATTAGGGCGGAAGAGGCCCTGAACCCCGAAGATTTCAGAGAGGTCGCTGGGAAGGGAAAGCGGAAGGCCGAAGAAGCCGAACCACCAAAAAAGACACCAAGAGACGCGGGTACCCTGAAGAAGGCCCTGCCAGTTCCTCGCTTCGAGAGGTACACCCCATTAACCCAAAATGTGTCCTCCATACTCCTAACAATTGAGGACAGGGACCTCGTCCAGTACCCCCCTCACCCGTCGAACAATATCAGCAAGAAAAGGGATCAGCGGTTCTACTGCCGCTTCCACCGTGACAACGGGCACGACACGGATCACTGCCGCGCCCTGAAAGATGAGATAGAGGCCCTCATCCAACGAGGGTACCTCCGGGAGTACAAGCGAGACGAAGCTCGGGGGCAGAGGGACACGAGAAACAGGAGAACCCCACCTCTTCGAGCTCCCCCGCCGCTCCTCGAACGGGAGCATGAGCTCGAGGAGCCTGAAGGCCAAGCCATATTACACTGCGTCCACAGAGGGCCCATGGGAGGGGAATCCAACACTTCCCGCAAGGCGTTCATCCGGGATGTCAACGCTGTCCAAGGACCTCTCCCCCCTCAGATTCAGCAACTCCCTGTTCCTTCTCAGGAGAAGACCTGGAGGGGGTGCGGCTTCCGCATTGCGACGCCCTCGTTATCAATCTCAGCATGGCGAATTTCGAGGCTCGGCGGATCCTTGTAGATAACGGGAGTTCGGTCAACATCCTGTTCCTCGAAGCGTTCGAGAACCTAAAGCTGAACCGCAGCAAGCTCAAGCCGGCAGGGTACACCTTGCACGGATTTTCGGGAGTCCCGGTGACGATCGAGGGAATCGTCACACTAGACGTCACGGCGGGTACAACCCCAAACCAGAGAACCGAGTCCATGGACTTCATGGTTGTCAATGTCAAGGCAGCCTACAATGCAATACTCGGTCGTCCGGGCCTCTGCTCTCTCCAGGCCGTCCCCTCGGCCTACCACCAGAAGATGAAGTTCCCTACCAGTACCGGAGTAGGGGTGGTCCGGGGGAACCAGGAAGCTGCCCGTTCATGCTATATGACAGCAATCGGAAGCGGCGTGTTGTCTCTCGACGCCGTGGAGATGCGACCCCAGAGGACCCAGCCGGAGCCAGAGTCGGCAGACGAGCTGGAAGATGTCTCCTTTGAGATAGGGGATCCGTCAAAACAATTTCGAGTAAGTCGTTCCCTCGCACCCCACCTTAAGTCCGTCCTCATCACCTGCATTCGGCGCAATGTCGACCTCTTCGCCTGGAAGCCGTCCGACATGCCCGGCATCTCCGAGGATCTCATCATGCACAAACTCAGCGTGATCCCCGGGTCGAAGCCGGTTGTCCAAAAGCGACGTAAGTTCGCTCCGGAGCGATAGCAGGCAGTTAATACTGAAGTCGACAAGCTCCTGACCGCACGCTTCATCCAAGAAGTCAGCTACCCCGAGTGGCTGGCGAACGTCGTCATGGTCAAGAAGGCTAGCAGGAGCTGGAGGATCTACATAGATTTCACAGACCTCAACAAGACGTGCCCGAAGGATCCATTCCCCCTCCCCAGAATCGATGCTCTTATCGATGCAACATCGGGTCACGAGCTCCTGTCCTTTATGGATGCATTTTCAGGCTACAACCAGATCCGCATGTTTCCACCCGACATCGCCAAGACGTCCTTCGTTACAGACCAGGGGCTCTACTGTTACATGGTCATGCCCGTCGGGCTGAAGAACGCCGACGCCACGTATCAGAGGCTCGTCAACCGGGTCTTCAAGGAGCAAATCGGGCGCAATATGGAGGTATATGTGGACGACATGCTCGTCAAAAGCCAGCGGGGGGAGGACCACGTAGCCGATCTGGAGGAGGCCTTTGGGGTACTTCGGACCCATAATATGAGACTCAATCCAACCAAATGCGCCTTCGGCGTCTCCGCAGGAAAGTTTCTTGGCTTTATTGTCAGCTAGCGGGGCATCGAGGCGAACCCCGAGAAGATCCAAGCCATTCTGGATATGGCTCCTCCCAGGAACATCAAAGAAGTCCAACGGCTGACGGGGAGACAGGCGGCCATTGGCCGTTTCCTCTCCAAGTCTGGAGAGAAGTCTCTTCCGTTCTTCAAAGCTCTGCGCGACACCGGAGGGTTCGAGTGGGGTATCCAACAGCAAGAGGCCTTCACCTAATTAAAGGATTACCTCGCGAACCCTCCCCTCCTCAGCAAACCCGAACCAGGAGAGCCGCTCTGGCTCTACCTTTCAGCCTCGGAAAAGGTGCTCAGTGCTGTACTCGTTCGGGAGGAAGAGGGATCACAGAAACCCCTATACTATGTCAGCAAGGTCCTGCTCGATGCCGAGACCAGATACTCTCGGATGGAGAAGGTAGCGTACGCCCTGGTCATGGCCTCGCGAAAACTCTGCCCATATTTTCAATCTCATTCGGTCCAGGTGCTGACGGACCAACCCCTGAAGGCCGTACTCTACAAGCCGGAGAACTCGGGTCGACTCGTCAAATGGTCGATCGAGCTCAGCCAGTATGACATTGGCTATCAACCCCGAACGGCCATCAAGGGGCAGGCGCTCGCAGAATTCATCACGGAATGCACCATCTCCGAGCATCCCGCGAAGCAAGAGGCCGACCAGACGTGGGAAGTTTACGTCGATGGTTCCTCCTGCGAGGCAGGCAGCGGAGCTGGCATCATCCTGCGAGGCCCGGACGGTTTTCTTCTACAATACTGCCTCCGCCTCAACTTTCCGGCCTCCAACAACGAGGCCAAATACGAGGCAATGATCGCCGGGCTCACCCTGGCTCATCAGGCCGGTGCCAGACAGATCAGGGCCTTTAGCGACTCCCAGCTCGTGGTCAACCAAATCACTGGGGAGTACGAGGCTCGCGACGATCGAATGGTCCGGTACCGAGCTGTGGTTCAATGCCTACTGACGTCCTTCGACGAGTCGGCTGTTTTGAGGATCCCCCGGGAACAGAATGTCCAGGCTGAGGCACTGTCAAAGCTGGCATCTTCTTCCTTCGAAGGTCTCGACCGCACGGTCCTGATCGAAGTCATGCTAAAACCCAGCATCGACATCCCGAAGATCCTGTGCATTGAAGAAGACGCTCCCCCCGACGACTGGACCACTCTGATTAAGTAATTTCTCATCAAGGGAGAGCTCCCTGAAGACCGAGCTGAAGCAAGAAGGGTCAGGGCCCGAGCGGAAAGATTCACAATGATCGACTCAACACTCTTCAAAAGGTCCTACACAACGACGGATGGCCGACCCTATCTCCGCTGCCTCACCCCCGATGAAGCCAAGTATGCTATCAAGGAATTACACGAGGGGATCGGCGGATTCCGCATGGGAAGTCGCTCGCTCGTGCGAAAGGCTTTGAACCACGGGTACTACTGGCCCACCATGTTGCAGGACGCCCTAGCCCTTGTCAAGAAGTGTGGTCCCTGTCAAAGGTTCTCGCCAATCAAGAGGGCTCCACAGGCAAACCTCCGATCCATGGCCAGTCCGACCCCCTTTGCAATGTGGGGGATGGATCTAGTAGGCCCCTTTCCCAAGGCAACAGGGCAACGGAAGTTTCTCATTGTGGCGATCGACTACTTTACAAAGTGGATCGAGGCAGAGCCGTTAGCAACAATCACCGAGCAACAGACTCAACAATTCTTCTGGAAGCACATTGTCTGTCGGTTCGGGATTCCTCAAGGGCTTGTCACAGACAATGGGACCCAATTCGCGGGTAAGCATTTCCGCAAGTTCTGCGAGGATCTCGGGATCCAGCAGCGCTTCTCTTCAGTATGTCATCCCCAGTCCAACGGGCAAGCGGAGAACGCAAACCGTCAGATCCTCGACGGACTCAAGAAACGACTCGATAATTCCTCCAAGGGGTTATGGGTCGACGAACTGCCGAGCATTCTCTGGGCCCACCGAACGACGAAAAGGATCCCGATGGGGGAGTCGCCCTTCAATTTGACATACGGCGCAGAGGCCGTCATCCCCCTGGAAATTGGGATACCTTCTCCCCGGATCATGGCCTTCGACGAGGCGAGCAACTCCTTACAGCTACGAGCCAACCTGGATCTCATTGACGAGGTCAGGGAGAAGTCGGCCATTAGAAGGAACATCTACCAGCAAATAATCGAGAAGTTCTACAACAAGAAAGTGCGCCCAACCGACATTAAACTCGGAGATCTTGTCCTCCGGAAACTGGCGGTGTCCAACCCCGGTCAGAAAAGAAAATTGGCACCAAATTGGGAGGGCCCTTACAAGGTTTCAGGGGTCGTGCGACCGGGCACCTATCGCCTGACCAACACCAACGGCAGGCCCATCAAGAGGCCCTAGAATGCGGAGCACTTGATTAAGTTCTTAGGAGAGTAACCTCCATGTAAAAATATAACGATTGTAATCGGCACGTTGTGCCTAGCGTTTTGAAAAAGTCCTGTAAACAGGCACGTCGTGCCGAAACTTTTGTAAAGCTCATATATTATAAGCATGCCAGCTTTCTTAAAACAAGCTCATGACTCCAAATCTTGTAAACAAATATGGAAACCTCACGGGTTCGGCCCTCGGATAAAAGCGCAAGCCCCACATGCTTATCTCACAAGCATAGGACTCGGCGCTCGGATAAAAGCGCGAGCCCCACATGCTTATCTCACAAGCATAGGACTCGGCCCTCGGATAAAAGCGCGAGCCCCACATGCTTATCTCACAAGCATAGGACCCAACGCGCGGATAAAAGCGCGAGCCCCACATGCTTATCTCACAAGCATGGGACTCGGTGCCCGGATAAAAGCGCGAGCCCCACATGCTTATCTCACAAGCATGGGACTCGGCCCCCGGATAAAAAATGCGAGCCACACATGCTTATCTCACAAGCATAGGGTTCCGCCCTCGGATAAAAGCGCGAGCCCCACATGCTTATCTCACAAGCATAGGACCCGGCGCGCGGATAAAAGCGCGAGCCCCACATGCTTATCTCACAAGCATGGGACTCGGCGCCCGGATAAAAGCGCGAGCCCCACATGCTTATCTCACAAGCATAGGACTCGGCCCTCGGATAAAAGCGCGAGCCTTACATGCTTATCTCACAAGCATAGGACCCGACGCGCGGATAAAAGCACGAGCCCCACATGCTTATCTCACAAGCATGGGACTCGGCGCTCGGATAAAAGCGCGAGCCCCACATGCTTATCTCACAAGCATAGGACTCGGCGCTCGGATAAAAGCGCGAGCCCCACATGCTTATCTCACAAGCATAGGGTTCGGCCCTCGGATAAAAGCGCGAGCCCCACATGCTTATCTCACAAGCATAGGGTTCGGCCCTCGAATAAAAGCGCGAGCTCCACATGCTTATCTCACAAGCATAGGGTTCGGCCCTCGGATAAAAGCGCGAGCCCCACATGCTTATCTTACAAGCATAGGACCCGGCGCGCGGATAAAAGCGCGAGCCCCACATTCTTATCTCACAAGCATGGGACTCGGCGCCCGGATAAAAGCACGAACCCCACATGCTTATCTCACAAGCATAGGGTTTGGCGCCCAGATAAAAGTGCGAGCCCCACATGCTTATCTCACAAGCATAGGACTCGGCGCTCAGATAAAAGCGCGAGCCCCACATGCTTATCTCACAAGCATAGGACCCGACGCGCGGATAAAAGCACGAGTCCCACATGCTTATCTCACAAGCATAGGGTTCGGCCCTCGGATAAAAGCGCGAGCCCCACATGCTTATCTCACAAGCATGGGACTCGGCGCTCGGATAAAAGCGCGAGCCCCACATGCTTATCTCACAAGCATAGGGTTCGGCCCTCGGATAAAAGTACGAGCCCCACATGCTTATCTCACAAGCATAGGGTTCAGCCCTCGAATAAAAGTGCGAGCCCCACATGCTTATCTCACAAGCATAGGACTCGGTGCTCAGATAAAAGCGCGAGCCCAACATGCTTTGTTTACAAGCCTAGGACTCGGCACTCGGAGCACTACAGGCTCTCCCCGAGAACATGTGCAGGAGAACGGAGCCGACCCCGAGCAAGGCGGGTACC
This sequence comes from Hemerocallis citrina, assembly GCA_017893485.1. Lineage (NCBI taxonomy): Eukaryota > Viridiplantae > Streptophyta > Magnoliopsida > Asparagales > Asphodelaceae > Hemerocallis > Hemerocallis citrina. The sequence continues at coordinate 393,469,071 of CM030359.1, forward strand.
CTCCACAAGGGTACCGCGACCTTGGCATTCGGCGGCGACCCCCAGCTACGCCTGCAATTGTCTTTCTCACCGGTATGGGGGCTCGGCATCCGTCCCTCGCTCGGTTTGTTCTCCTCGGAGGCCATCAACCGATACACGAGGCGACATCCGCCGGCCACGCCCGCACCGTCTCTCCCCGAGAACACGTGCAGGAGCACGGCGTCGACCCCGAGCAAGGCGGGTACCCTCTCCGAGGGCACCGCGACCTTGGCACTCGGCGGCGACCCCCAGCTACGCCTGCAATTGTCTTTCTCACCGGTATGGGGGCTCGACATCCGTCCCTCGCTCGGTTTGGTCTCCTCGGAGGCCATCAACCGATACACGAGGCGACATCCGCCGGCCACGTCCGCACCGTCTCTCCTCGAGAACATGTGCAGGAGCACGGCGTCGACCCCGAGCAAGGCACCCCCTCTCCGAGGGCACCGCGACCTTGGCACTCGGTGGCGACCCCCAGCTACGCCTGCAATTGTCTTTCTCACCGGTATGGGGGCTCGGCATCCGTCCCTCGCTCGGTTTGGTCTCCTCGGAGGCCATCAACCGATACACGAGGCGACATCCGCCAGCCACGCCCGCACCGTCTCTCCCCGAGAACATGTGCAGGAGCACGGTGTCGACCCCGAGCAAGGCAGGTACCCTCCACGAGGGCACCGCGACCTTGGCACTCGGCGGCGACCCCCAGCTATGCCTGCAATTGTCTTTCTCACCGGTATGGGGGCTCGACATCCGTCCCTCCCTCGGTTTGGTCTTCTCGAAGGCCATCAACCGATACACGAGGCGACATCCGCCAGCCACCCCCGCACCGTCTCTCCCCGAGAACATGTGCATGAGCACGGCGTCGACCCCGAGCAAGGCAGGTACCCTCTCAGAGGGCACTGCGACCTTGGCACTCGGCTGCGACCCTTACGCTCTCGTAACTCGTTCCCTCACCATGTGTTGACAAAATTTCTATTAAGGTTTAGGGCGTCCGCCTCAGGCAGAAGCCCCGAGCCTCGAGCCGAGGTATTGACCACCCTCTCACCCGCGAACAACTCAGGGTTTACGGCTTTTACAAGCCTAAACCCCGAACTGTTCGAGGATGGCAGGGGGCCATCGACCCGCTGCTCTTACGAGCGTTCGAACTGTTCAGCTGACCCTTCTCTCGCCCACGAACAGCTCGGGGTTTACGACTCATATGAGTCCGAAACCCCGAACTGTTCGAGGACGGCAGAAGAGCCACCAAGCTTCGGATCTCTCCGTACCCCCAAATTATATTCTCTGGATGCCCGCCTTTTAGCAGGCATCCGAGTCATAAGACTCTCTGCTTGAAAACTGACAGGGGGGCGGTGGTTATATAACCCCTTGAGGCCTCATTTATTACGCCTGGGAATGCGAAATGGCGGGAGGCAAAACGTCGCCATAAATACTCGTGGGAATAATAACGTCGCAATTTATGACGCAGTCACGCCAGTTGCGACCCTTCGTAGACTTCACACCGGATACCCTCGGCACCCGAGGCAATCAAGGATCCGAGAAACAAATGTTCTTATTGATTACTAATTGCTTACAACTCGATGAACGTCAATACAAATACAATGAAAGAAGCTCGACTCACTCACACTCGGCAGGAAATTCGAATTCAGGGCTCCGGTTACGCTCGGTCGGGCCAACGAAGGAAGACGCTCCCACCACCGAGCTTCCAGCATCATCTGGCTGGGCCTCAACCAGCGAGAGCGTCGGCGACCGCCCCGGGATGGAGTTGCTCGCCTCTTCAACTAGGCCCGCGCCCAATATGAGCTTCAGCCGACGAACCTCCAATTCTTTCTCCACGATGGCCTCACGAAGAAAAGACTCGGAAGCCGAGCGCCCATTAGAGGTATCCGAGACCGACCAGTCCGTCTCGATGACCCACCAGTCCCGGTCGGCAACGAATTTTCTCAAACGAGCCACGTCTAGGCCGAGCTCCCTTGACTTGTTCAGAAAATAATTCTTGGCAGCCTCTCGGTCCCGAGCCAACTTTTGTTGAAGAGCCAAAGTCTACCAAAAAGAAAAACAAACATTACAAAAAACGCAAGTGTTGAAGGGTCGGAACAAAAAGTCTTTTTCATTTCCAAAATTTTGGTACAAAATGTTGCGGTGGCCAGTCCGCCGAAGGCATTTTCATCAAAAAAGAATAAAAACAAAAACATCTATTCTTGGGGGTCGAGTGGCACCTCTTCATGGCCTTGGTCTTCCCCGGTGCCATCGCCGGTGCCATCGCCGCCGGGGGTCGGAGGCAAGTCCGGGTTCCATCCGAAGCTGAGGTGGTCGACGTTGCACTCGGGATAAAAAGTGGGACTTGGCTTGCTCATACGCCTCGTCCTGCGCCGCCACCAAGGTCTCCCCTAAGATCCCCTCCAAGTCCGCCACGGCCTTCTTCACCTTGTCCTTCTCAGCCGCCTCGGTCGCGATCTTCTTCAGCAGATCCTCCCGGTCCTGCTTATGGATCTTGACAAGAGACTCTAGCTGAGCCTCGTGAACGGCCACTTGGTCCCGGGCCTCCTTGAGATCATCGGTCGCCTTATTTAGCTCCCGAAGGTACTTCTCCGCCTGCTTCCGCTCGTAGAGAATTTCCTTCTCCAGGCACTTGTGGAAGTGCTGGCCGTGGAGCATCGACTGTTTCAAAAAAATCAAAGTTAGCGATAATTACAAGCCAAGTCAACAAAATAGACCTCGACCGACTTACCGAGAGGTTGGCTTGGGCCCATCGCATATAGGCCTGGTCGGCCGTCTGCGTCGCCATGGCCATTCCATCACGCTCGGTGATGGCCTTCGAGATGAACTCCATCGATACAGGTCCGTCGAGAATAGTGTCCCCCTTCAGAATCGACCAATCGGGGACGAAAGGCATCGTGGCCATCTTTCCCACCAACTCCGCAGCGCTCGGGCGTACGGGGGGAAGCTGTTGCGACGGGGCCTCGACGGTCTTCCCCGAGCCACCCGCTGCGTCTCGAGCCGACCTCGACGCGTGGGAGTGGTGCTGATGATGCTTCTTTTGCCTCTTCGCCGGAGACTGCCCCTCGGACGCTGGGGGTGGCGCTTGTGAGGTCCCTCCGGCTTGCTGGACCTGGGCGGAGAGCTTCTTCTTCTCGACAGCAAGACGATCCTGCTCCTCTTTCTTTTTCTTCTCCTGTCTCGTCTTCTCGGCCGCGGCAAGCAGAATCTTCTTGGCTTGCACCTGTTTTGACGACATCCCTACAACAAGATAAGAAAGGCTAAACGTTAACACGAAGGCAGAAAGATGAAAAAATAAGGAAAGAAACATACTAGGGTCGGCGGGACTCAGTCCGGCCCTTGCTAGGTGAACTTCGGTCACCCGGGGCCATGCAATGCTGTGACCCCCAACTATCTCATCAACCTTCCTCCACTCCATGGCAGATAATTCGCTCCTCTTCGGAGGCTTGCGCTTCGGCTTCACGAAGTTCCACTGGGTCGGAATCCCCTATGACCCTTCGGTCTTCACGACAAAGTACTTATTCCTCCAATTCTTGATCGAGTCCGGGTGGCCGTGCACCACTTTCTTCTGCGGTCTCGGCGAGAAGTAGAATACGCCCTCAATATCTCCGAGCGAACCGATACCGAAGATGGCCCGGAAGTAGGACAGTCTCGGCTTCACCCCTTCTCTTGGCATTTCAGAATAAAACAGATAAGATGCTTCCACGAGTTAGGGCCGTACTGCATGGGGGACAGCTCCACCCAGTTCAAGACCCTCTTTACAAAAGGGTGCAGAGGCAGCCTCAGTCTCGAGATGAAGGCGTCCTCCGGGAATATGCAGTAGCCCGGAGCCAACACTGTCGTAGTGTAACACCCCGAATTTCAAATAAGGATAAATTCGAGATTTCACAGGATCTTTACTTCACTTCGTACAATTTTACAAGGAAATTTTAAAACTTTTTCAATACTACATCAGAGTTCCTTTACACTTGGTTTTTACACAGCGAAAGAAATAAAAATTACAACAGTTGAAAGACAAAAACATAACTTGTACAATTTTACACCATTTGCAACATTTTTAACTTTCATATAGCAATAGCATATCCACTTTATAACTCCATGATTGGTCCTTTAGCTGCATGTCAATCTGTGGGCACGTCAGTTACTTACAGCTGACGAAATGTTATACACGGCTATCCTCTCTATGCCGAAAATAGTATAACGATCTCATACTTTAACAAATCACAAAAAAAGATTGAATGGACAAGTGTCAAGGGTGATTATTCTAAATATAAGTGTATGTCATGCCTTAATGCCTAATGCACACAATTCTACACTAGGATGACACTAATGCACACTTGTTCAGATTCTATGCATCCCATACTACATAGGTCTGAGGGCAAGTGCCTACGTACTCCATATTGAAGGGTTCGATCCCTCGCCATGAGACTACCCAGTAATAAAACAAGTTTTAGAGTTATTTCACAGATACGGATCTCAGCCTCCTTGGCTAGCCTCCCTGGCTATAATAACAGATCCCAGCCTCCCTGGCTATTATATCGTGAGAATAATCCCGTAAATGCCCCTCTAGCCCCGGTATATACATATTCTTTGGAGTATGGTAAACATCCGTCGACTACCCTAAGTCCCGAATAAAATACAGTCCATCTCCTATGGAGCAACCACAGTCTACCAACTGGGTCTATAGCCACGGAGATCCACCGTCGACTATATAGAAGCACCCATTTACGTTTGCACAAGTCTATTACATCTTCACCTAAGTGCCTAATTATTTTTAGTTCAAGACATGAATATATTATCACCCTAGAATCAGTTTTACCTCATACCGGATTTATTCACACAATATGAGATCGCCCGACGGCATTATCTCGAAATCAAGTCTCAAAATCTTTCTTTCAAAATTACCGGTAACCGAGGTCTTACTAATCCTAAATCCTAAATCTTTCATGTACAAGAAACATGGGTACGCATACCCTTTAATAATCATGTCTTAACTTATTATATTCATGTCTCTAACTTATCCATAATTTGTTCTATGTCTCATTTGAACACTATTCGTAATAATAATTCTTTTTCATGAAACCATTTCATTCAACAAAAATTTATCCCTTTCACAAACATGATTTTATCACTTGCAATCTCATTTGCAATTTAAATAATCAAGTATGCAACACAAATGAATAATCCCATCAAAGACAATTAATTTACAAATCTACATTTTACTTCTCTTCTAATGATGCAAATCATGTTCTTCAACAATTTAGTTTTTGAAGACAAATCTCATTCAATCTCAAAGTTACTTTTATTATCTCCAATATACATGAAAAGTTCTAAAACTATTTTGAAATAATTCCATTTTATTTTATATGAATACTAGGATTTATTCTCAAATCTTTACTCAAAAATTTCCCTTTCTAGTTCTAAAAATCTCAAAACTATCTTGATTATATTATGTAAACGGTAGGTCTTTTCACAAATTTTGATTAGCATTAGAAGTTCTTAATTTACACTTAATCTCATTTTAAAAAAAAAAAAAAAAATTGTATGATAACACTTAATCCCAAAAAAAATGTATGTTAATACTGGGCTTCGAACCCGTGAAGCACAGGCAGCGAACCAAAGAAGCACACAACAACCACTAAGTCCATGTGGACTTGTTGTCTCAACTACAACCCAAAAGCCTTTTCACATCATCCTCAATCTAGTGTTCATTAAAAAAAATCAAACAAAAGAAATGTTTCGCCCATAGTGAGTATCGAACCCAGGCCCAACAAGGAAGCAGCGCACGGCCGAGCCAACAGCATCACGGTTGGTTTTATTCCGACTTTGTGTTATTTTATTGTTTTTCATAAAACTAGATTTTTCATTTGATCAATCTTCTCCACTAGTCTCCAAATAGTTTATTTGGACTGAAATTTATTTATTACAGAAATTCATGTGTTTAAAACTTATATTTAATAATATCTAAATTTCAAATCTCTCTTTCTTCTCTTTTATTACAAGAATGAAGTTCATTATTTTAATCAACTAGAAAATTTGTATTACTTTACAACAAGTAACAATAAGTTATGTATACCCTTTTTCTATACAAAATTTCTTCTTTAAACATAAGGGAAATCTCTTCAATTATTTTAACAATTACTAGTTAACATACAAATGACAATTTCTTTTTATTTTAAATTTCCAAACTACATGACAATACTTTGTTTCTTAATTAATAATAACACTTCTACAAGTTGACATACATTAAAAAAAAAAACATGAATTTTATCTTCTAATTATCACATCAAATTTATACTACTCATTAATCATAATAGCATGCTAATGTATGACAAATAATCAATCAATTCTTTTTCTCATTAACCCCTAACATGACTTAATTTATTAATCATACATGAACTACTTATCATTCTCATCTCATACCATAGCATAGATCATATAAGAAATTCCATACTACTCATTATTTATTACTTAGCATACATTATTCTAAATTAGCAAGTATAGGATCACCCACCTCGATTGAAGCTTGAACAATTGAAGGGAAAGATGTGACACTTCTTCTAGCTCCAAGACAAACTCCTAGCAATGGCCCCTCCTCCTAGCAAAGCTCCCTTTCCCTAGCAATGGCTTCCTCTCTCTAGCAATTCCTCCAAGCAAAAGGACCCTCACTCTCTTTCTTTTCTTTCTTTCCTTTCTTTCTTTATTTTGATAATGTTTTTGGTGCAAGATAAATGTAGGAAATGGGGGCTCTATTTATAGGATTTTGGGAGGGTCTAAAGTGCAAAATTTTCACCCTAATAACTCTTCAAATTTATTCTACAACTCTCCACTTTCCTAACTCCTAAAACCCCCATCTCTTCATCTCCCCACTCTCCACTAACTTAACCTCTCCATTACTCTCCTCCCCTCTCCAAAACCGGTCACCCCTAGCCCACAAAATGGTCCAAATACATTTGTGTGTGCATGCACACATGCACAAACAAATATGAACACATTTCTATAACTCTAAATATGTACTAATATTTGTTACTTGTCATGTATAACTTAATTTGTGATTTTAATAGTGGGCTTGCTACATGGGCTCATTTCTAATTAATTAATTTGATTATTTAGTGGGCTCCTCTCCTAATGGGCTAGATTTTATTCTATAGGTCCATGAATCAAAAGAAGGCTTAATTAAAACTTATGCATGCTAAAAATTTGTAAATGAGAATAACAAATGAGAATAAAATTTGTACGTGCATCATACGTGCAAAAATAAAAAAATGCATTTTAATCGAAATAGGGAAAAAAATAAATTTCTGTTTTATAAAAATAGATTTGTAAACATAAATTAAAATAATTGGAACCCAGAAATTATCATTCGTAGCGGAGAAAAATATGTAATTAATACGTGTATTGAAAACACGTAGAAAGCACGTAGAATACAAATATCGAAATATTATATTTTTGCTGACTCAAAATAGGAAAAATCAATACGGAAAATGTATAAATAGTACGAATCCAAAATATGTAGTGAAACACATTATAAAATATACGTGTGTAACACCCAGGGGCAAAATTGTAATTTCCAATTTTGCAGGGTGTTACACGTAGGGCGAATACCCGGGCTCGGTAGGAGGAGCTCGTACTCCCTCGGAATGTAGTAAGCGGCCCTGATAATATTGAGAAACTCCGGTCTCAAGACGCTCGGGGTGGTGTCCACGCGGATCTTCGTCCGTGTGTTCTCCCCCGACACTGGACGGATCGGTTGAATATCCTTGATATCGTCAGGATACATTCGTATCGACACGGGATTCCAAAAGGTGATCGGTGGAACATCAAGGCCCGTTCTCGGTGCATCCTCGTCAGGCGAAGAGGGACTTTGGGGAATCGTCAGGACCCTCTTCTTCCGCCGTGGTCGAGGCTTACGCTCAGGGGAGGGCGTCGATAAAGGGGGCAACGGAGGAAGATCTTCTCCGACCCCGCCTGTCCCCTCGGGCATACTCTGACCGGCCTCCTGCACACCAACATCCTCTCCTCCCTCACCTTCTGCGTCGACCTGCTCACCTTCATCAACCAATTCATCATCATCACCCTCCTCCTCATCATCGTCCCCCTCCTCTTCATCATCACCTGCCTCCTGATCCGACTCCTCGTCCTCATCCTCACTGTCCTCGTCCTCACCACCCTCTTCCATTGGCTCCTTCCCCGGCCTCCTAGACCTCAGCGGTTGCACCACGAAGACTACATCATCACCGCCTTCCGAGCCAGGGTCGGAGAAAACCTCCTCCTTGACCTTGTACTTACCCAGGGACGAGGACGTTTCTAATTCCGACTCCTGCCCTGAATGACCGGACGAACTAGCCTCGGATCCAGACTGAGTACGCGACATTTCTAAAAGAAAATTACTAACCTGATGCGTGGAAGGTTACTTTTACTGGAAAAATCCGCCAACAGCGATTGAGACGCCTTCTCTAGCTAAAAATTGAAAAGTGGAGAATGAGAATGTAAATAAAGAAATCAGAGGGGGGTGGGGTTTTTTAAAGAGGAAAACGACTCCTCGATTTTTGCAAATGTGGATCTAGCCGTTGGATCTTATCTGACAAGATCTAACGGCCACAAAGATCTCAACGAGCGTTGATCTGTGCGCCATGACATCAGCAAAAAGGTGTGAAATTACCCCACTACCCCTTCCTATTTACTAGACAGGAAAAATTTCACCAAGTCAGAGGGCTCGGATGGAAGTACTTGTCTGTCCACTCCTCCCTTCTGTGATGGCTTGGGGCTCGGATCAAAGGGTCGACGTTCGGATCGAAGCGCGAGCCAGTTACCCTTCTCTTCATTACGGGGGGGTCGATGCTCGGATGGAAACTCAAGCCACACCACTTCTCCTCTCTCAGAAGGGGCTCGGAGCTCGGATAAAAGCTCGAGCCACGCCACCTTCTCCTTTCGCTGTGGGGCTCGACGCTTGGATCAAAGCACGAGCCAGTTACCCTTCTCCTATCTCAGAAGGGGCTCGGAGCTCGAAGGAAAGCTTGAGCCACCCCACCTTCTCCTTTTCGCAGTGGGGGCTCGATGCTCGGATCGAAGCGCGAGCCAGTTACCCTTCTCTTCCTCATAGAAGGGTCGACGCTCGGATGGAAACTCGAGCCACGCCGCCTTCTCCTTTCTCATTGGGGGCTCGACGCTCGGATGGAAACTCGAGCCACGCCACTTCTCCTCTCAGAAGGGGCTCGGAGCTCGGACGAAAGCTCGAGCCACGCCACCCTATCCTTTCGCTGTGGGGGCTCGATGCTTGGATCAAAGCGCGAGCTAGTTACCCTTCTCTTCATTACAGAAGGGTCGACGCTCGGATGGAAACTCGAGCCACGTCGCCTTCTCCTCTCTCAGAAGGGGCTCGGAGCTCGGATGAAAGCTCGAGCCACCCCACCTTCTCCTTTCGCAGTGGGGCTCGACGCTCGGATCGAAGCGCTAGCCAGTTACCCTTCTCTTCCTCACAGAAGGGTCGACGCTCGGATGGAAACTCGAGCCACGCCGCCTTCTCCTTTCTCATTGGGGGCTCGACGCTCGGATGGAAACTCGAGCCACGCCACTTCTCCTCTCAGAAGGGGCTCGGATCTCGGATGAAAGCTCGAGCCACGCCCCCTTCTCATTCGCTGTGGGGCTCGACGCTCGGATCAAAGCGCGAGCCAGTTACCCTTCTCTTCATTACAGAAGGGTCGACGCTCGGATGGAAACTCGAGCCACGCCGCCTTCTCCTCTCTTAGAAGGGGCTCGGAGCTCGGATGAAAGCTCGAGCCACCCCACCTTCTCCTTTCGCAGTGGGGCTCGATGCTCGGATCGAAGCGCGAGCCAGTTACCCTTCTCTTCATTACAGAAGGGTCGACGCTCGGATAGAAACTCGAGCCACGCCACCTTCTCCTTTCTCATTGGGGGCTCGACGCTCGAATGGAAACTCGAGCCACGCCACTTCTCCTCTTGCAGAAGAGGCTCGGATCTCGGATGAAAGCTCGAGCCACGCCACCTTCTCCTTTCGCAGTGGGGCTCGACGCTCGGATCGAAGCGCGAGCCAGTTACCCTTCTCTTCATTACAGTAGGGGCTCGACACTCGGATGGAACCTCGAGCCACGCCACCTTCTCATTTCGCTGTGGGGGCTCGACGCTCGGATCGAAGCACGAGCCAGTTACCCTTCTCCTCTCTCAGTATGGGCTCGGAGCTCGGATGGAAGCTCGAGCCCTGCCCCCTTCTCCTCTGTCAGTGGGGGCTCGGAGCTCGGATCGAAGCTCGAGCCATGTCGCCTTCTCCTTTCTCAGGTGGGGCTCGGAGCTCGGATCGAACCTCGAGCCATACCACCTCCTTCACGGTAGGGGCTCGGAGCTCGGATCGACGCTCGAGCCAGGCCACCGTCTACTTTCTCATATGGGACTCGGAGCTCGGATCGAAGCTCCAGCCATGCCACCGTCATCCTTTTTAGCGAAAAGGCTCGGCGCACGGGTAGCATCCCGAACAGCAGGTTCTCCCCTCGCTCTTCCAACCAGCAGGGAGATCGTCGTCCAGTCTCAAAGAGGTCGGCTGCCGACCCCCAAGCATTCGACAAACTGGCCACTTTGGCCTCGGCCACCGACCCCTCACGCTCGACAAACGAACCCTCAGAGACGGCCTCGACGACCCCTCGCTCTTCCAACTAGCGAGGCGGCCATCTGCCGACCCTTGGGGCTCGCCCGCCGACCCCCTGGGCTCGCTGCCGACCCCCAGGCCATCTACAAACTGGCCCCTTAGGTCTCGGCCACCGACCCCTCACGCTCGACAAACGACCCCTAAGGGACGGCCTCGACGCCCCCTCGCTCTTCCAACTAGCGAGGCAGTCGTCTGCCGACCCTTGGGGCTCGCCCGTCGACCCCCTAGGCTCGCCGCCGACCCCCAGGCCTCAAAAACGATAAAGGTTCTCTTACTCTGCTACACAGCCTCCTGCGCAAACTCTAACGAGGGATCCATCACTCCTAACCCCTGGCCTCTTCAAGGAAAAGCACAGATCCTACCTTCTCACCCCGACATCTGCTCATCCCCCCAGAGGCAAAGAGTCGCTCCTACACGACTGGATCACCCAGTCCTACAGGAGCGTGGGGCTTATGATATGGGTCAGAAATAGCGTGGCCCATCCTGGATCACTGGATCCCCTCAGAGATGCGCGCCCTATCTGATCCTTCTGGTCTTCCACGTCATCACCGGAAAACCGCCCGGAGCTCTGCCACGTCTGCCCTATACCGCCCGACTTATCCACCGCTTCAGCCATTCGGGTAACCGGGTCCGGTCCAGCCCCAAATGGGTCTGGACCCGATTGGCTTCCTCTATAAATACCAGACCCTCCCCCCTGTTTACAGGTAATCAATCTTTCTTCCACAAAACCCTAGTTACTATTGCTATATCTTAAGTGACTGACTAGATCGTCAGAGGGTCTGCCACCGGAACCAACCCCGGTGTTTCTAGACCGTCTGCAGGTACACCAGTCCTCGGATCCGAGCCCCCTGATCCGAGCCGAGCATCCAGCCTCACCTCACCCCAGCCTGTCACCGGTACGCTTGGCCAGCCGAGGGTCGTCTGATCGGTAGCTTCCTCCTTCAAATACAAATCGAGTAAGAACTCACACCTGGTGCATCCACATGTCTCCCAGAAACAAACCGCATCACTTGCGTATCTAGGATATTATATATGCTTTAAGCAAAATACTAGCGGTCGTATTTTGTTCTTAAAGTAAACCTTAATTTTGTATTCTAGATCTAACATATATGTGGGTATATTGTTTAATGTTTGAGAATGAAAACAATTGAGAAAAGAAAAAGAGAATGAGATATGAAAAGGTAAGGATAGAAATGTAATTTAATAATTCAAAATTAACGGAATGAGTTAAGTTAACAGATGAATGAGTATAATGTATTTTTTCAAACGTTGTATAGACATTTTGTAATCATGCCAAACGTTTTGGGGGGGGGGGGGGGGGGGGGGGGGGGTACTTTCATTTTGCCCATTTTTTATTATAAAGAACCTCTCATATAGATATATTTTATCCATAGCCTCTCCGATAGGGCTGCAATTGAGCCGAGTCGAGCCGAGTATCTTGAGGCTCGAGCTCGGCTCGTTAACAATCAAGCTCAGTTTTCGAGCTCGAGCTTTGATCGAGTATTGACCGAGTTCGAGCCGAGTAGCTTGCGAGCTTAGCCTAATAATCACAAAAAATCCAAGCTCGAGCTCGGCTCGTTAAGCTATCGAGCTCGATTTTCGAGCTCGAGGTTGGCTCGAGCTCGTCTTGAGTCGAGCTTTAACCGAGCTCGAGCCGAGTAGCTCACGAGTAACTCAATTCGTTTGCAGCCCTATCCTCCGATTAAAATATTCCACCTTTGGCAACGGATGTAAGTAAGATAAATTAAATGAACAAATAATGAGTTTTCAGCCTTTAAAGTGGCAATTAATGTTAAATAAATCCTTCCATTTGGATTTATGTACCCATAGACATAGTCATTGGAAGCAGGCACACTCATCTGGATAAAGAAAAAAAAATAATCTTAGAATTTTGCAAGCAAGGAACAAGTATTCTGAAATATTTTGGAGACCAAGTCTTTTTGATCAATTCTGATCTGTTTTTCACAATTGTCAAAATTGCTTCTGTACCTGTAATTTGAAATTAATTTTTTATTTTATTTTCTCAGCCTCAAAATTGTTGATACTCCCTTATTTTCTAAACTGTAGTATAATATATCACAAGTTTAAACCATCTTTTGCATTATACGCGTACGCGTACTTGAACCTCTAACAACTAATTTACAGGCAAAAGCTCTTCCATAATCTGTAACACCTAACTTATTAGTGTAATTTTAATGAATATAATTACAACCCAGGGATATAGAACTACATAAATTGGAAAATAGAATTATGGCATAATTTAAAACTAAGTGGAGGCAAAAGAAAAAGGATTTCGAAACAAGGGTACAGAAGTAGTTTTCCTTACATACGTTGGACCAAAAATATTCCTTGGTTGGACCCCCCAAAATATGGAGCCTAATTGTGAAGAAGGATTTTTTTTCCCGTACTGACCCACTGTTTTAAAATATTCACCAAACTGACTAACTTTCGAAAATATTTACACAACTAATTTAATTTCAGACAAGTCAGCATAACATGTTCTTGAAATAATAGACATACATTAATTTTATGTCATTCCTTCAAAAAATGTCATCAGTTTAAATTTTTTTTTTTTAGCATACCGCTGTTTGAAAAATGGCATCAATACATTTTTTATACAAGTGTGGACATTCTGATTTTGAAAAAAAATTCAAAGTGCTGAAACAACTTATAAATGATGTCGTTATTCCCAAGAACAATATTCCCATTACTGATGTCGTTGTTGGAGATAACAACATCAGCTATAATATTCGTTAAACTCTCTACCTCCACAGTCGTTCTTCCAAACAACGGCATGAGATAGCTGTTACCGTTCTCAGAAACAACGACAACAGTTCACAGAGATAGATTCGTCAATGATAAATAATAAAATGAACTGTTGCAGCTGTTCCAAATAACGACATAGCTGATGCCGCTATCCCTAATAATGACATTCAGTATGCAAATGTCGTTGTTCGGAATAGCGGCATCAGCTATATGATTTTTTCACACTTGCAATTTTTTTCTAAATCAAAGAGAGTACACGATTGTGAATAAGTTAACTGATGTCGTTACTCCGAATAGCGGCATGCAATTTTTTTTATAAACAGATGTTTCTATTGGAAACAATGATATATAAATAACATATGTCGTTATTTTCAATAGCGGTTAATACGGACGTGTCCACAACTGGGTCAGTTGGGTAAATATACTCGAGAGTGGATCAGGTTGGTCAATATTTTCAAAAGGTGGGTCAATAGGGAAAACAATTCAACTCTCTGATTAATTCACCGTTGACCCAACCCTTCAAATCCAAACATGAATCATTCAACAGACCCTAATTCAACAAATTAATTAATCACCAAACTCCTACTTGCACCTATATAAACCAGTGCACTCCTCATCAATTCTCACCACAATTTACAATAAGAAAAACAATGGAAGCAACAAGAACAACTCCAATCTATAGGAGCCTACAATCCTATTGGCATCGAAGAGGTCCATACCAAAGGCTTGAGGGTCTTCCATCGATGTCGAGCACAAACAAAAGGATCATAAAGCTTGGTGAAGGAAAGAAGAAGACAACATGGGTTGGTTTAGTGAAGAAAGTGAGTGTGCCATCACCAAAGAAGCTCCTATTGAATCTTAGAGATGCCTATATGAATGCCATGATGGTTCTTGCCGGAAGTGGCGGTGATGGATTACCAGCCGAAGCTCCGGCGAGGAGGAGGAGGAGGAGGAGGATGCCGAGGGCGAAAAGGGTGAAAAGTAGTTGGGGTGCAAAGGGAGGGGAGTTTGAGAGGAGGATGATGGCTCACATGTATAAAACACTTGTGTTGGCACCAAGGGAAGTCAATTCATATTGATTTGTTTGTTTGTTTGTTTGTTTGTTTTTGATTGTGAGGAATGAATGCAACTATGCAAGTGTAGCTGTGTGGACATTTATGAAATTTAAGTGTATCATATTATACTCTGTACTCAAGAAACCATACTGTTATTTGTGTGATGTTTGTTTGCTAATCTTTTTTTGGGAGAGACTGATCATTTGTTTCAATGAAACAAACTCTAGCTGTTTCAAGGTCATATCTCCTCAGATGTTTCTAAGGAAACATAATGAACATGCTTCAAAGTTGTTAGCATTTCTTTGAAATTTTCAGACACACTCTAGCCCTCCTCGAGTCTCTGCCTGTTTTAGTTTAACGTGTATATGAACATGCAAATAATCTCTAATCTCTAATATTATAATGACATGACAGAAGGCCTTAGTGTCATTTGTCAATCTACCAACGCCTGTGATACGCACATGACTAATATGAAGGATGTTTCAGGTTCGAGTCCTCACTACGTCGAGTTTTTGTTTCATTTTAAAAATTTATTAAGACGTACATTGTCCGTGCATAACTAATATAAAAGAGATCTGAGGTTCGAGGCCAGACTACGTCAAAATTTTTACTTTCTAATATTAGAGCGATTAGCGATATGGTACTTATAAATACTTAGGCACATTCACTACCCGGGCTATGGACTTCAAGCACAAACCTTCAGGATCTTGTTTTTTTGGGAATGACATTAGGGCATCTCCAACCCTTCATTCTATTTTCGCGCAACTTTTACTCTAAAATGGCGCAACCGAGACAATAATTTCATCTCCAACTCATAACTTCATTTCTAACTCAAAAAAAAATTAAAAGTTAAAAAAAAAAAAAAATCTATCTCTGCATATTCTATTTTAACTACTTTTTATCTAAATTCTAATTCCATACTATTTATCTATTTCATCAATTGGCCTCATACAAATTCTTTTTACGTATTGATCCAATAATATGCCTTATTATTTAGCGAATAGAATAAAAAATATAAAATAAAATGTTTGATATTTTTATATACTGTAAGTGGTATTTTTAATGATTTTAAAATATCAATTGTACTCAATATAAAATTAATAACCTTCAATAAGAAATTATCTATATAATACAATTAAAATAATTTTAATTTTTTAGGAGTAGAAAGTAATTAATTTTGTTAGAAACTACAGAATTAACCCAAAAAAATAAAACTTATAAACTTTTGAGGGTTTTTAAAAAATAAAAAAATTGAGTTGGATGAATAGTAGCACACCAAATATGGCATGCCAGTGTTCATCCAGCTCCACCCACTCCATTTTGGAGTGGAGAATGACGTTGGGTTAGAGAGCAACTCCAACTCCAAACCCTATTTTTGACTCCAAAATGGAGTGTGATGGAGATGGTCTTAGCCATTTATTGAGTCATCAAGGCTTATCGATGGTGACATACAAGTGAAGAAGGAGCTAGGATGGACAATTCATCAATTTTTTTTGTATAAATCAAAATTACAAGCGGTTTTCGCAACATTGTTGGCTTCCTCTTATTGAAGGCAACTTGGGGCTATTTTTTTTTTTTTTTAGAATAAAAGGTGATCCAGTCACCGCTTCATTAAAAAGGTTTTAATGAAACCAAGTAGTACAAACATCAAAGATACAAAGCACTAGGACAAGACTAAAACGACGAGTTACATCAAAATAGTATCCTTCGATATCAAGAGCACCGCCAACTAGAGCCTCCCCATTTTGATGCCGTCGTTTTGCAATCATCCATCATAGCTAATCAAGGACCCCTACCTCCAACACCCTACTCCTCCCCCTCTCCCTCCTCCAGCTATTCTCTTCCTAGTGGAACCCATACCTGTTCAACCAAAGATGAATGAGAAGATTTTATGCATTAAAACATGGAATGTACAATTAGTTTGACAAAAGCAAGCGTTATTACGGTCTAGCCATAGACCCCAAAATGTATAGTTTAACGAAAGCAAGCGTCATTACGGTCTAGCCATAGACCCCAAAATGTAGCCGCGATGCTAATGTCCCACGCTACTCTATCTTCTTTCTTCACTACTCTTCCCCTCCAATCACCCCCAAACCTCATGCGTAGCTACCAGAAATTCTCCTAACCCAAGACTCAACGTTACCACTTCCCAAGCTAATCTAGCCTTAGGATAAGAAAAAAGTATGTGATTGATATCCTCAAACAGGGCGCCGCATCTCGCACAAGTTGTATCCACCGGAATATTAACGTTTGGTGAGATTGACTCTAGAAAGGATAGCCTCATTACCCGCGAGTCAGAAGAACACTTTCACTTTAGGTGGTGCCAATGTTTTCCTAATTGTAATTGCCTCCAAACTCCTAATTCCTCCGTCGTTGAATCTACTATACACCGAGAAAATATCAATGATCTTTTAACTTGGGACTATTAAAATTAAGCCTTGAGCTAGCTAGTGGGCTATTAGTTGGCCTGATTGTGATATGAACCATAATTATCAAAAAATTGAGATATGAATAAATATTCTTAAATCAATATTTTTGATACAGTCAAAAGATCTTAATTAGCTGGCAGTTTACATTTTCAAAAAAAAAGAATAAAAATAAAAAAAAGATTTTTTTTTCTTTCTGACTTTATCCTATTAAAAACTTTTTTTTTGAGGGAAAAGGTGGAATAAGGCCACCCTGTTTCATTAATAAGAAATTAACAAAATAATCGCAGCATGCTGGGGCAAGTTACAACCTACAGACCGAAAAAAAACATGAAGCGACATGACCAATACATATAATCAGCTTTCACTCTAACCTACGAGGACAACCTAATTGTATGTCCGTCAAGCAAGCTTCGAGCACCCACCTCCACGACACGTGCCCACCCACCTGAAGCGAATCCTATGAGATTTGAAAATTTGCCGCTCCCCTCCTTCTACCTCACCAACGCAACTTCATACATGGCGCAATCGGAGTCGCACCCAAAAGGAGAGCAGTCGCAACTTCACCTCTCACACGCTCTCTCACAAGCGATTTCTCACTAAGCAAAACTCTCACTAACCCTAATCACGGACACAGTCTAAGAGTGCAATGAGGATGGTACTTATACTCTCTCAGATGATTTCTCACCAACACAAATAGACACCTGCATAGAGTAGTGAGAAGCAACGTCTTCACTCTCTCACTCTCTCACTCTCTCTCTCGCGTAAAACCCAACCAAATCACAACCAATTTGAAGAATCGCCTTCACCTCTCGCCCCTGCGGGCAGTGGACGTTGTAGATTTTAGGGTCAATGATGAGGGCGTAGTGGCGGTGCTGTTGCAAAGTCTGTGGCAGTGGATTAAGGAAGGTCGAGTTCAGTATGTGACTCCTCTACTGCCGACCAAGAACACAAACATCTTCCCTCTGTGCATCTCATACGGGGACCCCTTCTGCGGGCCCAAGTCCCATCCTGTGTAGTAACGATCATGGGAGGACCCCATCTTCAGGCCCTAGACCTACACCTATACACCTCAATCTTCGCACCGAATCAAATTTTCCTCCACCTCTTTCTTCACATCCCAGACGCTCCGCGACAGTTGAGACAAACACCCCGGAAGCTGCGACAAGTGAGCGCCCATCACGGAGGGACCCCGTCTTGGGCCCAAGCTCCACAATCGGTCTCATGGTGGTAAAGTGCTAGTATGTAATAAGCGGTCTCATGGGGGGACCCCGTCTTCGGGCCCTAGCCCCACAACCGAACTACACCACAAACATCACAACTAGACATACCCAATCCAGACAGCTCTACCAACCCCCCAAACCACAAAATACCCTGCCGTCTCACACTGCGACACTGCTAAGCACACCCCCAGCTTCTTCACACGCACTACCAACCCTCGAAAAACCAAAACATAGTTGGAATTGGCCCCAAGAGTGTGGACATGGTGGCAAGCGCGAAGAACAACCGGTGAAACACCTAGCAAAGCTAACCAATCTCAACCTAAACTAACCCCAACCCCAATAAACCCACCCCCAACTCCAAGTGTCACAGATTTGGGTCGCAAAATAGAAGGTCGTCGCGTGGGGGGAGGGGGGGGGGGGAGCGGGCGGGGGGTGGGGGTGGGGGGTGGCGCCCCCTTGCCGAATCAGATCCTGTCGCCGTCGCCTAGATCTGATAGATCAGATCTGGGTCTTCTTCTCCGTTGTCGATGGTGGATGCGTCGTCGGCGGAAGGATGGCCAAGATCCACTCCTTCGATGGACCGTCTCCCTCACTCAGAGTTGGCCCGTCGCCGTGGCCTAGGGGCGCGCTGGTCCCGTCATCGAGTCGGCGCGAGCGACAGGGCGTCGTCGACGCCTTCACGCGATGGAGGACGATGAAGCGGTGCAATCGTGGATCTCCGTCGACGCGTGGGAAGGGAGGGAGAGTCGCCGCGTTGGTAGACATGTGCCCATGTGCCATATAAAAGGATGCCCATGTGCCCATGTGCCATATAAACATTTGATGACAGTGATAATTAATTGACTTGATTAATAAATAAAATCAGGCCCCTAATTTTAGGGTTAGACGCAAGAATATTATACTCTTCGCTATAGTCAAACCTGAAGAGCAGAAGGTGAACATCACTGCCTTATCATTTTGGTACTGATCAATGACCAGGTCACCAAGTGGATCTGGAATTCTGAATCATTTGAACCCGACGCGAACTGAACCCAAATTCGAAATGTAAGATATTTGCCTTCGAAGTGCAACATTTCTAACCCGAGGCTCGAAGGATTTGGATCAACCCAGACCCGACCCATTTGCAACTTTACCTACCCCTATCTTTATTTTTATTTTTTAATGGAAATAAAGGTAGTGGAATTGAAGCTCCTACCACACAAAAAAAAAAATCTCAGTTTTCGCTTTTGAGCGCACTCTCATCTCCACCAACCCTTCTCAGATACAGTAAGTCGTTCAGAGAAACAGAGAGAGAGCAAGAGAGATGAGCAATAAGCAAGAGTCTCCTCTGAGTCTCGAGTCGGAGCAGGACCCAGACCGTGCCCGACTCCACCAGTTAGGCTACAAACAAGAGCTCAAGCGCCAACTCTCGTACGTATGATGCATGTCTCTCATCTCTCCCTGTTTTGGCACTGGCACGAGAGTTTTGAACTGGAATGTGAGAAAAATGAAACAAACTTAGATATAAAACATGGGCCACTTTGCTTCCGCTATGATATCTCACTTTTCACTTCAAAACCCACGTACCAGACTACCACCAGGGTCTAAGTTCTAAGTTATGCTTCTGATATCTCAACTTGTAGAAACTTGTAAGTACAATTATAAATATGTATGTATAGGATGGTTTCCAACTTTGCCTTCTCCTTCTCGATCATATCGGTGATGGCTGGAATCACGGTTACCTACAACACTGGCCTGAGGTACGGCGGACCTCTTTCAACAACGATAGGGTGGGTGATGGTTTCGGTCTTCAATGCTTTCATCGCTCTTTCAATGTCAGAGATTTGCTCTGCTTACCCCACCTCCGGTGGGCTCTACTATTGGAGTGCCCGACTCGCCGGAAAGGAGTGGGCCCCTTTTGCTGCATGGACCACTGGCTGGTACGTAATTAGTCCATCACAATTATCGATATCGTATTTATGTAATATCTAGCTACTTTCTCAATACTATCTGGAAGTCGTTGCAATCAAAACTTGCTGCAAAATTTTCAGATGAAAAGTTGAAGTTATTTTTGTTTGACTTTTTAAAACCTTTCATTAGCACTCTTGATTTGACCATACCTTTCATGAGTCTCTTTCAGTTGCTTTAAAATACTTCTATACAGTTTTCAGCCTTCACCTTCCAAAGTATTTAAAAGAATTTAATCTGTTAAATACAGTACTTGAATTGAAATTTTATTTGACTAAATTACCTCGAACAAAAGTAGAATGATATTGGTAGATGTGGAATATTAGTTTAGTCCACATCGAATAATGTATTGGTTTAGTCTTTGTTTCTCTTTTATATATAGAAGATATTGTACTCAGCTATAATCAATCAATAAGAATCCAAATAACTCGATAAACTATTCTTTTCTATCTCTAAATCTAACATTGTATCAGAGCGTCAATTCCATAAGAGTTATACAAATTTTCTTCTCATCATCGAGGTAAAGTGGTTCTCGTCTTCATTAGAATCACTCCACACATTCCTCTTCCTCTCCCGATCAAATCCCAAAACCTTAGTCTCCCCTACAAATCAAATCAGCCATCAACCCTAATCCCTAATCAATTTCTAATCTCTAAACCCTAATCCACGACAACAGCAAGAGCGGCTGCACCAACAACTTCGGTAACAACACCATCAAACCCATCTCCAACTCCTCACCGGCAACAACAATAACGCCATCACCTCCAGCAACTCCGGCGTCCCTACCCGCAACTCCTTCGACATCCTCATCCTCACCTTCGGCGTTAACACCATCTACAGTAACTCCATCTACCCCTTGCTACCTCCAACTCCACACAAACACCATCATCCCCATCACCTCCACTGCCTTCATCAAAACCCATCAACTCCATTATACCCATCAACTCAGGCAACCTCCTTCCCCTAACCCGACTGTAACAACTGCAACCCCAACTGCAACAGCAGTAACAGCCCGACGGCCCCCGCTCCCTCGCCCTCATTGTCGTTGATGTTGAAAACAGATTTTGGGAAAAATAATTATTATTCTTATTCATACTTTCATTCTCTACTGTATAACTCTATATATAAGAATTACATTATTGGAGAAGAAAAAAAAGGAGATTTTGAGAGAAGATTGAGGAGATGAGAGATTCGGGGAATCTGTTTTCTATAGATTAGGACACAGAATATACACATTAGCAATTATTATATTTCAACACTTTCCCTCAAGTTGGTGCATAGATATTGAACATGTCCAACTTGTCAACAAATTTCAAGAAGATCCGATTCGAAAGTGCCTTGGTTAGGATATCCACGAGCTGATCTTCTGACTTCACTTTAGATATCTCAATGACTTTCTCATCTAATTTTTTTTGATAAAGAATCTGTCCATCTCTACATGTTTCGTCCTATCATACTGAACTGGATTAGCAGCAATATCACATGCCGCTTGACTATCATAATACACTTTCATAGGTTCATTCGGATCACAATATAAGTCCTGTAACAAGAGTTCCATCCATAAAACTTCAGCTATACTTAATGCTACTCCGCGATACTCAGCCTCTGCACTAGTGCGTGCAACGATATTTTGCTTCTTGCTTCTCCATGTAACCAAATTTCCTCCAACAAAGGTGAAATACTCTGAAGTGGAGCGCCTATCAATAACAGATCCTGCCCAATCGGTATCAGTATATACGTCAACCTTCAAGTGACCATGTTTGGCAAGCAAGACCCATTTTCCTGGTGCATACTTTATATACCTCAAGATTCTCATTACGGTATCCATATGTTGTTCACTAGGTGAATGCATAAATTGACTCACCATACTTAAGGCATATGACAAATCCGATCGCGTATGTGCAAGATACATCAGCCGTCCTACCAATCTCTGATATCTTTTCTTATCACACGGCACATAATCAGGATTACTGCAAAGTTTCAGTCATTCTTCTAACGGTGTACCAATAGACTGACACATGGACATTCCCGTTTCCTTCAACAAATCCAGAGCATACTTTCTTTGAGACAGAAATATACCATTTCTAGAGCGAAAAACTTCAATACCAAGGAAATATCTCAAAGGGCCAAGATCCTTCATTTCGAACTCTTTTGACAAGTAGTTCTTTAAGGTATTTCTCTTCTCAGGATCATTTCCAGTTATTATCATATCATCCACATATATAATGAGAGCAATAATCTTACATTCTTTCCTTTTTAGGAATAGGGTATGATCCGAGTTACTCTGAAAATATCCAAATGTCCTCATTGATTTTGTAAGTCTCCCAAACCAATCTCTTGGCGACTGCTTGAGACCATACAGTGCTTTCTTCAACCGACACACTTTATTACTGTGTTGGACTGGTCTGTTTGATCTTAGTAGTAGATCCATATAAACTTCTTTTGTCAATTTCCCATGTAAAAAAGCATTCTTCACATCAAATTGCTCCAATGGCCAATTAAGATTTGCAACAAGTGACAGTAAAACTCAAACGGTGTTGAACTTTGCTACCGGTGCAAATGTTTCATCATAATCAATTCCATAAGTTTGAGTGTACCCTTTGGGCCACCAGCCTTGCTTTGTATCCTCTATTGAACCATCATACTTATACTTCATTGTATAAATCCATCTACATTCTACCGGTTTTTTTCCTGCTGGCAATTCGACTATCTCCAAAGTCTCATTTTTCTTCAAGGACTTCATCTCCTTATCCATAGCTGCTTTCCATCTTGGATCGGCTAAGCCTTCCTGCACACTGTTAGGAATAGGTACAAAAATTAATTGATTTACAAATACCTTATTTGATTCAGACAATCGGTGAGTGGACACATAATGACTCATGTGATACTTGATATTACTAGTGGGATCAGGCTCATAAGTAGGTTTTGGGTTACCTCTAGTAGTACGATTTGGGAGTTCTCTTCTTGGAGCTTCGGACAACGATGAATATTGATTTTGGGGTTCTGCTGGGGGTAGAGATGGATCTGATGGTGCTGGTAGTGGAGATGGTTCTGATGATTCTGGTGGTAGAGATGGCTCATTTTCATGGAGGTTCGGCACTGATTGCAGTTCTTCGTGGAAATCACCTTCCTCAACCAAATCTTCATTCGAGTGATCGTCACTACTTACATCTAGATTTTCTCCCTTTATATCCGATTGTTCAGTCTGAATGGTAACCACTTCATATAGGCAAGAGTTTGAACTTCACTTCGGTACTCCCCCTGAATTTCAACTTCAGAGGAAAAGTACATCTCATCTTCATGGAACACAACATCCTTAGTCACAAACATCCTTTAAGTTGGTAGGTGATAGCACCGATACCCTTTCTTATCCTGTGCATATCCCACGAAAACATATCGGACAGCTCGAGAAGTTAACTTATTACGTTCATGTGGATAAAGATGAACAAATACAACACACCCAAACACATGAGGTGGCAAATTGACAACTTCTGGTGCATTCACAGCTTCAGTTAATGCTTGAAATGGAGTGAGGAAGTTTAGGATACTAGAGGGAACTCAATTTTTTAAGTATGCAGCAGAAGCAAGGGCTTTCCCTCAATGAATTAGTGTCATATTTCCATGGATAAGAGAAGTACGGACCACTTCGAGCAAGTGTCTATTTTTTGTTTCTACAACCTCATTCTGTTGAGGTGTATATGAGCATGTAGTCTGGTGAATAATTCCATGTTCCACCAAAAAATGTTGCAGATTCGAACTCAAGTACGCTCCACCATTATCACTTCTAAGAACTTGAATCTGTGATTTATACTGAGTCATAACATGCTTATGAAATTTCTGAAACAAGCTACTAACTTCACTTTTCGACTTCATCAAACAAATCCAGGTCATACGAGTACAATTATCAATAAATGTCACAAACTATTTGGCTCCTCCAAATGTAGTATTTTTGGATGGACCCCAAACATCAGAATAAATAATCATAAATGGAAGAGAGCTTCTACTTGGACTTGGAGGAAAGGAGACACGGTGACCTTTTGCGAGTTCATACACATCACACCGAAAGGTAGAAATATCAAACTTCAAAAATAAACTTGGAAATAATTTCTTCAAATAACCAAAAGAAGCATGCCTTAGACGTCGATGCCATAGCCAAATCTGATTTCTTCTTCTCACATTCGGATCCTTCCACACTTAGAGCTTGAGTCAACTTGCTTGAGCTTTCAGTAACTAAATCCAGGTAATAGAGCTTCCCGTGTTTAACCCTATAACCAATCGTCTTGCGAGTCCGAATATCCTTAAACACACAATGTGAAGACCAAAAAATTACAATACAATGTAAGGTAGTAGTTATTTGAGCAACAAATAATAGGTTAAAATTCAAGGATGGCACAACTAGTACAGTCTATAAGGTTAGGTTGTTTGTGAGAGGTATGGAACCCTCGCCAGTAACAGTGGCAGGATCACCATTGACAGTGGACACAGTTGATTTGGTGGATGGTTGAAAATTTTGAACTTGTCTAGAATCAAAAGTAATATAGTCGGTAGCACCCGAATCAATTATCCATGCATTATTCATAACAGAGGCAAAAGTATTAAATACCTTATCATCATTACCTGCAGCTGTAACTAATGTAGATGCGATTCTAATACTCTTCTCAGCTCCATCAATTTGTTCCATGGTAGTGGCACAAGAAAACAACGGATCAGCAAACACCAAGAACAACTCTAAGTATTCAACAAACAACAAACCAAATTTTGATCTTCAACACACTAGATATTCAACATCAACAAATATGAATTTTTAACCAGTAAATGAGATCTTCAAGAATTAAAACTGCGAATCTTGGTCGGAGTGGAGACTGTGATTAGGAGTTCGGGTGGACGGATCGACGATGATAAGGTGGTCGACGGCGATGGCTTCGGGTGGTGACTAGCTTCGAGCGACTGGCGGTGGCAAGTACTGGTGGACTCAGATCTTGGTGAAGACGATGATAAGGTCGAAGGCGGCGACAGGTACAGGTGGACTCAGATCTCGGTGAAGTCGGGATTTCAAGATCGAAGCTTGCAAAAAACAAAGCTTGGATCGATGATGGCGACGAGATCTGGCTAAGGCGGTCGATCAGAAAACAGAATATACACATTAGCAATTACTATATTTCAGGCTCCTACCATAAAAAACTAGCCAAATCCCTCTTCTCCACCATCGAACCACACTTGCATTCCTACAAATAGGGCAAGCCTGTCACCTCCTCCTTGAATTCGATGCTCGCTCCGTCGCCCCCAAGATCCTTCCCTCCCGACGACCTCCACATCGCCGATTGCACCACCCCCCGATTTCTCCCGAAATCCACCTTTACTAACCCTAGCCACCATCTACTGTCTTAACCCCCCCTAAACCTTAATCCTAATCTATCCAGATCAATCTACACCCAAAACCATATGTTACTCCTATACTCGACCCGACCCGACCCACCAACCTGGCCCGCTAACCCACACACCTATACCCGGACACTCCAAACCCTAATATCCTATTACTTGAAATCCTAATACCCTATTAACCCCTTCCCAAACCCGACATGTTTACCCTAAATCCGAAACCCAACAAAAACAAAAACAAATCCCAACACAACTCATCCAAGTTCCCGCTTCCGCATCCAGATCTCAATACAAACTCACACTGATTAATCTATCATGAGTTTGAAAGGGGAAGATCCCGATATCATCCTAGTTTCCGACGTCATCCTAGATTCTAACATCCATTCCGTCTGCTGAGGCCTTCCCGAACTACTATCACCACCACCACTACTACTTCTCCAGAAAGGGGGTGTGATCCCAACAATTGTCCCATGTGTCACTACTACTACTACTTCTCCAAAAAGGGGTGAGATCCTAACGTCGTCCTTGAGCCATCTACCGTGCACCGTCCCTTGCGCCACTACCGAGTACCTTCCCTACACCGTGACCAAGCACCATCCCAGATCCAAGAGCCGGATCGTCCCTGTGTCATCTACTAAGCGTCATCCCTGTGCTATTACAGAGCACCTTCCCTGCACCACTACCAAGCGCCGTCCCTATCACATGAACATCATCAATATTCCAAACTCATGTTACTTGAACCAAATTAAGTTAGAGAGGGGGTGTTAGATATGAGATATTAGTTTAGTCCCATATCGAATAATGTATTGGTTTAGTCTTTGCTTCTCTATTATATATAGGAGATAACTCAGTTATAATCAATCAATAAGAATCCAATAACTCAATAAACTAATTTTTTCTACCCCTAAATCTAACAGAAATATCTGGTGGCCAATCCCAATTTAGCACAAGACTACACGTATTTAGCTTGAGTTCAGATGTGGTAAAGGATTGGGATGAATAAAGTGAGGCGTTAGGTTCGAAACCGGACAACCCTTCATTAAAAAAAAAAACTGCAGCAATTCCCATTCCTAATTGATTTTTGACAAATTTGACTGATTAATCTAACTATATTTAGAACAATTGGACTCATCAATGAACAAAATGAAGTTTAGACTGCAAGTTTTTACACTCATTCCATCTTCATTTTATGCAGGTTCAATGTAGTCGGACAGGTAAAAGATCGCCAACTTCTTTTCATGAAAGAACACAAATTTCAATTTAGGACCAACCCCCCCCCCCCCCCCCCCCCCCCCAAAAAAAAAAAAAAAAAACAAACAAAAAAAAACATATTTTTCCATAATCGATAAATAAATGGAAACATTCAAATTCTGTACATGGAAGACCTCTGCCAATAGACAAAGACTTCGAAGTTGTGGTAAGGGTGAGAGTTTAGCACTTAAATTATAATTAATTCAGGTTACATTTAACACAGTGGGCAGGTACTGCAAGTGCAGAATTTGCATTTGCGCAGTTGCTTCAAGTGATCATCTTACTTAGCACAGGAGGAGTGAATGGAGGAGGATACTTAGCATCCAAATACATTGTCATATGTTTTCATGGAGGGGTGTTGCTAGTCCATGGCATCATCAATAGTCTTTCCATCTCATTGTTGTCCTTCTTCGGTAGATTTGGTGCTATATGGAATTGCATAGGTGAGTATATTTGTTCAGTATGTTGCATGCATTTCAGCTGAACTTTACCGAAATGTACCATGGATAATAACATTTCTCAGCTAATAAATGCAATGTGGAAATAATGTAACACATAATTTCAACACAAGTATAACTTTGAGAGCTACATAGAAATAGGAGGCTTTGTGCAGAATCCATGCGTCTGACACAAAAAAGATCGGTTGATTCTTATGCAGGAACATTTGTGCTTATGGTACTCATCCCTTTGGTATCCATTGAAAAGTCTAGCGTCAACTTTGTTTTCACTCACTTCAACACTGAAAAAGACACGGGGATTCATAGCAAGATCTACATTTTTTCTTTAGGACTGTTAATGAGTCAGTACTCAATGGTAGGATATGATGCATCTGCTCACTTGGTAAGGATTAATGTTTTCGCTACTTGTTTCTTTGTATTTGTATCATTAGCTTCTCTTGAATAGAACAGGTAGACATTTGCTTCCATTTTGTATTTCATGTCCTTGTTGAATTTTTTTCTTCTGAATCTCGACCTCAAAACTAGTGCACATTTGGTTAATTCTGGATTCAGACTGAGGAAACAAAGAATGCAGACAGAAGTGGGCCGAGGGGAATAATGTATGCGGTCACCTTATCAGGAGTCATTGGTTGGGCTTACCTGATTGGGATAACATTTGCAGTAAAAGACATTCCATATCTTTTGAGTAGTGATAATGACGCTGCTGGCTACGCAATTGCAGAGATCTTCTATCTCACCTTCAAGAATCGATATGGTAGTGGAGTTGGGGGTATCGTTTGTTTGGGAGTAGTTGCAGTGGCATTGTTTTTTTGCGGCATTGGTTTAGTGACTAGTAATTCCAGGTTTGAATGATCCACTCTGACATTTACATTTATGCTTGTTATATCTTTGCGTTTTTTTCCCCCTGAACTTAGATTTATAAACACAAGCGTAATATATGTTACACTAATTCTTGATGTAAGTGAATTACGTGATGACCATATAGATGATAAATATAGAGAAATACCAAGAATATTTAGATATAACACTAATTTTATTTACACTTTTGAAACTGTAATCACTTAGATACTACTTCACTGACTGCAAGCTAGTTTCTTGATACTGGGTGCAATATGTGACATTTTTCAGGTTAGTATATGCTTTCTCCAGAGATGGAGCAATGCCGCTGTCATCGTTATGGTACAAAGTGAACAAGCATGAGGTTCCCATATATGCAGTCTGGCTATCAGTGGTGATCGCATTCTCCATGGCATTGACGGTATTTGAATATCTATTTCCAAATAAATTACAAAACAATATTGTAAAACTATATGTTTCAGACCATTCTTAGTTGTTTTCCTTAATTACTTGAACACTATATATGACAGTGTCTAATTGTTTCAGTCACTTGGCAGTATAGTTGCATTTCAAGCTATGGCATCGATAGCCACAATTGCTCTCTATATTGCTTATGGGCTACCGATCCTTTTTAGGGTGACATTGGGGAGGAAGTCTTTTGTTCAAGGCCCTTTCTCTCTTGGTCGCTATGGACAGCTTATTGGTTGGCTTGCTGTTGCATGGATTGCAACCATAAGCGTTCTCTTCTCGCTGCCTGTTTCTTATCCTATTACCAGAGATACTTTCAACTACACTCCCATTGCTCTTGGAATATTTACTACTCTTACATTTTCGTCGTGGTTTCTTACTGCTCGACACTGGTTCAAAGGTCCCATGTCAAATGTCGAGGCTCAAGTTTGATAAGCGTGTTTAATGTGATTGGCAATGTTTGGCATTGTGGAAGCTCAATCGCATCTTGTTTTCCCTCAATTCTCTTCCATTATTTTCTCTCTAGGATTTTATTGTATGCTCAGTACCTTGAGTTTTGTTTATTAATCTCTGATTAATGAAACAGGATGACCAGATTCCACCTTTTTCTCAAAAAAAAAAAAAAATTCTCTTCCATTATTCAATTTAGAGTACAAATTTGAAAACTGGTATCATTAAAGTCACTACGATCATGAAGTATACAACAAAGCAGAAGTGAAGAGATCACATTTTTCTTGTCCTGTTGATTATTTTTTAATTCTTCCAAACATTTTACTAAATTAAAGTGAAACTTTCTTTGGTTGAGCAAATACAAATACAAATGTGAATATCGAACTCAATCACATATTTTATATATAGATACAGATAATGTGAGCATCATATTTGTATGAGAAAATTTTCCTCATACAAAGTGATTATATTCACTTAGTGGACCCTCATGAAAGATCCACTTCGTCCATCATGTTTATCATGTAATTGGATGTATGTGTAGAAAAAATCAAGTAGTTTGGAAGTCATTCACCCATGCATCATGTGGGTTCAATTTGTGGTTTGATTTGTATTACTGTTGAAATCGTTCATTTTTCAACCACATGATGCAGATAAGAAGATAGAAGATGATTTTTATTCCACACACTTTCTTATTGGTTACATAGGTATTTATAGCATTTAGGCTTAGAGCTTACAAGAGAATGTTGTTGCAACAGATTTAGCAATCCTACAGAGATAAGGAGGGGTTGTTAGCATTCCTTCAACAGAATCTTGTTAGGATCCTTAATACACCCCTTCAAGCTCAAGGTTGGCTGAGCTACTTGAAGCTACAGACACTACAAAACGCACAGGCTTTACCGGCTTTTTTTGTACATTTACCGACGTTTATAAACGCCGTTGTAGATATCACCGGCGTTTTATAAATCGCCGGTGCAAGTGTCGCTGAATCGCGCGTCGCTGTAGGTTAGGGACATTCACCGGCGTTTTTTACGACCGCCGGCGGTCGCAAAAATGCCGGGGAATGTGTGTTTTCGTTTGGTAGTGCTGTTTTTGGCCATTACCTACACCGGCGTTCTTATACCGCCGGTAAAGGCTGTCATTTTTTTGCTGAAAGCTACACCAGTGCTTGTAAAAACACCGGTGTAGCTATATTTAAAAAAAAAAAAAATTCTTCATCCCAACTAAATCCAGCATCTTTAACAGTAAAAGAAAATGAAAATTTCCAGTATCTAAGCATGTTTGTCTATTAATTCTTCATCCCAACTAAATCATGATGTTTCCGACTCAAAAAGAAACCTGCACACAGGTTTGTTCAGCCCAATTCTTGTACAGATTTGGATTTTGGTATACAGCATCCTTAGATGACAGTTAACCCATTTTGGTAAAAAAAGCATGCTAAGATGACAATCAGATGGCTAATATCCAGCATCTTTAACAGTAAATTGTAGAACCAATTGTTCAGATGCATGAATTCAGCATCTTTGACAGTAAAAGAAAATGAAAATTTCCAGTATCTAAGCATATATGTTTCTCCATTAATTCATCATCCCAACTAAATCATGATGTTTGTGGCTCCAAAAGAAACCTGCACAAGGTTTGTTCAGCCCAATTCTTGTACAGATTTGGAGGATTTTGGTATACAGCCAGCATCCTTAGTTGACAGTTAACACATTTTGGTAAAAAAATCATGCTAAGATGACAATCAGATGCATGCGATCAGTTTCTTTAACAGTAAAAGGAAATGAAAATTTCCAGTATCTAAGCATATATGTTTCTCCATTAATTCATCATCCCAACTAAATCATGATGTTTGTGGCTCCAAAAGAAACCTACACAAGGTTTGTTCAGCCCAATTCTTGTACAGATTTGGAGGATTTTGGTATACAGCCAGCATCCTTAGTTGACAGTTAACACATTTTGGTAAAAAAATCATGCTAAGATGACAATCAGATGCATGCGATCAGTTTCTTTAACAGTAAAAGGAAATGAAAATTTCCAGTATCTAAGCATATATGTTTCTCCATTAATTCATCATCCCAACTAAATCATGATGTTTGTGGCTCCAAAAGAAACCTGCACAAGGTTTGTTCAGCCCAATTCTTGTACAGATTTGGAGGATTTTGGTATACAGCCAGCATCCTTAGTTGACAGTTAACAAATTTTTGGTAAAAAAATCATGCTAAGATGACAATCAGATGCATGCGATCAGGTTCTTTAACAGTAAAAGGAAATGAAAATTTCCAGTATCTAAGCATATATGTTTCTCCATTAATTCTTCATCCCAACTAAATCATGATGTTTGTGGCTCCAAAAGAAACCTGCACAAGGTTTGTTCAGCCCAATTCTTGTACAGATTTGGAGGATTTTGGTATACATACAGCATCCTTAGTTGACAGTGAACCCATTTTGGTAAAAAAATCATGCTAAGATGGCAATCAGATGCATGAATTCAGCTACTTTAACAGTAAAAGAAAATGAAAATTTCCAGTATATAA
The DNA here is from genome assembly GCA_017893485.1 of Hemerocallis citrina. Taxonomy (NCBI): domain Eukaryota; kingdom Viridiplantae; phylum Streptophyta; class Magnoliopsida; order Asparagales; family Asphodelaceae; genus Hemerocallis; species Hemerocallis citrina. The sequence goes on from CM030359.1 coordinate 393,500,534, forward strand.
GCATATATGTTTCTCTATTAATTCTTCATCCCAACTAAATCATGATGTTTGTGCCTCCAAAAGAAACCTGCACAAGGTTTGTTCCGCCCAATTCTTGTACAGATTTGGAGGATTTTGGTATACAGCCAGCATCCTTAGTTGACAGTCAACCCATTTTGGTAAAAAAAATCATGCTAAGATGACAATCAGATGCATGCGATCAGTTTCTTTGACAGTAAAAGAAAATGAAAATTTAAATTTCCAGTATTTAAGCATATATGTTTCTCCATTAATTCATCATCCCAACTAAATCATGATGTTTGTGGCTACAAAAGAAACCTGCACAAGGTTTGTTCAGCCCAATTCTTGTACAGATTTGGAGGATTTTGGTATACAACCAGCATCCTTAGTTGACAATCAACCCATTTTGGTAAAAAAATCATGCTAAGATGGCAATCAGATGCATGAATTCAGTTTCTTTAACGGTAAAAGGAAATGAAAATTTCCAGTATCTAAGCATATATGTTTCTCCATTAATTCTTCATCCCAACTAAACCATTGATGTTTGTGGCTCCAAAATAAACTTGCACAAGGTTTGTTCAGCCCAATTCTTGTACAGATTTGGAGGATTTTGGTATACAGCCAGTATCCTTAGTTGACAGTTAACCTATTCTGGTAAAAAAACATGCTAAGAAGGCAATCAGATGCATGAACTCAGATTTTTTAACAGTAAAAGAAAATGAAAATTTCCAGTATCTAAGCATATATGTTTCTCTATTAATTCTTCCTCCCAACTAAACCATTGATGTTTGTGGCTCCAAAAGAAACCTGCACAAGGTTTGTTCAGCCCAATTCTTGTACAGATTTGGAGGATTTTGGTATACATACAGCATCCATCTTTGACAGTCAACACATTTTGGTAAAAAAATCATGCTAAGATGACAATCAGATGCATGAATTCAGTTTCTTTAACAGTAAAAGGAAATGAAAATTTCCAGTATCTAAGCATATATGTTTCTCTATTAATTCTTCATCCCAACTAAATCATGATGTTTGTGGCTCCAAAATAAACCTGCACAAGGTTTGTTCCGCCCAATTCTTGTACAGATTTGGAGGATTTTGGTATACATACAGCATACTTAGTTGACAGTGAACCCATTTTGGTAAAAAAAAATCATGCTAAGATGCCAATCAGATGCATGAATTCAGCATCTTTAACAGTAAATTGTTCCATGGTCATACCTAGTAATACCAATCTCAAGAACCAATTTCAAGTAGCAAGCTAAATTAGAGAGTTGGGAAAAATTGTAGAACCAATCTCAAGAACATACCAGCTACATCATCCTAGGGTTTGTGTAGAAATTTCAGAAACAAAAATTTTAAAAATAAAACGATTCAGAAATTTCAAGAACAAACCTAGGGTTTGTGTCAATTGAAGGAGCGACGGCAGGGGAGGGGGGCGACGAGGGGGGGAAAGGGCGACGACGGGGGAGGGGGCGGCGATGGTGGAAGGGTGGTGATGATGCGAGTGAGAGAGAGAGAGAGGGTTGGGGAGGCTTGCAGCGACGATGGGAGTGAGAGAGTGGACGACGGAGGACGACGGAGCACGGGGACGACGACGGAGGGCACAACGATGGCGGCCACGGCAGAGGCGGGAGAGCGCGAGGGAGAGGGGAAAAAAATTTGGGTTTTTTTTTGAATGGTATAGGGTTTGGGGGAAATTTATTCCAAACCCTATACCGGCGTTTGTAGTTAAACGCCGATGAATATGGCCTTCACCGGCATTTTAATATAAAACGCCGGTGAATAACATAATTCCCCGGCATTTTTTAGAGGCCGCCGGCGTATAACCATCCAATTTGACGCCCCATTCCTGGTCTCTTCCTACCCGGCATTTCTGGCAAAACACCAGGGAATATACGCCGGTAAATCCATCGTGTGTTGTAGTGAGAGCCAGCGAGGAGAATCGATTTTTCGATAGTCCTTTTGTGAATATATCAGTGATTTGGTTAGTGCTACAGAGGTAGCGTATCTGAATTCGTCGATGAAGAACGAGTTCGCGAATAAAGTGATAGTCCACCTCCACATGTTTCGTTCTTGCATGGAAGACATGATTGGAGGCCAAGGCTGTAGCACTTAAGTTATCACATTGAATTTTCGGTGTGGAAGGAACCGGAATATGCTGATCTCGAAGAAGAAACAATAACCAGCTGATTTCGGCGGTCGTGTGTGCTAATGACCTGTACTCGACCTCTCTGGAACTCCTGGCTACAGTGGCTTGCTTCTTAGCACTCCATGAAATGGGATTGGGGCCCAGATATATGCAGTAGCCGGTGGTGGAACGACGGTCGTAGGGTGACCTTTCCTAATCGGCATCAGAGAAGTCATGGATGTCAAGGGATCCCCATTTGTAGTGGAGACCACTTGTGATTGTACCCTTTAAATACCGAATGATCCTTTTGACAGTGGCCAGGTGAGGGGTGCAAGGGTTTTGCAGGAACCGACACACTTGATTGACTGCGAAGGCGATGTCAGGTCATGACCAAGTGAGATACTGGAGAGCACCAACAACAGAACGATTCTCAGTGACATCGGTAAGGGGATCACCAGAATTTGGATCAAGTTTTTGATCGGTTGCTATTGGAGTTTTGCAAGGCTTTGCACCGTCCATGTGAGATTTGTGTAAGAGGTCTGTGATGTATTTGGTTTGGGAGATTATCATACCAGTGGAGTTCCTAATGAGTTCCAAGGCAAGAAAATAACGAGCAGTGCCAAGATATTTGAGAGGAAACACTTTGCTTAGGTCTTCAATGAGAGTGGAGCACAAATCCAAAGAGCAGCCTGTGATTAAGATATCATCAACATACAGTAGAAGCATTGTGATAGATCCATTAGAACGTCGAACAAAAAGAGATGCATGACTTGGGGAGATGAGAAAATCCATGTCGAGCAAAGTAGTGGAGAGACGTTGATACGAAGCTCTCGGTGCTTGTTTAAGGCCATAGATTGAACGTTGTAGAAGACAGACATGATTGGGAAATTGAATTCATTGAATCCTGGTGGCTGAACCATAATGACCTTCTCCTCCAAATTTCCATGAAGAAAGGCATTGTTTATGTCTATCTGTCTGAGCGGCCAGTTATAGGTGACCGCAATTGAGAGAAGTAAACGGATTGTTGCGGCCTTTGCAATTGGACTGAATGTGTCTCCATAATTAATGCTTGATTGTTTGAGAAAGCCATTGGCAACGAGGCAAGCTTTGAATCGATCAGTAGTCCCATATTTGTGTTGTTTGATTCTAAAGATCCACTTACAGCCAATTGGTTGATGTGTAGGACAAGGAGGTACCAACTTCCAGGTGTTAGCTTGCATTAATGCACTGAGTTCGGTGACCATAGTATTGCGCCATTTAGGATCTTTGATTGCCTGAGAATAGCACTCTGGTATCAATGGTAGAGAGTTGGAAAATAGCAGAAAGAGAGAAAAGAGATGTTGGGCGGCTAGGTACAGCTTAGGTTTGAAGATGCCCTTTTTGGATCTAGTTGTCATTAGATGGATATTGTTTGTAGAAGATGATGGTCGTGGTGGTGGTGGCAACGGTGGTGGCGGTGGTGGAGGCGGAGGTGGTGGTGTTGTAGGTACTGAAGGTGAAGATGATTGTAGTGCCGCGAATTTCCAGTAAATAAACTCAGAAATACGTGGCACAATTCCAAGCATCTACCTCAATGTAATAGTAAACATAGCCAAACACAGAAAAATTTTCAACTTTTATTACATCAATTCTTTACATAGTACAACGGAAAATTAACACTTTGAATTACATTTTATTTCTTTTACAACCCATTCTTTTACAATTTGCATAAGTCATATTATCATTCTACCACATGCATCCAAATCCCAAGCTAATGGTACCTACCTATAAAATATGAGGCTAGAAATAATCCTAACCCTCAAAACTACGGGATCAATCATAAAGGCATGAGTGACATCAAAAGAAATACAATTTAAATGAAATATAAAGAATAAATTCATAACCAACACATTCCCACAGCAGTAACAAGACAGAATATAAAATAAAGATAAATAAAGCATGAAAACATCAAGTGAAACTAAGCTAAGTGTCAAGTGTAGAAAAACAGAAAACATCATGCATAATACAAGTCAAGAAAATACAAATGCAATATGATGACTCTCTAATGCATACTTGTTGGATTCTATGCATTCCATACTACATAGGTCCGATGCAAGCCTTTATCGTTCTCCACTTTATAGGGTTAAATTTCTCGTTATGTAACTAATCCTACTACGGTGATAGAAACAAGATCTAGAATACGGTGATAGAAACAAGATCTATATTATTATTATTATTATTATATATATTATTATTATTATTATTATTATTATTATTATTATTATTATTATTATTATTATTATATATTATTATTATTATATATATTATTATATATATTATTATTATTATTTATTATTATTATTATTATTATTATTATTATTATTATTATTATATATATTATTATTATTATTATATATTATTATTATTATTATTATATATTATTATTATTATTATTATTATTATTATTATTATTATTATTATTATTATTATTATTATTATATATTATTATATATTATTATTATTATTATTATTATTATTATTATTATTATTATTATTATTATTATATATTATTATTATTATTATTATTATTATTATTATTATTATTATTATTATTATTATTATATATTATTATTATTATTATATATATATATATATATTATTATTATTATTATTATTATTATTATTATTATATATATTTTTATTATTATTATATATTATTATATATATTATTATTTATTATTATTATTATTATTATTATATATATAATTATTATTTTTATATATATTATTAATATTATTATATATTATTATTATTATTATTATATATATTATTATTATTATTATTATATTATTATTATATATATTATTATATATATATTATTATTATTATTATTATTATTATTATTATTATTTTATATTATTATTATTATTATTATTATTATTATTATTATTATTATTATTATTATATATTATTATTATTATTATTATTATTATTATTATTATTATTATTATTATTATTATTATTATTATTATATATATATATTATTATTATATATTATTATTATTATTATTATTATTATTATTATTATATATATATATATATATATATATATATATATATATATATATATATTATTATTATTATTATTATTATTATTATTATTATTATTATTATTATTATTATTATTATTATTATTATTATTATTATTATTATTATTATTATTATTATTATATATATTATTATTATTATATATATTATTATTATTATTATATATATTATTATTATTATTATTATTATTATTATTATTATTATTATTATTATTATATATATATATTATTATTATTATTATTATTTCAAATTGATATTCAAAATTGTCAGAAATATAACAGAACAGCTTTTAAACTCTCTTTTTCAGAAAAACAGCTTTCAGATAATAGTTTTCAGCTAAAAATATAACCGAACAGCTTTTAAACACTCTTTTTAAGAAAAACAGCTTTCAGAATACAGTTTTCAGCTAGAAATATAACCGAACAGCTTTTAAACACTCTTTTTCAGAAAAACAGCTTTCAGATAACAGTTTTCAGCTAGAAATATAACCGAACAGCTTTTAATCTCTCTTTTTCAGAAAAACAGCTTTCAGAATACAGTTTTCAGCTAGAAATATAACCGAACAGCTTTTAAACACTCTTTTTCAGAAAAACAGCTTTCAGATAATAGTTTTCAGCTAGAAATATAACCGAACAGCTTTTAAACTCTCTTTTTTAGAAAAACAGCTTTCAGATAACTGTTTTCAGCTAGAAATATAACCGAACAGCTTTTAAACACTCTTTTTCAGAAAAACAGCTTTCAGAATACAGTTTTCAGCTAGAAATATAACCGAACAGCTTTTAAACTCTCTTTTTCAGAAAAACAGCTTTCACATAACTATTTTCAGCTAGAAATATAACCGAACAACTTTTAAACACTCATTTTCAGAAAAACAGCTTTCAGAATACAGTTTTCAGCTAGAAATATAACCGAACAGCTTTTAAACTCGCTTTTTCAGAAAAAACAGCTTTCAGATAACAATTTTCAGCTAGAAATATAACCGAACAGCTTCTAAACTCTCTTTTTCAGATAAACAGCTTTCAGAATACAGTTTTCAGAATACAATATAAACAAACAGCTTTTAAACTCACTTTCAGAATAACTCTATTCAGAATACTCTATTCAGAATACTCTATTCAAATATCAAAACAAACGCACTCCTAGTATCCAAAATGGTCTGATAGTCTTGTTGTTTTAGTGATGGGACACAGTGACAAACAGGTAAAGAAGGAACAATGATGGCTGATAGAGTGGGAGTAGTTGGTGGTGTAGATGGTTTGCCGAGATATGGAAAATAATCTTCATCAAACACTACGTGCCTGGAGAGTAGAACTTTGCATGTGGCTATTTCAAAGCAACGATACCCTTTGTAAGAATCAGAGTATCCTAACAAGATACATTGACGACTCTTGTGGTCAAGTTTGTGCTTGCTGTAAGGTCTTTTCCAAGGATAGCAGCATGAGCCAAACACCCGTAAGTGTTCAATTGATGGTGGCTTCCCAAATAGACTAGTGTATGGAATGGAATTTTGTAATATTGGTGAAGGAAGCCGGTTAATAGTATAGACTACCGTCAAGAATGCTTCGACCTAAAAGGAAAAGGGTACGCTTGATGGAGCTAACATCATCCTGCTCATATCAACCAAATGCCTATGCTTGCGTTCTGAGATGCCATTTTTCTCTGGTGTGTGCGGGCAAGAATACTGATGGGCAATTCCATGTTTTCGAAGAAAGTTCTCAAACTTGGAGTTGCAATATTCTCCCTCTCCGTCTGACCGGAGAGTTTTAATTTTAATATTGAACATGTTCTAAACTTGCAATTTAAAGTTAACAAATACTTGATAAACATCAGATTTATTATATAAAAGAATGATCCATGAGAATCGGGAGTAGTCGTCTACAAAGAGAACATAAAATCGAAAACCAAAATTAGAAACTACAGGGGATGGTCCCCAAACATTTGAATGCAATAATTCTAAAGGAACAAGAGACCTAGTCAAAGAAAGATTAAATGGAATTTTGTGATTTTTTCCTAAGTTGCAAGCTTGACATGAAGAGGATGGTGCTATATGAAGATGACTTGGGAAAAGCTCTGGTGATGTAGACTCAATGAGATGAAGAACCAAAGGAGATGGATGACCTAATCTGCGATGCCAAAGTGTAGTGCCTGGATCATGAGTAAGGAGTGCTACCGGGGTTGAAGAAGAGGACGTGTTTGGAAGGATGTAGAGGCCATGTTTTTTTGGCGCCTGAAAAAGAATTTTCCCGGTGCGATTATCCTTGGAAAATAAATTGGTTGATTTAATGGTTAGAGAGTAATCATGATCAGAGACAAAATGATGTACAGAGATTAAATTATAATTAAGAGATGGAGAATGCATGACATCTTTAAGACAGAAAGTATGTTTGGGTGTTTGTAGTAATGTGGTACCAATATTATGCACAGGTAGTTGAGATCCATTTGCAGTGACAACTGAGGATTCACCTTGGTATTCTGAGTGCATAGAGAGGGTCGAGAGATTGCTTGTTAAATGACTGGTTGCTCCACTATCGGCAATCCAGTCAAGTGGAGGAGATGAAGAGTGTGCTACCATAGTAGCTTGGCTTTGAGGAGGTTGAGTGACTGGATATGCAGGGTTCATTCTTTGATAGCAGTTAGGTTCAATGTGTCCTTAAGTATTGCAGATCTAGCATGTTGGGCGAGTAATGGTGGATGGTGTTGGTGCCGTAGAGGTGGAGTTGGATGAACGAGACCTGACACCATGAGTCTTTGGATTATAATTATGAATGTAATTATGAAGCTTACCCTTGTAGTTAGGGTTCACATAGGAGGGATTGACTCCATTATTGTTGGTGTGGATAATAGAAGTCAGTGCATGAGTGGATGAATCTGGAGAGGCCTGAATGCGAGTGCGCTCCGTAACCGATATCTCCTCGCCAATAACAAGATCATGAAGCTCTTTGACCATGAAGGTTTCTGCTTGAAAATGGATCGCTATAGAAAATGCATCGTATTCAGCTGGAAGACCGCGTAGAATATAAACCACCAAGTCTTCCTCGGCAACTGGAGAACCAGCAGCAGCCAGTGCATCAGAGATTTCTTTGATCTCTTTTAAGAACTCAGCAATGGTTTTGGTTCCTTTCTGCACATTCGAAAGATGTGTCTTCAGTTGGATGATATGGGATCAAGATGTCGTCGCAAAACGACGCTCCAAGTTTCCCCATACATCCTTGGATGTTTTGCAACTGACAACATATGGCAACAGATCTTCAGAAATGGTAGCATTGAGCCAGATTAGAAGCATCTAGTCCTACCTAACCCAATCTGAGTGAGAAGGATTTGGTATGGTGGTTGTGGTTACGTCAGATTTAATGAGGAACTTGGGTGGGCAAAGTTTGGTACCATCGACGTAGCCTTGAAGGTCATAGCTCTGGACGATGGGAGCGGAGAGTGATTTCCAGAGAAGATGATTTTTCTCTGGTATGCTTAATGGGAACGAAATGGGCAATTTTTTGGATGTTAAGAGTTGCCATGAGGGTTGGATGGGGGTTGTGGTGGTGGGAGGGAGAGAAGTAGAGAGTTTGGATCGAGATCGTGAAGAAATGAATGCACTTATACCAAGATAAAAAGATAGAAGATGATTTTGATCCCACACTTTCTTATTGATTACATAGGTATTTATAGCATTTAGGTTTAGAGCTTACAAAAGAATATTGTTGCAATAATGTGTTGTTGCAACAGATTTAGCAATCCTGCAGAGATAAGGAGGGGTTGTTAGCATTCCTTCAACTGAATCTTGTTAGGATCTTTAATAGATGCATGGGTGAATGATCTCTATACCACTTGATTTTTTCTACACATATATCCATTAGCATGATAAACATGATGGACGGAGTGGATATTCCTCATACTCTATATGAGACTCACTTATATATATATATATATATATATATATATATATATATATATATATATATATATATATATATAGGGAAAGCTCCTTCGGGCGTTCATATCGACGATCCGAACTGTTCACATTGATCTACACATCTAAATTAGTTTACATATGTAAAATCAAATCATTTGAAATTCATTTGCCCATCCATCATGTGACTATAAAAAATATTGATTTTCAGCCATACAATTTTGTAACACTTCAATGGATGGGTAAATGAATTTCAAATGATTTGATTTTACATATTTAGACTAATTTAGATGTGTAGATCAATGTGATCAGTTCGGATCGTCGATATGAACGTTCGAAGGCCTAGTGCACACGCCGTGTGCACTAGAGGAGTGCACAACCGAAGCTTTTCTTATATATATATATATATATATATATATATATATATCGTAGCCTGGTCTCGAACCTTTACTCATCTCACTCCTTTACCACCTAAGCTCAACTCAGTTTTCAAAATTCGATGTTTCTTTTGAGTAGTTGTTTCAATATTAACTCTTTAACTTGGATGTGAAGTTGTCATCTTACTTAAAAGGGTAAACTACAAAAAAAAAATCCTCAATGTTTGACTTAGATACAAAAAACAACCATACGTTTGCAAAAAGTATAAAGTGGACATCCGCTGTGAGTTTCTCTGTTATTTCTCCTCTCTTTCCTACGACTCAGCATTGATTATCTTTAACCACCCCTCGTTTTCTTAGGGTTGAAGATAGAAGATTAAAGATGGGTTTCCCCCTTTTTTTAATACATCCGATAAGGTTAAATGTGATCAATGCTGAGTCATAGGAGAGAATGGAGAAATAACGGAGAAAACTCACTGCGGTGGGTCCACTTTACACTTTTTGCAAACATGTTTTTTTTGTATCTGAGTCAAACTTTTGAGGGTTTTTTTTAATATTTATTTTACCCTACTTAAAAAAGAAAAAGAAAAGGCAATCGGTTCAATTATGAAAATTATATTGAAAATAAATAGAGATTTATGCAAATGTGTCAATCTCGTTCAAGATATGTTCATTTAGGTCCCTTAATAGATGATACTTCCCTGTACTATATAGGGGCAAAGGGCGTAGGGATTGCAAGGGTAGTCTTGTGTGTAAGCATAGCATTTCTGGTTTTACACACACACACACACACACACACACACACAATTGGAGTCAGATAAAAGAGATCCTTCCTCACACTAAACCCGGTTCAACCGACAGTTAACCTGGTTGAACCGGCTAAAAATTGGACCGACCATCTCTTCGTTCGATGGCATAATTGTCTGAGGAGAAACAAGGCGAGTCTACAGGTGAGACAGTTAACCTGGTTGAACCGGCTAAAAATTGGACCGACCATCTCTTTGTTCGATGGCATAATTGTCTGAGGAGAAACGAGGTGAGTCTACAGGCAAAACTGAAAATTGACTTGTTCTTACTGGATCGTATGTGCTGCAAGATAAAACTATTTCGTTTCTCAATAAAGGAATGTACCGCTCTTCACTATTATATCGTGGAATTCAATAAGGTGTTATCCAAGTTGAATGTGATAAAAGAAAATGATCTTAGTGAAGATGACAAAATTTTCAACCTAATATATTTACTGTCAAATTCGTATGAGCATTTGATAACCACCATGTTACACGAAAAATCTGCCAGGAGAAGCTCTCGGTGGTTGGTGTGATCAAGAGCATGAAGGAGGATGAACTGAGAAAAGATACCCATAAATCATGGTTTACTTCGTTGAGTTGCATGACAGTTGAGGGAACTTCAATTGAAAGAGATGGTGTGCATAAAGGAGGGGTCTGTTGCCACTTTTGCAGGAAGAAAGAATATTACAAGAGAGAGTGTCGTCAGTTCTTGAGTCAAGGGGATGTCAACATAGTAAGTGCCGTTGATTCATGTAATAATTCTAATTTGTGCATTCTTGTCTCAAGTTCTACATATGTGGATTTCTGATTGGTACTTGATTCAGATAGTTTTTCTCATTCTGATAGGGAGGTTTTTCTACTTACAAGTCTACAACATGTTGTTCTTTCAGGAAGGGGACTGGTGAGAGTTGTGACGTTGAGGTGATAATTAAGTTGGAGATGCCAGTGGGAAGGGGTTCACATTGCAGAAGGTCATGTATGTTCTTGCATTTAAACGAAACCTAATATTCTTGGAAACTATGGAAGCACGAGGTTGCAGGTACACAACATGATGTGGATTTCAATCAGTTTGGAAAGGTCGTTGTAAGGTAATGAAGGGAATGAAGGGGATTCAACACAACCTCTATAAGCTTTGTGGGAACAAGAAAACTCAATCGAATGTTTGGAAGCCAGTCGTTCCTAAAGTATCTAGTCCCCCACCACTAGACTCTCTGACGTGAGATCACAACTTACGAATACCATCGAGAGGTGGAAGATGCCTCAAGGTAGGTGGAGTTCGTACTGAGGATATAGTCTCCATGTTAACACAAACTGGGGTATGACCTTGTGTGGGCATACAATTAGAGAAATAACATGTGAACGTGAATTTGACTAGTAGAAGAAGCCATTGAATGATGTTGTTTATAAAAGGAGAAAAAGGAAGAGTTTAAAAGCAACAAATCACACACGTGTGATAGTAGTTTGTATGCAATCCAATGAGGAGATGGTTAGGGTTTATGTCTTGCATGCTAGGTTTGATTTAAAGAGAAAGGAGCAAAGCTGCAATAGATTTTGAAGCAAAGAACTGAAGACAAAAGGAATTTTTGTTTGGCTGTGAAGAAGATGTAAGTCGATCGCAACCTGCAGAGCTGCTCTCTGTTTGGTCTCGACTCCAAACTAGTTGACTACGTATGACTTTGGCAGTCGATTGCAAGTGGTGGGCAGCAGCATTATGTTCAGATTCTCTGGGGATTGCTTGAACCCAAGTTTTCTCTCCAAGCTATATTGAACGACTCTTATCGCATGACTATCTCTTCAGTATTCATCAGACTATGAAGGATCACGACTACAACCTAGGGTTTTTATAGATCCTTATAAAAAATTGTAATGGTCTCCAGAAGGAGTACTTCATCTTAGAGTTTTTCCCATTGTAAACAACATAGTATTTTCTAGTGAGCCTTAAGAGATAGACATATTCTTGGTGATAGTATTGTAACTTTTATATCGTCTGTAGTTGAAAAATATCTCAGTTATTTCTCTCCCGAATTCAGTTCACCAAACCGGAACAAATTGTGTCATTTTGTGTTTGGTGTGGTCTACGCTTGCTTGGTTGTTTGTTGTGATCAATTGTTGTCAGGGCCGGCCCCCACCTTGAGGTCGGTGAGGTGGCCGCCTCAGGCCCTCAATTTTTTTGCAATTTTAGGGGCCCCAAATTTGTATTTTTCTTGTAAATATAGGCACGCATTTGCACGTAAAAAAATATTGTTATTAGGAACCCCAAAAATAATTCTTCGGGACTTTTGCCTCGGGTCCCCGTAAACTCAGAACCGGCCCTTGCATCTCGGTCCTACTTCTGCGGCATCGAAACTCCCCCCAATAGGAGGAGCACTAAGAGTTGTCAGTTTGGGATTAGAGATAGGAGGAAGCTTCATCAAAGAATTATGGTGACTACTGCATGGTTCATTTGGATAGCTAGGTGCAACTTTATTTTTTAAGGTATTTCAACTACTACACCTTCTACTACACACAAAGCATTTGTTGATGTTGCTAAGCAATGGAAGACTTTCGGGTGGTCTGCTAGGCTTGAGGAGCTGACAAGTTCCGCTGCCTTCTTTAAGCTCTTTAACGCCCCCATTCTCCATGTTAGAAACCCGATGAAAGTTTGGTGGGAATCTCCGAGGGAGGACATTCTTAAAGTCAATTTTGATGGCTCTGTCGACGATGTAGGAACAGGTTTAGTGTTCGAAGTTAGGGACTCTATGGGTCGGTTGGTGATTGTTGGGGGCGGGACCGTTCATTCAAACTCGATTAATGTGGCCGAACGAATGGGGTTATGGGATGCCCTAAAAGCTCTTCTCTTTATTGATCATAAGGGAGTGATTTGAGTTTAAGGGAAGTAGTTTAAAGGAAGTCTCAGGTCATTGTGAATCAAGTGTCTAAGAAACAAGTAGGTGATCCAATTCAATCAGATATTCTAAATCTCTTTCTTGATTGGCAAGTGGACTAAATAAGGTGTTACAAAAATTATTTATAAACTTTCTTTTACAATAAACTCAATTGATCGAGAGGCACAGAAAACTAGAGAAGAGAATTGGATAGGAAGAAAAACCAACAAGAAAGTAAAATAAATAAATAACAACTTATAAACAAACCAATAGATGTGTAACAAGGTAGAGTAGTTGAGGCTTGTGTATCACACAATTTCCTTAAAACAGATTTCTCCTCTTCTGGTTGCTGGATTGTGCGAAGGCGTCTGTCTCTCAGGATGCAACGACTAGAGTGTTCACATAGGTACCACGTAACACTCTCGAACTGACCAACAACGTCAGAACCCTATCATCGACTTACCAAACAGCAGGACAGAGGAACGGAACCAAATGAAACTAAATAGAGGAAGAAAGAAGAAGATTCTGGTGCATGGAAGAAAAAGAGAGGGTGGGGCTCTATACATAGAGTCAGGGTTGGACACTTGTAACGACAGACAAAGCTATGAATGCCTTCAGTGTAACGGCAGACAAGAATGCTTACACTGTAACGACAGACAGCATTCATTGCCCTGAATGCCACAGTGTAACTGCAGACAGTCAATTGAATGTGTAAAATGTAACGGCAGAAAAAATGTTTAATACTGTACTGAAATGGCATAAAAAACCGTTTCTGCATTTATAACAGCTGTTTACAAAGGAAAAAATCAAACTGCAGCAAAATGTGGCTCTGCACGGGGTGGAGTTATATCGGTCCGACATTCGTGACCGCAGGACGTGCGGGCGCACACAAGTTGCATATAATCCGGTCCGAGATTTGTACCCCCCTGCGAGAGAGAGAGAGAGAGCATCTCTTCTAGCTATCTTACAATGCTTAGAAGCAGGTTACTATATATTCTCTTGTAATTCCTTTGATTTTTCTGATGTGAGACTATATTCCCTCAACCCATTTTCAAGAATGAAAACGTCTCACTTTGAGAGACAATTTCTCATTCACCCCTTAACCGTTTTTAGCAAATTAATATATGATTTTGATCCACTCATGAAGGAAAACACAAATCAATCAAGATCTCTCAATAATTTATTGAGGATCTTAATCAAAAAATTGCTCAAAAACTGGTTCGTAAATGGTGTATAAAATACCAATTTTCTAACATTCCCCACATGAATGAAAATTAACGACCACAGACACGATAGACTTGGTGATAGAATTCGGCGGTTGAATCCTGCATACGATAGGTAGGTGTTACCATTTGAACCTTTTCTTATGAAAATATGTTTACTTTACTAATTAAACAGTAGACGCGATGTCCTTGAACTGTTCTGTCATTTATGTAAACGATGACATATCTCACACAGAAATCTTCCTAACGCATTTTCAGTTCTCACTGTTATATTCGTTTTGGCCATAAATATACGCCTGGTTCTGCAAGAGTTTAACAGGAATATTGCCCTATATTATTCCCTTAGAAGTGGCCCTTCTTCCCTCTTACATAGGTGATTTCTTACTTAAGAGTAATCTGCATTACTCTGCTCGAATATCCGATGCATAAGAATCATTAAACGCCTAGCTTAACCGGTTACCTTACGGGCATCACTGTTTCATCATGTGAATGGATATGGGAAAATCTCCACAGTGATCCAACTTATTCTTTACAATTTAGTTGTCCCTTTGAACCTAGATCCTGGGATCTCCAGTCAGCTAGGTTGGGTTTCTATTGTATCGACTTATTCTTTCATGGGCTTTAGTTCCATTCCCCTCGATGATTTATCAACTAACTCTATATTTAACCTTTTGGTTAGCGGATCCGCAATGTTATCCTTTGACTTTACATAGTCCACAGAGATAACTCCAGTAGAGAGTAGTTGTCTAATGGTATTATATCTTCGACGAATAGATTTACCATTATACACATTTCTCTGTGCTCTACAAATTGTAGATTGACTATCTGAATGTATGCAGATTAGAGGCACAGGCTTCGTCCACCTTGGAATATCCCCAAGGAAGTGGAGTAGCCATTCAGCATCTTCCCCATATTTGTCCAGTGCGATAAATTCAGATTCCATCGTGGATTTAGCGATCACTGTTTGTTTCGAGGATTTCCAAAAAACTGCTGCACCACCTAGTGTAAACACATAGCCACTAGTGGATTTTGAATTATCACTAGATATCCAGTTCGCATCACTATATCCTTCAAGTACAGCCGGATATCTCGTATAATGCAGCCCATGGATTACTCGTATATCTACTTAGTTTACTCTCTGCATAGGCTATTCTGGTCTTGTACAACTCATTAAGTACATTAGACTGCCTATAATTCTATAGTATTCTACTTGGGAAGTACTCTCACCTTTATTCTTAGATAAATGTAAAGTTAGATCTATTAGAGTTCTGGCAATTCCAGAATTATCTTTATCAAATTTTCCAAGAATATTGTCAATATAATGTAACTGGCTTAAAATAAGCTCGTCTGATATTCTTGTAATTTTAATTCCCAATATAACATCAGCTAGTTTCATATCTTTCATGTCAAACCTCGAGTTCAACATGTTTTTAACAGATTTAATCATCTGATCATTGCTTCCAATAATAAGCATGTAATCTATATACAAACATATAATGACATATCCATCTTCTGTGTCTTTGACATATATACATTTGTCACATTCATTGATCTTAAAGTCATTTGTCATCATAACATTGTCAAATATCTCATGCCACTGCTTTGGAGCTTTTTTCAAGCCATATAATGACTTCACCAGTTTACACACTTTCTTTTCATGTACTGGAGCTAAAAAGCCCTTAAATTGTTCCATGTAGATTTCTTCATCTAAATCTCCATTAAGAAAAGCTGTTTTTACATCCATTTGATGTACTTCAAGATTGCGCAGAGATGCTACTGCAAGTACCATCCTAATGGAATTTATTCTCGTCACAGGAGAATATGTATCAAAGTAATCAAGACGTTCATTTTGTTTATAACCTTTAATTACAAGTCTTGCCTTGTATTTATCAATTAATCCACCATGTTTCATTTTTCTCTTGAAGATCCACTTGGGACCTAAAGGTTTACTATCCGGTGGAAGATCCACTAGTTCCCAAGTATAATTTTGCAAGATATGATGGCTTCTTTCCATTGAGGACCATCATTAGATTTCACCACTTTCTTGAAGGTTTGTGGTTTACCTTCAAGCATAAAAGTCAAGAAATTCGAACCAAAAGATTTTTCCATTCTTGTTCTTTTACTGTGTCGAGGTTTCTCCTCAACTTCTTCATCTTGGTCTTCACTATCTTAACTAATAGTTTCATGTCTTCGTTTGGAGGAACTTGGTTCCTCCTTTGACTTACAGGGAAATACATCTTCAAAGAACGATATATTTCTAGACTCCATTATCGTGTTCTTTGATATATCAGTGATATCAAATTTGTATACCAAGAACCGATAGGTACTACTGTTAAGTGCATAGCCAATGAAAATGCAATCAACCATTTTTGGTCTTATTTTTACTTTTTTAGGTAGAGGTACTGCCACCTTGGCAAGACATCCCTACATTCGCAAGTAATTGTAGAATGGCTTTCTTCATTTCCATAATTCATATGGAGTTTTCTTTTCTTTCTTTTTGGGCACCTTATTCAAAAGGTAGTTAACTGAAAGAATAGCATCTCCCCACAAGTTTGGTGGCAAACCAGAACTTATTAACATTGCATTCATCATTTCTTTTAATGTACGATTCTTTCTCTCAGTAACTCCGTTGGACTGAGGAGAATAAGGCGCTGTCGTTTCATATATAATCACATGCTTAGTACACGTGTCAGCAAATGGCGATTCATACTCCCCACCTCGGTCTCTTCTTAGCGCCTTAATTTTCTTATTGAGTTGGTTCTCAACTTCATTTTTATAGAGAACAAATTTCTCTATAGCTTCATCCTTGCTTTTAAGCAAATATACATATCAGTATTTTGTGCTATCATCAATGAAGGTAATAAAATATTTATTACCACCTCTTATTTTTATCATTTTCAAATTACAAATATCAGTGTGAATTAAATCAAGAGGTTCGGTGTTTCTTTCAACACTTTTAAACGATGATCTTGTTAGTTTTGCCTCAATACAAGTTTCACACTTGTGTTTGGAATTAATTTGGAATGTTGGTATGTGATTCAAGTTAATTAGTCTACGCAAAGTATCATAATTAACATGTCCCAGTCTACCATGCCATAAACTGGAAGACTCAAGCATATAAGTAGAAGAGCTAGCTTTATTAATATCTTTGACCATAGTCATTACATTGAGTTTGAACATTCCATCACTCATGTATCCTCTACCAACATATATTCCACTCTTCGACAAAATACATTTGTTCGACTCAACACTAAACAAAAACCGTGGTTATTAAGTAACGAACCAGATACCAGGTTCTTACGAATTTTAGGAACATATGCAACATTGTTCAGAGTCAGTTCCTTTCCAGAAGTCATCTTCAAGATCACATTGCCTTGGCCCTTGATTTTTGAAGTAGCCGAGTTCCCCATAAATATCTTCTCTCCATTCTGTAATGGTTCAAAAGTGGAGAACATACTTCTGTTGGAGCACACATGTCGAGTAGCTCCAATGTCAATCCAACATTCCTTCGGGTTTGAACCTATTCCTTCGGGTTTGAACCTATCATATTCACCTCTGAGATCACAGCTGGGAGGTTGATATCGGAAACATCTTGAGCAATACCTTGAATCAAGTTCGCTTCTCTGTTTCTGTTCTTCTTGGGAAGTCTGCATTCAGTAGATTTGTGACCCATCTTGTCACAATTGAAGCACTTGCCTTGAAACTTCGGCTTCTTGGAGATTCCTCCCTTAGGCCCCAACTTGGGACCCTTGTTGTTATGCTTGTTGGAACGTTGTTTATGTTCCACTACATTTGCCTTGGCTGCATGACTGATGAGTCCAACCTTTTCAGATCCTCTATTGTCTTCTTCAATACGAAGCCTGACAATGAGATCTTCAATGCCCATTTCTTTTCGCTTATGCTTTAGGTAATTCGTAAAGTCTTTCCAACATGGTAGTAATTTTTCAATTATACATGCTACATGAAAACTTTCACTTAAGTTCATACATTCAGCATGAATCTCATACAAGATCAGTTGTACTTCTTGAACTTGACTAATCACTATTTTAGAATCTACCATTTTATAGTCTAGAAAGCGGCCCACAATCAATTTTTTGGCACCGGCATCCTCAGTTTTATAATTATGGTCTAGTGATTCCCAAAGTTCTTTAGTAGTTTTTTTGTCAATGTATACATTATACAAAGAATCGGCTAATCCGTTCATTATATAATTCCTACATAAGTAATCAACATTTTTTCAAACATCCACAGCGGCAATGACTTGGTTATCTTGCTCATCTTTCTTAAAATTTGGAGCTTCTTCGTTGAAGAATCATGCAAGATTCAACGTGGTCAGATAGAACATCATCTTTTGTTGCCACCTTTTGAAATTCTACCTGTTGAACTTCTCAGGTTTCTCCCCATGGGAGACTGAGACAGGTACAACGGTTGGCATTGGCACTAGTGCCGCAGCAGCAGTCGGTACTTGCATCGTATCAGCAACCGACACTTGGACCGTTTCAGAGACAGCAACATTTTCCGATACAGTAGTCATTTCGATTCTGAAAAATACACAACACGAGTGTAAGTTTTCCCGATAAAAGAAAAGAAAAGAAATGCCTCAAAATCAGAAATCAAGAAAATCAAAATCTGTTTTAAGATTGTTACAAAAATTGTTTATAAACTTTCTTTTACAATAAACTCAATTGATCGAGAGGCACAGAAAACCAGAGAAGAGAATAGGAGAGAAAGAAAAACCAATAAGAAAGTAAAATAAATAAATAATAACTTACAAACAAACCAATAGATGTGTAACAAGGTAAAGTAGTCGAGGCTTGTGTATCACACAATTTTCTTAAAACAGATTTCGCCTCTTCCGGTTGTTGGATTGTGCGAAGGCGTCTGTCTCCCAAGATACAACGACTAGAGCGTTCACGTAGGCACCACGTAACACTCTCGAACCGAACGAAAGCGTTAGAACCCTATCATCGACTTAGCAAACAGCAGGACAGAGGAAAAAAACCGAATGAAACTAAATAGAGGAAGAAAGAAGAAGATTCTGGTGCAGGAAAGAAAGAGAGAGGGTGGGGCTCTATATATAGAGTCAGGGTTGGACACTTGTAACAGCAGAAAAAGCTATGAAGGGTCCGGCATTCGTGGAAAACCATTTTTGCATTTTAACAGTCGTTTACAAAGGAAAAAAAATCAAAACTACAGCAAAAGGTGGCTCTGCACGGGGTGGGGTTATGTCGGTCCGGCATTCGTGTCTGCAGGACGTGCGGGCACCACGTAACACTCTCGAACCGACCGAAAGCATTAGAACCCTATCATCGACTTAGCAAACAGCAGGACAGAGGAAAAAACCGAATGAAACTAAATAGAGGAAGAAAGAAGAAGATTCTGGTGAAAGAGAGAGGGTGGGGCTCTATATATAGAGTCAGGGTTGGACACTTGTAACAGCAGAAAAAGCTATGAAGGGTCCGACATTCGTGGAAAACCATTTTTGCATTTATAACAGTCGTTTACAAAGGAAAAAAAAAAATCAAAACTACAGCAAAAGGTGGCTCTGCACAGGGTGGGGTTATGTCGGTCCTGCATTCGTGTTCGCAGGACGTGCGGGCGCACACAAGTCGCATATAATCCGGTCCGAGATTTGCATCCCCCCCCTCCCCCCCCCCCTCCCCCCCCCCCCCCCCCCCCCCCCCCCCCCCGAGAGAGAGAGAGAGCCTCTCTTCTAGCTATCTTACAATGCTTAGAAGGAGGTTACTATATATCCTCTTCTAATTCCTTTGATTTTTCCGATGTTGGACTATGTTCACTCAACCCATTTTCAAGAATGAAAACGTCTCACTTTGAGAGACAATTTCTCATTCACCCCTTAACCGTTTTTAGCAAATTAATATATGATTTTGATCTACTCACGAAGGAGAACACAATTCAATCAAGATCTCTCAATAATTCATTGAGGATATTACTCAAAAATTTGCTAAAAAACTGGTTCGTAAATGGTGTATAAAATACCCATTTTCTAACATTCCCCACATGAATGAAAATTGACGACCACAGACACGACAGACTTGGTGATAGAATTCAGCGGTTGAATCCTGCATAAGATAGGTAGGTACCCTTTGAAACTTCCCTTATGAGAATATGTTTACTTTACTAACTAAACAGTAGACGCGATATCCTTGAACTGTTCTGTCATTTGTGTAAACGATGACATATCTCACACAGAAATCTTCCTAACGCATTTTCAGTTCTCACTGTTATGTTCGTTTTGGCCATGAACATACGCCTGGTTCTGCAAGAGTTTAACAGAAATATTGCCCTATATTATTTCCTTGGAAGCGGCCCTTCTTCCCTCTTACATAGGTGATTTCTTACTTAAGAGTAACCCGCATTACTCTGCTCGGATATCCAACGCATAAGAAACATTAAAAGCCTAGCTTAACCTGTTACCTTACGGGCATCACTGTTTCATCATGGGAATGGACATGAAAAAATTTCCACAGTGATCCAACTTGGTCTTTACAATTTAGTTGTCTCTTTGAACCTAGATCTTGAGATCTCCAGTCAGCTAGGTTGGGTAAACATTGTACTTATTCTTTCATGCACTTTAGTCTCATTCCCCTCGATGACTTATCAACTAACTCTATATTTAACCCGTTGGTTAGCGGATCCGCAATGTTATCCTTTGACTTTACATAGTCCACTGAGATAACTCCAGTAGAGAGTAGTTGTCTAATGGTATTTTGTCTTCAACGAATATGTCTAGATTTACCATTATACACATTGCTCTGTGCTCTACAAATTGCAGATTGACTATCTAAATGTATGCAGATTGGAGGCACATGCTTCATCCACCTTGGAATATCCTCAAGGAAGTGGCGTAGCCATTCAGCCTCTTCCCCACATTCGTCCAGTGCGATAAATTCAGATTCCATCGTGGATTTAGCGATCACTGTTTGTTTCCAGGATTTCCAAGAAACTGCTACACCACCTAGTGTAAACACATAGCCACTAGTGGATTTTGAATTATCACTAGATATCCAGTATGCATCACTGTATCCTTCAAGTACAGCCGGGTACGTATAGTGCAGCCTATAGTTACGAGTAAAACGCAAGTAACAAATACGAATACGAGATCTGAAACAAAACAATATCCTGGGACTACACGCCCAAATACAAGTCTCAACTCAGTACATGAATAAAATTGTTCAAACAAAACATTAAGTAAATTTTCCAATGCGCAGCTCAAAACTTTTGCTCACCAAATTCAGTAGGCAATTGATCTGCAAAACCTGCTCATATAGTAATTACAGGGAAAAAGGAAGGCAGGAAAACATAATTCCCGTTAGATGCAAGTTCCGGGCCGCAAGTAGTAAAAGCAGGAAAAGGAAAGAGGAAAATATGAAACAAAGACAGGAAATACTGATATGGAGAAAAAAGCAACAAAGAATGACAGTCTACAGATAACATGAAACAATGGATAAACAATGAAGAGTATAACAGTAACAGTAACAGTAACAGTAAAGTCAACGGTAACAGTAATATCAACGGTAACAGTGATAGGATGACAGTAAAAGTAACAGAATGACAGTGAAACAGTTATTCTTATGTCTAATGTTCATTACTATCTATGTAGCACTTCATGCATCCCAAATTATATAACATGGTTGCTACATCAAACAGTTGTATTTTATGATTTCGTAGTGGAACCTATAGGGCAGTATATTCAGACAAACAGTAACAGCAACAACAAATAGTAACGGTGGCAGGGATCATGCCCTCATGCATTCAGAGATAAACAGTGGGTACCACAGTAACAGTGGGGAAAACGAGTTTCCTTCTGAATACGCATTTCTATATTGTCCATGACTAGATCTTTTCCTTAAAAAACCTCAACTTGATTATTTTTCATTATTATTAAACAGATGTGAATGAACACAAAAAGGGCTAAAGACATGGAAAGAACAAAGGACCAGTCTAAGATGAATAAAGAATACAAATGGAAGACAAAAAAAACAACTCATAACAGTCAGAATAACGAAACTTCCAGTTTTGGACAGCAAGATACTACTGTACCAAATCTGAGATTCCCGTTACTAAAGAACTGAAAATCTAGATCCGTCAGAAATTCTGGAAACTAGACTATCTTCCGAATCCAGCGCATATATACAAGTCACACATCAGCCACAGAAACATGGTTGAAAACAACTTTTAATACAGAAGTTATGTTCAGCCAGAAAATGCAAAATCTTGTTTATAAGCATGAAAAGAGTTTAAAGTCATCATAATTAAATCTGAGAAAAATCTAGAAGATTCTCTAACATATCTAGTCTCAAAATATGAAATATCATGAATTTATATTATAGATAGTATATTCAATAAAATTGGAAAAACAGAGTAATGCAACAAGACTTCGAATCTGAAAGTTCAGACACAGCAGTACTAAAACAGAGATATTTCACAAAATACGATTCGAAATCCAGATCCTTCAAAAGGGTGGTAAAATAGACAAATTAGGCTACAGTTAATATTCACAAGGTTTTCATAAAAAATAAACATAATCTGGTTGAAAACATAATTCTTTACTAAACAACATGCAGTTTGGAAATATATTGATTGGTTTTATAAATATGAAATGAGATACAAAAGTTATTAATTAATTCCACAAAAATTAGGGATTGGTCCCAGTCATGTCTAAACATACTCAACAAAATATAGAGTTCAAATTTTACTTTTAGTATCATTTTTAAAATAATATTTCATACAGAATACATATAGTTCAGAATCTGGAATATACGATATGACTGCAGTAAAATAGAAATAACTCATGTATCAAAAATCGAAATTCAGATCCGTCGAAAGTTATGGAAACTAGAAAATAAAAAATACAAATCATGTTCATAAATTTATTTATTTTACTGATGTTAACTGGGTCGGAATTACTGTACAGAAATAGGGCAGCAGTAAAACAAAACTTCTTTTATGCATTTTATTGAGTAGTTTAATTGCAAACGATCCAAACTAAGATGGCATACAAAGCATGGTATATAGGCAACTCAAATCAGCATGGCATGTGAATAAAAACTTTATAATAAGATAGTACAACATACAAACATCCATGTAGCAATCATCTACAACATACGATATGTCACAACAAGCATATAACCAAGATGTCCATCTAATCTAAATTGTTTCCATGCAACGGGTGTCAACTACTGTGAAGCACTCATGTTCAAGAGATGGAGGAACGGATCAACTAACAAATAAGGTCATCATAAGGGTACTAGACAATTTCATGCGAGACTACTTACGGTATTTAATTTGTATAACAAAAAAAATACATACAAGCTACTTGCCTAAAAAACGAAGACGAAGAAGATGACAGAATAACGGGAACGGATCCCAAAAAACGAACACAACACACATGACCAAGAAGCGAGATCCACACCAACCAAAATATGTGTTGTGCATGTGTTCACATACACACAACAAAGCAGCGAAAACAGCAAGGGTGGACGACAGCAACACCAGGAAAATGAAGACATGGCGACACGACGCTCGGGTGTCGGCCTCGACACCAGAAGACGACATCAAAGGAGACGAGCGACGACGACGTCGAGGGTAGCTCGACGCAGCAGCTAGGGGATCGGGATGGGGGAGCATGGGGGTGTGCAGCGGAGAAGGGAAGAGGAGAGGGGGTCTGCCGGCGTCGGGGGTCAAAGACGATGACAGTAAAGAGGAGAGAGGGATCGGGAGTCGGAGGGGTCGGGGATAGGGTAGATGACGGCTAGGGAGAGAGGGATGATAATTAGGGTTTTGGTAATTAGGGTTAGGGAGTATTTAAGAGGGTTATATAGAGTCTAAATGGATTTGGGTGAACTGGGTAGTATCCAATAGGAAGAAAAGGGTCCAATAAGAAACAAATTAGCTATGAATAGGTTTAAACAATAAACATGATCAAGAACAAATTTGTAGATCAAATAAAGAATCACAAGGAGAACAACAACACACAATCAAAAGGCACGGAAAGAGATACAATCAGAAATAAAACAAAATAACCAGGAATTTAATTAAATACAAATAAAAATACAAAAATGAGTCACAGGGGTTACAAAGATGTTAATACTAAGTTCTTTCATTCCATCGCCAATGGAAGGAGAATGAAAAACTATATTTATTCACTAATGCACAATGGAGATCTGATAACTTCCCAGGCTACATCAAATCATGTTTTGAAGATCACTCTCGAGAGATATGTGGTACTTCATCATCTCCAGACTTCATGGTTGATTGGCAAGCACTCTACCCTCATCCCAATGACAACTCATTAGATTTGGATGCTCCTTTTAGCCTGGAAGAGGTTAAGATGGTTGTCTTTGATATGAATGGAGATAAGGCCCCATACCTGATGGCTATTCTATGAGTTCTTGTCAGAATTTTTGGGAGGTGATCCACAAATCTTTACTGCATGCTTATCGATATATAGAATGGTACAACTGACATTGGTAGGTTGAACTACTCAAACATCATACTCATACCAAAATGTGAAGGAGCTAACTCAGTATCGGAGTACAAACCTATCAGTCTTCTCAAATGCTCTTTAAAAATCTTCACCAAGATCCGTGCCAACAAATCAAATCCAGTGCTTGCCTCTCTGGTCTCTTTTTCACAAAGTGCCTTTCTGAAAGGAAAGTCCACTATTGATTGTTTTTTGGTGGCTCATGAAACCATTAATATGTGATGCTGTAGGAAATATGAAACCTTTATGATGAAGATTGACTTCCATAAAGCTTTTGATACTGTAAGTTAGGAATTCATTGAACAGATTCTTATTACTAGAGGATTTGGTCCAAGGTGGTGCAAGTGGAGTAGCAATCTCATGCGATCAGCATAATCCTCTATTTTGGTTAATGGAATAGGGGAAAAGTTGTTAACTCTAAAAGAGGTCTGAAGTAAGGAGATCTTTTGTTCCATATGCTCTTCATCCTTGTTGTTGATGAGCTAGCTCAGATGTTACAATGTGGTAGAAGAAATGGTACTTTCTCTCAGCTCCAACTTAAAGGATCTCTTACTTCACTGTCTACACTTCAACTTGCTGATGGCACACTCTTCTTCTGCAAAGATGATGAACAAGAAGTGATCAACTTGAAGCTGCTCCTTCATCTATTTGCAAATGTGTCAGTACTGGATATCAACTTCTCGAGTCAGCCATCATATACTTTGGCACATCAGGGCTAAGTTTTAGGCATTCTTAAGTATTCTAGGTTGCAAGCTTCTCTGCCCATCAACTACCTAGGCATGCATATATCTAAAGGTAAATTGAGAAAGAGAGACTAGCATCCTCTTCTATTGAGAATTGAAAAGAGATTGTCTACTTGGAAGGGTAGAATGCTATCAAGAGGGGGCAGACTAGTTCTCGTTAACTCAGTTTTTAGTGCTCTTCCAACATATTATGCATCTTTCTTTAAACTACCTAACTGGGCTAAATCTAGAATAGACCAGATACGTAGCAGGTTTTTCTGGGTTGGAGCTGACATCAAGGCAAGTGGGACAACTTGTATTAATTGGAAGAGAATATGTTAACCAAAACAGCAAGGAGGTCTCTGGGTCCTGAATTAGCGACAATTCAACAATGTACTACAAATGAAATGGTGGTGGAAGCTTGTTTCAGACAATTCCCTAGGCAGCCAAACATTGATTTCCCTCTACTTCAACAACTCTATTAATGACTTCATTTGCCCTACTCAAGCATCACATTTCTGGAAAGGACTTCATAAGCTTAGAGATCAATTCCTACAAGGTATTCATTGGCAGCTTGGATATAGGCAGTTCATCAAGTTATGGACTTCTAAATGGATTGAGGGCCAAAGTATCTCCACCCTATTCCCAAGATTGTTCTCAACTGCATGGAATAAGGAGGCAACAATTAACTCTCAGGGCTTCATGGAGAAGGGGAGGTGGACTTGGAGACCCAGACTGAACAACAGCTCATCAACCCGTCTAAATACAAGGAAAGACCAGCTTATGCATCTCATTATCAATAAATAGTCTATCTGCACTGCAGACATCCCAAAGTGGACCTACTCTTCATCTGGTGTTTACACTATCAAGTCTGTTAGTGTTAGTGCCCTAGAGACAATGTGATTGTGCTTCTAGGAAATACTTTTGTTAATTAATGATTGTGTTCTATTGATTATTATATGTTAATTTATTATGTCTTAATTTACTGCGATAAAAATGTTAGAGTAATAAATGTCCTTGGAATATATAATACGTATTCTATATCTTTAAGTATGTGACTTAAAAATGAGATTATATGAATAGTGTTTATATTCCTAAATATCCCTAATCAAGCATTGTCATTATGGGACAATAATAATGCATGAAGATTAGTATGTTTGTTGACTGATGACCACATCTCATTGGTCATAGGTATAGTGATACTAAAGTCAAGAACATAGGTGCATGTAAGATTCTACATGGCACTGGATAGACCCACAGTGAGATTCTTCATGTTTAAATAAAGTCATAAGAAAGACTCACAGTGATAATGGTGTAATGATCCTCTGACTTGAGATCATTATATTTCTATACGAGGATTAATATACTTTGACTACATTAAAAGTTACCTTTGACCGGGTGATGATAAAAGTGGACATCGGGTATATTATGAGTCGTATGAGAAATATGAATGATAGATAAAGGATTTAACCCTCCTATAATTAGGAGAGATATTATTGGCCTCTTGATTGAGTGAGACTATGAAATGCATGGCCATGCTCGAATAATGATTTGTTTTAATAGTCTACTCATTGATCAAGGAAACCCGAATTAAATGTTGAAGAGGATGACTGAGAACATGCTTCGAGTTTAATCTATAATATTTGGTTAAAGGGATTATATTACACGGAAACATTAATCACGAAAGGTTTTATTGGATCACCAATTATTATTATTACTTGGGTAGCAATGATGTATTACTAGATGCCGCTCATTGTTTATAATTTTATTATTGGATATTAAAATTATTTCCAACGTAATAATAACCTAAAGGGTCACACACAAGAACGCTTGAAGGAGATTTGATTTAAATTATGAATTTAAATTAAATAGTAATTCGAATTTATTTATGATATTAATTAAGTGGGACTTAATTAATTAATTAAATATAATTTCAAATTTACTAATGATTAGAATTAGAATTATATTAGAATATTAATTAAGTTTGACTTAATTATTTATTTAATTAGGAATTCTAATTTTAATAAAAGCCCAATAGGATTGGGCTTTAGAAAAACCAGATTTGTCTCTCTATATAAAGATCTTAAACTCTCAAATTAGTTTTTAAGGCTTAGAGAAAAACCCTAGCCGTTTTGAGAGAAGAAGATGGAGATAGAGAGAATTTGGTTTTCGGATGCTAGTACATCGCTCCTTCAAAGACCAAGTGTTCGTGTGGATACCGATAGAGCGTAGATCGCGTGAGCGGGATGCGTGGTGATTCAAGGAGCTTGGACCTCCATTAGTCATCCTTTCTCAACTGTTAAAGCTTCGTTTTAAGGTAAACGTTCATAACTACGAATTAAACGTCTTGTTTTGCATGGATCCTGCGATTGGGTTTTGATTTTATTGTTTCAATCCGCTGCATTTATGCCCCGAAAACCCAACAATGGTATCAGAGCCACTTGCGAAAACGTTTTAATTCGTTTATTTGTTACAGTTTTGATATATATGCATAAACTGTAAGTTAATGATGATTGGGATGATCATATGATGATCTTATAATCTGTATGTATACTGATATGTATATGATTTATGTTTGTTCTAATTACGAGAATCGTATTCGATATGGATTCTGAAACGGCTGCTGCAGATTTGCGGAAATCTATTTCTAGTGTCCGATTTTTGCAAATGAGTACCTTTTCGGAAAGGGAAACGAGCGTCTGAACAAAACTGATAGCTTAAGCTATCACCGACTCGTCTGTAAGGCGTTTGACGCCGTTTAGGGCCTGAAATATGCAATTTTATGTTTTGAGATTTAATTTCAATTTTCTGAATTATGCCTTATATGATTTTTATGATTGGATCATGATGAAATATGATATGGTATAACATGATAAGATAATATATGATATTATTTGAATATTATATATTTGTTCTTATCGCGTAGATTGTATACGATACGGTTTCTGAAAAATTGCGCAGATTTAGTGAAATTTGCGTACTGTATCCGATTTTCGCAAACCATATATGGTTTTTGACTGAAATCAGGCCACTGAGCAAGACTGACAAAGTCAGGTTCGCATTTGTAAGCCGTTTAACGCCGCTTACTGCTAAACAGCGATTTATGGTTTTTTGATTTAATTTCGAATTTTCTGAAAATTGTTTTCTGAGATGTATCTTATATGATCATATTGGATATGATATGTACTGTTATGTATTGATGTATGGTGACATATGATGATGTCTATTAATTGTTTACTTGAGCATGGTGCTGGTTATGGCCTTAAGACCCTTAGATTAATGGTTTATGGTTTTGGTTTTGTAAATTCGACTTGCATGTCGTTTTCTTCATTCTTGTAATTGTATAATCTCGAATGTAACTCGAGTTTTATTATGTAAGTACATAAGTACATTAGTATAGGTTGTTTTCAATTATTCAATGTAATGTACTTGAAGATTGAAGGACGATCCAAGAAGTGGAGCAACCAAGGAGAATGAAGACATGTAATTGTATTTATATTTTCCACCATAGATTGACCTCGATCCTTTCATTAGCTTGAAAGGATCATGTAGGATAAAGGCCATAACCAAGCACGTTTACATACTGCACTTTACATATTGATGTGTGAATGTCTGTGTAGAATACATTATGATGCATGCTTCAATTAGATTAATAATGTATTAATGTATGTATTAGATACATCACCCATGCCATGCCTGCTTAAACAAGATAAAATCTATAACGATTTAAGAGATGCATGCTTAATTAGATTAAGATGAATGTATTAGATACGACACCCCATTCATGCTTAAACAAGATAAAATCTATAACGATTTAAGATGAACATTAAATAAACGATCATGAGATTCTTGTGTTTATGAAACACGGTAATTAAATATGAATTTTCATTATTCAACGATTGAATGATTTTGTCAACAACCGATTATGAATCTGTAAGAAAAGGGGTGCCAATAATGCCGTCTGTGCGTTAACCTCTGATCTGGAAATCATTCATTCAACGAATTTTGATTTGAAATATTTGATTCAAGGAAAAATTGAGAATCTCTTTATGATGGGATCATGATCGTTTATAAGTAAATCCCTTAATAAATATTAAGTTAAACAAGATGCTTTCCAATGAATAACACTCATCAAGGCCTAGATCATAAGGGGTGGGTTTGCCAAAGCAGAGTGCTCCTTTTAATCGTGGTGAGGTGCGAAAGAGTAAATGTGATACTCGTTATGTTGATTCATTGGGCCTAACTTAACTAAGTCGTCACAATAAGATTATGAACTTAGAAGCATAGAGTTTGGCAAAAAATTTATTAGATAAATTAGAGCAATGGTTGTTCACCAAACTATCCAAGAGTTATATACGTGATATAATTGACAAATGTTGTCTACCTAAATAGTTGTGTTTTGGGAGTTTCGGCCAACGCTGACTCAAGACATGATGAAATATGGATCTTGGCTCACTAGAAAGATATATAATAAATGCTTTCCGAATTAATAGTAAGGGCTATTAATTTGATCAAAATAGTGGGAGATATATATTATGAATATATATGAATAATCATTTGAACATAAACTAATAATTCCGTAGACTAATTCTTTTATGCATTTTTACATTATAGATATTCTAATGGCAAACAACTCAAATAACTTCTCTGTACGATCTGTCCTTGAGAAGGACAAGTTGACAGGAACAAACTTCCTCGATTGGCAAAGGAATTTGAGGATAGTCCTCAGGTAAGAGTGAAAGCTCTATGTCATTTCCTCGCCCTGGACCTCTCCCTGTAGGTGCATCGGTTGATCAACGTAATGTTTATCAGAAACATATCGATGATGACACGGATGTCACTTGTCTTATGCTTGCGACTATGAGTCTTGAGCTTCAGAAACAGCATGAGCATATGGATGCTCATATAATGATAGAGCACCTTAAACGTATGTTTGAAGGACAGGCTCGTCAAGAGAGGTTTGATACAAGTAAAGCCTTGTATGCGTGTAAATAGGGTGATCGTGATCCAGTTGCACCGCATGTTCTAAAGATGATTGGATATATGGAGTACCTTGCTACTCTGGGTTCCGCCATCAGTCCGGAAGCTCAGATAGATCTAATCTTGCAATCTTTGAACAGCGACTATGCTCGAATTTGTAATGAATTACAATATGAATGAGATAGACAAGACACCTACCGAATTGTTGGCTATGTTGAACTGCTGAAACCAACATTCAGAAGGCGTCCCCTGCTCCCATAATGATGGTCAACAAAGGGAATGCCAAAGGAAATGGTAAATGGAAAGGCAAGAACAAGATTGGATCTAAGCCTGCTAATCCAGAACCCGCTGTTAAGGCTTTGAAGCCTACTGGAGGTGTTGCAAAGGCAAAGGCAAAGGGTGATTGTCACTATTGCAAGAAGCCGGGTCATTGGAAGAGAAACTGTCAAACTTATTTGGAGGATCTGAAGAAACTGAAGGCTGTTCAGATTTCTGATTCAGGTATTTATATTATAGAAGTCAAATTTGTCTACTTCTACATCATGGGTATTAGATACTGGATGTGGTTCTCACATTTGTATAAATGTGCATAAACGGCGAAGGAGTAGAACTTTGGCGTTAGGAGAAGTCGACCTACATGTTAGCAATGGAGCAAAGGTTGCTGCTTTAGCTGTAGGGACTTATTATTTATCGATGCCCATGGGGCTTATTTCAGAACTTGAGAACTATTTTACGTGCCTGCAATTTGCAGAAACATTATTTTGGTTTCTTGTTTGGACAAGATTGCCTTTTTGATTCAGAACTATTGTTGTTCCTTTTCATTAAATAATGTTACCTATGAGGTTGCACGTTTGTTTAATGGTTTATATGTTCTTGATTTTGATACTCCTATCTATAATGTAAATAATTAACGTCTAAAGATAAATGACTCAAATCAAACATACCTTTGGCACTGTCATTTAGGCCATATAAATGAGAATCGCATTTCCAAGTTACATTAGGATGGATACTTGGATAAGTTTGATTTTGAATCATACGAAGAATGTGAACTATGTCTCATTGGCAAAATGACTAAAACTCCTTTAACCGGATAAGGTGAGAGAGCCACCAAACAATTGGAATTGATACATAGTGATGTATGTGGTCCAATGCGTATGTTGGCAAGAGGTGGCTTTTACTAATTTTAACCTTTACTGATGATTTTAGTAGATACGGATATGTGTATCTTTTGAAGAACAAATCCGAATCGTTTGAAAAATTCAAAGAGTAAGAGATTGAAGAAGAAAAACAAATAGGCGAAAGTATAAACTCTACGATCTGATCGTAGAGGAGAATACCTAAGCTTAAAATTTCTTAAAAGCGTGTGGTATAGTATCACAACTCACTCCTTCTGGAACACCACAAAGACATGGTGTGTCTGAGAGGAGAAATCGCATTTTGTTGGACATGGTGCGATTGATGATGAGTCTAGGGGATCTTCCAATTGGTTTCTGGGGTTATGCCCCTAGAGACGGCTGCAGCAACACTAAACCGAGTTCCTTCTAAATCAGTTCAAAAGACTCCATACATGAGATATGAACTGAGAAACGTCACAGCGTGTCATTTATGAAAATTTGGGGATATGAAGCGTTTGTGAAACGTATGATCTCTGACAAGCTAGGACCAAAATCAGATTTTGTGGGATACCCAATGGAAACAAAAAGGGTATTATTTCTATAAACCTTCCGAGAACAAAGTGTTTGTTGCTTGAATGACTATGTTTCTAAAGAGAGATTTACTTTCTAAGAAAAATAGTGGGAGGACAATAGATCTCGATGAGGATCGAGAACCACAGAATAATGTTGAACCAGAGTTGGAACATGAGCAGAATGTGACTCAAGATGTTGATAACAACACTGCTCAAGAAACACAGGTTATTCGTAGATCTAGTAGGATTCGCTATGAGCCAGAGAGATATCGTGGATTTCTTCTGACTCAAATTGGCGATGTGATGATCATAGATGATGATGAGCCTCTCACCTACAAAGATGCTATGAATAGTCCAGATTTTCAGAGATGGCTGGAGGCCATGAAATCTGAGATGGATTCCATGTATGAAAATCAAAGTATGGACTTTGGTTGGACCACCCGAAGGGGTAAAACCCATAGGGTGCAAGTGGGTTTCTTGAAGAAAACTGACGTGGATTGTAATGTACAGACCTACAAAGCAAGACTAGTGGCGAAAAGTTTCAAGCAGATTCATAGTAGTGACTATGATGAAACTTTCTCACCGGTGGCTATGGTCAAATCCATCAGGATTTTGCTTGCGATAGCAACTTACTATGACTATGAAATCTGGCAAATGGATGTCAAGTCGATCCAAAGTTTGCTAGAATGGTCTGTGAGAAGCGATGGTCCATTTATGGATTATAGCCGGCCTCGAGGAGATGGAACATTCGTTTTGATGAAACAGTCAAATAGTTTGGTTTCATGTAAAATGAAAATGTGTCGTGTGTTTACGAAGGGTTAGTGGGAGCCATGTGTCATTCCTAGTATTATATGTAGATGACATATTATTAATAGGGAATGACATTCCTAATCTACAGGTTGTGAAGATTTGGTTGGGAAATAGTTTCTCGATAAAAGACTTTGGCGATCATACATATGTCTTAAGGATCAGGATCTATAGAGATAGATCTAAAAGATTAATCAGTTTAAGTCAGAATACATACATATGTAAAGTGCATACTTAAGATAACGTTTGCGAACCCACAAGACTAAGGCTTTGTCGCAGCAGAAGCACGAAGGTCACACTAGTTCCATGGGTATTAGATACATGAGTGATTGGCTCTAGTGCAAGTGGGAGATTGTTAGTGCTAGTGCCCTAGAGACAATGTGATTGTGCTTCTAGGAAATACTTTTGTTAATTAATGATTGTGTTCTATTGATTATTATATGTTAATTTATTATGTCTTAATTTACTGCGATAAAAATGTTAGAGTAATAAATGTCCTTGGAATATATAATACGTATTCTATATCTTTAAGTATGTGACTTAAAAATGAGATTATATGAATAGTGTTTATATTCCTAAATATCCCTAATCAAGCATTGTCATTATGGGACAATAATAATGCATGAAGATTAGTATGTTTGTTGACTGATGACCACATCTCATTGGTCATAGGTATAGTGATACTAAAGTCAAGAACATAGGTGCATGTAAGATTCTACATGGCACTGGATAGACCCACAGTGAGATTCTTCATGTTTAAATAAAGTCATAAGAAAGACTCACAGTGATAATGGTGTAATGATCCTCTGACTTGAGATCATTATATTTCTATACGAGGATTAATATACTTTGACTACATTAAAAGTTACCTTTGACCGGGTGATGATAAAAGTGGACATCGGGTATATTATGAGTCGTATGAGAAATATGAATGATAGATAAAGGATTTAACCCTCCTATAATTAGGAGAGATATTATTGGCCTCTTGATTGAGTGAGACTATGAAATGCATGGCCATGCTCGAATAATGATTTGTTTTAATAGTCTACTCATTGATCAAGGAAACCCGGATTAAATGTTGAAGAGGATGACTGAGAACATGCTTCGAGTTTAATCTATAATATTTGGTTAAAGGGATTATATTACACGGAAACATTAATCATGAAAGGTTTTATTGGATCACCAATTATTATTATTACTTGGGTAGCAATGATGTATTACTAGATGCCGCTCATTGTTTATAATTTTATTATTGGATATTAAAATTATTTCCAACGTAATAATAACCTAAAGGGTCACACACAAGAACGCTTGAAGGAGATTTGATTTAAATTATGAATTTAAATTAAATAGTAATTCGAATTTATTTATGATATTAATTAAGTGGGACTTAATTAATTAATTAAATATAATTTCAAATTTACTAATGATTAGAATTAGAATTATATTAGAATATTAATTAAGTTTGACTTAATTATTTATTTAATTAGGAATTCTAATTTTAATAAAAGCCCAATAGGATTGGGCTTTAGAAAAACCAGATTTGTCTCTCTATATAAAGATCTTAAACTCTCAAATTAGTTTTTAAGGCTTAGAGAAAAACCCTAGCCGTTTTGAGAGAAGAAGATGGAGATAGAGAGAATTTGGTTTTCGGATGCTAGTACATCGCTCCTTCAAAGACCAAGTGTTCGTGTGGATACCGATAGAGCGTAGATCGCGTGAGCGGGATGCGTGGTGATTCAAGGAGCTTGGACCTCCATTAGTCATCCTTTCTCAACTGTTAAAGCTTCGTTTTAAGGTAAACGTTCATAACTACGAATTAAACGTCTTGTTTTGCATGGATCCTGCGATTGGGTTTTGATTTTATTGTTTCAATCCGCTGCATTTATGCCCCGAAAACCCAACAAAGTCAACATATTCTTTCTTAAGCATATCTGGCATTTTTTCCCCTTTCTTCAAAGCTTGCTAGAAAAATATCGCACCCCTTAAGATCTTTATCTGGCTGCTGAGTTGGGAGAAACTCAACTCAAAGTCAAGACCTCAATCTAAAGGGTGGGTGGCTGAACTAAACTTGAAACCATATTCCATATATTTTTTTAAATGCTCGATAGCCATTAGTTCCTGGTCCTACTTCACCTCAATCTATCATATAACCCAGTTTCCTGCCACCATCCATGAATGTTTTACACACTGGTGTTTTGATTCCCACAATCATAGGTATGCACACTCATGACACTTAATTACGATTGCCGTCAGTTGGAGTTTGGTGGGTGTGTGTGTGTGTGTTGGGGGGGGGGGGGGGGGGGGGGGGGAGGGGGCTAGATTTTTTAACAATAAGCATCGAACAAAAGATATATTAATTGCTATTGTTAAATTTTGGTTCTCTCATTGGTTAGATGATGGCGAGAGCTCTAAGAAGAAAAGGATGATCATGAAGAAGGTTGAAGGGGCAGAGGCAGTCGATATACTCAGAGGAACCTCAACTTCTATTCAAAGCAGCGAAGACAGCAGCCAAGAGTAACTGAGATTGAGGGTACTGTCTATATTTTTGGTGATCGGCACTGTCCCGATTATGTAACTATTTTTGATACACGGTTTTGTTATCTCGTCTATGATATATGCCTGTTTTATGGGGGGTTCATTTTGTTGTTAGGGGCAGCTCATCGGAAGGTGCAAGGGGGATGAGATCATATTTTTGAATCTAGTAGAGGAGTACGACAATAGTTTGCTGCATTCTCTATAATTCAACACTATGCTATCTCGATCTTGAGCATCATCTAGGCTAGCCCAATCTTAGTTCTCCGCTATTAGTAGATTGTAATAGACTTTAATTTATTACTAATATATATTACTAATGTGTGGTAGAATTTTCCCTCCTGCCTTTTGCGTGTTAAAAAAGAACACAAATACTACACATACCTCAAAATCTACCCCAAACTGATCTCAACCACTAAAAGACAAACCCCACCACTAAAAGACAAACAAAAATTGATTAAAATATTATCCAAACCTTGTCTTCTAGTGGTTGGGTATGTTTAGGGGGTAAAATTTGAATTTTTTTCCAAACTGTCTCCCTTTTTGAAAGTTTTTCCCAAACCGCCCTACCTTTTTTTTTTTCATTCCCAAACCATCCCACTCGGTCTTTGAAACACCGAGTGTAGTTATAATACGCACGGTCTTTCAAAGACCGAGTCTTGCACTTTGAAAAATCAAAGTGCAAGACTCGGTCTTTGAAAGACCGCGCGTATTATAACTACACTCGGTCTTTCAAAGACCGAGTATGTCATTTTGGTAAATACTTTCGAAAGTGGGTCAGTTTTGTAAATACTTTCAAAAATGGATCATTTTGGTAACAAGTTCTCTAACAAGTTCTCCTTTCAACGAGAGCAATTAGAAACGAGATAAAGTGCCACTTGATATTCATATTTCAAAGTGATGACTGATCATTATGTTGATATCTAGGCTAAGTCGCAGATAACTGATGTGAAGTTTGTGCTTCGGAAAACATGAATGGTGTTTATGTCGCTTGTGCTGCTGTGGATCGGCTAATAAGCAAACATTTCTATACTAGATAATGGATAGGAACTAAGAAAAAGGGAGACATAGTAATTTAATACAACTTATTAAGAAAGTTCGTTGAGTTTATAAGATATAAATAACAAATAAATCTATGCTAGTTATTTGCAAAAAAATGATAAAATTCATGCCGATTCCTTTAATTTATCTTCTTTTTTGACTGATTCCTTTAATTTATCTTCATACAAATATTGCCATAAATCCTGTATTTTAAATTTACTTTCTACTGGATTCATTGTTCCATAGTAAGTAAGATAATCATGAAGCATAACAATTGTGTGTCATTGTGGCTGCTGCTACCCAAAATTGCTAAAAGAATTTTTTTCTCTAATGTGTTATTATCATACATTCTCTGCATCCTCTTCTCCTTTTCTTCTCTATGTGGAATTTTTTTAATCTATACAGGATCAGTGGATTGGTACTAATTTGTAAGAAAGCTTGAACTACTAAGGATCAGATATAGTTTTCTTTCTCAAAATATTGTATGTTGCTCATCATTCACTCTTTTTATAAACCATAACTACAACTGAAATTTCCTTGAAATAACTAATAATCAAATATTTTTCTTCATACTTTAATTTTTTGCCAAAACTTCCAACTTTGCTCCAGATTTTAGCAGAGTAACTGAATACCGTACTTGCGTCTGATAATATGTATCATATCTTAATTAGGTTTACATGTGTAGATTGTAACCCATATTATCATTCTTGAATTAAAATTTCAGTTAAGTAAATTCAAGGTTGAGTACTATTGTTTCCATGTGCAAGTTTGTACAGTTTTAGAATTATGAATTAAGGATGTTTAATTCAACTGCGTGTCTTAATTTTCTTTGTATTTACATTGGATCCAATGTGAATGAAGATCATGAAATGGTCTATTTCCAGGTCCAGCCGAATCTTTTGATTCTTATGCAGATGACTTGATGGATTTCGTCAATTCGAGAACTTTTCTGGAACTTACAGGCGATGTCGTATCAGTGTCACCGAGGACAACATTTCTTCGAGGCAAGTTACTTGTAAAATTTCTTTTTACCTTTTTATTTAGTAGCTCCATAGTTCATGTTTGGCACTCGGAATGGCAAACGTGGGGTGGAAGTTCTAAGTACATCCATCCATAATGAGGGTCAGGAACTGAAAGTGGAAGTTCTAAGGAACTTGTTACCAAAATGACCCATTTTTTGAAAGTATTTACAAAACTGACCCACTTTCGAAAGTATTTACCAAAATAACATACTCGGTCTTTGAAAGACCGAGTGTAGTTATAATGTGCGCGGTCTTTCAAAGACCAAGTCTTGCTCTTCGATTTTTCAAAGTGCAAGACTCGGTCTTTGAAAGACCACGTGTATTATAACTACACTCGGTCTTTCAAAGACCGAGTGGGATGATTTGGGAATTTAAAAAAAGTAGGGCAGTTTGGAAAAAACTTTCAAAAAGTGGGACAGTTTGAAAAAAAATTCGTAAAATTTGAGATATGTGTAGTCTTCCTCAAAAAAAGAACGAATTTGAAAACTACGATTGAAAACGTGTGGGGCCCACTGGCAATTTTTTCCACGTGAGGGGCCCACTGGCAATTTTTTCCAAGTTAATTCATAATTACTAAATTAATCGCGTTTCTTGTGATTAAGTAACTTTCATTAAGTAATTGACTCTTGACAAGCATTTGAGTGCAGTATTACAGTACCTGCATGACACATGCCTCCACCACCTCACTTATATTGTGATATCTTAAGTATCCTTATTGTTTTCTCAAAGAAGAAACTATTGCATGGAGCCGAAAAGGCAATTACTAATTGCAAGTTCCAAATTACTAAGTACATTTAGTTCAAAAGTTTCAAATGTAGTACATTTCAGCAGTGAACTGAGATTACTGGTATTCATTTTCTTTCAAGTTTAAACCTTGGTCTCATCTCTCAGACTTTTTCCCCAAAATGACCTACTTTTTAAAAGTTTATACCAAACTGACTTACTTTTAAAAAAAAATTCTAAACCGACATACTCACTGTTTCAAAAAATGAGTTTGGTAAAAATTTCATCACTTTTTGAGACAGCGAGTGTGAGGTTTGAGTTTTTTTTGTTTCTCCCTGACCAAAACTCGCCGTCTCAAAAAAGCGAGTGAGTTTTTTCCAAACTCGCTTTTTGAGACAGCGAGTGTCGTTTGGAGATTTTTAATACCCCAGACTCATTTTTTCTTCTTCTCTTTATCTCCATTCTAATAAAAGATCTCGAAACATTTAAATCATGTCAAATTCCAATATGTTTGTGTTTGTTTTGTCAACTTTGTAGTAGTTTGTAATTGTTGTATTATGTGATGTGGACTTTCTACTAATTTGTATGCGTTTAATTTTGAACTATGATAATTTCCATTTGTTTCAAAATCATTGAAAGTTTAGAGATTGTGAATAAATTTGGATTCACAGATTGTTGAGTAGATATGAAATTTACAGGTTGTGAATGAATTTGCATATGTAGTTTGAATTGGAATTTTTTTCCTTAAACTTGCTTTCTCAGAAAGCGAGTCTGCTTTAAACCTCCTCGCTTTCTGAAAAAGCGAATTTAGAGTTGAGAGATCTGAAAATTTCTCAACTCAACAGTCCCTTTCTCAGAAAGCGATTAAATTTTGCCTACAGTCGCTTTCTGAAAAAGCGAATGTAGGCAAAACCACATCGCTTTCTGGGAAAGCGACTGTGGAGTTGAGAAATTTTCAGAGACTGCTTTCTCAGAAAGCGAGTGTGGGCAAAACCATATGCAAATTCATTCACAACCTCTAAATTTCATATCTACTCAACAATCAATGAATCCAAATTTATTCACAATCTTTAAACTTTCAATGATTTTGAAACAAATGGAAATTATCATAGTTCAAAATTAAACGCATACAAAATTAGTAGAAAGTCCATATCACATAATACAACAATTACAAACTACTACAAAGTTGACAAAACAAACACAAATATATTAAAATTTGACATGGTTTAAATGTTTCCAGATCCTCTATTAGAATGGAGATAAGGAGAGAGAAAAAAACGAGCCTAGGGTATTAAAAACCCTCAAACGACACTCGTTGTCTCAAAAAGCGAGTTTGGAAAAAACCCACGCTTTTTGAGACAGCTAGTCTTGGTTAAAGACAAATAAAAGAAACCTAAAAACTTACACTCGTTGTCTCAAAAAGCAATGAAACTTTTTACACCACTCCTTTTTTAGAGTGAGTAGGTCAGTTAGGAAATTTTTTTAAAAAAAGTAGGTCATTTTGGAAAAAAATTCCATCCGTCATGTGACTTAACATGTGAGACTCTGACACTTGAACAAAACAACTTGTCAGTGATACCTTAAAACCTACAAGCTATCGTTGAAAGTCACTGACCGAGTTTTTTGAAAATTTTGTTGACCTAAAATGAAACCAAAAAAGTTCCGAAGAACGAATTTGGATGCTGCCGTGGAAAATGTGCGGCTCCCCTGAAACAAAGTCATAATTACTAAGCTAATGTTCCTCTTGTAATTAATTAGTTTTAATTCAGTAAGTAACTGACTCAGAACAAGTGTTTTTTATTACAATAAGTTTATATGTTTCGTGGCACATACTTCCACCACCTCTTCACTTTTCTTGTGATAGTTTAAGAGCATCTGTAGTTGTTTAGACTCAAATTTTTTATATTTGAATTTTAAAAGTAATAATTTTGAGTTGAGCTTGTAGTCGTTAAAATCTAACATTTGAGTCCAACTGTGGATGATTCTTTAGCTTTGAATCTCGGCCGTTCAATTTTTTTAAAATTTATGTCCAACACAATTTTTTTAAAAAAAAATTGTACGCAGAGGAATACATAATAATTCCTATAGGTCCATTCATTCTCATTCCTTGATCAAATAATCAAACCAATCTAAAAGTAACTTTATATGCATAAATAATCCTATAGGCTATATTCCATAAAAAAAATTGGGGAAAAAAATAGGGACGCAACTCCGTTCTTCTGGTTTTTGGTGTTTTTTTTAATTTCGTCAAACGCAAAATCATTTTGTGTCCGATTCTTTCTGTTTTATTTTTTTTTTCAATCAGACGCAAAATGATCTTGCGTCCGAAACTTTTTTTTTAAAAAAAATTGATCCATCCGACCTTTTTTTTATATATAATTTTAATTCCTCGTACGCAAGATCATCTTGCGTCCGAGATTTTTTTGGAACGAATACAAGATGATCTTGCTGCTGTTCCTTTTTTTCAAAATTTGAAAATATAGAGAACGACTACATGGGATTGTTCCTTTATTTTCTAAATTTTGGAAATATTGAGAATAACGACAGATGCCCTTGCAGGTACCTCTTTTCTTTATTCCTCTCTAGAAAGCAATGATTATATTTTAATTTTTATTCGTTAAAACTTGTTGAGACTATGAAAAGAAGACCCAAACCAACCCAAAAGAAGAGAGAGAGAGAGGGATTTAACAACAATGAAATTGTTGGAATTAATTTTTGCAGTTTTCCGGACCAGATTCCGGCAGGCTCCGGCCACCGGCGGCGCCGAAAAATGAGTGGATTGCGATCCTCTCGTTGAGTACTATTCCGTAGTATACTCACTTGCCAAAAACGAATTCCGTATGAATGAGAAATGTTGATCCAAAGTTGGGTACTTGAAAGGTACTAACTTAACAAATGGATAGTCCCATATCGGAAATTGGAAAAGATTTTTACTAGTATATATACTAGAAAACTGGACTAGAGGGCGTGGCCCGGGGGTTACCACTAACGTGTAGGCTTCGGCTTCGACTTCGACTTCGGCTCGGTTCGGTTCGGTTTGGCTTGGCTTGGCTTGGTTTGATTTGGTCTGGCTTAAATTTTTTATTTCTTTTTGCCCAGACAAACTCTTCCCCTACTGAACTGAACAGCAGAGTAATGGCTCACCAGTTACTAATCTGAAGAGTCCCCATTACTCTGCTGTTACAGAGTAATGGCAGCTGCTGAACAGTCTCCAGTCCAACTTTCCTCTATAAAACCAGACAGAGTCTTACATACAGATATAGATTTTTGACATTTTCTTTTCTTCTTCTTCTCCTCTGAGTCAGTGTCGCTGAGAGTACACCACAGGCAGAAGTTCGTTGTCTCTGAAGGAAGGGTGCTGCATTCCTCAGAGAAGGTACAGTTGTATCCTTGGAAGCAATTCACCGGTAACCGTCACACTACGGGACGAATTCTGCTTTAAGGACAGAGATTCTAAAATCTCGACTCTGTACAAGTTCTTTACTTACTGTTTTTCTTCCTGTATTGGATTTCTTCACAATTTTGTTGGAATTTCCTATTATTTTATATTCAGGTTCTAACAATCTTAAAGCAGAATTTTTCCTCACAGATTCTAACAATTTTTGTGAAGTTTGTTTACAGGTTCTGTTCGGAAAAAATAAGAACTAACATTCTCTGTTTCAACCAATTTCAGAAGAAACAAATCAGATCATGGAGAACACACCCACTGAAGTTGCTACTGGGCTTCTCAGTACCCAGACACCGGTGACCCAAAATGTGACTGCACAATCGGTTGCGGCACATTCGGTCGTTCTGCCCACGCACATAAGCGTGAGAGAAAAACCGGAGAAGTTCAATGGAACTGGGTTCAAAAAGTGGCAGGGAAAGATGCAGTTCTACCTGACCACATTAAAGCTGGACAGATTCCTCAATGAATCTGCCCCGATGCTGGCACCAATGGAAGCACGCTCCGTTGCTGCAGTTGACGCGTGGACTCATGGCGACTACCTCTGCAGGAACTACATCCTGAATGGCTTGGTAGACTCTCTCTACAACGTCTACTGTGTCTTCAAGACATCCAAACTCCTGTGGGGGTTCCTGGAAAAGAAGTACAAAACAGAAGACGCCGGGTCCAAGAAATTTGTTGTCGGCAAATTTTTGGACTACAAGATGATTGACTCCAAAACAGTGGTGAGTCAAGTCCAAGAACTGCAGGTTATAATGCACGACATTGCTGCAGAGAATATGACGCTGTGCGAACCATTCCAGGTTGCAGCGTTCATTGAAAAACTTCCACCTGGGTGGAAAGACTTCAAGAACTATCTCAAACACAAACGAAAGGACATGTCTCTTGAAGATCTAATTATCAGGTTGCGGATCGAAGAAGAGAATCGCAAGGCTGAGAGGTCCTATGGAAATCAGTCCATAGAAAAAGCCAATGTGGTGGAGCATGAACAGAAGGGCAAGAAGAGGAAGTTTCTGCCACAGGCCTCCAACAAAAAATCTCTTGCAAAGAGGTTTGCTGGGAAATGCCACAAGTGTGGTAAGTTGGGGCACAAAATTTCTGAGTGTCGCAGTAAGGACAGTAATTATTCAAAAACAGGACATGTAAAAGGGAATGAAAAATCTCACGCACACATAGCTGAGAACTTGTCCACTGGTATCTCTGACCTGGACCTCTGTGTTGTTGTGTCAGAGGTCAATCTTGTGGGGAGCAATCCTCGTGAATGGTGGTACGATACTGGGGCCACCAAGCATATCTGCTCGGACAAGGAAATGTTCACCTCCTACCAGAAGTGCAACAAAGATGAACAGCTGTTCATGGAAAACTCTTCCACCTCCAAAATTGAAGGAACATGGAAGATAGTGCTGAAAATGACTTCAGGCAAAGAGCTAACACTCACAAATGTGTTGCATGTCCCAGACATTAGAAAGAACTTGATATCAGGTTCTTTGCTAAGTAAGAATGGGTTTAAAGTTGTACTTGTTTCTGATAATTTTGTACTGTCCAAGAATGGGGTATATTTGGGTAAAGGATATGTAAA
Organism: Hemerocallis citrina; assembly: GCA_017893485.1. Classification (NCBI taxonomy): domain Eukaryota; kingdom Viridiplantae; phylum Streptophyta; class Magnoliopsida; order Asparagales; family Asphodelaceae; genus Hemerocallis; species Hemerocallis citrina. Next base: position 393,543,956 of record CM030359.1, read on the forward strand.
GGATGGACTGTTCAAGTTTAATGTAATGACAGTCATCCCTAAAACTATTGTTCCTGCTGTTCCCAAAGTTAATGAAATAACTCCTATTGCCTATGTTGTTGAGTCTTACTCTGTTTGGCATGAAAGACTAGGCCATGTTAATGTAAATTCTATGCGTAGATTAGTTAACATGAATTTGCTACCAAAATTTAAGGTAGATAACTCAGAAAAATGTGAAGTTTGCACGGAGGCCAAACTCACTAAAACTCCATCGCATTCTGTAGAAAGAAACACAGAAACTCTAGGTCTAATTCACACGGATCTGTGTGACTTAAAATATGTGCAGACCAGAGGTGGCAAAAAGTACTTTGTGACTTTCATAGACGATTGCACAAAATTCTGTTATGTATATTTGTTACATAGCAAAAATGAGGCTTTGGATAAATTCAAAGAATATAAACTTGAGGTTGAGAATCAACATGGCAAAACAATTAAAATCGTTAGAAGTGATAGATGAGGAGAATATGATGCACCATTTAACATGTTCTGCTTGGAACATGGAATAGTTCATCAGACAACTGCTCCCTACTCACCCGAATCAAACAGTACTGTCGAGCGCAAAAACCGAACTCTAAAGGAGATGATGAATGCCTTGTTGTTGAATTCTGGCTTACCCCAAAACATGTGGGGGGAAGCGTTGCTGACTGCCAACTACATTCTCAACAAAATACCTCACAAGAAAACCGGCAAGACACCGTATGAACTATGAAAAGGTAATTTACCTTCGTATAAATACCTCAAAGTGTGGGGGTGTCTAGCAAAAGTGGCAGTACCTAACCCAAAACAAGTCACCATCGGACCTAAGACGATCGATTGCATATTCATAGGCTATGCACACAACAGTAGTGCATATCGATTCTTGGTATACAAATCGGATATACCGGATATCCATGTAAATACAATAATGGAATCAAGAAATGCTTCATTCTTTGAACACGTGTTTCCGTGCAAGAATACTACGTACCCCAAACGTACACGTGAACAAGGAAATGCAAGCACTTCAGTTGATGAACCAGAACATGATACTGATGAGCCTAGACGAAGTAAACGAGCTAGAACATCAAAATCATTTGGTCCTGACTTTGTGACGGCCTTTCTGTTAGAGAATGAGCCCAGAACGTTCAAGGAAGCCATGTCTATGCCTGATGCTCCTATGTGGAAGGAAGCAATCAAAAGTGAAATAGACTCCATTATGCAAAATCATACATGGGAGTTAGTCGATTTGCCTTCTGGATGTAAAGCTCTAGGATGCAAATGGATTTTCAAACAAAAATTGAAACCAGATGGTTCAATAGAGAAGCATAAGGCTAGACTTGTGGTTCAAGGATTTAGGCAAAAAGAAGGCCTAGATTTCTTCGATACATATTTCCCAGTTACAAGAATAACATCCATAAGAATGTTGATAGCTATTGCAGCTCTACGTAACCTGGAAATACATCAAATGGATGTTAAAACTGTATTTCTAAATGGAGACTTAGAAGAAGAAATATACATGAAACAACCTGAGGGTTACATAGTTCCTGGACAGGAAAATAAGGTGTGCAGGCTTGTAAAATCACTGTACGGCCTGAAACAAGCTCCAAAGCAGTGGCATGCAAAATTTGACAATGTTATGATATCAAATGGTTTCAAAATAAATGAATGTGATAAATGTATCTACATCAAAGATACTCCAAACGGATACATTCTGGTCTGTCTATACATAGACGACATGCTCATTATTGGAAGCAATAACGACATTATCAAACAAACTAAGAGCATGCTTAGTGGCAAGTTTGACATGAAAGACTTGGGAGTTGCAGATGTCATACTAGGAATCAAAGTTTTCAGGACATCTGAGGGGATTACTTTGTCTCAAGCTCATTATGCTGAGAAAGTACTTGAAAGATTCAAGAATTATTCCAATGGGACAGCAAAAAGTCCCATCGATCCCAATCTTCATCTGTTCAAAAATACAGGCGAAAACATATCACAACTGGAATATGCACGTGTAATTGGTAGTCTGATGTACCTAACAAATTGTACAAGACCGGACCTAGCACATTCGGTAAACGTACTGAGCCGATACACGAGTAATCCAGGACGAAGTTACTGGAAAGGAATAACTAGAGTATTGAACTACTTGCGACATACTCAGAGTTATGCGCTGCATTACACCAGATATCCAGCAGTACTGGAACGCTACAGTGATGCCAACTGGATATCGGACTCAAAGAACTCAAAATCCACAAGTGGATATGTCTTTACACTTGGTGGTGCAGCTGTGTCATGGAAATCCTCTAAACAAACGTTATTGGCCAGATCCACCATGGAATCTGAGTTCATTGCTTTAGACAAAGCGGCAGAAGAAGCAGAATGGCTTCACAACTTTTTAGAGGATATTCCTATGTGGGAAAAACCAGTGCCTGCCTTATGTGTACACTGTGACAGCCAATCGGCTATAGTACGGGCACTGAGTTGCATGTATAATGGTAAGTCTCGTCATATCAGAAGGCGACACAAAACCATTAGACAATTGCTCTCAAATGGAGTAATCTCTATAGAATATATAAAATCGGCCGACAACCTAGCGGATCCATTTACTAAAGGTCTGTCGCGAGAGCAGGTTGTGAGATCATCAAGAGGAATGGGTTCAAAGCCTATGACGAAAGAGGATACTTGATGGAAACCCTACCTAGGAATTGGAGATCTCATGATCTAGGTTCAAAGGGACAACTAAATCTTGTTGAATCGACGAAAGCACTGAGAGATTAACATCTCATACCCATTTTTAGGATGATAAAACAAGTGCTGCCTGCAAATAGTTATGATAAGCTTGACTTTTAATGATTCTCATAGCTTTGAAATAAAAGTGGGGTATAGCAGGATACTCTTTATGGGCAGTCACCTTGTGAGTGTGAAATGTGGCCGTTTCTAAAAGAATGAAGAGAGGCTACATTCTCCAAGTTCACTCATGATTAACCAGAGATGTTCAAGGCCAAAATGAACACAACAAGAGAACTTAGTTCTGTGAGGAGATGAAACTGTGTGATAGTTATTGTCTAGGTTCACATGAACGCCCGGGTAGTTCAAGACATCATGATCACTACCTGGTCAAGTGAATCCGATAGCTAATTACTAAGGGTGGTTCAAAGTTGAAAAATTACTACCATTCCTGATGCAGTGATTTTCCGATTGTACTCTCAGAGTCTTTCTGTCATGTTTTTTGTTTTTCTATCGTGTCTGGATTACATGGTCTGATAATTTTCATTCATGTGGGGGATTGTTGGAATTAATTTTTGCAGTTTTCCAGGCCGGATTCCGGCAGGCTCCGACCACCGGCGGCGCCGGAAAATGAGTGGATTGCGATCCTCTCGTCGAGTACTATTCCGTAGTATACTCACTTGCCAAAAACGAATTCCGTATGAATGAGAAATGTTGATCCAAAGATGGGTACTTGAAAGGTACTAACTTAACAAATGGATAGTCCCATATCGGAAATTGGAAAAGATTTTTACTAGTATATATACTAGAAAACTGGACTAGAGGGCGTGGCCCGGGGGTTACCACTAACGTGTAGGCTTCGGCTTCGGCTCGGTTCGGTTCGGTTTGGCTTGGCTTGGTTTGGTTTGGTTTGGTCTGGCTTAAATTTTTTTTTTTTTTTGTCCAGACAAGCTCTTCCCCTACTGAACTGAAAAGGCTTTTCAGATTCAGTAACTGGTGCCCATTACTCTGCAACAGCAGAGTAATGGCTCACCAGTTACTAATCTGAAGAGTCCCCATTACTCTGCTGTTACAGAGTAATGGCAGCTGCTGAACAGTCTCCAGTCCAACTTTCTTCTATAAAACCAGACAGAGTCTTACATACAGATATAGATTTTTGACATTTTCTTTTCTTCTTCTTCTCCTCTGAGTCAGTGTCGCTGAGAGTACACCACAGGCAGAAGTTCGTTGTCTCTGAAGGAAGGGTGCTGCATTCCTCAGAGAAGGTACAGTTGTATCCTGGGAAGCAATTCGCCGGTAACCGCCACACTACGGGGCGAATTCTGCTTTAAGGACAGAGATTCTAAAATCTCGACTCTGTACAAGTTCTTTACTTACTGTTTTTCTTCCTGTATTGGATTTCTTCACAATTTTGTTGGAATTTGCTATTATTTTATATTCAGGTTCTAACAGAAATGTCTTCAAAATTCAAGCCACATCCTTACATGATCTTACAGAAATTTAAGGGGATTCTTCATGGTACACACATTTTCAACAATAAAAAGAAACAAAGATCAAAATTGACTTTAAAGAGAAAGAACGAGCATGAACATGTACTGCAAGGTTTTATAAGAAGTTGCAGTAGTTCAAAATGGTCTTTGTAGTTCTTAATCGCATATCATGTCCAAATTAAATCAATGTCTAACCCCATCCAAATTCAGAGAGATCATTGTGGTAAGCATATATTAAAGAATTAGCGAAAAAACAAAGACTCAAAAAGAGAGATATTTTGCCGTTACACAATCCTGGTTAGCAAGCCTATAGTCCTTGGTTCGAAGTGGCATACATCTAGGGATATTTGAAAGTGCATCCATATTTTATATATCATTTTGAAGAGATTATGGATCCAGGGACTGCACATCTTTATATAAGCTTTAATTTGATCCAAGGGCAACAACAATTACTTATATATAGATTTTATGGTGACAATATAGAAATTTCATTTTCTCTTTAGAGAAGAGACTCCTCGTTATTGCATTTTAAAAGATGCATGCATTATTCTTAATTGATCTCAAGTTTTTTATTAGATGAAATACTCACTAATAAAATCAAGTTTCCACATACATAGAAAGGAAAATATTAGATGAAATAATGATGAATTATTTGAAATAACCAGTTGAAGGGAAAGCAAAATCTGAAGTCATCTATTTGTAGTAAGAAACCTTACTACATGATCTTTTTTATCTTTTTTTTTTTTCGTGAAAACTAAAATTTCACATAATTGAACCCTTGGTCAAATGCACAAAACCCCACCGTATCATTTTTTTCATCTTCTTTCAAATCGTGCAAGTAGTTGTTAGATAAATGATCACATGATGCACACGTGTTTTTTTCGATACTAGACTTGATCAAGTTACAGTTAGGGCTAGGGTTTACTCGAATAAGAAAAGCAGATGAAGCAGTTTGGAGTTAGAGAAGAGGGAGACAAAGTGGACAAGGTGGAGGAGGAGGAGGAGGGTGGAGGAAGTATTATTAAGGGTTGCCGTTGAAAAAATAAGAGAGGCAGGCAGCAGTGCCAGAGATGGAAGGTGTAATAAGAAGTTTGGGTTAGGGTTGAAAAAGTGATGAAGATGAAGAGAATTTTTTTACCAAAATTACCCACTTTTTGAAAGTATTTACCACACTGACCCACGTTCGAAAGTATTTATCAAAAAGACCCACTCGCTAACTCAGTTAGCCACCCTAGTGAAAAAAATGTCGCTAACTGAGTTAGCGAGTGTATAATTGGCTTTTTTCTTCAGATTTCACCACGTGGGGAAAAACCTGAAGAAAAAAGCAAAGTATACACTCGTTATCTCAGTTAGCGACCATATTTTCACTAGGGTCGTTAACTGAGTTAGCGAGTGTCGATTGGGAATTCACTTAATACCACACTCGTTATCTCAGTTTCTTCTTCCCCTATCCCTCTCCACACTCCGAAATCCTAGTGGCCCAAATCTCATCATCGTTCTACCCAGTATTCATGTGATATTTGTTCATAACTCTTGCTATTTGATTTTTGGTTAATTTTGATGTAGAGTTAGATTTAGAATTGTGAGTTAATTTGAGATATGTTCAACAATAAATTGAGTGTTTTGGTTATACGAATTATGCCTATATTGTACTAAGTGTGGATGATTTGTACTAAATCTATTTGTGTAATTAACCTAAAATAATATTTATTGTACTAAGTTAGTTAGTGTTATTCATGAAGTATTAGTGTCAAGAAAAAGATCAAGTATAGACTCGCTATCTCAGATATAGCGATTGTGTTTGTACCACACTCGTTATCTCTATCTCAGGTAACGAGTGTATGTTTGTATAGAAAAAACGAATAAAAATACCAAGTTTAGACTCGCTATCTCAGTTGGCGAGTGTGTTTGTACCACACTCACTAACTGAAATAACGAGGGTATTGGCTTGAAGAAAAATATAATTGGGTTTAGATTCGTTTTCTCAGTTAGCGAGTGTGGTACAAATACACTCGCTAACTGAGATAGCGAGTCCAAACCAAAATATATTTTTTTCAAGCCAATACACTCGCTATCTCAGTTAGCGAGTGTGGTACAAACACACTCGCTAACTAAGATAGCAAGGCTAAACTTAGTTTTTTTCTTTACTTTTTTTCCAAAGTGTACAAACACACGAATAACACCAACTAACTTAGTACAATATAGGTTATTTTAGGTTAATTACACAAATAAATTTAGTACAATATAAGCATAATTCGTATAACAAAATCACTCAATTTATTGTTGAACACATCTAAAATTAACTCACAATTCAAAATCTAACCCTACATCAAAATTAACCAAAAATCAAATAGCAAGAGTTATGAACAAATACCACATGAATACTGGGTAGAACGATGATGAGATTTAGGCCACTAGGATTTCAGAATGGGAGAAGGAGTGTGGAGAGAGATAGGAGAAAAAGAAACTAAGATAGCGAGTGTGGTATTAAGTGAATCTCAATCGACACTCGCTATCTCAGTTAGCGACCCTAGTGAAAACAGGGTCGCTAACTGAGTTAGCGAGTGTATACTTGATTTTTTCCTCAGGTTTCACCACTTGGAAAAAAATCTGAGGAAAAAAATCAAGTATACACTCGCTAACTCAGTTAGCGACCCTCTGAGTTAGCGAGTGGGTCATTTTGAAAAATACTTTCAAAAGTGGGTCAGTTTGATAAATACTTTTAAAAGTTGGTTATTTTGGTAAAATATTCAGATGAAGCAGGGAGGGAGAGAATGGAGATTGCGGTTTCTAACATTGGATTTGTTAGGCCCAGTTTTCGAGTCCAATCGGCTCGGTTGCGCTTTTTGTAATTTCGTTGGTTCGGTGGTGAAACAGAACAATGCTCATTTTCTAGTGAAATTTCTCCTTTACCTTCTCTAAAAATACAATATGTTTCATTCAAGATCGCTGATTATTCCTCGGTCACTTTTATCTCAAAAAAAAAAAAGATCGCCGATTATTCCTCGATCACTTTTATCTTTAAAAAAAAAGATCGGTGATTATTTTATAATCATCGAAAGCAAATACAGACAACGACAATAATACCTTTACGTTATATTGTCAGAGTGACATGTATGAGAACACGACGTAATAGATTCTTGTTAACTGTTTTTTTTTTTGGATCGGGTCGGGTCTGGGTTGGATCCGAATTTCGGATATTTATACCAATGCTAACTATGAGTACGACAAAATAAATCATTGTCGGGCGATCGTACGTTGTATGTCAATCAGTGTTTGTACCCTAAATAAACTACATAACCTAAATGCTTGAAGAATTTAAAAGATCATTAAAATTGACCAAAATACCCCTATATATCTCATTTGTAAAGTGCAAAACTTAGGAAGTTTTAAGATTAACTCACCAAATTTCAGACATTATATGTTTGAATTAACAGTTTTGAAAATAATAAATTAATGTTATTTGCTTCCGAGTAAAACACAGCTCTCTATGCTCTCTCTCTCTCTCTCCCCGTCACTTGTCCTTATTCTCTTTCTCGGCCTATAAAAGACCGCACTCTCTTGACGAGTCCTTACCCAAGCGTTCTAGCCATCTCATTCTTCTTCGATCCCTTCAGTGTTAATCTTTTTTTTGCTTTCTCTTCTTCATTTCTTTCAGTGTCATATATATGCATGGCGTCCTCTTCAAGTCCCCCCTTGAAAGAGAACAAGGCCTGCTCTTCAAATCCCCCCTCAAATGAAAACCTCAAAACAAAACGAAAATCATGGGTACCTTATGATATCGGAATCATGATCATAGATGAGGATCCTACAAGCCTTCTCTTCGTGCACACTCTGCTCAAAACTTGCCATTATCGAGGTAATACTTCTTTAATTGGTTTCAATCTTTCATACAAGTAATTATGAAAAAGAAAAGAGATTTTTTTAAAAAAAAATTTAACAAATCATTTATTTATGCCTATTTTTCTCTCTGTATATGTTACCTCTTTTATGATGATCTATACTTATTCATTTTTTGAATGGTTATAAGCATTTTTTAAAATCAATATTTGAGGGTTATAATCAAGATCTTATTCGAGTACTCCGCAGTTTAATTAGAATTGATTGGCTATGTTTAATTTTTCCAAATTTTATTTTAATATTGATCTCTTTAATGAATTAATCATGGTAACTCCATTTTGCAACATTTTGTAAAATAATTATGATATACTTTAAGTAAAGGATGCCTCTGATCTGTACCCTTCTCGTGGTCTAATAGATCGGATGCCTTGCGCCAATTGTGAATTTGTGATATTTAGCTACAAGCTCTTGGTTCTTAACTCTCTTATTATTTTGTAGCATATATTTAAAATTCATTTATCATAATGTATAGATTTTTATTAAAGAAGAAGAAATTTTACATCCTTCAGTATGAAGAGGATATTCTTTAGATATTCTTCCTCACTAATAAACTGGATGATTGTTTGCTCTACGATGAAAAAATAAGTACGGAAAAATGTAAATCTTAATCTATATTGTGATTAATTGATTGCAAATTCTGAAATTAAGATTTACGAAAGTTAGTAGTTTACTATCTCACAGAGTTACTCAAATTCTCAGTATTATCTCGGGTCATCATTAGAAAATGTCTAGCTATAATTTTATTATATCATTATTATTTAACTTTTTAGTCAGATATCTTCTCAGTATTATATTTTTTTTAATATCTTTATAATTTTTTTATTTTAGCATTTTCTATTCTGGGAGGAACATATATTTAGTCTTTATATAGATAGGTATACGCATTCATTTATACAAACCTGCAATGAGTATATCATTTGTCCGCCTTTTCTTCCAAAAATAAAAAGGGTATTGTTCAATTGTTCTCTTCTAGTTTTCCTATTCGCAGATCCAGTGCCTTCAAATGTTTTTTTATTATATTTTTTATACATCAAAATGGTATTCGATTTTAGATCCGACAGGATTCTTCTGCAAATCCACTAAGTTTTTGTAGAATCCACTTGTCATCTCTAGGGAAGAGTTATTATACAATCTAGAAAAGTCTACTAAATATTTTGTGAATCCAAACATGACAATTAATTCGGCTAGCGAATTTTATCCTGTTCGTGGTTGAACTCATTGAACTCTCCAGAAAAAAGACTAAAAAATAAATATTTTTTTAGTCAAATAATGTTTTTTATAACTCTACTCAAAGAATTATATCTTGATTGTTAATATAACTGATCTACTTAAAAATATGTTGTTGAGATTAGATAAATTAAATTGGTTTGTACATGTACACCTCCAATCTCTTGAGTTAAGCAGATATTTATTTGTTAACACTTTCTTTGGACAGTCATGTCCTACGAGGACCCAGCAAAAGCGCTTGCGGATTTATTCAAGAGAAGTAATGAAATTGATCTTGTCATTGCTGACCTTCACCTAATTACCATGTCTGGCCTCAGCCTTGTGCATAAAGTCGCCAAGCAGTTCAAACTTCCAGTTATTAGTAAGTACTCGCATTAATTTTCTTATCGCTAGCACCTTTCCTTGGGTCTTACTTAATTTTTAGTATCAATTTTCCTATATATATATATATATATGAGATACTTTTATAGCCTTCATGAACAAAACTATTTTAGGAAGATGAAACTCTCACGTATAAACATATATAGTTAATTTTTTAATGTGTTCTTGCGTTAATTAATATTACAGCGACTTGCGTGGATAAGGATCCCGGGCTCCTACGCCAAGCCCTCGCATGCGGCTCCTGCTTCCATCTCGTGAAGCCCATCACTATTAGCAGCATGGAATTCGTCTGGAAGAAATCGTGGCGAAGGAAATCCAAGAACCCACCAGTTGATCATCACCGTAGACTACTCTATAATCTTGTACCACAGCCAAACCTGCCTACGATCCACCACGGAGGAGAACTTGCTAATGCTCGAGGGAAAGAGATTGTGCAGGTTGGCAATTCTCGAGGTAAAGAGATTGTGCAGGTTGGCGAGTCGTCTTCTGTGACTGTAAACCCTAAAGAAAAAGGGAAAGCAAAAGTATCTAAGAAGAAAAAACCGAAAAGTCGGCTGGAATGGGCGAATGATCTTCATATAAGGTTTCTAGTAGCTGTTAGCTTACTTGGAGAAGGTAAGTATAGTTTCCCTTCTGATTTCAATTTATTTTATGTTTATTTTTTTTAAATGAAAATATTTGGTTATGAAGAATATGTCGATCTTTCTTGGATATGTAGATTCTGTCCCAACCAGCATTCTCGGTATAATGAATGTTCATGGCTTGAGTGTGAAGCAAGTTGCAAGTCACTTACAGGTGAGTGTAAGTGCTATTCGATATAAATAGAAGTCCGAAGAGAGTTAAATCAAAATATTTATTTATTTATTTATTTATTTATTTATTTATTGTAAAGATCGATACAAAGGAAATCCTTCATATATATATATATATCCTAGATTTGTCCGTGGCTACGTGCCGTAGGCACGTCTTCAGAACGATACAACATATGAAAAATCTTGTAAACAGTAAATCAACAATTATATAACTGAAGTTTGAATAGTATGACAATAATTAGTTGTAAATAAAAGTCTATGTTTGCATATATATATAGAGATAGATAGATAGATAGATGAATATATATATATATATATATAGAGAGAGAGAGAGAGAGAGAGAGAGAGAGAGATAAATAAATGAGTTGTTTTGGAATTTGAATTTGAGTTTTGGGAGAAAAATATGTTTTGTAAGGTTAGATCTGGGCCTTTGATTTTGTGGGAAATTGAATGTGAGCCACTTGATAGCTTTCTTTGTGTTTTATTATATACTAGGTTTGCCTGTTGACACGTGCCTACGGCACGTCTTCGGAACGGTGCACCTTGTTTGATCATATAAAATAGTTTTCGAGGTCCAGCAAATTAATTGAAGTAGCAAACATAGAGCAAAAAACATATTATATGACTTTTTTGAATTATTTTTAAAATTTTTAATTTTTTAGTTTTTTAATTTTTTTAGTTTTTTAATTTTTTATAAAAATTTCAAAACTTTTATTTTCTTAATTTTTTGAATAGAAGAGGGAGGGAGAGAGGGAGAGAGAAAAAAAAAATTAAATAAATATAGGATTTGTTTTGGGTGGGAAATTTGAATTTGAGTTTTGGGGGGAAAATATGTTTTGTGAGATTAGATCTAGGCCTTTGATTTTTGGGGATTGAAAAAGAGCCACTTGATAGTTTTCTTTGTGTTTTATTATATATATATATATATATATATATATATATATATATATATATATATATGATTGTATATATATATATAATAAAACACAAAGAAAACTATCATATATATATCTATATAATAAATTACAAAGAAAGCTATCAAGTGGCTCACAATCAATCCCTCCTAAAATCAAAGGTCTAGATCAAACCCCACAAAACATATTTTCCCTCAAAAATTTCAAACCCCAAAACTAAATTTTTCCACCCAAAACAAAAAAACTTATTACTGTATTACTATCTCTCTCTTCTCTCTTCTCTCTTCACTTTTTTATATTTTACTCTTTCTCTCTCTCCCTATCTCTTTCTCCCATTCTTTCTATATTTAATTAGAAATTTAGATTTTCAGAATTTTAATATTTTTTTTTGCACATGTTATATAGAAAATAGTAAATATCTCTTCAACTCCACACTTAAAGTTCTAAGAAATTAGATTTTATACCCCCATTTATAATTATTTTTCAACATATGCTAATGGAAACATGGACTTTTATTTACAACTAATTATTGTCTACTATTCAAACTTGAGCTACTTAATTGTTGTTTTACTGTTTACAGGCTTTTCGTGTTTTGTATCGTTCCGAAAACGTGCCGTAGGCACGTGCCCACGGGCAAATCTAGTATATAATAAAACACAAAGAAAACTATCAAGTGGCTCTCCTTAATCGATCCTCCTAAAATCAAAGGCCCATATCTAACCTCACAAAACACATTTTTCCTATAAAAGTTTTCCTCCAAAACTGAAATTCAAATCTCCCCAAAACAACCCATCTATTTATTTTACTCTCTCTCTCTCTCTCTCTCTCTATTTTATATCTCAATTTATAATTATTTTCACCATATACTAATTGAAATAGGGACTTAAAATATTGTAATACTATTCAAATTTCAGCTACATAATTGTTGATTTACTGTTTACAATCAAATGGTTTGGAGGTCATTTATCTATATCATGTGGGTCTAATTTGTGGTTCGATTTATATTACTATATCATTAGCAACCTTCCTATTTTCAAATGCAGAAACATCGGGGACGTGTAAATGATGAGAAAGAAGCTGAAGAAAACCTCAAGTCAGTGAGCTCTCGTCGTAGCTCTACTGTTGGGAGGTTCCCGACGAGTTTGATTCCAGCTGGCAGCAAGAGGCCAATCAAAGCATTAGAAGAAAACCTCAAATTAAGAAGAACTAAAAAAGCTCCTCTGATACTCCCAAAAACATCGTTCCAGTACTCGGAGATTCCCGGCAGTTCCACACAAAACCCATGGAGCTTGGCAACTCCAGAATTACCCGCAATATTGCCCAATAAGCAAAGGAAGAAACCCAGGCAAAAGAGGGCTCCTAAAAAAACTCCGACTGCTCGTCCATCGAGTAGTTCTTTTGGGATTCCAATTCTGAATTCTTTCTACGGGGAAATCATTATGTTCGATCCCTCAGTCTTGAATAACCCTTTTCAGTATGTTGGAGAGTCGAGTGAAGGCAATGCGGGTCCACCGATCATGCATAATCAGGTGGTAAAGCTAGACTCAAGTGAAGGCAATGCACATCCAAAGATCATTGAAGAGCCGGTGCTTTTCAGCAATGCAGATCCAGTGATCATGCCCAATCCTCGGGTGGACGAGCCTATGCTTTTCGGCAATGCAGATCCTATGCTTTTCGGCAATGCAGATCCAGAGATCATGCATAATCAAGTGGAAGGGACTGTACTACTTTTAAACAATGCAGATCCTTTTGGATATACAGGTATATTCTCAATATAATAGAATATTATTGTGTATAATATTCTATGGGGCAACACGTGCTTAGCATGTGTTATCTGTTAATTGTTGGATCGGGTTGACTGGGGCTTCAAACCCAGTATCCTAAATCCAACTTCATCTCATATATACTGGTTTAGAGGTAGTGCCCTTGTGATATTCCAATTATGATAAGCATGGTATAATATCTTAAGTTGGTGGGATATTAAACCCTAACCCTAATTTACTATTCATCTTCTCCTCATAATCTAACAGATCCAGATATCATGCATAAACAAGTCGAAGAGACTGTACTTTTCGGCAATATTGCAAATCCATTGATCATGCGCAGTCAAGTGAAAGAGCACATTCCCTTAGCCGAGGAGCAGTGGCCAGGGTTACTGGATGAGTTTCTGAGCTTTGATGAAGGGGGTAGATCATCAAATGAATTACTTGCAGGTTTGGAATGCGATCTCAACTACAACTACAACTACAAGGACTTGGCTTTTGATGATGAAATGCTGAACGAGATGTTTGAGAAAATCGACAAGGAAGGGTGAGGATGGTCGATATATTTATTTCTGTTTAGAAGTATGTAGTCTTGAATTAATTCCTTATTTGCTATTTTGGAACTTATTATCTTCGTTTTAGAGTGCTTTTATTCTGGAGCTAATTGTGAGTGTTGATGATCTTGTCCTAGCAGATCAATCTATTTTGTAATATATATGCTTAAGTACTGCTTTGTAAGAACTCTTGTTGTGGCCTGTTTAAAGTTTTAGCTTTCCTGGCTTTTATATTTTAGTTTTCTTTGGTGGAACTCTAAATATATATATTTTTAATTCATGGAACTCCATCTATTATATCAAAAAAAAAGAGGAGAGGGGGAAGAATGTAGGATCTTGAGAAATAGGAGGCCCATCATCAAGAGGTAAAAGGTCTGTATGTAGGAGTTCTAGTGGTGAAGTTGAGTTGTAAGAGATAGCCAGACCTATTGAGGAGGGCGAACTTGATTCTCTTGAAGTAAATCAATTGAATAACGAGATACTTTTCTTGTCATGTATGGTATCTTATATTTACAGCGAGAGAGTCTCTTAATGCTTTAGTAGATTAAATGAATCTGTTTCTTGCCTTGGCACTCTTAATGCTATTTGAGTGTCTGAGTTTAGGTGTTTTTTTGGCTATCATCTTTCTTGGCAGGGCTGAGGCGGGAGTTGCTCTCTCTTTTGGCACAACTTAATTCCACTTTTATTTTGAGATTGGCTAGGTCAACGCCGGTCTTTTTTGCTTCTGTGTTCCTAGCGAGTCTGGAATTTTTTCCCAAAATGACTCTTTTTTTTGAAAGTTTTTCCTAAACTGCCATATTTTTTATTTTTGTTCCCTAAACGCCTCACTCGCTTTTTGAAAAAACGAGTCTAGAACTTTTAATTTTTGAAATGTTAGACTCGCTTTTTGAAAAACCGAGTTATTTTTAACCAAACCCGCTTTTTCAAAAAGCACGCTTAGTTATTTTGGTAAATATTTTCGAAATGGGGTCAGCTTGGTAAATACTTTTAGAAAGTGGGTTAGTTTGATAAATAATTTCAGAAAGTGGGTCATTTTGATAACAAGTTCTTTCTATATTACATTGTCACTTTATCTTCTTTAGACCACTATATATGAAATCGTTTGTCAAGACTTTCTATATCACATTGTCACTTCATCTTCTTTGGTCATGATTTTATAAATTTAGCAACTGTTTAGCAGTAGCAGAGGATATACATAACTTGACATTATTTCAGTATATACATAATTGGTGTGTTTTAAGTTGTCGAGAATGAGCCCATAGATACTCTCAATCTCCGGTAAACACATAATTGGCTTTTGACCTATCAATCATATGCGCTGAGTTCTTGCACCAAAAATCTCATACTCGCTTTCTGAAAAAGCGAGGGTGGTTAAAAGGGTCCATGATTTTTTTTGTTTTTCACATTGGCGAAAATGACCAAGTTACCCCTTCCTTCATAAAACCAGATTATCACCTTAGGGGTAAAAGGGTCATGCGGTAGGGTGGGACGGATAAAGTTCATCCGTCTCTCACTTTCACAAATTTTTTTTAATTATAAACTTTATATATTTAATATATATTATTTATATTTAAAGTATTAAATCCACTGAGAGACAGAAGATCTTCATATATAAAATTATTTATATTTATAAAGTTAGCAACAGTTTAGCAGTAGTCGAGGATATACATAACTTGACATTATTTCAGTATACACATAATTGGTGTGTTTTAAGTTTTCGATAATGAGCCCATAGATACTCTCAATTCTCGGTATACACATAGTAAAATCATAACCAAAGAAGATGAAGTGACAATGTGATATAGAAAGTCATGACAAACGATTTCATATATAGTTGTCTAAAGAAGATAAAGTGACAATGTAATATAGAAAGAACTTGTTATCAAAATGACCCACTTTCTGAAATTATTTATCAAACTAACCCACTTTCTAAAAATATTTACCAAGCTAACCCACTTTCGAAAATATTTACCAAAATAACCATGCGCTCTTTTTGAAAAAGTGGGTTTAGTTAAAAATAACTCGCTTTTTCAAAAAGCGAGTCTAACCTTTCGAAAATTAAAAGTTTAACACTCGCTTTCTGAAAAAGCGAGTTATTTTTAACCAAACTCGCTTTTTCAAAAAGCGAGTGTGTCGTTTAGGGAACAAAAATAAAAAATAGGGCAGTTTGGAAAAAACTTTCAAAAAAGGGTCATTTTGGGAAAAAAATTGCGAGTCTGCTACTGGACCTTTTCAGCTGAGGTTGGAGGTGTGGACCTTGACCAGGGATGTACTTTTGGTTATATTTCTCTCATGTTCTTCCCTCTGGTTATTTTGACTTGGCTGTTTATTGCCATTATGGCTTTGTGGTTCCTACTGGTGGATAGCTAGGGACTTTGGTTTATTAAGCCTTTTAGCTTATTATTCTTGCTGTGATTGTTGGTTTTTGTGTTGTGCTTTTTATTCTTGCTGTGCTCGTTGTTTCGTCTCGCGTAGTGGTGGTTTGTGTTGAGTGTTCAGTTCTCAGTGGCTTTGGTATTTGTTACTGGTTCTGTGTACTCTGTGATGTCTGTTTCACTGTTCACTGGAGGTGTTTTTGGTTGTATTGTTGCCGACGAGTTTTTCCCTTGTTGCCTCGTTTTTGGCTTATGTCATTGCTGCGTTTAGAGCGAGGGGCTGTGTGGTGTTTGTTGCATTTTCCATCTTCTAGGTAGAGTTGGGTGGGGAGGCTGTTTGTCTTCGGGAGTTTTGGTGTGGGCTGTAGGCGTTCGTTGGTTGTGCTGAGGCCTTCGCTTAGCATGTGAATGCCCGGTGGTGGTCTTGGTTCTCAGTGTTGCTGATGGGGGTGTGTTTGGACCGTTCCGATCCTTCGGGGATGCGGGGATAGTCTACCTCTCTCTTCGGACTTGCTTTCGAAGTGTGGCTGTAGCCGGGTTCTTTGCGCTTCTTCCTTAATTCGACTTCCTTCATTGTGGGTGGGCTTTTGGAGTCCGTGTTCTTGTCGAGTGGCAGGAGCATCGGCTGCGTCTCCCGTTCCTTTCCGCTGTGTCGCCTTGGTCTTGGGTGTGTCGGCGTCTGTAGGCCGTCCTTTTTATCGCTTGAGTGCGATGTCGTTTGCAATCATTTTTTCATTCCGTTGTCTTTGCTTCTTTCATTCGTTGTAATTGGAAGTTTTTACTGCTCGTAAAACCCGGTTGTTTAGATTTTCCGTGATCTATATATTTTTTTTGTGATGGCTGGAGTCGTAAGGCTCTATCCGGTTCATCAAAAAAAATATTTACAGTGAGAGAGATGTAAGTACTCTAATAAGTTGGATAGTGTAAAGACTGCTAAAAGTAGCTAGTACTGTTTAGATCGTATATCAATAGAAGATCAAAAAATCTGAGAAAATAGTATGTAAGAGAATTACTGGCTAATTTTATGATTCTATATACTAGTAATTTACTAGTGCGATGCACGCTTTAATAATTTCAAAAAATAAAAATAAAAACTCTGACATAGGGAGGATTTGAACCGGAAACCTCCTTTATATTAGTTATGTACGTGCGCTGCACATGTTGGTAGAATGACAAAATGACAAATGACACTAAGGCCTTCTCCCATTATAATATTAGAGATTAGAGATGAGTAATGTTCCTATATATATGAGAGTGATCATGCAAAACTAGTTTTCACGATAAGCTTCGTGTGAACTTTTTACATAGCCATCACAGGGATGATCTGAACCGTTCACTTTATTTAGAATGACAAAATTATTCGAAATATGCAAAATCAAGTTATTTGAAATTCATTTGTCCATCCATCACGACAATATTATAAAAAAATAACGATATCTAGTCATACAATTTGTAACACTTAAGTGTATGGACAAATAAATCTCAAATGACTTGATTTCTCATCCGTAGACTAATTTAAATGTGTAGATCAAAATGAACGGTTCCGATTTTTTAATTTATATCTCAAAAAAAAAAGTTCACGGTTCTCACCGAAGGAGTTTTCACATGATCACACACACACACACACACACACACACACACACACACACCATGATCCATTGATAACTTCTTCTATGAGAACCCCGTGAGAACATATATTAGTTGAAAGATCCGAACCGTTAACTTTAATTTACATAACTAAATTAGTCTATGGATGAGAAATTAAGGCTTTGTTTGGTTTGGTTTCTCAAAACCCTTTTTTTGTTTTTGAAAATATAAAAACAGGTCAACTTGTTTGGGTAGGGGTTTTTTTGAAAATCATTTTCTGAAAACGATTCAATACTATTTTCAGATGGATTCTCTCACTCACGTGTGTGGCATCTTCCCTTCTTTTTCCTTCTCTCCTTCACGCCGCTCGTCTCCTTCTCCTTTTGCTTCTCTCCAAAAACCCTAGATCTGAAGCTCCAAATCGGCAACAAGAGAGTCTCATCTACTTCTGAAATTTGGGTA
The DNA here is from genome assembly GCA_017893485.1 of Hemerocallis citrina. Lineage (NCBI taxonomy): Eukaryota > Viridiplantae > Streptophyta > Magnoliopsida > Asparagales > Asphodelaceae > Hemerocallis > Hemerocallis citrina. Next base: position 393,562,163 of record CM030359.1, read on the forward strand.
CTAGCAATCGTATCCTCTTCTGTCCAAACCGAAAGCTCCTCTTCTTTCCCTCTCCTTCAGCTTTCTCTCCTAAAACCCTAGATCTGAAGCGAAAATCTATCACAACCCACATCGATCACAACCCTCACCAATGTACGATTTTTGTGTAAAGATATAGTCAGATTTGTTTGTTCCCCCAACTTCTTCGGCAGTTTCATGGTGTGTGAAACACGATCAGCTTACAGGAGAAGGTGTACGCGAGCTCGGTTGAATCGAATAAAACGTCATTGCCTTGTTGAATCCTGTGGAGACAACTTCTCTATTGCTGAAAGGAAGGTATGTTTTTTTGGTAAACCATTTTTTACAGTAAGATCTTGTAGGAATTTGGGAATGTGAGATGATTTTTTTTCGTTCATGATCTGGGATCTGAGATGGATCGATAGAGAAACTGTTTTTTGTTAAAAAAAAAATTTTACAGAGAATATTTGGTAAGGGAAGTGTGAAGGTTTTTGAAACAACTTTTGTCGTCTTCGTTGTCGAATTATTATTGGTGCAAACTAGTTTGGTTGATTTTGTTGGTGTTCAAACTTCAAACAGTAAAAAAATGTCATAACTACCAATCATCTTATTTAAATTTGTTCTTGTGATATTTGTTTCCGATCCTCCAGGGTAGTTATGTAGTTTCGTAAACGTTGCATTTATATTGATACGGTTGATGTTTATAACATAGATGACTAGTAGGGGTAAAGAGATGGAGGTGGATTCTGATTTTGATCTAAGTCTATGGCCGACATCCCATGAAAAAGTGTTTGTTGATCTGATGGAGCAAGCGGTAGACCGTACCCCTTTAAAAAGTTCCACATTTGATGGAAGAACTTGGGCAAAATTTCGCGTTGATCTGCAAGCCATTACGCATCGAAATTATTCAATGAAGCAAATACATGGCAAATACAACAGACTTCGACAGCAATGGAGAGCATTTCGGGATGTGAAGATGCAGAGTGGCACTACAAGAAATTTGCCATATACCAATGGATACCTATAGTGACGGATCACTAAAACCGTGGGTATAGGCATCATATACCTACAGACGTATAGTAAACTGTGGGTATAGGTATCCTATAGCTTTAGAGCTTTTATTCCGTAACTATAAATTTTACTGACGGGGTAAAACACTGTGGGTATAGTCCAAAATTTATTTCCCCCCAACTTTTTCATTTTACCTCTCCTCCCAAAATATTTCATTTATCCCTAACTCCTAAATCCCTCTCTCACCAAATCCAATCTCTCCAAATCCAATCTCTAAATCCTCCTCCTCCTCCTCCACCCGAGTCGGCGTCGCCCTCCTCCCGCCGCCGTCGCCCTCACTTAAAGGAAGAAGACGATCTCTCCCCCGCATCTTCCTCTTCTTCCTCGGCGTCGATCTCGACGAGATCTTCCCCGCATCCGTCGCCGCCTCCTCCTCCTCCGCAGCTGGTGCAATTGGAGAGCTTTCAATTGTCAAGTATGGAGAAGACAAAAGGATATCCCAACCGTTGCCTTCCTCCACCTCTCCAACTTGCTCATTTTTGTTCTTGGTTTGCTCTCTCTCATCCGTCTACTCTTTTTTTTTTAAGTTTTAGTTTTGCATTATCTTGTAGCTATTCACCCACCTCATTCACGAAACCGACATTTATTTCAATCAGGTAGTACCAACAATGGCAATCTTGAGACATGACATACAAAGAAATATTGAGGTCAGAAATAAAATTTTGCATTCTTTGTTTCTGAATTTTGAGGTAACTTTTCATGTTCCTATTTGCGCTGTTTTATGCAAGAGATGTTAATTTGTACTTTGTAGTTACATGGTCATTTAATAGTTAATACTGATATGCAAATGTTACTCTTGGTTTTCAAATAGATCTGGTGAATTTTTTTAAAAGTTTTTTTTTATTGTTTAATTATCATCAAATATTGATCTAGTTTTGTTACCAAAATTTTGAGGATGCCACGCCTTACTCCAAGATCTCTAAAGTTGTTGGTACCAAAATTTGCGCTCCATACATCCTTCCAAAACTTGATATCCTTGCATATAACCAACCGACATTTATATTTTTAGCAATATGACAATTGTTTTCCTGTTTCTTCTTTATGTAGGCAAGGCAAATTTCAGGTTTCTTTTCGTATAATCATCAATACCAATACACACTAACGGATCCTTTTGTTCCATACATTCGCGAATGCGCAGAAATTAGAAGAGATTTATGTTTCTGATCCATCGATATATGAATGTAAAGCTGCTTTCCCTTTTTGAAGGTATACACATTTGATACATTCAGCATAATCATATATGGAAGAAGATATTTTGCTTACTCTTTATTGCTTTGTTTATGTTCATTCAATGTGCTAAATCATTTTTGTTAATGTGCGTTTGGTTTGAATATGCAGATAAACAATGCTGGCACTAACAAAGGTTTCAGACCTTTGTTACAGTTTTCAGATGAAGATATTATTCAGGTATATATCCCGATTTCATAGATCCTTTTATGTTCTCTTCCCTACAAAATCTTCCGGTATATTGTTCACATATTGTCAATCTTACCTTTCTAACAGCAGTGAACATGCCTATATTGTATTTTCACTCAGCACATGCATTTTCATATGCATTGCTTATCATAAATTCATAATAAAATAGTAGTTGCGAATAACACATAGGGTAATTAGCTTATGTATGAGAAACATGCATATGTAATTCAATATCACCTTCCATACCTGTATATTATATTTTAATGGATTTCACATTGTCCATCGATTAGATTGTCTCAACAAACTTGGTCGGTTCAGTACTCTGCACAAAAGAAGCCATGCATGTCATGGGATCTTAGGAGAAGGGAGGTCATATATTCAACATGGATGGAGCAGGTTCTCGGTGGATCAAGCACTCCGCTGACAGCTATGTAAGTATTAGCATAGGCTTATAGGATCTGTGCTTGTTTGTGAATTGAAACCATTTATATAACTATGTAACTTGACACCAATAATCTCAGCACATCAAGTTGCGATTGGTTCTGGGTCTACATTACTGATTTGAAGTAATTTTCAAGAACAGGATCGAAAAACTTCTTACATATATAGGATTTGAAGTAATTTTCAAGAACAAGGGAGTCAGGGGACTAGCACTACTTTCACGTTTACTGATTCTTTCTTTCTTAATGTGCCATATGGCTCGATAAAGCTTTACATTCATACATTCGCGAATGCGCAGAAATTAGAAGAGTATATTGCTTAATCCCATAAGGGAAAGCAGCTTTACATTCATATTTAATTTTCTCGCAGGTCATCCCTGGGTTCAAGTTGGTGGTTTGGCTCCCGATAAGCCACTTGATTCTGCAGTTTTATCTCGCTTGAAGCAATTTTCTGAAATGAACAAGCTCAAAAAGATGGCACTTAGAGTAAGTATTTGAAGCTTAATCCTCATGAATTGTTGTAGTCTTTTGATCATTGCCGTATGGTATGAAATATGTTACAAGATTTTTTTGTTGATTAATTGTTCATTGATGTACAAGTGTTTTGAGGGCTGTAAAGGCAAGTTTTCTCATAAAAGATTTTAACGAATGCTTTCAGGTATGTTTCAAAATTTTGTTCAACAAAGGTGTGGAAAGGAAAAGGGAAAGGGAAGTGTTTTCTGCAAGTGTTTGTGATCGAATTATTTATTGTTCTATTCTTCTTTAGATCTTCTTTCACTGGCCTTCTCCAATGGTGAATCATAACTTATAATTAACTTCGAATGTTGTAGTTGTGAATGTTAGTCTTCTATATGATCATTTGATGCTCAGCAATAGGAAAGTGATGTTTTAATTATTTTTTGTCCATTTATTCTTCTTTCATATTCCTGCGAGATCCGCAGGTTTTCACTATAACATACTAACATTTATCAATGTGCATTTATATTCATGTCTAATTTATGATAGAATTCTCATCTTCAATAATTTTACCATATAGCATTATGGTGGTAATATAACATTTGACATTTACATTAATGATCTTTACATATTGATCCTCTTAAGGAATACATGACATTGTTTCTGGTATGAGTCCCCCAACATCTGTACCATCACCTGAGCAAATTACCTTTCTAATGTATATACCACCACTATCAGACTAGCAAATAACAAGAAGGATTCTCACTGATACTAACTACAACATTTATAATATAGCAAGAAATGAACTCTTAACTAATGCATTATTCTGTTGAGATCATATACTAGGCACAAGTTCTTTGCTTATGTCTATTCTTTTAGTATGGGACTTACATTTCATCGTCATCATCACTATCTCTACGAAGGAACTAATTATCATCTTTTTTTTGGAAACTCCAGTTAGCACTAACGTATTTATTGGATATCAGGTCCGCTTGGCTGTTGCTGGTGCTTTCCACACAAGCTTCATGGAACCAGCTGTCTCACGGTTAGAAGCAGCATTGGCAGCAACTGAAATCAGGCAACCCAGAATACCTGTCATATCAAATGTGGACGCCCAACCACATTCTGATCCTGATACTATCAAAAAGATTTTGGCACGTCAGGTCAGCTACTCCTGTTGTGAAATTTCATTTATTGCTGAAGAAAGAGTACTGCTCAACTCTTCACATAGTTTAGAGGCTCGCTTTATTACGTAGAGAGCTCATTACAGAGTGTGCAAATGATTTGATGCACCTTAAAATTGTACAAATACACCGGAGGGTGGAACTATGTTCAGTATATTTGTGCTTTTACTACAAATTTACGATAACTACCATGGCTGCCATTTGTATTGGGGTCAAGTAAGCTTGTCATTGGTTATACCGGACATTGTTAGAAGTATCTCTCAATTGGTTGGCAGACTGCCATTCCGATGCGTCTCAGTATTGACTGATATTGCATGTCAGTTAGGCTATTAATTTTATAGTCTACTGGTTAAATATGATGTTCATCACCATCTGTTGTAGTTTGACAGTATAATTAGGACTAAAATGAAAAAGTTCAAAATTATTTTTACTTATTTATTTAGTTTTTATTTATTGAATTTATTTGAAATGTCTGTTGAATTTAAAAACATATTTCCAAGCATTATGTTACTCGAACTTTTAGTTTCCTGAACATTCGTTTATCATGGTGGTTAATGCTTTTTAAACAGGTGACTTCGCTGGTTCAATGGGAGTTGACTGTGAAGACTCTCTTGAACAAAGGCGTTAAGAAAAGCTATGAATTAGGACATGGCAAGGTATTTACAAACTATATGGTGTCCCTGATGTTATTTTTAAAAAATCAATTTTCACCCAATTTTTGGTACAATCTGATCATCTTGCTGCTTGTAAACATCTACGCTTTCTAATTTTGACTTAGTGATTTTGGCTGCTTCGTGGCTTGCAGGTTATTGCAGGAATAGTGAAGAGAATGAATAAGACTGCGGATCTCGAGAACATCAGTACAGGCAGGTGAAAGCCAAGATGGTCACCTTTCATAGGAAGAAGAATCTTCAGTACTATGAGATATCGGCCAAGAGCAACTACAATTTCGAAAAGCCTTTCCTCTACTTGGCTCGAAAGCTTGCTGGGTAAGAAACTGAGTAGTTTGTCTTAATTGAGACTTACGTTTGTGAGAAGATAGCTATTAGGAAAGATTTCTTATACTGGAAGTTGGTTTAATTCAGGGATGCAAACCTTCACTTTGTGGAATCACCAGCAGGGTATGCACATTATCGCTACGAGCTCAGCAGGGTTTCTGCAAGTGTTTTCATAGCACTAGGAAAAGGGAAGCTTCGGTGCCCTGGAGATGTGAGATTTGCTATCTTAGATTCATGGTTTCGACCTATGTTGAAGGATTTTGGATGGCTACAGAGGTGTCCAAAGGGCCTTGAGATTTGGATGTTAGAAGAAGGCCTCGGTCAGGCGATTCTCACCCTCCCATTGAATCAGCAGCAGAGTTTGTTCCTGGAGTGGTTTTAGTGGTTTGGTGGGAAAGGAACCGAGTGTCCTAATCTAAAGTACTAATTTTCTGTTGATGGAGCAAACCTCGAAATTAATTGGATGAGATTATTATAAGACTTTATATGCTTATTATATGTCAGTATGGTACTTTTAGGTTGACATTTTAACTATTTTGTAATTTGAATTTGACATGCTTGTAATACTTCATTAATTTTTAATATGATTGAAGTTTAATTTTATTTAATTTTGTTTCATAAACACATGTATTTATTTCATTGTGTATTTGGTTTATAATTGAATTAATATTATAAAAGAAAATATTAAATTATCATAAGCATATATAATTAATAAGAAAAAATTGTGTATAGAGCGATGAGTATATATTCAGATAATTGGATGCGAAAACCATCGCTAAAACCTATAGCAATGGAGCTTCAACCGTGGGTATAGGAAAGCAAAATGTGTCTTTAAAACCTATACCAACGGATACGAAACCGTGGGTATAACACCGAGGTTTTGTCCAACGGGTAAAAAAACCGTCGCTATAGGCTATAGTGACGGCATTTTGCCGTGTGTATAGCTAATTAAATACGACGGAAAAATATGTCCGTTGGTATTGGTTTTACGGGCTATACCTACGGCTTTTCGCCTTTTACCCACGGATTTTTGCGGTCACTATATGTCAAATTCCTTGTAGTGTGGGTTGGGTTGGGATGAAGATATCGGAACCGTTACTTGCGAGCCAGTAGTGTGGGATGCATATGTTAAGGTTCATATATAACTTCATCATGAAAAGATTATTATGTGATTAACATATACTTATACTTAAACGTAAGATTATTTTACTTGTTTATTACAGTTGTAACCCAAAATTTTGTTCGTAGGCGCACCCGAAGGCCAGAGGTTTTAATGAGAAAGGATTGGCAAATTTTGATGCCTTAACCAAAATTTTCAAAAACACTATTGCGCAAGGCACACTTGCTAGGGCTTCAACACAAATGCCCCTAACATCCGATGAGGCACGTAGGGTCGATGAAGAGTTCGCCCAACATGATGTACCATATGTACTATCGGATGATGAAGGCGATGGAGCACCGGGAGGTCAGGGATCTCGAAAAAGGAGATCTGCCAATTCAAGTGGGCGAGCAACGAAAAGCACGAAGACTTCTGGCAAGGACGATGCTGTGAGTTCGATCGCGGCTGCAGCCCGTTCGAAACAACGATACTACGATAACTTATCCCGTGGAGAAAGCCAACCCCAACCAACTCAACCCCAGCCACAAGCTCCACCCCCTACTGCTAATGACCCTTACTCCATGACAGAAACCATGAAAATATTGAATTCAATGACTGGGCTCCACCCCCAACAGATGGTTAAGGCATTCCATCATTTTGTAAACAACCCAGAGGCACGTGAGGGCTTCATTGGGATGAGCGAGGAGTATAGGCGTTGGTTCATTGACAGTTTTAATGACTAATGTTTTTTATATATTATGAGTTGCCTATGATTTATTTCTATGTGTTGTAATGAGTATGTTTAGTTTAGTTGCACATGGGCTGAGATTTGGGTGCTAATGATGATCGAAGAATGAATGGAGTTCTCAATAACTGGAAGTGTTTATATTTTTTTTCACTCACGAAGATAATGTCGGTGTAGGCAATGATGAAAATCCAGAAACATAATTTTGATAGTGTGCCCCCCACCCCCTCCACCTTCTGACTGGTTGTATTGTATATTGGTAATACCCCCCCAAGTGAATCCATGGAAATGATGATTTGTAATTTACCTAATCCATGGTTATGATGAGACCTATTAAGCTGATCTACAGAAACGAAGTTATTAGCTTTAGCATGAATGTCGGTATACTGATTTCATGAATGATGAATTAAACTATGGGTGGCTATGGGGGGGGGGTACACATCATTAGTACTAGTAGGCGTGACATTATAAAAAATACAGCCCTAGACTATATTTTATGAATTTTTGGGAACAACTGGTACATACGAAGGAGTTCTGAGCCTACGACTAATTATACACTTTGAAAAATTCACATTGCTTTCTTATACTATAACTTCATTGGCTTTATTTGTTGTAAAGTCCCCTTATAACAACTCTGAATATTGCACTGGTTTCTGATGCTTAGATTTTGCACATTTTTCTGATGCTTTATAATAACTGATGCTTTATTATGTAGTAGCATATGATGATTTCTGATGGTTTCTATTAACACTAGAGATTTTGTTGTTGATGCATTCATGGATATTGTTTTTTTAGCTTCTTCTACCAGGTGATGGGTTCTGAAGCATGCCTGTATACATATTTTTGAAGGTTTCTGGGTTCTTCTACCAGGTGATGGATACATTTTATTTTTTTTTTGATGTTTCTGGCTTCATGTTCCTGTAAGTATCTTTGAAGCAAATTCTGAAAATTAATGCTTGTTACATAGCTGTTAACCACAGAGATGTAATAAATTTTTTTGGGTGCACACTGGACCACAATGATCTTTCTCAAATTTATGTGAAAGCATGCCTCCACATCTCAGTTTTAGGATTCCCCATTTTTTATGCATGCAGTGCTTTAGGGAACCACCTATTTTATTTTGTACTCAATTATTATTGTATGTGAACATCCCCTATGCATGTTACCCCAGTATATGATTTTGATGTTTGACATTTGCTAGTGAATTGAATTTGGAAAGACCAAATAGAGATCATGTTACCACCAAATGGGGAAGTTAGTTCTGAATATGCTACCCCAGTATATGATCATGTTACCCCAGTATATGATCATGTTACCACCAAATGGGGAAGTTAGTTCTGAGAAGGGAAGAAACATCTGCATAGAATGATCCTATATTTGACATATTGTTTGTTGCTATAATGAAAAGAAAATAAATCAGACCTACTCCCTTTTAAATAGTAATGCTGCAACATGATCTGCAACTGAAATAACCACCACTTTTAGTAGTCTTCTACATTCTGTCATGACCTAGTTTTCAACTTGTGGTTTCCCCTTCAAAAGATGTGAAAGCATCTTCAGCAAGAAACCCTTTGAAGCATTGCACAACAATGATGAACCTCCCACCCTAGCATTTACTGTAGATACTAATGCATCATTATTTCCTTCATTCTAGACAGTATGTATAGTCGTTATAATTCAGCAGTAAGTCTCTAATCCCATTTGCAGATTGCCCAGAAAACTATTATGCCTTATTGTTGTATGAGCAGATATATCCTTGTCTAGAATCTTATTAAAAGTTTGAAAATTGCAATTCCATTCAGATTTCATTATTTATCTACATAATTAGCATCAGACTTGATGCAAAACTGCATCAAATGTGGATTTCTGAGAATTCCCTCACTATAATTCTCCATATTTGGGTGCATGTTTGGATTCTGGTATTAATGGATCTCACCAATGAGATGGTATATCTTTCTCCAATGATTCAGAAGAAGATGGTTCTTCTATGATTCCCTGTGTATATGCTTTTTTCCTGTATGGGACTCTCTAAGATGGTTTTCTGTTGATTTAGATGGTGAAGTAGAAGAAACATTTGGAGGTGGGAGCTCAGCATCACCTTATGATGGTGCGGTCAGGTTTGATTGCTGGCTGTTGCTTTGCTTTTTTAGCAGCTGGCCACATGCGTGATGGCCTTTGTAATGCAGATGGTAACAGTGATGGTAAGGGCAATGAAGATGCTAATGGCGAAGCATAACCAGCATCAGAACATATAATTGGTGATGCCATTGCTGATGTGTTTTGAAGTTGGAGATGGGGAGATTGTAGTTGGTTGAGCTCCTCGTCTATGAGCCGCACCAGCAGCAGTCGATGCTTCGCTAGCTCTGAGCCTACGATATGATTTTTCTAAGAAGTTTTTTGTGGAGTTGTCGGGGCTGTGGGATCTCGCCGAGGACCCGGCCTGGGATTTTTTCCAATACGGGAACCAAAATATTGTATATATTGCTTATGAGTCAATAATAAGCTTGTTTATATTTTGTCCAATATGAGTTAACAATACAGTAAAAAATTTCAATTCTATCATTATGTAATACACTTGAGTTGTATTCATTTTCATGATGCTAATAATAATCATTGAAATTGCTCCTCTTGCTGTTTATTTTCCTGCACATGAGAATGTCTATTACTATGCGAATGTGTTGTAATTTTTTCTTTTAAAGGTGGATTTAAAATTAACCCCTTTGTAGGCAAGTGAGCTGAATTGTGCATTTGATGCCACAAAGATATCCCAGAATGCTACTGCAGCTGCGAGTGGTGACCTCGTAAAGAACGTTGTTGATAGCATGTTTTCAGCGAGAGAAGTGTTGGACTTCAACTACAACAATTTAGAAGGACTGACGCAATGTAATATAATGTATTTCAGCTTTGTTCATATTATGTGACTTCAGATTAAAACAAGTGTAACGAGTTACAAAACAAGGGATACCAATATACAAATTTTCATTACCTAATAAACTATTTATATCATGTTTCATATTAGTCCTTTGCACATCGCATATCCTCTTTATGGAAGGTTCTTTATATAATACCAATACAACATCTTCAATGGCAAAATTATAGTTGCATATCTTTTCATGTGAACCAGCTCAAGGTATTTCACATTAATACAACTCCTCCACAATGTGATAATATGTGCTCCGTTCACTCATTCTCACGATTCTTTTTCGTATACTTGTACAGCTTTGCTCTGTAACTACAGCGATAAAAAATACTTCATAAGAAAATTAATGCAAATTGATGAAACATACGCCATTTATAATCTCATTGACAGAAAAACTGTTGTACTTCTAATCAGGGGCGGAGCCAAGAATTTGAGTCGCTGTGGTCGAGTTTATTATAATAAAAATAAAATCTGAAATATACAAAAATACAAATGACAACGTACCTTCACAATTGTCCTTTACGAGTCTTCATATTTTGAAATCGCTTTACAATAAGTTCATTATCAATCTTCAAAAATAAGTCTTTCTCAACGTAAACAAGAAGACTGTCATTCATCCATTCGTCGCCCATTCAGTTGCGCAATGTATCTTTCACAATACTCATTGCAGAAAACACTCTTTCCACAGTAGCAGTGGCGACAGGTAGAATTAATGCCAGTGTTAGAAGCTTATAAACCAATGGAAAAATTCTATGTTTCTTCGTTAGGACCAACTTTTGTGCAAGATCACCTAGGCCTCTCAACTCTGTGAAAGCAATGTTTGCGCGCACATCAAAAATATACGTATCAAGTTCATCACCGAGTTCGAGAATATCTAAAGTTGAAAAATCTTGTGGATAAAACTCGGCCAGTTGAAGCAATTTGCTCTTGTCGAAAGCATAAAATGAATTTTGTGGACACAAGCAAGCTATGCAAAGTAGTAACTTTGTACTGGCCACCGAGAAACGATCTTTCAACTCGTTATATTGCAAGTCAATCACAGCATAGAATAAATCAACACGATAGTGATGCAAATTTTTTATATTCGGTGGATTACGCTGTGGGCGACCACGAATATCATACCGCATAAACATATCATCCATTTTAGGAACATCAATATTATGCTTCTGACAAAAATCACAAACTTCTTTAAGAAATGAATCCCACCCATCATCTCTCAATATCTCGAGTCGTTCCTTGCAATCTTTCACCAAACCCATTGCATTGACAATATCTTGATCTTTCAATTGTAATGATTGAGACAACACATTTGAAATTCCCAAAATAATCTTCATCATGTGTAAATTGAATGCAAAATCAAATGAGTGCATCCACTTCGACAAGTTAGATGCCTCCAACTTTTGATCAGAAGAAGAAGATTTATCCGTATAAATAATTTCAAGTACTTCGCCCACAGTTTTGAACATTAAAAGTATGCTAAGCAAAGACTTATAGTGCGAACCCCATCGTGTATCACCAGGACGTTGCAGGTTAGTTTCTTGATTAAGCCCTCTCCCACTAACAATATCACCATTTTCCAATGCCTCCGCAATAAAATTTGATTGTTTTTCATGAAGGAGATCAGAGCGTTTACAAGATGCTCCAACAACATTTATCACATCAGTAACAACACGGAAAAACTCAGCAACGAGAATATTCTTCTTTGCCACGCCTACAAGAGCTAGTTGAAGTTGATGAGCAAAGCAATGTACGTAGTAAGCACACGAGTTCTCCTTCAAAATGAGTGCTTTCAAATCATTAAATTCCCCTTTCATATTACTAGCTCCATCATAACCTTGTCCTCTCAATCTAGAAATGCTCAAATTGTATCTAGAAAAAATCTCATCAATCGAAGCCTTAAGTGAGAGGGATGTGGTATTAAGAACATGTTCAATCCCAATAAAGCGCTCTTTTACATGCCCACTACTGTCTACATAACGCAAAACAACCGACATTTGCTCTTTGTTTGAAATATCACGTGATTCATCAACTAAAATCGAAAATAGTGAATCACCAATATCTTTTAAGATGACATCAATTGTTTCAACAGCACAGGCACGCACAATATCTTTCTGAATATCTGGTGATGTCAACTTGCAATTTTTAGGAGCATTTCCCAATACCACATCATTTATTGAATCATTATGACTCGCCAAGAATTGCAACTGAACAAGGAAGTTACCTGGATTGAGAGAATTTTCGGATTCATCATGGCCGCGAAAAGGTAGACCTTGTCGTAGCAAAAGGCAAACGCAATCAATTGAGGCGTTAAGACGAACACGATAATCATATCTTGCTTGTTGAGATTGCTTGTGGAAAACTGTTTCAATATGTTGTTTTTGATTCATCAATGAATCACACTTTAATCGAGCTTGGTTGTGCTCATTGCCATGTAGCCCAATGTGAACTTTAAGCCGTTCTTTGTTTTTCCAGTAAATGAATCCTTCGGTTACAAAAGCATCACCTCCAGACTATTTTCCTCTTACTGATTTAAAAAGATAACAATATTGGCAATATACAGCATCTTTGGATGTACTATACTCCAGCCATTTAAAGTCGTCAAACCACGAAGGGCAAAAACTTCTATATGCTTCGACTCCAAACTTCCTTTTCGGGAATTTAATATCCCTAGGTTGACAAGGACCTTTTAGCAAATACGCTCTTCGAACTTGATCTATAATTTTATGACTATATCGTAAAATTGGGATTCTTAATCCCGAATCGGAGGGCAATTGTGCGGCATCAAATTCTTCAATTAAAAATGAACTTGACTCACTTGAGATCTTCATCCTGACTCTATTCGAGTCCTCCACTCTATTTGGGCACTCATCGACTTTATTTGAACTCTCTCCGATTACTTGTTCTTCAACACGTTTTCTTTTGTAGAATCTCTCCATAATCCTTCAAATTTTCAATTTTAAAAATAATGAGTTTCACCAAGATAAATTATAAGATCATCCCTACCTAAACAATATACACATACATAAATCAGTAAATCACATTGGTTCAAACAACATAATAAGTATGAAAAAAAGAAAGCATGTCAATAAATTAAAATGAAGTGGAGAAGGCCAGAATGGAGCTTACGAACTGGTTTGAGGTTGAGGGAGCTTCGATTTGAAGGGTTCTCTTACGATTTGAAGGGGATTAGGGTTTCTCTCGTTTTGGGGGGATTACGATCGAAGGGGGTTAGGGTTTCAGATTTGGGGGATTTCGAGAGCGGGAGAATTGAGAGGAGCGTCGGGATCGATTAGCAAGAGAGAGAGCGTCGGATTTAGGGTTTCGATTTGGAAGTAGAGATCGTCGGATTCGGAGATAGGGTATGAGGCGATTTGGGGAGTGGGGAGAGAGAGAGAGCAGAGAAGATTTGATTGAGCGGGTTTGATAGAAGGAGGGGAGTAAGGAGAAGATAGAATGACCATTTTACCCTCAACAAAAGAGATCAGAACGGGATCTGATCTCTGCCACACGATCTGAATCAAACCAGATCCGATGGCTGGATTCTCCCGCTCAAGATAAGGACATCCGCTCACCATCTCATAATAGACTAACTCTATATATATATACGTAATATTTTTTTTTTTTTTTTTGAGTGCGGTCCTTGGACCGCACTGGTTGGCTATTGGCTCCGCCACTGCTTCTGATTTAATTTTATACCCAAACGCCTTTTATAACCTCATTATCCAATACTATTTTTTACAAAATTGCGATTTATTGGGTTTACCAAATGCCTTTTATACTCATATTTTCATAAAAAAGTTTTTAGGAAAAATTTATTACCAAACAGCTTTTACACTCATTTTCAGAAAACAGTTTTCAGAAAAAATTATTACCAAACAGCTTTTACACTCTCATTTTCAGAAAACAGTTTTCAGAAAACACATTTCAGAAAACTGTTTTCAGAAAACAGAAAACAGCAAACCAAACGCAGCCTAAGTCATTTGAGATTTGCTTGCTCATGCATTAAAGTGTTACAAATTGTATGGCTAAAAAATATTAATGACACGATGCATGGACAAATGAATTTAAAATGACTAGATTTTACATTTCAAGACTAATTTAGTCATGTTAAATAATGTGAACGATTCAGATGATTTAAATGATGGACATGCATGGAGTTCTCACGAAGCTTATCTTGATAACGGTTTTCACCCGTCCTATTCTGTTATGCACTCGGCCTTCGGACCTTCGTATCGACGATCCGAACCGTTCACATTGATCTACATGTTTAAATTAGTCTAAATATGTAAAATCAAGTCATTTAAAATTTATTTGCCTACGCATTGAAGTGTTACAGAATTATATGGCTGAATATCATTTTTTATGGCTAGCGCACAATGAAAGGTTTATCTCTCTCTCTCTATATACCCTACATTCCTATGGTCAAAAAATTAAATAAGCAAATAAAAGAAAGAAAAAAGAAAATTTGTGACAATATATCTTATTTCTATGAACTCTTGCATCATTATTTTTCATCAAGAAAAATAATTACATTCAAACAACTTTGAGACAAAAATGTGTATTGAGGTGTGACAGAGATGTTTAGGTATATCTTATTTAAACTCTTGCTTCATTATTTTTCATTAATAAAACATTATTACCTTATGACATCTTTGAGACAAATAACGGGTGCGGAGAAAGTGAAAGACCTTTTAACATTTTTGGGACAAAACATGGAGAGAGAGAGAGAGTTGCGAGTTGCGAGTATACTTGATATATGTTTCTTTTTTGATTGAAACTATTGTTATTACTATTATTATTATTATTATTATTATTTTTTTTTTTTTGAAAAGTGGCTATTGCTGGTAGAATTTATTATCACATATATATGGTTTTCAACTCCAATTTTTTTAAATAAAAATAAATGATAAGGAAAAATAAAAAAGGTAGACGAGAAGTGAACAGTTATTCAAACTAGTAATTTGCACGTGCGATGCACGTCATAATAAATATAGTTTTTTAAAATAAAAATTTAGACATAATCTGGATTTGAACTTAGAACCTCCTTTACAATAGTTATGCACGTGTATTGCACAGGTTGGTAGATTGATAAAACATTTACAAATGACACTAAGGTCTTCTCCCATTATAATATTAGAAATAGGAGTATTTCTTAGTTTTTAAAAATAGTGGGGGTATATGCCAATTTTCACATTTTAAATGGGAGCATTTGCTAAAATATCCCTTTTTTAGGGGCTGCACGTGCAGCACACGGGTATGTTTGGTGGATTTAGTTTGCTATATATTGCGCGTGTTTACTCAGTTACAAAATTAGGGTTTGTTTGTTTACAACTCCAACTCTCCCATTAAAATAGTAGAGATCTTATCTATATAAATTATGTGTTTTTCAAGGGGAAAATGGTAAAAGATAAACAAACAAAAGAGTAATGCTAGAGCCACTACCAATTTCACTACATTTCTCTTCACTACCTTAGGTGGCACACTCCAATAGGTAGGGGATGATAGAGTAGGTGGGAGAACTCTCCAATAGGAGTATGCCACCTAAAGTAGTGAAGAAAATGGTAGTGAAATTGGTAGTGGCTAAAGCATTACTCCAAACAAAACGGTAAGTAGAGTTCGAAAGGACGTTACATTAATAGTATTCAATTTTTCTGACATCTTTTTTGTTTTTTAGGAAACTTCTTTCCAGCTCAGTTTCCCTTTTTTTCTATGGAATGTAAGAGCATCCACAGTCGTTCATGTCAAATTTTGGGTATATAGCAATTTAGAAATAGAAAAAAGGGAATGTTGCTGCAGTCGTCGAAAGCTAAAATATAGCCGGACGGTAGATTATTATCCGTCCATTAAGAATAACGTTGTATAATCGTCCGTCCCATATATATATATATATATATATATATATATATATATATATATATATATATATATATATATATATATATATTTTAATCACTAGAAGACAAAAGCTAAAAAAAAAAAAAGGAAAAATTCCTGGACGGTTAATAATCCGCCTTCTAGTGTAATTGACGGATCATAATGTACCGTCCCATTTTATTTTATTTTATTTTATTTTATTTTAATCACTAGAAGACAAAAAAATAGAAAAAAAAAATTGGAAAAAATCCTGGACGGTTAATAATCTGCCTTCTAGAAAGATTGACGGATCATAATGTACCGTCCCATTTTATTTTGTTTTTTTTTTTTTTTAATCACTAGAAGACAAAAAAAAAAAAAAAAAAATGGAAAAATCCTGGACGGAATATAATCTGCCTTCTATGAAGATTGACGGATCATAATGTACCTTCCCATTTTATTTCGTTGTTTTTTTTTTTTTTTTAAAATCACTAGAAGACAAAAAAAAAAAAAAAATTGGAAAAAATCCTGGACGGAATATAATCTGCCTTCTATGAAGATTGACGGATCATAATGTACCTTCCCATTTTATTTCGTTGTTTTTTTTTTTTTTTTAATCACTAGAAGACAAAAAAAAAAAAAAAAAAATTGGAAAAAATCCTGGACGGAATATAATCCGCCTTCTAGTGTAATTGACGGATCATTATACACCGTCGGTTGACTTTTTTTTTTCCTTAGAAAACCCAGCGACGGATTATAATGTACTGTTAATCTCCTCACACGGTTAATAATCAACCGTCTGTTGAATTTTTTTTTTTTTTTTTTCCCAAAAACTGGTTAATCATTGGCTAGCGTACTTTCTGTACGAGACGGACTATTATTTGCAGTTAATTAGATCGGACGGATTATAATCTTCCGTGAGCTATATTTTCCATTTGGCCAGATCGCCTGCTATATTTGGCACGCAACTGTTCATCGTATACCCAAATTTTGGGTATTTAGACAACGACTGCAGCTCGATTTTTTCTATATTTTCCAAATTTTGGGTATATAGCAAACGACTGTGGATGCTCTAATACGGCAAAAAAAGATTAAAGAGTGAAAAAGAAGAGAGTTCTTTGTCCCTCTTTCCTCTATAAGATTCCAGAGAGAGAGAGAGGTGTTCCTTCCCTCTTTTACCTCTATATAAGCTTTGAGAGGTAGAGAGATCTCGAGAGTATGAAAAAAAAATAGAGTTCTTTGTCCCTCTTTCCTGAGAGAGAGAGAGCTTTGAGAGGCAGAGAGATCTCGAGAGTATGAAAAAGAATAGAGTTCTTTGTCCCTCTTTCCTGTGAGAGAGAGAGAGAGAGAGAGCTGCTGTATATGTCTCTCTTTGGACTGAAACTATAATTTTTACTATTATCGTTATTATAACTATTTTTATTATTACTATTATTTGAAACGTGACCATAGTTGTTACCGTATATTATCACTTAAATATGTTTTCAAGTCAATATATATATATATATATAGAAGAGAAATTAACAATTATTCAAATCTTATCTAACTATAAATTAGGTATTTTTAAGGGAAAGATGGTAAAGGTAACTATAAATTAGGTATTTTTAAGGGAAAGATGGTAAAGGAGAAACAAACAAAATGATAAGTAATGTTTAGAAGGATGTTAGATCCAGCTTTGTAGTTCGGCAGATCATAAGAGGAGATCAAATGCCGAAGTGACGAGGAAGGAAAAGAGCGACGTTGAGGAGCACAGAGTTCACCAAAAGGGTTCGTCGGTGGAAAAAGACAAGTACATGACGAGAGATGAAGAAGAACGTGAATGGATTTTGGTGAAGCATAAGAAGACGAAAGAGAGGAGAAAAGCGACGTGAGAAGCCCAAGCTGGAGCTCGTCGGAGAAGGCCAACAGAGAGTCGAGGCAGCAATGCCATAAGTGTGCCAAAAGAGGTCATTCGATTCAAAATTATACAAATGATTGGTTTTGTTAATCTTGCAAAAAGTATGGACATATATCGAAGGAGTGCTTGAAGTTGAAATCAGGCCCCAAAGAGATTGTTAAGGCAGCTAACTCGCTCAATTCACAACAGAGCTTGACACAAGAGAGCGTGGCCGGAACAAGGAAAGTGCTGAAGGCAACAGTGACTCCAACTCCATTCATGGCAGAGTTCGAAAGAAGATATAGCAATGGAGTGATGGTGAAAGCGCAGTCAGGAAACCCAACTACTCAAGATGTTGCCGATATCCTGACAGCGACGACCAAGGCGACGCCGAATTGGAACTGAGAGCCGAAACAAATTGGTGCTAATTTGTTCTTTGTTCATTGTCAAACTGAAGAGAAAACCCAAGAGGTCAAGAATTTGATTGGCTTAAAGGGGGTCGATTTCTATATCACTTTCAAACGATGGTCGCGTAGCTTTGGTGCCCTCAACACAGCTGCGATGCCTTTTGTCTGGATCAGGGTTTTCAATTTTCCTTACCACTGTTGGGTGTAGTCGGGTTTCCAAAAGTTGGTTAGAGGATTTGGAGTGCTTCTGAACATTATTAAGAATACCCAACTTCATTCTCGAAACGAGTATGCCAGACTAAAAGTAGGGATCAAGAACAAAGAAGACATCCCTTCGTTAATTCAAGTAGACTTCGAATTGGAAAGTTATGATGTTAGGGTGGAGACTGAGATGAAAAATAAGTGTTTCGTTCGGTCGAAATAGAGAGCCAGAGATCGAGGAAGATTAAAGTTCTCAGGTGCGAGAGGTGGAAGATGTAATCTGTCCATTCAATTTTTCAAACGAAGATCACAGCGGCTCATCAAAATTAAGAACCGTGACTGGATATCAGGCATCGGATGCAAAGGAGGCGAATCATAACTGTTCAATCAAAATAAACTCTCAGCTCCGCTTTCAAGGCAACTGCCATGTGGGACAGACGATGGCTATAGTTGTCGGGATGGGATTGCGAGCGTGCCAAAGTCAGGACTTGATGTGAAAGGTGTCACTATGGCAGCTAAAATGTCGGAAGCTCAAAAAAAGGGATTTTGAAAACTGGCGGAGGCGCGTCGCTCGAGGGGAGAGGTGTGGGCCATCAAGAGGGGTCTGCCATGTTGTCCATGTCAACAGATGAGTTTGAGGTGACAGTTAAAGAAGCTGTATGTGACTTTAGAGCATCTGTAGTCGTTATCTATATATCGATAATATCGATATATAGCTTAAAAAGTAGCTGCAGTCGTTTGCTATATATCGATATTATCGATAAATCGCTACAGTCGATTGCTATATATGAGAGACGAAATAGCTTTATCGATAAGTCAGCGACGGTGGTCGAAGAGCCGTCCGTTTCGTGCAAAATACTGTTGTAGGCGTCGGACGGCATTCGATATGCCGTCCGTTTCAATTTTTGCCGCCGTGGAGGAGTGGCCACGTTTCCCGGACGGCACTCGATGTGCCGTCCGTTGGGATTTCACTAAAAAACAAAAAATTGCTTAGTGTTAATTAGCTATTAATTAGATTATGTTAGTGGAAAGTTGCTGTTAAGTATAGTCTTCTTCAATTAGATTAATTAGCTGTTAAAGTATAGTGCAATTAATGCAGCTATTATGGTAGTGGGAAGTTGCTTAGTGTCGGACGGCACTTCATGTGCCGTCCTAGACATGCGGCTGCATTCACGCGTTTTTGCACTTTTGGCCTCCGACGGCATTTCGTATGCCGTCCCTTAATATTAAATAGTTGTTTGCTATAATATACCTTACGACGAGTGCAGCGGAATCGTAATATCTATTTCTATTTATCGATATATGGATAAATTTATAGAAAACGACTACAGATGCTCTTATAAAGTCGACTAGGTTTGGAAGTTTGAGTTTGAGCCGCAAGAGCGGGCCTCATAGTCCAGTGGGTATAAATGATCATGAGATTATCGTACAAAGTAATGAAAATTTGGCCAAGGGCAATGACCTAAGAGCATCCACAGTCGTTTGCTATATACCCAAAATTTGAAAAATATAGAAAAAATCGAGCTGCAGTCGTTGTCTAAATACCCAAAATTTGGGTATACGATGAACAGTTGCGTGCCAAATATAGTAGGCGGAATGGCCAAATGCAAAATATAGCTAACGCCACATTATACTCCGTCCGATCTAATTAACGGAGGATAATATGCCGTCCCGTACAAAAGTACTGAACCCAAATGATTAAGAAGCTTTTGAAAAAGAAAAAAAAAAAAAAGGTCAACCAACGGCGTATTATACACCGTCCAAGGAGATTGACGTTTGATTATATCCCGTCCAAACCAATTTAAAAAAAAAAAAAAATCAAAAAACGACGCAATTGGCCGACGGGGGATTATACACCGTCATTTGAAATTGACGGCATATAATCTCCCGTCCCAGGCCACTTTTCTCATTTTTTTTATTTTTTTTTATTTTTTTGTCTTTTAGTGCATTAAAAAAATAAAAAAAATTAAAGTCAGTACACATCATTTGAAAATGACGGATCATAATCTTCCGTCCCTGCTCTAATGTGTTTTATTTTTTATTTTTTAATTTTTTGTCTTCTAGTGCATAAAAAAAAAAAAAAATTTAAAAAAAATTTGGAACGGACGATTATACTCCGTCATTCTTAATGGACGGATAATAATCTTCCGTCCGGCTATATTTTAGCTTTCAACGACTGCGGCAACATTCCTTTTTTCCTATTTCTCAATTGCTATTTACCCAAAATTTGGCTTCAACGACTGTGGATGCTCTAACACACCAACTGGGATTAGTAGACACAAGCCTGGATTCGATAGATTCGGGGGGAGATCAGGAGCAACATCTCTTGAGTGGAGCGGTAAAAGAGTATAGTCGGGAGGAAAATATAGGTAGTGAATTCACAGATGAGGGTACCTGCTTACAAGATGGAAGGATAGGAGCCTTAGACGGAGTTGGGACAACAAACGAGTATTAGAAACAGAGATCGATGCTTGGGGGAAACATGAGACTGAGTTGATAGGAGGTGGGGGAAGTGGAAGCGTCAATAAGAAAACAATGGAATACCAAACAAAGAGCAAACAACAGCAGGATAAGTGGGGAGCTCAGGGTCCGAGTGAGGAGAATCTAATCAAATCTGTGTCAAGGGGCAAGCATCCTGCTTCTACAGTTCTAGCTACGGAGGTACGTCAGATGGTTTCTTATTTATTTTGAATTTCCTCAACGATGATTCACTTATTTATTATGCAAGTCTTTACAGTCTAGCCAAGGTTCCAAATTGAGCCGAACAACTAAAACAAGTGAACATCATTAGAGGAGTGACCAAGCTAGTAGGCTTATAACTTACCCAGCTTGTGGGAGTATAGAGTTTAGGTGTCTATTAAAATTGTTTTAATGTTATACATCTTTTGGACTGTCAGAGGGATGAGACAAAACTCTAAGATTAGATTGATTAATGAGACTATTTGGGAGAGCAAACCTAGTATTTGCACCTTCCAAGATACTAGGATTGAAAATCCGAGTAGCGTCGACTTTCAATGTCTTAGGAGTTTCGGGAATTTCGATTGGAGTTTCAAATCGGCTATTGGGATGTTAGGAGGGATTTCTATTGGCGTAGATCCGGGTTCATTTGAGATCTTGGAGGATTTTTTAGGTGCCTTTTCGGTATTTATTAGAATTAGGCATAAGCGTGACGATTGGGAGCAGGTGGTGACTTCAATTTACAGTCCATACGACTCTAGACGTCATGGTTATTTGTGGGACGAAATTATGCATATTAGATCCCAATGGGCGGGTCCATGGGTGATGGAGGAGATTTCAATATTACGAGATTTCGGTCGATCATAGAGGAAGAGGAGCGAGTCAATTCAATAGAGATAATTTCAATTCAACTATCGACGAATTAGAACTCATGGAAGTTGAGCTGGCAGATAGGAGATATACCTGGACGAATATGCAGAATAACCCTACTCTAGCGAAACTGGATAGGATCCTAGTGTCCACAGATTGTGTAACGCCCCGAATTCCAAATAAGGCCGAATTCGAGATTTCACAGGATCTATACTTCACTTCATACAATTTTACAAGAAATTTAAAACTTTTTCGATAACATCAGAGTTTAAATATAACTTTGTTTACACAGCGGAAGAATACAATGAAATACAACAATGAGAATGATATACAATTTATACATCTTTAACAAATAATAATTCAACAGCATCGAAATCAACTTTACTCCTCGAATATGTCCATTTCCCGTATAATAAACTGTGGGCACGTCAATTGATTACAACCTACGAAATGTTATACACGGCTATCCTCTCTATGCCGGGAATAGTATAACGATCTCATTACTTTAACAAACCACAAGAATTTAATGAACAATAAAGTGTCAAAAGTAATTATTCTAAACATATAAGTGTATGTCATGCCTTAATGCCTAATGCACACAATTTTATACTAGGATGACACTAATGCACACTTGTTCGGATTCTATGCATCCCATACTACATAGGTCCGAGGGCAAGCGCCTACGTACTCCACAATAAAGGGTTCGATCCCTCGCCATGAAACTACCCAGTAATAAGACAAGGTTTAGATCATTCCACAAATTTGAATTCCAGCCCCGGAGTCCACTGCTGACTGTTATCACAGATCCCACATTGTGTGAATCATCCCGCAAGTGCCCCTCTAGTCCCGGTATACGCATATATATTGGAGTACGGCAAAACAAAAACGATCCTCCCGATTACTCAAGATCCCGGAATCCATCGCTGACCCGCCTCATAATCCCGGATTTAAATATAAAAGCCCGTCTCCCACGGAGCAACCACAGTCCGCTGACTGGGTCTATAGCCATGAAAATCCACCGCCGACTATATAGAGCAATCCACTTACGTTTGCCCAGGTTAACTACATCTTCACTTAAGTGTCTAGCTATTTAGTCAAGACATGAATAAATTTCCAAGCCTAGAATTAGTCTTACCTCTTACCGGTCTTAATCATAAATTCCATATCTCAAAATTATATCTCAATTCTTCTCATTTCAACATTGCCGGTAACGAGGTTTTACTAACTCCAAAACTCAACAATTCATGCACAAGAATCACGGGTACACATACCCTTAATAATCAATGTCTTAAACTTGTTATTCTCATGTCTCTAACTTATCCATAATTTGTTCCATGTCTCATTTAACATCATTCATGATTCTCTTTTTCGTTCATAATTCATTCATGAAACAACAACAATAACAATTTCATTTACAAATTTTTAACTCATGAAATATCTCCCAAATAATCAAATACAATATCTTCAAGAGAAAATAATTCACATAATATATTTCTTTTATTCTTCAAAGGAAAATCATACCTTTCTATTACCAAATCTTCAATCCTTACTTACTTTCTATCTCAAATTTTTCTTTTTAAACTCTTAATTTTTTAATGGAAAATTCTGAAACTACTTTTAGTAAGTTTTAAACCTTTTTATAGAAATAATAAGATTTTCCTCAATTTTATAGTTGCATTAGAACTTATCAAAAACATTTATAAACCAAAAAAATAAAAACAAGGGATCCCTGGGTTACAAGAATCACGGGTACACCTACCCTTAATAATCAATGTCTTAAACTTGTTATTCTCATGTCTCTAACTTATCCATAATTTGTTCAATGTCTCATTTAACATCATTCATGATTCTCTTTTTCGTTCATAATTCATTCATGAAACAACAACAATAACAATTTCATTTACAAATTTTTAACTCATGAAATATCTTCCAAATAATCAAATACAATATCTTCAAGAGAAAATAATTCACATAATATATTTCTTTTACTCTTCAAAGGAAAATCATACCTTTCTATTAACAAATCTTCAATCCTTACTTACTTTCTATCTCAAAATTTTCTTTTTAAACTCTTAATTTTTTAATGAAAAATTCTGAAACTACTTTTAGTAAGTTTTAAACCTTTTTATAGAAATAATAAGATTTTCCTCAATTTTATAGTTGCATTAGAACTTATTAAAACATTTATAAACCAAAAAAATAAAAAGAAGGGATCCCTGGGTTTCGAACCCGTGAATTCATGATTCTCTTTTTCGTTCATAATTCATTCATGAATCAACAACAATAACAATTTCATTTACAAATTTTTAACTCATGAAATATCTCCCAAATAATCAAATACAATCTCTTCAAGAGAAAATAATTCACAAAATATGTTTCTTTTACTCTTCAAAGGAAAATCATACCTTTCTATTAACAAATCTTCAATCCTTACTTTCTATCTCAAATTTTTCTTTTTAAACTCATAATTTTTTAATGGAAAATTCTGAAACTACTTTTAGTAAGTTTTAAACCTTTTTATAGAAATAATAAGATTTTCCTCAATTTTATAGTTGCATTAGAACTTATCAAAAACATTTATAAACCAAAAAAATAAAAAGAAGGGATGCTTGGGTTTCGAACCCGTGAATTCATGATTCTCTTTTTCGTTCATAATTCATTCATGAATCAACAACAATAACAATTTCATTTACAAATTTTTAACTCATGAAATATCTCCCAAATAATCAAATACAATCTCTTCAAGAGAAAATAATTCACATAATATATTTCTTTTACTCTTCAAAGGAAAATCATACCTTTCTATTAACAAATCTTCAATCCTTACTTACTTTCTATCTCAAATTTTTCTTTTTAAACTCTTAATTTTTTAATGGAAAATTCTGAAACTACTTTTAGTAAGTTTTAAACCTTTTTATAGAAATAATAAGATTTTCCTCAATTTTATAGTTGCATTAGAACTTATCAAAAACATTTATAAACCAAAAAAATAAAAAGAAGGGATTGGGTTTCAAACCCGTGAGGGTATAGTCAGCACCCAAGTCCACCCCTTTACACCACTAAGTCCATTTGGACTTGATGTTTAATCTTCTCACCAAATTTCCTTTATACTAAATTCTCGGGTTGTGATTTAATTAAAACAAAAATATAAAAAAAAGTTGTGGATCGCCAGTTTCGAACCCACGACCTACCGACCCACAATTGCAAGGCCAGACCACTAGGCCAACTACGCTCATCAATGTAAAATCTATTCATATGCTTTTGTTCATTTTGTTCAGAAATCGATTCTCTTTTACAAAACTTGTTTATCCAAAATTAATCCATTCTTCTTAGAATATTGAAACACAAGTCTCTTTTGGACTGAGATAAATATTAAAATAGCAATTCAAAGTTCAAACTTATTTTTAGAAATTTACCTTCACTTTAAAATAATTTTCCGTTCCTTTTGCATACGAATTTTCATCTTTTTCCCAAGTTTCGAAACTAAAAATCATGTTTAGTAAAACTAGTTCATATACTCTATTATACTAGTTACATTTTTGTGATAAAACAAGCATGTCTCTTAATAAGTCATGAATATCTCAAAGAATATCCCTCATGCAAAAATTGTATTTTTAACTTATGTCGACATAAAGAATTATCTTTTCTTCTTTTCTTTTTCTTTCTTAATTATCATGTCGAAATATATCATTCTTAAACAAATTCTAAAAGAAAGTTACACATTCAACAAAACATACAAATTTGCAACATTCATATGTTTTATTTCTTAGTTAAACTCTCTTTTAAAAATTTTGCATGGTAACAATTTGTTCATTGATTCTTAACATAACCATTGCATATTATGCTAGCATTGATTCTATATATATCTCATTATACTACTCATTTTTAACTAATTAGCATGCAAGTCCTACTTTAGAAAGAAAAGAGATCACCCACTAACATGATATTGATCTATTTACTAACATAGAATCTTTCATTACAACCAATGCATAGATTTGTTCTAACTTATCATATAAAATATAATACTCATTTACTATCACTAGCATGCAGAGTTCTAAAATTAGAAAGTATGAGAACACCCACCTTAATTTGGAAATTGAAAACTACAAAAGAAAAGGGGCTCCTTCTTGCTCCTAGCCTCACAAGCACTTCTTGCTCCTAGCAAAGCTTCCTCTCCTAGCTATGACTTTTCCTCCTAGCACTTTCTCCAAGCACAAAACTCTCTTCTCTCTTTCTTTTCTTTTTCTCTTATTTCTTGACTTGCTTTTGGTGTGAAGGATGAGAAGAAATAGGGTGCTATTTATAGGTCTAGGCTAGGGTCTCATTTGTAAATTTTTACCCTAATAATTTCTTATTTTAATTCTCACCTCTTCACTTTCTTAACTTCCCAAAACCCCCAACCTCTCATCTCCCCACCTCTTCAAAACTCTAACTCCTAAAACTCTCCATCACTTTAAAACCTTAACTCTCAACTCTCCATCTCCCCCACATCATCAAGAAGCAATAGCATCTTCTGATGCTTCTTCTTACCGTGGGCCCCCCAGTCAAACCAAACCAACACTAGCACTTAGTGCTTTCTCTTCTAAATCCCGGGCGGGCCCTATGGTCATCGCCACGTCAACCATTGTTGACTGAAATCAAAGCAGCATCTTTGCTGCTTTACTTACACCGTGGGCCCCCTCCCCCTCCTTTGCAACCCGGCCAAGTCTACACTTGTGCATATGCACATGCACACTCACAAATCTTAATCCAATTTGTATAGCTCTAAATTGTATACTAAAAGTTTGTAACTTGTCCTGTTTCAACTTAAATTTGGGTTATAATTAGTGGGCTTGAATTATGGGCTTTCATTTTTTAATCAACTAGTTAATTTATCTTATGGGCTCTCTTTCTAATCAAATAATTAATTAGTCTATTGGGCTAGAGTTTATTTTTAGGTCCATGGGTTAAAAGAAGTCTAATTAAAACTTTATGCATGCTAAAATAGATAAATGAGAATAAAAATAAAGATGGAGAAATCAGTACGTGCATCATACATGCAAATATTATTTTAATCAAAATAAGGGAAATGCATAGATAGACGAAAATCAAAAAGCGTAATGAAAATACGTTTCAAATATTACTAGTAACGGTACAAATATACGTGCATAACACACGAGGGCAAAATTGTCATTTCCAATTTTGCGGGGTGTTACAGATTGGGAAGAAGTGTGTCCTATAGCAAATGTCAAATCTATTACAACATTTACGTCCGACCACGTGCCGCTTGTACTAGACTCGGGATGGAGTTCTACATCGGTTCGCCATCCTTTTAGGTTTGAGAAAGTATGAACACTCGACAGTAACATTCGTACGAACATTGAGGACTCATGGAACGTTGGAACCAGGGAGGAGTCTGCGGTGGGAATTTGGATGGAAAAAACAAGAAGACTTCGTAAGAGGTTAAAAGAGTGGGCTATGCAAGAATTTGGCCAAATTAGAAGAAGAAAAGAAGAGTTGGGTAATAGAGCGAAGGAGTAAGAAATGGTTCAGGAGTAAAGGGACCTCCTGGGGCCAGAGAGGGAGGAATTAACAAAGTCTAGAGTAGAGATTCAACACATAGGAGACATGGAAGAAAAGTATTGGAGACAGCGGTCGAGGGTGCAGTGGTTAAAAGAAAGGGATGCGAACACGAAATTCTTCCATAAGATGGCGAACGGGAGAAGAAGAGAGAATTCAATTAATGGATTGGTTGTAAGGGGAGTATGGAATGAGAATGAGAAGGAAATTAGGCAACATATAGATGAAAAGTTTAAGGACCACCTGGGAACGAGGAAGGTTGATAGGTGTAAGATGATACCAGAGATGTGGAACGCTTCAAGGATAGATGGAAGCGATGGAATAGAGGACGACTTTTCGGAGGAATAAGTGCGCGATGGAATAGAGAACGACTTTTCGGAGGAATAAGTGCTTCTCGCTACCATGACTAGGGCAGGATAAGGCTCCTGGGCCAGATGGGTTGCCCATATTATTTTATGGGTATTACTGGAAAAATTTCAAGAAAGATTTGATGAATATATTTCAGGAACTATTTGACAGGACAGCTGATATTGACAGAATTAACTACGCGAATATCATTGTAATACCTAAGAAGCAAGAGGTTGCAACAGTGGACGATTTCAGACCTATCAGTCTGTTGAATGGATCTTTCAAGATCATCACAAAGGTATTGGCATAGAGACTGGCACCACACTTGAACGATGTGGTGGGAGAGTCCCAAAGCGGGTTCATTAGAGGAAAGGACATTATGGATAGTATTTCTTCAGCACATGAGGTGGTGTACAAGGGTAACAAGGAGAAGGCGGATGGCTTCTTACTGAAGTTAGACTTTCAAAAGACTTATGATACGGTGTAATGAGACTTTATAGAAGAGGCATTGGTACTCAAAGGTTTTGGGTGCAGGTGGAGGAAATGGATCATGACGTGCATCAGAGGAGGAAAATCATTTGTCCACGTCAATGGGATCTCAGGGAAGGAAATCAGGTGTCGTAAAGGACTTAGGCAAGGGGACCCTTTGTCATCATTGCTATTTACCATCGTTGAGGATGGTCTGGCAGAAATGATCAAGAGAGGTAGACAGCTGAACTCAATCATTGGAATTAGGATTAAAGGAGTTCCAGACTCTATCTCTATACTACAATATGCTGACGATAGACTAATGTTCAGCGTGACAAATGTAAAGGAAATTATCGCTATCAGTTTGGTTTTAAGGTGCTTCGAGGCGTGGGCAGGTTTGAAGGTGAATCTAAACAAAAGTTGCATTCAACTGATTAGCGAAAATCTATCCATCCCGATCGACACTATCAAAGGGTATTTTGGATGCGGGATAGGTGAGTTTTCTCTTATGTACTTGGGAGCTCCTGTAACGCCCCGGATCTCCCAATACCGGATATCCGTGACACAACCAGAATCTTTGCCTTCAAATGCATCTCAACACAGTAAATAATATGAAAATTTAAACACTTTTATTGCCTTTAGAGTTATTACATCAATAATTACAATATCAAAATGTCCTTGAACAAGGAATACAAATTACATAACTTATTACAACTGATCACAAGAATATTCAGGCTCCTCTGGCAAGCTGTCAGTTGTCTTCCAGATTAGCAATCGATTAGTCATTGCTGATAACTCTGCTGAGTGGTCTATCTGCTTCTCTGGGACTTGCCCCTCGGCTTGAGCCTTCTGCTGCGCGACACTGATATTTCTGCCCCATTCAAATGGTAGGCACGTACTGCCATCCCCCTTGGATGCCCTGCTGATCTTGGGCTCTCCCGCACTCGTGACCTGATATTGATGTACCTAAAATGTGGGGTACGTCAGTAATTCTACTGACGCAATGCTGATAAGAAAACAGCGATCTCCAAACTGGCAACCACAAACCATCTTGAATGAAAAGGAAAACATGCATCCTAATTTTCTGGTGTTCGTGTATGCCTTGGTCTAACAACTAATGCGCTGATCACCTGCCTTATTGCAATACAAGCAACCTTGGGACTCTGGATACGCATGCATCCCATACTACATACGTTCCAGGCCAAAACATGACATGGTCTAATCTAATGCACGAAACAAGAATGCACACGATGTACTTACTCTAATGCGATTCGTTGGGAACGCATGCATCCCATACTGCATACCTTCCCAAAATCAACTTCGATGGAAATGTATGCATCCCATACTACATACTTTCCAAAGAGTTCGTTTTCCTGAATATAGGGTTCAATCCCTTGTCATGCAATGCATTCTAAATTGGTCCACTTCCTGTTCCTGATAGTATGACATGGTTGAGGAGATAAATAACATAAATGCTTCGGGGCGCTGCCCGTTGTCACCAATCATCGTTGCCTCAGACCCTCTTTGAAAGCCGTGACGAACTTAAGATATGCGGTCCCACCGCTCTGCAGTCAACGGTCCCACCGTCCTGCAGTCAACAGCTGTGACGAACTTAAAGATATACCGCAGCATACCTAAAGCGTCGTATCCCATACGACCCGTTCGTGTCCACTAGCATGTGCCCGGATCCCATCCGTCCTTACCACGGTACCTCAGGAATCAACAGTGCAAGATACGTGCAGCAGCACGTATCCCTAATGACAGAAAGAGACCACCCCATAGTATTGCCACCTACCGCTAATTCTCAGAACGAGTTGGATTATAGGGGATCACCCCTAACACCAATTCGGTCTTCTGCAAAAATAAAGAAAACCTAATCAATGCATTTACTGAAAATAAGTTGTTACCCAAATCACACCCGGTATCGATCAATAATGTCGACCCTGTCCGGTCTGTCAACCAATAATCATTACAGGAGTCACCTCCACTGATTCCCCATACCTTCACCGATCAGCGACCAAATAATCCCGGCCCGTGACCCTCAGCGAGTAGTCCAACGGTATCCCAAGGATGCAATACAATTTAAATGAAGGTAAGCACACACATAACCATCAATTCCTGACCATTGACAGACTCGAACATTGAGACACCAAACATAATCGACCAGAGCTATATCTCAACTCACTCATGTCCACCACGAGTATTAAGCACAGGAACTTATCCAAGTTCCAAATGAATTGCTAAAACATCATTAAAACCCGATAGCTCAAGATCACCCTACGCCGAGGGTTCCTCATCAATTGTCCGATAAAATACTTCAAGAAATAGCAGTAGCTGTGACCCAAGCTACGCTCATCGAAATTTAACACAATCAGACTTCTAGAAGGGTAGGGAGATCCATTGCAATCTCCCAGTGGGCGACTCTCTCAAATATTTAAGAGCTCAAGTCCCCAAGCTAACTTAATCTTGAAGTCAATCTTAACAACAGACGCCAACTTACAACAACCACAACTTCCAGCACGCGTCTCGGATTTGCTTGACACCACCCATTCTGAAACTCTAAGACTCTGGTCTACAACTCTCTAGCTAACCATTTCCTCGAATTCAATCATCTTGGCACCCAAATA
This sequence comes from Hemerocallis citrina, assembly GCA_017893485.1. NCBI lineage: Eukaryota > Viridiplantae > Streptophyta > Magnoliopsida > Asparagales > Asphodelaceae > Hemerocallis > Hemerocallis citrina. The sequence continues at coordinate 393,593,155 of CM030359.1, forward strand.
ACCCATATATATATTCTTAGCAGTATATTCCTTCTTGCACTTTCTGCACCGCCCCAATGTTATAGAAGTCGCTCACTCATCAGAATTGCTCGACCCCGGGTCCTATGGAAGGCTGGGAGTGTCTACTTAACTTTCTAGTTGGACACGTCCTCAGATTCAATCCTTAGGGTCCTCAAAGATACCCATTTCCATTGGGGGCATAACAAGGGAAAAGTTGATTTCTCAAGCAACCATTTCCTTAACAAGGCCCAAATCTGTCCCAACTTCGGAGAATCATAACTTCCAACCCTTAACTGAGAATTAAAAAATTCCAATTGGGTTAGGAAGCTGTGATTCCTTGCTGCAAATCTCTAGTCGGCTAATCGCCCAAATTCTTAACAGATAATTCTAGAACTATTCATCCCCACGAACTAGACAACTTGCACTAGGCTGAACATAGCCTACTTCGAAATTCGATAATAAATCAACCTCGAGTCTAAAGCTCATGAAATTTGAGATTCTCAATCTCCACATATACCATTTCATCGTGTCCAAAATTTACGTTCAAATTCGTTTCACACAAAGATCTATGACTCCTCAAACATAGCAATATTTTCAGCTGTTCTTTTTCAGCTGGGTATTTACTGCCCCACACTAATCACTTTTGAAACCTCATCAAATGATCTCTAAAAAATCCAAAATTTAAGATTCATCAAGTATACTCATATCCCAAGCTACACCCAAAATTTCGTATCAAAATAATATACGTACACGAAGTTATGGCTTTTTGAACTTCAGCCCAAAGCACAGTCAGCTTCAGCCGACACCTACGGACCAGTCGTATTCTACTATTTTTTTGAGGCATCAAACGACCTCGGAAAATTACGAAATTTAAGAATATAGTTGTAGACATATACAAAAGCGTCCACAAAAATTTTTAACTCAAAATGCCCTTTCATTTCCGAGATATAAAATCGGAAAGACACCCAAAAATCATCACAGCCAGCAGCCATTCTGGCTGCTTACTGTCCGGACTTGGACCCGCTGTTTGGGCTACTAAAATGCATCCAAATATTACGAAAAAAATCATGGATACTCTACATACATAGAAGAACAATACCCGAGAATTTTAGCCCAAGATTCCAAACCGTTTGGGCTTAAGAAATTCCCCAATATACCCTCACAATCATGCTACTTAATCAAACTCATAAAAAGTTATTCTCTACCATACAATTTATCTTTTCCTAACACTAATACTCAATCATGGTAACCAAATCATGTCTACCACTACTACACATCCATTCATACCAAAACAAAAATAAATACAAGAGTTCAAAAGATCACCCACTTGAAGTTTTGCAAAAGAATCTCCTTGTAGCTTTTCTCCTAGCTTGCTTGCTTGCTTGCCTTGCTCTTTGTATTTGTGTAGCTTGGCCCAACACCTTCTCCTATACTTCTTCTTCTCCTTCTCTACTACTCCTTCTACTATAGTAGACTTCTTCCCTTTTCTTACATATACATATATATTTTTTGAACAAGGAATGGAGAAGCTTAGGAGGAGAAATGAAATGGAGTTGAAAAATGGAGTGAGGTGAGAATGGGAGGGGTTATAAGGGCCGGCCAAGGAGGGGTGGGTGTGGGGTGGATAGGGGTGAGGTGTATGGATGAGATGGAGAGTAGAATGGGTGAAAGAATGAAGGGTAGATTGGGTGCCAACACATCAAGCAAGGAAGCTTCTTGGAAACTTCCTTGAAGCTTCCTAGGAAATTTCCTATCTAAGGTCAACTCTTCACATGGTGAATTAATCCCACCATTGGATCTCATCAAGATCCAAGCCATGATGTGATGCTAGGGTTCCTAACCCTAGGTTAAGTCAAGGAATCCTAGGTCACCATATTCCTATTCTAACCCTAGTGCACAAACTCATACCACATTCACTTCAAGCATTAGCTTAATTGAAAATAACCAATATATATATATTAAAATCCTATAAAATACATGTTTTATGGAAATTATAATTTCCTCCCACAAATTGTCTGGTCAAAATAATCGGGACAAAACCACAGTTTAATCGAGACGATATTCCGAGTTTACCTCATCGGATTCAGAACAGCTCGTATGTCTGAAATCTCTCAATTTAACTAATAATTTCTTCGGGAAATATGTAATCGTGTGCAATACTCAGACGTGCACGGATTATAGTACAAAATAGTCATATGCTATTTTGCGGGGTATTACAGCTCCGATAAGACCGGGGGTGTTGAGAAGAGAGGACTGGAATCCATTGATAGAGAAAATATAGAGAAAACTATCTAGATGGAAAGGTCGTTTCCTATCACTTGGGGAAGAATTACGATGCTTAATTCTGTATTAAGCTTCTTGTTGCTATATCTGATGTCTATTTACAAATTGCCAAGATGGGTTATCAACAAAGTAGACAAGTGCAGAAGAAGATTCTTGTGGAAGGGTGCGGATGAAGCCAACAAAAGTCTTCATCTTGTGAGGTGGGGTAGGGTTTGTAAGAAGAAAGAATTTGATGGTCTAGGAATCATGAATTTAAGAGATATGGATAAAGCCTTACTGAGTTAGTGGTGGTGGAAGATGAGGAAGAGACGTAATAATTGGTGGTGTAAATCCTTCGATGGCTATCGGGCGAGAAAGAAATTTAGATTCAGAGAGAGGAGTGCTTATGGGAAAGCTTCAGTATTATGGAAAGGGGTGGCGAAAGTGGGGAAAATGTTCAATGCTAATACGACTTGTAGGATCGCTAACAGGAGAAATACTAGATTTTGGAAGGACAGATGGTGTGGGGAGAGTACTCTCTTAAGCCTATTTCCGGAAGCGGCAGCGGCTACGTTTAACACGGATACGGTAGTGGCAGACGTTTGGATAGAAACAGTACTCTGAGACTTGAAGTGGAGGAGATATTGTCGGAGGAGAGCACTTAGGAACTACAAAATCTGAACAACTTTGTAAGGTCAGAAGGAAGGTATACAAATGAGTCCGAGGACGAGAGATGTTGGAAACTAGACCCCTTACTCACCTTTACAGTCAGGTCTATGTACAAGTGGATCAACGACGGGGGGATAAGATGTAAAGACGCAAGCACTATATGGAACACCAAAGCGCCACTAAAAGTGGGAGTATTTCTTTGGCTTGTGAAGAATGACGCGATTTTATCAAAGACAAATCTACAAAAGAGGGGTCTACTTCCCAATGCTAGGTGCTTGAGATGCAACAACATAAATGAAGATGGTAACCATTTATTATTTACTTGTCCTAGAGCGAGACTTACTTGGGAGGTAGTGTGTTTAGGCTTTGGGGGAGTAGCATGCCCTTCATCGGTTTCAGAGGTCTTTCAACACTAGAAGGTTACTGTTAGAAATGAGGATAGAGTAGCTTGGGATATATCTATAGCTGCGACACTGTGGGAACTTTGGCTTGACCGTAATGAGTTGTGTTTTAGAAATGTCAATAATAGATTTCCTGTAATAATGCATAATGTTTTTTCTTATATTCTTGCATGGGCAGGTCAAGCAGGGGCCAAGAAGAGGCTTCGTTTAGAGGAGTAGTAGGAATCAGCAGTTGATGGAGTCTCGAGCAGACTGAGATGCTTTGGAACACTACTGTATCTTATTGCCATGCGCCTAGCTTTAGATTATTTTGATGTTATCCGCAATGTTGAGGATGACTAGACTTACTTTCTATGTAATCGCTTTGTAATATGTTCTACTTGTTTCATTAATTTTCATTAATGAAGTGATGACGGGTCATCTTTGTTATATAAAAAAAGGACAGTAGTATTTAATTTTTCTGACATCTTCTTGTTTTTTCTTTGCGAGGAGACTGCTTTTCAGCTCATATCCTCGCCTTTCTATGTAATGTGATACAACAGAGAGAGATTAGAGAGAGAAAAAGAAGAGAGTTCTTTCTGAGTTAACCATATCAACTGGCCCACTTTTAGAAAACATTTAGCCAAACGACCCACTTTCAAAAAGATTTAGCCAAATGACCCACTTTTATAAAATATTTAACTAACTAACCCTTTTTATTATAATAACCTAAAAACAAAACTTTCTATATAACCCTACTTTACAAATTATAAACTATAATCCTTATAAAAGCTGGATATATCACAAAAAATAAAGAAACTCAAATTAAAAAATCTTTCAAAATTTAAAATTAGATAAATTGACAGAAGATTAACAGAAAGGAAGCATATTGCTAGTAAAGAAATATTAGAATATTTGTTACTAACAAGAAAAGTAACTAATCAACTACCTAAAGAAATACAAAAAGAGATAGTATACAAAGTTTTAGACTGCAGAAACAAAGAAGTAAGTTGGTATTACCAACACCTACTAGCATACAAAATAAGAGGTTAAGTATGACCAACGAAGCAGTTATATTAAATCCTAACATAAACTCAGAAATTTATATGATAAACATACAAGAGTTGGAAGAAGATTACAATGGTCCTGAAATTGTAAGAGATATAAGAAAAGATTTAAGAATCATAAATAAAAATATAAAAGAATTAGGTAGATATATAACTGACTACCTAGAAGAAGAATCAGGCATAACGGAAGAAGGTATGAAAGAGTTAGAAGCCATAACAAAACTTAATATAAATATCTTAGAAATAGAAGATTTAATGGCAAATCCTAATCCAGAAGAGGTAGAAGAAGCCTTGAAAAATCTAGATATAACAAATGAAGAAATAAAAATGGACCAAAATAAAATTATTGCTAAACCTTCAGAAATTCCAAATGACATGTACGAAATATTAAGGCCACCACCTAACAAAAAAACTTACCAATTACCATGGAAATGGCACAACACAAAAAGAAGAATGCAGCTAGAAAAAGATAAAGAAAAGGAAACCCCAAAATATGAACCTACGGAACACTACAAAAAAGGAGTAGCAGGGAATGGAGAATGGTTAGACTTAGATTGCATAAAAGACGTAGATAGGACAATTGAAGAATGGGTAAAAGCTCCACTAATAGTAGGGTTTAGGCAAAACCTCAACAGAGACGCATTTGAGAAATTTATAGATGCCACCTTTATGGAAGTAGTAGCAAAATGGTGGAATGAGCTAGAGAAAGAAGAGACAAATACTATAAGAAAATCCAGACCAATTGATGATAGAGGAACTGAAGAAAGCTCAACACAACGAACCTTAAGTCTAAAAGAAATAATTATAAATTACGAAAAAGCAATAAGAACAGAATTCAGTGTATACGATAAGGGAGAAAAACACACTATATGTAAAAAGAACCAAACAAGATGGAGACTAGGTAACTTAGAAATATGCGACATGTGTTATTTCAACAACTATGCTTGTGAATTCCGAGAATATTTTTAAGATAATTATTACACAAAAAAAGAACGGAGTCCAATTTTGGACCCATTCTTTCTAAAACTACCTGATCCATGGAGTATAAATCTATATAGTGCATACATATGTAAGAAAGCAAAATCAGAAGTAGACACTTAAGGGTATAGAACGCAATTCGTAAAATATTATAGGGACAAAGTATGCCAAGATGCTAGAGCAACAATGAAATATTATAGAATATATAAACAAAGAATTTGTTGTGAGGATGCAAGGTCGGATCATTGGGGATGCAATAATAACTATAAATATATGAAGAAAAATAATCACAAATTCCAAAAATATAAACCAAAATATAGAAAAAAATTTAAGAGATACAAAAAACCTTATAAGAAATACTTTAGAAAAATGAATAAGAATAAAAAAGGCAGTATACGAAAAACCCTAAAAAATGTAATTGTTACATATGTGGGGAGGTAGGATATATATAACCAAATTGTCCTAAAAGAATGAAAAAAAAAAATGTAAAATACGTAGAAGAAATTGAAGAAATGAATAACATAAATTACGAATCCATAGAATATGATGAAGAATGGTCAGGAATAAGTGAAGATGAAGAAATAATGGTAATGGAAGAAGATAATGGAAGTAGTGAAGGTGAAACAGAAGAATGTGAAATAAACATAATGACAGAAATAACAGAAATAGGAGAACCTTTAGAAAGAGAAGAAAATAATGAAAAAGTAAGGGAAAGAATGTGCTTTGACATACAAAAATATGATAAAATAAGAGAGACCAAATTAGATATAAATCCAAAAGAAAATTTTAAACTACCAATATTCGAAAGAAAGAAAAGTACCATCATAATAGCTAAGAAATAATGAACAACCTATAGACATAGAACAAGCACAAGGAAAAACCATAATTCCGTTAATAACCAAAAGAATAATAAGACAAGAAATGAAAAAAATAAATGAAAAAACCAGAAAAATATTAAGACACATACATTTAGGAGCTGTACAAATAATAATAAAAGCCTATTTTAAGGAAGGGATAAATACACCCCTCAAAATATACCTAATGGATGATAAGATAATATCAAGTACACAAGATGCGTTAATAGGAATAGTACAAGGAAACCTAATGTACCAAAAGATGAAGTTTACAATAAAACCTAATTTCTCTATAAGCATGGCAGAAGAAAATAAAGATAAAAGTCTAGTCATATATCATAGGTTATCAGGAATAGAAATGATAGAAAAAAGCAAAGTTATGAGCATACAAATAAGAAATATTTATGCTTTCACTAGCAAGCACGAAGTAAAAAATAGAAATATAGATAATTTTAAAATAGAGCCTCTATTCAGCGAAATTATAAGATACAAACCAGCTAGAGAAAACCCTGAAATGACTATACCAAATTATATAGAATTCGACTTTAATAAAGCAAAAGAAACTGCAAAAGGAAAAGCACCACAAATAATGTTCGGAAAGAGATCACTATCAATAAGAAATAAACAACAAGCATTGGAATTAATACCAATAATAAATATATTAGAACACCAAAATAATAACCAATTCAAAATAGAAATAAAATATTATGACAATGGAAAATAGAATAAACAAATAGCCTTAGTAGATACAGGAGCCACTAATTCACATATTAAACAAACAAATGTAAAAATCACTGAATTAATAACATTAGAAACCCATATTACTACCTAGACTATTACAATAATAGACATCCAATTGTACATAAAATTATACTACCACTAAGGATAAATGGTAAAAAGGAAATGTTATTACACTTACATGTAGACCTAGAACACCATGTTAATGAAATGCTATTAGGAACTGACTTCCTTACATCAGTACAACCTTACTCAATTCAAGAAGAAAAAATCACAATAACAGTAAACAATGAAAGTATGGTAATAAATAGAATATTGGACAAATGAATTCATTAAGAGCAACAAAAAATATATTATACATTCTAACAGAATTTGTTTACGAAGGATACAAATCAAGAAACTATCACAGTCTTATAGATACCGGAGCAGGCACTAGACTATGCCGCGAAAATATACTACCAAAATGGAAACAAGATGGATATAATAGAAAAGCAATAAATGGATTAACTGGACAATCTATCATACTTGACAAATATCAACAAAATGTTAATGTACAAATAAGAAGTTACATACTAAAAATACCAATAATATACCAGTTTGATGATATGAATAATGATGTACTCTTAGGAAATGATTTTTTTCCAACAATACTATCTCATAACCATATCACATAAATCAGTCGTATTTACAACACCTTGCAGACACCAGACAATAGCAATTAGAATAACCCAACCTTATTCTAGAACTGACCTACTACACATCAGAGTTTCTTCAACCCAGCGTGGTGAATACCAATATTTACCAAACAAAACTAGAATACAACAAATTCAAGAAACAACTACAAAAGAAATTTTAAAAAAATAATTAGAAGATCTATGCAGAGAAGATTCTTTGGCAAAATGGAACTTAAGTAAACCCACGACACATATAGAGTTAATAGACAAGAACAAAATAATAAAAATTAAACCTATAAGACATACTCCAACAGACCTAGAAGAGTTCAAAATACACATAAATGAATTAATGAAAAATTTAGTGCAGCATGTAGAACAGGATATAGTCTACCTAAAGGAGACAGTGGAGCAATTAAAAGGAGCATTTAACCAACTACAGTTGCAAATATGCGGTCTTCAAAGTATAATTTACCAACATATAAATATGGGTCATATTAAAAAAATGAGTGAAGGGAGTGAACCTATTAACTCACAAAATACAAGTGGGATCACAAAAATAGCCACACAAGAGGAAAACTCCACATCCATACAGCCCACTACCTACAAAGAGAGTTTATTCTCGGATCCTCCAAAATACTCCAAGAAAGATTTATTTTTACAATATATTGAGAAATTATACTAGACCACTCAGGTCAACCAATTTATCAAAACTATTTCTCAGCAACATATAAACAAAGCGATCATACTACCAGGAGCAAATCCAAAAACAGTGAGGGTATTGTTCGAAAGAGGACTTATCCACTGCATCTATACATCTCGAGAATGTGAAGAACTTGGCCAGTTACCAAAAGAAGTATATAAAGCTGCTAAAAGTTATTTTGATCTTACAAAGGCATCCAAAATATATGTCCGTGTATTTTCAGCTATTCCAGAATTCCTTGAAGATAATGAAGAACTACCAGCTGAACATATTATAAAGATAGGGATGACTACACAAATCCGGTTTGGAACAACCAGTATTATACCATATAATAACGAAGAAATTGAAAAACTAATCCCAGAAAGAAGACCTATGGGATTTAGAACAATGTATTGTGAACTAAAGGACATACAAAACAGAGAAGGTAACATATGAATCTATGATAGTCCTGACCCACAAAAATTAATGATCTACAACATAACAAAAATTAAATAACCCCAGTCAAAGAAAGAAGTCTCTGACAGCTGGTACCAAATCCTACATAAAGGGGATATGACAATGACAGAAGAAACAACTGTCCACTACTGTAGATTGATGAGGATGGAACCACAGTATTCATGTGACTATTGCAGAAAAGAACAAGAGAAGGCTGACAAAGGGCTGTTTCTGATGTGAAGCACGTGAAGATGTCTCCTACATAAGCAGTAATGTCACGCCCTGCTTTCTAGAATACGAGAATACAAGCACGTAACTGAGGCCCAGCGAATGATATAAGTATGCCAACTCATATCATCCATAAGTTGTACCAGTCTTAACTCAACAATATAAAAAAAATGAATCACAACCATGCAGAAAACATAATCACATAAATGAGAAAGAAATTCAATAACCAAATCTGGAATATACGAACTTACCAAATAGCTCGAGAGGCTCTTGCTCCAATCGTAGAAGAACTGCTCACCAATGCCTCCTGGAAATTCTCCTTGTGCACATGTACTTGTTCATTTAAAAAGAAAGAATAATTTTTCCTCAGAGCAAGTACGGACAGCAAGTAGTGAAAGCAAAGAGTAAGGAACAAGGTACATTAAGAAATATGAATCAAGATCAAATTACAAAGACAATAATGGTATTAATAACCAATGGTCATAATCAAGTATATACGTGTCCACTAGGTCCATTAGCATGTTGTTTTCCTATCTAGGGCACGTACTACTGCGTCCCACACCACAAGTTCGATACACGCACAACAGTGTTCATTTTAGACTTCATGGTGGGATCTACAGAGCGTGTACTCAGTGTATCAAGATAACACGATAACAAGTTCACGTCTTCACAAGTAATTCTCCACCTTCCATGTCAAGTTTTCATGTAACAAAAAGGACCCTACCGAGTACATTTTCCACTACTAAGTCAACCCTTATTAACCCCGACTTGTTTAGTATTTTATTAAGTCATTCATGTTCATACAAGTATGTGTAAGGATGTCAAGGGAATGATAAGAATGCAGCAACATGATGCATTCCACAATAATAAACATGAAGTAGTGAATTTGAAACAGCCGACACAGTAACATAAAAAAAGAGATAACTCATAGACTACAATTTGGAATTCGAAGTTCCAGGATGCTATTGACAGCTAGACACTTAGCGCTATAATTTATATTCAGTAAGGTTTGGTTAATTCTTATGAAAACAGGGTTGAAACCTCTGTGCAAAGCAGTACAGACAGCAAAAGTTAGTAACATATCATCACATCTATGTTCACCAAAGTGGGTAATTAACATGTTATTGCATCATGAAATGTATCAACACTAATGTACAACAAGTAGAATGGGTTTTCCCGTGTACAAGTCCAATTTATCATGTCAAGTTCAAGTCACAAGATCTCAATTAATCCATATGTATTTAATCATAATATATTTTACTCATATACAAGTTCTAGTCACATTACAAAAGAAACACGATTTCCCGGCGATTTTTTAGGGCTTTACCGGCGTTTTTTTTGCTGGTGAAACTTTCACCGGCGTTTATAATAGCGCCGGTCCAAATGCCGCCGAAGCGGGCGTCGCAGAAACGAAGGGGTCTACACCGGCGGTTTTAATGGACGCCGGTAAATGCGACAGATACACCGGCGGTCATAAAACGCCGGTGTATGTCGGTCTCTGAGTGTCGTTCTTTTACCCCTATATACATCCACCGGCGGTCGTAAACCGCTGGTGTTTGTACATTCACCGGCGTAGAACGAAAGCATACCGGCGGTCATAGAGCACCAGTGTATATGCGTTTATGAGTGCCCGGGTTTCCCTACTTACAATCCCCGGCGCGTCCAAAAAATGCGGGTGTATTTATAAACACCGGCGTTTTCTAAAATGCCGGTATTCGTCGGTGCCGTTACAGCTGACGACATTCACCGGCGTGTGTGGAAACGCCGGTATATCGCATACTCAAACAAATTGATTAGATAGACCGGCGTTTTTAAAACGCCGGTCTAGCTATGCCCGTTTATTTTCGATACTCCGATTTTCCGTTCGATTTCAATTTACAGTTTCATTTACAAAACCTGTAATCTAATTCACAACTGATTCAACCAATTTCGTTGCATATTACTGCGCAAATCACAACCACACAAGAATAATTAAAGATAATCAAGTTTCACACGTGTCATATCAACGTCCAAATTCATTGATTAATTAACAGTGTCATAATTAACAAAATAATATAGGGGCTAACATCCCAAATATCCAAACAAACCAATCTGACAAATAACCAAAATATCCCAAATTAAAAGTCTGACATAACTCTCATAAAAAAAAACCAGCCTGACATAACAACAGCAAGGAGGAGGACATAAGAACAACAACCATATAGCAAGGAGGACATAAGAACAGCATGGAGGACCGCAGATTCATACCCCTCGAGTAGCTTCAGCTCTGATCATCAGAATTTCCTTCATCTGGGCGACCGCCCTGTGAAAAAAAAATAATAGTTTAATTCAACAGTAGACCACAATACAGAATATACATATTTTTTGAACTTGCAAAAAGAACTACCTGTATCTTAAATTATAAGATGAAAGTACCAATTGCAAATGGAATTGTTAATGATATATACAGAGGTAAAATAATTACATTGCAATGCTAAAAATCTAGTACTTAATTTTATTTTTAAATATATCTAAAATAACAAAACAAATGAAAATTCAGTATCTAATTTGAAACCTTTATATTCTCCTCTTATTGGGAATATCCACTATCTAAAACAGTAAAACAAATGAAAATTCAGTATCTAAGCATGTCTTTCATGGATTGTTCAGACAATCCATGAAACTGTCATCGTGGACGGAAACCAAATATAAGAAAAATTAAAAAAATAAGATAGGGCTCATATCAAGTGTATTTTTAGGGAACTGTCATCGTGGAAGGAAACCAAATATAGAAGCCAGAAATGGAAACAGAAAGAAGAATGGTAGAGACTTTGGATACACCAGGCTAACATAGCGGCATTTTCCTCATCTCTCTCTCATCCCTTGTTTCCCTTCAGCACACGAACACAAAGAGACATCAGCAACAACAGCAAGAGCGACAAGAACAACAATAATAATAAATTATTATGAACAAGATGTCTCATATGGGTTCCAGATCTCCACTCGAGCCCTCTTTTTCTAATCACAGCCCAATTAAGAACATAGACAACAGCCACTAAACAATCCAATCACAGCCGTACAAAAATTTGCCATCCTGGATCTTAATGAAATAAGCTTCATTAACAGTGAAAGAAAATGAGGATGGTAGCAGCATACTTAGTTTGGAAGTGAACCCATTTTTTGTTAAAAAATCATGCCAAAGATAGCAATCAGCTTCATTAACAGTATCTGAAAAAATGAAAATTTCCATTATCTGAGCTTATATGTTGCTCTACTAATTCACTGTGCCCAACTAAATCTAAAACCCAATTGTTGTGCATATCCGGCCGGAGGATTTTGGCATACGTACCTATACCATCCTCAGTTCACAGTGAACCCATTTTGGTTGGCAAAAAACATGCATGCCAAGATGACAATCAGATGCATGAAAATAAGCTTCACTAACAGTAAAAGAAGATGAGGATGCTAGCAGCATACTTAGTTTGGAAGTGTACCCATTTTTGGTTAAAAAATCATGCCACAAATGGCAATCAGGTTACTTTAACAGTATCTGAAAATGAAAATTTCTATTATCTGAGCTTATATGTTGCTCTACTACTTCTTTAGCCCAACTAAATCTAAAACCCAATTGTTGTGCATACCCGGAAGGTTTTGGCATACAGCTATAGCATCCTCAGTTCACAGTGAACTCATTTTGGTAAAAAAAACATGCATGCCAAGAAGAAAATCAGATGCATGAAATCAGCTTCAATAACAGTGAAAGAACAATCAGATGCTAGCAACATACTGAGTTTGGAAGTGAACCCATTTTTGGTTAAAAAATCATGCCACAGATGGCAATCAGGTTACTTTAACGGTATCTTAAAATGAAAATTTCCAGTATCTGAGCTTATATGTTGCTCTACAACTTCTTTAGCCCAACCAAATCTAAAATCCAATTGTTGTGCATATCCGGCCGGAGGATTTTGGCATACGTACCTATAGCATCCTCAGTTCACAGTGAACCCATTTTGGTCAAAAAAACATGCATGCCAAGAAGACAATCAGATGCATGAAAATAAGCTTCATTAACAGTGAAAGAACAATCAGATGCTAGCAGCATACTGAGTTTGGAAGTGAACCCATTTTTGGTTAAAAAATCATGCCACAGATGGCAATCAGGTTACTTTAACTGTATCTTAAGATGAAAATTTCCAATGTCTAAGCTTATATGTTGCTCTACTACTTCTTTAGCCCAACCAAATCTAAAATCCAATTGTTGTGCATATCCGGCCGGAGGATTTTGGCATACGTACCTATAGCATCCTCAGTTCACAGTGAACCCATTTTGGTCAAAAAAACATGCATGCCAAGAAGACAATCAGATGCATCAAAATAAGCTTCATTAACAGTGAAAGAACAATCAGATGCCAGCAGCATACTGAGTTTGGAAGTGAACCCATTTTTGGTTAAAAATCATGCCACAGATGGCAATCAGGTTACTTTAACTGTATCTTAAAATGAAAATTTCCAATGTCTAAGCTTATATGTTGCTCTACTACTTCTTTAGCCCAACCAAATCTTAAATCCAATTGTTGTGCATATCCGGCCGGAGGATTTTGGCATATGTACCTATAGCATCCTCACAGCACAGTGAACCCATTTTGGTCAAAAAAACATGCATGCCAAGAAGACAATCAGATGCATGAAATCAGCTTCATTAACAGTGAAAGAACAATCAGATGCTAGCAGCATACTGAGTTTGGAAGTGAACCCATTTTTGGTTAAAAAACCATGCCACAGATGGCAATCAGGTTACTTTAACTGTATCTTAAAATGAAAATTTCCAATGTCTAAGATTATATGTTGCTCTGCCACTTCTTTAGCCCAACCAAATCTAAAATCCAATTGTTGTGCATATCCGGCTGGAGGATTTTGGCATACGTACCTATAGCATCCTCAGTTCACAGTGAACCCATTTTGGTCAAAAAAACATGCATGCCAAGAAGACAATCAGATGCATGAAAATCAGCTTCATTAACAGTGAAAGAACAATCAGATGCTAGCAGCATGCTGAGTTTGGAAGTGAACCCATTTTTGGTTAAAAAATCATGCCACAGATGGCAATCAGGTTACTTTAACTGTATCTTAAAATGAAAATTTCCAATGTCTAAGCTTATATGTTGCTCTACTACTTTTTTAGCCCAACCAAATCTAAAATCCAATTGTTGTGCATATCTGGCCGGAGGATTTTGGCATACGTACCTATAGCATCCTCACAGCACAGTGAACCCATTTTGGTCAAAAAAACATGCATGCCAAGAAGACAATCAGATGCATGAAATCAGCTTCATTAACAGTGAAAGAACAATCAGATGCTAGCAGCATACTGAGTTTGGAAGTGAACCCATTTTTGGTTAAAAAATCATGCCACAGATGGCAATCAGGTTACTTTAACTGTATCTTAAAATGAAAATTTCCAATGTCTAAGCTTATATATTGCTCTACTACTTCTTTAGCCCAACCAAATCTAAAATTCAATTGTTGTGCATATCCGGCCGGAGGAGTTTGGCATACGTACCTATAGCATCCTCAGTTCACATTGAACCCATTTTGGTCAAAAAAACATGCATGCCAAGAAGACAATCAGATGCATGAAAATAAGCTTCATTAACAGTGAAAGAACAATCAGATGCTAGCAGCATACTGAGTTTGGAAGTGAACCCATTTTTGGTTAAAAAATCATGGCACAGATGGCAATCAGGTTACTTTAACTGTATCTTAAAATGAAAATTTCCAATGTCTAAGCTTATATGTTGCTCTACTACTTCTTTAGCCCAACCAAATCTAAAATCCAATTGTTGTGCATATCCGGCCGGAGGATTTTGGCAAACGTACCTATAGCATCCTCACAGCACAGTGAACCCATTTTGGTCAAAAAAACATGCATGCCAAGAAGACAATCAGATGCATGAAATCAGCTTCATTAACAGTGAAAGAACAATCAGATGCTAGCAGCATACTGAGTTTGGAAGTGAACCCATTTTTGGTTAAAAAATCATGCCACAGATGGCAATCAGGTTACTTTAACTGTATCTTAAAATGAAAATTTCCAATGTCTAAGCTTATATGTTGCTCTACTACTTCTTTAGCCCAACCAAATCTAAAATTCAATTGTTGTGCATATCCGGCCGGAGGATTTTGGCATACGTACCTATAGCATCCTCACAGCACAGTGAACCCATTTTGGTCAAAAAAATATGCATGCCAAGAAGACAATCAGATGCATGAAAGCAGCTTCATTAACAGTGAAAGAACAATCAGATGCTAGCAGCATACTGTGTTTGGAAGTGAAACCATTTTTTGGTTACAAAATAATGCCACAGATGGCAATCAGGTTACTTTAACTGTATCTTAAAATGAAAATTTCCAATGTCTAAGCTTATATGTTGCTCTACTACTTCTTTAGCCCAACCAAATCTAAAATCCAATTGTTGTGCATATCCGGCCGGAGGATTTTGGCATACGTACCTATAGCATCCTCACAGCACAGTGAACCCATTTTGGTCAAAAAAACATGCATGCCAAGAAGACAATCAGATGCATGAAAATAAGCTTCATTAACAGTGAAAGAACAATCAGATGCTAGCAGCATGCTGAGTTTGGAAGTGAAACCATTTTTGGTTAAAAAATCATGCCACAGATGGCAATCAGGTTACTTTAACTGTATCTTAAAATGAAAATTTCCAATGTCTAAGCTTATATGTTGCTCTACTACTTCTTTAGCCCAACCAAATCTAAAATCCAATTGTTGTGCATATCCGGCCGGAGGATTTTGGCAAACGTACCTATAGCATCCTCACAGCACAGTGAACCCATTTTGGTCAAAAAAATATGCATGCCAAGAAGACAATCAGATGCATGAAAATCAGCTTCATTAACAGTGAAAGAACAATCAGATGCTAGCAGCATGCTGAGTTTGGAAGTGAACCCATTTTTGGTTAAAAAATCATGCCACAGATGGCAATCAGGTTACTTTGACTGTATCTTAAAATGAAAATTTCCAATGTCTAAGCTTATATATTGCTCTACTACTTCTTTAGCCCAACCAAATCTAAAATCTAATTGTTGTGCATATCCGGCCGGAGGAGTTTGGCATACGTACCTATAGCATCCTCAGTTCACACTGAACCCATTTTGGTCAAAAAAACATGCATGCCAAGAAGACAATCAGATGCATGAAAATAAGCTTCATTAACAGTGAAAGAACAATCAGATGCTAGCAGCATACTGAGTTTGGAAGTGAACCCATTTTTGGTTAAAAAATCATGCCACAGATGGCAATCAGGTTACTTTGACTGTATCTTAAAATGAAAATTTTCAATGTCTAAGCTTATATGTTGCTCTACTACTTCTTTAGCCCAACCAAATCTAAAATCTAATTGTTGTGCATATCCGGCCGGAGGAGTTTGGCATACGTACCTATAGCATCCTCAGTTCACACTGAACCCATTTTGGTCAAAAAAACATGCATGCCAAGAAGACAATCAGATGCATGAAAATAAGCTTCATTAACAGTGAAAGAACAATCAGATGCTAGCAGCATACTGAGTTTGGAAGTGAACCCATTTTTGGTTAAAAAATCATGCCACAGATGGCAATCAGGTTACTTTGACTGTATCTTAAAATGAAAATTTTCAATGTCTAAGCTTATATGTTGCTCTACTACTTCTTTAGCCCAACCAAATCTAAAATTCAATTGTTGTGCATATCCGGCCGGAGGATTTTTGCATACGTACCTATAGCATCCTCAGTTCACAGTGAACCCATTTTGGTCAAAAAAACATGCATGCCATGAAGACAATCAGATGCATGAAATCAGCTTCATTAACAGTGAAAGAACAATCAGATGCTAGCAGCATACTGAGTTTGGAAGTGAACCCATTTTTGGATAAAAAATCATGCCACAGATGGCAATCAGGTTACTTTAACTGTATCTTAAAATGAAAATTTTCAATGTCTAAGCTTATATGTTGCTCTATTACATCTTTAGCCCAACCAAATCTAAAATCCAATTGTTGTGCATATCCGGCCGGAGGATTTTGGCATACGTACCTATAGCATCCTCAGTTCACAGTGAACCCATTTTGGTCAAAAAAACATGCATGCCAAGAAGACAATCAGATGCATGAAAATAAGCTTCATTAACAGTGAAAGAACAATCAGATGCTAGCAGCATACTGAGTTTGGAAGTGAACCCATTTTTGGTTAAAAAATCATGCCACAGATGGCAATCAGGTTAATTTAACTGTATCTTAAAATGAAAATTTCCAATGTCTAAGCTTATATGTTGCTCTACTACTTCTTTAGCCCAACCAAATCTAAAATCCAATTGTAGTGCATATCCGGCCGGAGGATTTTGGCATACGTACCTATAGCATCCTCACAGCACAGTGAACCCATTTTGGTCAAAAAAACATGCATGCCAAAAAGACAATCAGATGCATGAAATCAGCTTCATTAACAGTGAAAGAACAATCAGATGCTTGCAGCATACTGAGTTTGGAAGTGAACCCATTTTTGGTTAAAAAATCATGCCACAGATGGCAATCAGGTTACTTTAACTGTATCTTAAAATGAAAATTTCCAATGTCTAAGCTTATATGTTGCTCTACTACTTCTTTAGCCTAACCAAATCTAAAATCCAATTGTTGTGCATATCCGGCCGGAGGATTTTGGCATACGTACCTATAGCATCCTCAGTTCACAGTGAACCCATTTTGGTCAAAAAAATATGCATTTCAAGAAGACAATCAGATGCATGAAAATAAGCTTCATTAACAGTGAAAGAACAATCAGATGCTAGCAGCATACTGAGTTTGGAAGTGAACCCATTTTTGGTTAAAAAATCATGCCACAGATGGCAATCAGGTTACTTTAACTGTATCTTAAAATGAAAATTTCCAATGTCTAAGCTTATATGTTGCTCTACTACTTCTTTAGCCCAACCAAATCTAAAATCCAATTGTTGTGCTTATCCGGCCGGAGGATTTTGGCATACATACCTATAGCATCCTCACAGCACAGTGAACCCATTTTGGTCAAAAAAACATGCATGCCAAGAAGACAATCAGATGCATGAAATCAGCTTCATTATCAGTGAAAGAACAATCAGATGCTAGCAGCATACTGAGTTTGGAAGTGATCCCATTTTTGGTTAAAAAATCTTGCCACAGATGGCAATCAGGTTACTTTAACAGTATCTTAAAATGAAAATTTCCAAAGTATCTTAAAAATACGAATAGGGCTCATATCAAGTGTAGTTTTAAGAAATTGTCATCGTGGAAGGAAACCAAATATAGAAGCCAGAAAGAGGAATGGTAGAGAATGAGGATACACCAGGCTAACATAGCGGCATTTTCCTCATCTCTCTCTTTAGCCCAACCAAATCTAAAATCCAATTGTTGTGCATATCCGGCCGGAGGATTTTGGCATACGTACCTATAGCATCCTCACAGCACAGTGAACCCACTTTGGTCAGAAAAACATGCATGCCAAGTAGACAATCAGATGCATGAAATCAGCTTCATTAACAGTGAAAGAACAATCAGATGCTAGCAGCATACTGAGTTTGGAAGTGAACCCATTTTTGGTTAAAAAATCATGCCACAGATGGCAATCAGGTTACTTTAACAGTATCTTAAAATGAAAATTTCCAAAGTATCTTAAAAATACGAATAGGGCTCATATCAAGTGTAGTTTTAAGGAATTGTCATCGTGAAAGGAAACCAAATATAGAAGCCAGAAAGAGGAATGGTAGAGAATGAGGATACACCAGGCTAACATAGCGGCATTTTCCTCATCTCTCTCTCATGCTTCTTTCCCTTCAGCACACGAACACATAGAGACATCAGCAACAATAGCAAGAGCGACAAGAAGAACAATAATAATAAATTATTATGAACAAGATGTCTCTATATGGGTTTCCAGATCTCCACTCCAACTCGTCTCTTTCTAATCACAGCCCAATTAAGAACAATTGTTCACAGTCACTGTTAAAGAAACATATATGCTCAGATTATGGAAATTTTCATTTTCAGATACTGTTAAAGAAGCTGATTTCATGCATCTGATTGCTATCTTTGGCATGATTTTTTAACCAAAATGGGTTCACTTCCAAACTAAGTATGCTGTTAGCATACCAAAATCCTCCAAATCAGAACAACAACACGGCTGAACAAACCTTGTTTGCAGGTCATACAATGTCATCTACACCATGTTATGTGCCAAAGTGGGGTTGGTCATTCAATGCATGAACGACACGTATTAGTTGTTTGTGAGTATGCAATAGGGTGCAGCTATGAACAGGGCTCATATCAAGTGTAGTATTTCGGACTGTCATCGTGGAAGGAAACCAATTTAATATAGAAGCCATATATGGAACCAGAAAGAGGGATGGTAGAGAATGAGGATACACCAGGCTAACATAGCGGCATTTTTCTCAACTCTCTCTCATCCCTTCATTCTCTTCAACACACGCACACAAAGAGACATCAGCAACAACAGCAAGAGGGGGTTGGTCCAACAATAAGTGTAGATTATAATAAACGAGATGTCTCTATTTAGGTTTCCAGATCTCTACTCCAGCCCTTTCTTTCTAATCACAGCCCACTTAAGAAACATAGACGAAATGCTTATAGACGACAGCCACAATGCAGACTCACAAACACTAGTACGTGTCTTTCATGCATTCAAGACCATAATCTCTTTTAAAATACCAATTTAAAGACTTATCGATGTTCTTTAGCCACAGCATCATAGGTTGGAACACCCACCCACAACTTCTGAAGTTCATCTATTAACGGTTGTAGGTACACATCTATATCATTTCTAGGACCTTTCGGTCTAGGAACTATCATGGACAAAATAAATAAGGACTGCTTCATGCATTTTCAAGGCGGCAAATTGTATGGTATCAACACAACTGGCCATATGCTGTATGTACTACTCATTTGCCTGAAAGGGTTGAAACCATCACTAGCTAGTCCAAGTCTCACATTTCGAGGATCTTCCGCAAAATCAAGATATCTTTCATCAAATTTTTTCCAAGATTGAGAATCAGCAGGATGTCTAAGAATCCCATCATTAGTGCGACCTTCAGCATGCCATTTCATATCAGAAGAAGTTTTCATAGACATAACAACCTTTGTAGCCTAGGAATCAGAGGAAAGTAACGCAGTATTTTGGCAGGCTTCTTTTTCATACTTTGCTTAGTAGATCCACTGGCTCCCTCGTCTTGATTTGGTCTTTCTTTCCATTTCGAAGAACCACACACTTCGCAATTCTCCAGACCTTCCTTACCAATCGTGAAAAGTATACAGTCATTTGGACATGCTGCTATCTTCTCATATCCTAGATCGAAAGAACTTAGGAATTTTTTGATTTTATAGGCTGAGTTTGGAATACAGATTTCAGGAAATGCTTCATTCAACAATTCAAGTAGCATAGTGAAGGACTTAGCAGACCACCCGTTTAAACATTTAATCTGAAATAGTCTGACAATGAATGAGAATTTGGAAAATTTGGTGCAATCGCGGTACAACGGAGTACTAGCATCTTCAAGTAACTTAGCGAAGGATTCTTGCTGCTTATTATTTTTAGGGGTGGGGCCAGACATTTCCTCGTCCACCCCACCACCAATCTGGCTTGTTTCTGTTGACTCATTGTGAACTTGGGTTGTTGGGTTATTGGTGTGGAAAGGAACATTATGAATCCCCATGGCATCTTGCAACAAAGCATGCATCTCATCGGAAACGCTTAAGTCTTCGTTCACTAAGGGCTCAGCTTCATTTTCTAATACAACCGGACGAACAGGAGCTGACGTATGATCCTCTCCATGACAAAACCACCTTGTGTACCCTTGAAGAAAATCGTTGACAACCAAGTGTGTATGTACTACGTCACATGTTCTCAGCATACAATTTGTACACCGGAGGCATGGACAAAGGATTAGGTTGGGATCATGGGAATGTCGTTTGGCAAAAATAATAAAATCTTTAATACCATCACGGTACTCCTTGGATAATCGTGGTTTACTAATCCAACTTCTATCCATTATAACAATAGCACACAATCTGAAATTAAAATTTGATATATTGAATAGTAATAACAGTAAAAGGTATTTTGTATATTAAATTTCACCTATTTGAAAACCTTCCCTAGCTGTAAATAAATAAACGATATAATCTTTAACTGTAAAATAAAGAAATTGTGGTCCCAAAAAATGTACTCTATTCACAAAAAAAAATACAAAAAAAAATACATCTTAACACAATCTACTCTATTCACATAACCCTAAACTACCTTTTGTGGAAATTATCACAACCACCTTAGTGGTATTTTATCGCACACCCTGTGTTCGAATGCCAAAAAAAAATTGACTATAGTCTCCCCTGTATTTGGCTTTCCGTTCACGGAGATGATGATGGTGAAGGGTATTTTGCTGATGAAGAGGAATCGACCGAATAATGAGCGCGTCGTGCTGTAACTAAAGGGTATTCTGTTCATGGCTACTAATAATCACTTACTTATCTCATAATAATAATAATAATAATAATAATAATAATAATAATAATAATACTAAACAAAAGAAACTAATATGGCTACTAATAAGTTTTTCTAAAATAATTCTTCATCCCAACTAAATCATTGATGTTTGTAGCGCCAAAAGAAACCTGCACGAGGTTTGTTCAGCCCAAATCTTGTACAGATTTGGAGGATTTTGGTAAAAAACATGCCAAGATGCCAATCAGATGCATGAAATCAGCTTCATTAACAGTAAAAGAAAAATGATAATGTCCAGTATGTAAGCATATATTTTTCAGAGTGAACCAATTGTTGTACATATCCGGAGGATTTTGGCATACAGCTATAGCATCCTCAGTTAACAGTGAACCCATTTTGGTAAAAAAAACATGCCAAGATGACAATCAGATGCATGGGATAAGCTTCATTAATAGTAAAAGAAAAATCAGATGCTAGCAGCATACTTAGTTTGGAAGTGAACCCATTTTGTTAAAAAATCATGCCAAAGATGGCAATCAGCTTCATTAACAGTATCTGAAAATGAAAATTTTCATTATCTGAGCTTATATGTTGCTCTACTAATTCACTGTGCCCAACTAAATCTAAAACCCAATTGTTGTGCATATCCGGCCGGAAGATTTTGGCATACGTACCTATACCATCCTCAGTTCACAGTGAACCCATTTTGGTCAAAAAAACATGCCAAGATGACAATCAGATGCATGAAAATAAGCTTCACTAACATTAAAAGAAGATGAGGATGCTAGCAGCATACTTAGTTTGGAAGTGTACCCATTTTTGGTTAAAAAATCATGCCTAAGATGGCAATCAGGTTATCTAACAGTATCTGAAAATGAAAATACCCATTATCTGAGCGTATATGTTGCTCTACTAATTCTTTAGCCCAACTAAATCTAAAACCCAATTGTTGTGCATATCCGGCCGGAGGATTTTGGCATACGTACCTACAGCATCCTCAGTTCACAGTGAACCCATTTTGGTAAAAAAAACATGCCAAGATGACAATCAGATGCATAAAAATAAGCTTCACTAACAATAAAAGAAGATGAGGATGCTAGCAGCATACTTAGTTTGGAAGTATACCCATTTTATGTTAAAAAATCAAGCCTAAGATGGCAATCAGGTTATCTAACAGTATCTGAAAATGAAAATACCCATTATCTGAGTGTATATGTTGCTCTACTAATTCTTTAGCCCAACTAAATCTAAAACCCAATTGTTGTGCATATCCGGCCAGAGTATTTTGGCATACGTACCTATAGCATCCTCAGTTCACAGTGAACCCATTTTGGTCAAAAAACATGCATGCCAAGAAGACAATCAGATGCATGAAATCAGCTTCATTAACAGTGAAAGAAAATAGGGATGCTAGCAGCATACTTAGTTTGGAAGTGAACCCATTTTTGGTTAAAAAATCATGCCAAAGATGGAAATCAGGTTACTTTAACAGTATCTGAAAATGAAAATACCCATTATCTGAGCGTATATGTTGCTCTACTAATTCTTTAGCCCAACTAAATCTAAAACCCAATTGTTGTGCATATCCGGCCAGAGTATTTTGGCATACGTACCTATAGCATCCTCAGTTCACAGTGAACCCATTTTGGTCAAAAAAATATACATGCCAAGAAGACAATCAGATGCATGAAATCAGCTTCATTAACAGTGAAAGAAAATAGGTATGCTAGCAGCATACTTAGTTTGGAAGTGAACCCATTTTTTGTTAAAAAATCATGCCAACGAGGGCAAACAGGTAACTTTAACAGTATCTAAAAAATGAAAATTTCCATTATCTGAGCTTATATGTTGCTCTACTAATTCACTGTGCCCAACTAAATCTAAAACCCAATTGTTGTGCATATCCAGCCGGAGGATTTTGGCATACGTACCTATAGCATCCTCAGTTCACAGTGAACCCATTTTGGTCAAAAAACATACCAATATGACAATCAGATGCATGAAATAAGCTTCATTAACAGTAAAAGAAGATGAAAATTTCCAGTATCTAAGCATATATTTTTCTATTCATTCTTCATCCCAACTAAACCATTCATGTTAAGGAAATCAAGAAGCATAATCTGAAAAAACATGCTTTTTTTGAAAAATAAGGGAAATCAAGAGATGATACCGAAGAGAGAGAGAGAGCGGGGTACGAGCGCGGGGGCGTAGGAGAGAGAGAGCGAGGCGATCGCCGATTCACCTCCAAATAGAGAGAGGGAAGAGGGAAATCGAAAATGACGAAGGGAAGAAGGGACGATTTCGAAAGGTTGAAGGCCGTCGAAGAGGACGAAGCGGCGGAGGCAAACGCGCGGGAAGTAGAGAGAGGAAGGAGGGAAATGAAGCGCCCTTTTTTGGGGGGGGGTCTGGGAAAATGGCGAGCGAAGGATTAGGGTTCACGGGTTTTATCGCAGCTTATTCACCAGCGTTTCAATTAGTCACGCCGGTGAATGTGTCCGTATATTCACCGGCATTTTAATAATAAACGCCGGTGAATAATACGATTCACCGGCGTTTCTAAATAAAATGCCGGTGAATACGAAGATTGACCGGCATTTTAAATCGACCGCCGGTGTATAACCATCACATCTGGCGCCCATTCCTATTCGCTCCCTACCCCGGCGCTACTAGTAAAACGCCGGAGAATATTCGCCGCTAAAACAAGTA
Source organism: Hemerocallis citrina (assembly GCA_017893485.1). Lineage (NCBI taxonomy): Eukaryota > Viridiplantae > Streptophyta > Magnoliopsida > Asparagales > Asphodelaceae > Hemerocallis > Hemerocallis citrina. The sequence goes on from CM030359.1 coordinate 393,617,368, forward strand.
CCTTTTGTAGTGTCATGTTATTCATGTCATGTGTGTATATAGGCTTGGGTTTGAATCAATGGATAATAATATGATGTCAAGAGTATATCAGGTTAGCTCATGTAAACGCTTGATACTCCCAACGGAAAGGACATAAGACAAATTTAAGATAATTGAAAGGAACTACTTGCGGGAGGTCAATAAGCTTGAACTAGAAAATTAAATGAGTTCAAGTGGACTTGCCTTTTGTAGACGATTCGATATATGAAAAAGAAATAACGGGATCAGAATCCCGGGAAGCGATCCCAAAAACACATGCAAAAATCGTGCAATCCAAACCAAACAGCAAAGTAGCAAAGTCCAAAGACAGCAAGCAGCAACACAGGGCTCCAATAGAAAAACGAAGCATGGCAACTCCATACAAAATAGGGAACAGTGAACTCGGATCCTTACACCCAGAACACGGAACGGCAAAATTAGCCAATGGGTGTCCTTCTCCTACCTTTCGACAGAGCGAAAGAGAGAGCGGGCAACCTTGACGTCGGCTGGCGGCGTGACTGCGATGATGACGGCACTGAGGTCGGGAAGCGACGGCAGTGCGAGGTTGATGGAAGAGGTGCAGGCGGTTCGAGCAGCGATAGTCGTCGCTGCAATTGCGGTGCTCGAGTGGGAGGCAGAACCGGTCGACGAAGGAGAGGCAAGGAGTGGAGCACAGGCAGCATTGATGGCGGGGCTCCGACGGCGGTGGCGGAGCTCTGCTTTTGCGGGAAAATAGGGGAAGAGAGGAATGAGGTTGAGAGGAGCAGCGATGAAGGTGGCCTTCGGTGGACAATGGTGGCAAGCGATGGCTCGACGAGATGGCAGCGGAGTCGATGAGGGAGAGCGGGAGGCTCAACGAGGTGAAGAGCATCAAGTGGGTTCGATTGTGGTGCAGGTGGTAGGCGGAGTGCGGTCGAGGACAAGGGAGATGACGATGAGAGAGACGAGGTGATTCGGAGCCTTGAGCGTTAGAAATGGCGACGCGTCGATGGATTGGTGATGGCAATGAGTAGGGGCATAGAAGAGGGGGTGCTTCGGTCGAGGAGCTTCGTGACTGGAAACGAGGATGGGCAAGGTGGAGTGACGAGGAGGATGGAGGGTGATGGCGCTTGAAGGTGACGGTGGGGAAAGGGGTTCTGTTGGGTTTGTTTGGGTTTTCTGTTGGAAAAAAAAACAGAAGAGGGAGAGAGAGAGAGTAAACGGGGAGACAGAGGGAGTAACGGGAGAGTGAGTGTGGAGGGTTTTGGGATATGGGAGATTGTGCAGAGTGGGGAAATGTGAACAAATTTTTATACGGGTGAGTGTATGGGTTTATGGGTTTGGGTTTAGGGTTAGAGTCCAATAGGAGATGGGCTTGGGTTTGGGCTTCAATAAATTCAATAATAATTGTTGGGCTTCTCCTGAATTCAAAATAATCAATAAAATGATAGTATGGATTAACTTGGGCTTCAAAGTAAATAAATTTTAAAAAAAGAGAGACATAATTCTAGTTAGGAATATAAGTTTGGGTTTCAATAGGAGATTCAAAAGGATTTAAATGCATTGGAAAGAATTTATACGAAAATTGAAATACAAGAATACATGGACAAAAAGAAAGAACTGGAAATCCGTATTATCGGAAACAGCGGTTACAAGTAACTATCCTAATTATTTAGCTATGATGTAATCAATGATGTAAGGAGAGCAATAATTGTATCTGTGATGTAAGGAGAACAATAATTGTATCTGGTGTAAAGCCATCCCTTCTTCTATAAAAAGGGAGGCAGGGTAAGGGAGAAAGGCAGAGTACCTTAGAGCGAAAAAATTCCACAAAATCTTGAAGAGTCTCTGTTAGTAACAACTTTGAAGGAAATAAAAATTATCTTCTATGAGTTCATGCATCTACCAGATCTTGTAGAAAATAAGGTATGAATAACTAAATCTTTTTCCTTTAGGGAGAGTTTTATAAGGCTCTGCCTGAATGATCTTGTAAAAAGACCCATTTGCAACCTTCTATAGTTAGACTGTACACCTAGCGGAAGGAATCGAGCTAGGTTGTGGTTGTCTGTATCGAAGTGCTACTAGTTGTTCAAGACGTATCTCTCAGATGAAGCTTTCTTGAGGGCATAATAATCCTGAGAAGGGAGGAACGTAAAAGGAGCACAGAAATTGGGGTGCATACCAGAGGTATTTTATCCACTGGTAGTAACTAGTACAGAGCAGCTCAGAGAGGTTTAACTAGGTCGGAAGCATGATGGACCGTTTTGTTTTGATTTTTAGGCATCCTTAGAAACCTCTCTCTACTCTTGATTTTATAATTGATTATTGTTCAAATTCAAAAGAACTAATGGATAATAATGATTTTGGTATTGCCTCGCTGCTTTTTGAATTAATGGTTAATTACCAAGGAAGTGATAGAATGCCAGTTTTTGATATTTATCATACTCATAGAGCAATAAGCATGAATGATTGCTATGAATTCAAATTATTCTTTTTTAGTATACAACGAGTAATAATCATAACAATAAACCAAATAAATTCTGGAGAAACTAGTAATATAAATGTTGAAATAATTGACGACCTAACTTATCATGAAAAATCTTTGTTATTTTATGAAAATGGTATATTTAGTAGTTATGTTTTGAGTCCTACAACTGCTCACAGACAATTTCTAGAAGAAAATGAACAGAATAGAGGAGAAAATAGACATATGGAAGAACTCGAAGAACCCCCATATATATGATAGTAATAATGAAGGATATGAGACAAAATCAGAATATATGAGAGAACCTGAAGACGATATTCCCGACATTCCTTATTATTTTTTCAGTATAGACAATATCCATTATTTCAACGAATATTATTTTACACCAAACTATCATCTTTAGAATTTTAAAGTTTTTGATACTCTCTTCATTTTAATTTTCAGGTCTCCAAGTGATTACACGCAACGCCCAAACAGTTGGGCTCTGATACCAATATCCATTATTTCGACAAATATTATTTTACACCAAACTATCATCTTTAGAATTTTAAAGTTTTTGATACCCTATTCCTTTTGATTTTCACGTCTCCAAGTGATTACACGCAACACACAAACAGTTGGTGGTATCAGAGCCAGTACAGAGTAAGTAATTTTTACTTAATTTCTATAATTTTCCGTAAATTTATTACTAATTTATATGCTATAGAATAGAAAACTAAAATCTAATAATAAAAACAGAAATTATCTTAAAACCCAAAAACTTTTAGAATGTGAAGAAATGTCACACATCCTATGAAAATTATTATAGGAAGGATACTATAGAAATTTAATTAAGAACTAGGTCATTCACTAAATATTTTCTAAACAGGGTCATTTCATTAAATAAAAACAAAAAGGAGGTCAGAAAACTAATTAGCTCGTTCTTTCTTCCTCTTCTCTCTGTAAATTGTAATGAGCGAGGGAGAGGGGGGGAGAGAGAGAGAGAGTCCCATTTCTTCCATTTTCTTTTGTTATTCCTACCTATGGATGTAGGCAGAGGAAATCAAGGTCTAATTCATTGTGGCTTAAAGGTTATGCTTAATGAAGGGCCTGTTTGCCTCTTCCTATTCAGTGTTACGCTAGAGACATGTCATTTCATAGGTAAATATTTATTTTTCTTGATGTAAAGTTATTGCTTAATGAAGATTTTTTTTTTTTTTTGAGATAACGATCAATGGCCCTACTACATCCTGACTACTAACAACAAAAGTAACTAATAACATCATAGTCAAATAGGTACATAGCAAATCATGGACATAAAATCCCCCCTATCTATCCTTACCTATCGAAGGACGTGCACAAACACTACCAGTTCTACTCTGCTTCCTCCATGCGAAATCTCTTCATCCCCTGACCTCCACATGCCGACGCTGGTTTCTTAGTTTTCGCCGTAAATATAATTAGGTCCTCGCTTGGGCCCTTCAATCCCCATCTATCGATTTGCCTCTTGCTCTTCCTCTTTGTTTACTCCGCATCCCAAACTTTACTCTCAATGCTTTGTTCCTTATCTCCTTGTTCTGCACGTTTATCCCCTCCTCCTGCCTGGTCATCACATGTATTTCCCATTTTCACCGTCACTGTGCGAGTCTCGCACGTAATCTCCCAGTCCTTCCAAAGATCCTATCATCTCGTCCCCTATGTGAATCGGATCGTATTCACCCTGCTCTCCTTCTCCTATCATCACTGCCTACAGAAGAATTACAACTACTATTTTGTGGATATGATTTCCTGTAGACATGGTGATTGTCGACTAAAGAAGCTCATCAAGTTTTCCTAATTCATTAGATTGAAATTATATATGTATATTATATTTTCAATTTTTTTTTTCTGGTGGTTAATTAACAAAGAGTTCATAGTCTTTTCTAAAACTGTGCCTTTATCCAATAATCCCTACAATTAGAATACATTATATTTTCTATTTTTTGTTGAACCAAGAATCTCCTTCTAAATTTGTGCAATTTGAGTATTTAAGAGCTAGCTGGGGAAGGGAAAATTTTGTTCCAAAGAAAATCTAATTAATGAGTTGGATAGAAATAAAATTATTTGGAAGGTTAAAGTGGAAACATCCAGGCTTTCGATGTATATTTCAAGAAGTCTTTAGAAAGGTTCTCCTTTTCATAGAGAATCTTTAGAAGGTTTCTAGTAATTAACCTTATAAATTAAATTTTTTATTTCATCATCATATTATTCTTATACTTTGCAATTGTGAGAACAAATTCAAGACTAGGTACTGTTCTTTTTTTTCCCTAAGAGATTTACAGTAAGAGCCTCTTGTAAGAGCCTCTTTTTGAGGTGTTCTTTTTATATAAAAATAACCCCTTATAAGAACCTCTTATAAGAGATCTCTATTCTTTTTTCACCTCTTATAAGAGCCTATATTATCCCAAAGTCTATATTACCCCCAAAGTATAAAAATAGTGAGATGAAGGACAAGAAAAGATAAGTTCAAATTACTAATATATAAACTAGTTTAATGGCAAGTTAAATTCATAAATCGGTGTAAATCATCAATTATAATTCTAGGTTACTATAGACTTTTAATTAGTATGAAAATTAGTATGTATAAATATAAATAATAATAATTTGTTTCAAAGAAGTTGGATTAAAAAAATTTAAGGTCAATGGGCTAATATAAATTCTCCCTTAGTTGTAAATAAATAAAAAATAAAAAATAAAAAATAAAAAATAAAAAATAAAAAATAAATTAAAAAAAAACCTGACCGGCTGCAGGATTTGAACATGGTGACATCATAACAGGACAAATCAACTAGCCACAACTCAAGTAATGTACTTACTGGACGTAAATATATATATCTTTAAATAAATCAGTGTTTCGACAACATTCCTAACATAATTGTTCGAGATTGTGAAGAATGAATTCCCACACTTTTTCTAGGATAACATATTACAGTCAACTATGTATATGATTACACTTTTTCTAGAATAGCATATTCCGGGCTACTATAGACTAATATATAAACTAGTTTAATTAGTAACAATTAGAATATAGACTTTGGGGTAATATAGACTTTTTAAGTGATAGAAGTCTTATAAGAATTTGAAAGAGGCTACTAGAAGTCTTTTAGGCTTATAAGATATTTTGAGAAAAATGTCTTATAAGAGGTAAAAAAAGAACACTAAAAAAATTCTTATAAAAGGGGGACCATCTCTTACAAGAGGTAAATCTCTTATAAGAGGAGAAAAAGAACACTACCTAAGATGATATTTTAATTAGTAAATTAAAACATCATAGGATGACACCAAGCATAGCAAGTTATTATTATGTCTATACAATCATTTTAATTTGGAGTATCATTTTAATTAAGTTGAAAATATGTACAATTTGACTGCTATATGTACAAATTTTACTATACAAACTGGTATGAGGCAATCTCCACCATATCATATGACAATTTACAATACATGAACGGTTGGAAATTGCATATTTGTGTTACATCAATCTTTTGTGGATACTCCTAATATGTAGTTTTACCCCAAAAAAAAATACTACTTAATGACTTATTACCATAATGTCTACAACTCTTGATATTTTATCTAGGTGGTTTAGAAAAATGAGTATGCGGAAAATAAAAAAAACAAATAGGGGTAAAAAAACATAAAAATAAATTAATGGGTCATAACTGGATTCATTTGTTGAAGAATCTACCCCAGAACTCGTAGTACTAATAGCGGAAACACACCACAGAAACTCCCAAGACTTAGATGAACCAAGAACAAGTCACCACAATATATGTAAGATCTCACAAGAATACAATCAATATGCAGAGATGACCAATACTTCTTATTCCCCAAGAAATACAAAGATTACAAAAGAGATTACAACTCTCAATTTCTCTCTCTCACCTTTGAAACACTCCGCACAATCTCCTCTTGAAGTTGAACAATGATAACGGCTCACCAAATCTCTCTCTTTGGATTATCAAAGATATCTAAACCCTAGAGTCTACGGCCATATATATAGCTCCCAAGTAAACCCTAAAAGATAAACACAAATCCAGCAATTGGGCCTTAAACTCGTAAGCCCCCAAAACAATCAGGCGTAGAAGTCAGTCGACCGCACCCCCAAGGTCGGTCGACCGCAACGTGTAAAGCCAACTCCTGAACTCTAGACCGATCGACCGTACGGACGACTGTCCCGCTCTCTGTTAGACCATGACGAAGAACTCTCAGCAGAATGGGTCGGTCGACCGCAAGTTTCCAGACACTTCTTCTACTTGCTGTTGTCTTCTCTTGCTGTCTTTGTCTCTTCCTCTTCTTCTCCAACTTCAAGTACTCAGTGCCTACGTGTATTTGATGCCACAATTCCTAACAATCTCCCACTTGGACCAAATACACCGCACTTCAAAGTTATTGCAATCTTTACCTCACATTATCTCTGTCAATCTCCTACTTTTATGGAATACCCAAGTACTCCCCACTCTCATGAAGAGCACCTCCGCCACTCCACTACGTGGAGTGCACCAACCACCTCTCATCGCCTCATGAAGGATGTGCTCCACCAATCGCATAGAGCACGAATACCGGAGAAACAACATCCCGTGTCGGATTCCATATTACAAGACTCCCCAACTCGCAGAATCTCCATCAGCACCGGACATGGTTCAAAACCTCTCAATGCACCCTCTACATTAGAAGTATCCATGGACTACACCTCCACAATATCCGCAGACTGCTCAACCCCTACAGTCCCAATTCGGTTACCCTCACTGACATTATCCTGCATATTGATACCAGTGCTCTCTATCACACAAGAGTGACTTGAAGCTTCAACTGCCAATTCGCAAAGTACCCTCACCACAGCAATGTCTTGCCCTCTAGGATCACTTCCATGGTTAGCAGCTCCCACTAAATTAGTAATCTCTCCTCCACAACTGAAAGAACTCGGTTGCACTCCACACAACCTACTACTCGATTCCGGCTGAGAGTCAACAACAGGAGAAACGCCCCTCACGTCTCTAAGCAAATACAGCGTTCCCTCACGTTTTCCTTTTGCAATCACCCTTGAACCTGCAGCTATACACCACTCCCCACTACCAAATGTAGTAGAAAACTCCTCTTTTTCTAGCCTTCCAATCGAGATAAGAATTCCTTCAAGTCTGGAACATGCCTTGTCTCCCGCAAGACAACACTTTGATCATCAATGGTGTTCACGTGAACAGTACCAACCCCACGTACAGGACACCGGTGACCATTCCCCACAATCACATCTCCAAAAGAACCCTCCTTGTAGTCATCAAATACCTCTCTTCTCGGAGTGCAATGAAAATAAGCTCCTGAATCAATACACCAATCTTGAGTGCACAACTCCTCCCGAGCTAATAAGCATAGATCCCACTTGAGCTTTCTTTGGAGTATCTCTCTTCGGTTTCTCCTGCTTCCTCTTCATATAATCCTTGCAACTGCGCATCATGTGACCCTTCTTGTGACAATACCAACATTCAGGCCCATGTCCCCCATCGATGTTATCAAACCCACTCTCAGATGAACTACTCTGATCCTTTCTTCTTCAACTGCTCTTAGATCTCCCACGTCTCTTCTCAATGTACATTGCGGAATCTCTAGAAGATGATGATGGATATCCTCCGTTTCCCACCCTTCTCACCTCCTCGTTCAGAATGCTACTCACCACATCCTGTAGAGTCGTCGAATCTGTCATAGTGCCTGTAATAGTCTGTTCCACCATACTATAACTATTGGGTAATGTAGATAGGAGTAACAATGACTGCCCCCCTCTCTGAAAACTTTAAAGCTGCAGCTTCCATCTGGTTGTAAACCATACAGTAATTGTTCACGTGCTCTGTTACTGAACTCCCTTCTCTCAACTTCATATTAACCAATTTCTTCAGAAGAAAATTTTGATTAGATGACGACGGTTTCTCATACATATCCGTGAGAATCTCCATAGCCTCCTTTGTGGTCTTTGCCTTCGAGATATGAAATAACGTCTTCCTACTCAGTCCCAACTGAATCTGTCCCAGTGCCTTCTGATCCAAACGATTCCAATCTGCCATGACCTTCGCATCCTTGTCTACATCTACCGGCTTCTCATCAAACAACGGACCATCAAGATCTTTCTAACGAAGATATGCTATCATCTGAATCTTCCACATCGCGAAGTCACTCCCATCGAATTTTTCGATCTTCATCTTGTTATCGGCCATCTCGAACCAACTGCTCTGATACCACTTGTTTAAGAATCCACCCCACAACTCGTAGTGCTAATAATGGAAATACACCACAAGCAATAGAAACTTCCAAGACTTAGATGAACAAAGAATAAGGCACCACAATATATGCAAGATCTCACAAGAACACAATCAATATGTAAAGATAACCAATACTTCTTATTCCTCAAGAAATACAAAGATGAAATGTTATATAATTTTCCTCTTTATTATTATTATTATTATTATTATTATTATTATTATTTCATTTCGTGCTCTTTACAAACTTGAAATGTTATATAATATAGCAATATTTTTTGTTCAAATTGTGATCGAAGTTGTTCTAAAGAGGAAGGTAATTAAGAAAGAAGTGTCATCTTTAGAGCTTCAGAACTCAAAATCTCAGACTATCAATCATCCGTATTATCTAATATAACAGTTAGCAGTAGTAGTAGGAAAATACCAATCCTGTACTATAGCTATGAAAAATCTCAGGGTCTAGGAATCCATCTTCAAAGAAAAATAATAAACTTTACGATCATGTCTTTCTCAACTCATCTACTTTGATCATTAAAAATTAGGTTACTATAATCATATAACATAATATCAATATCCCATAGTTTAATGTCTTTTTCAAAATAATGTTTTGGAAATTGGAAAGCAGAAAGGCAAGAAAGACAAGATATGATTAGGCTTGTGTGGATCTAAAAAGGCAAGGGAAATCACCATGACTATTGAACAAATTTGAAAATTAAATTACAGAATTTAAAATATAAAAACTCATAATAAAAGAAGAGTTTAAGAATGTAGATACCTAGCTAATATAACTATAGAAATCAAAAGTACATACTGTTAATAATTCGAATTCATATATGCTCGTGAATTGTGGAGTCTCCTCATAACAATGCATGTGTGAGAAGTGAAGACTGCACCTAAGGTTTCAACGGGGCTACCATCACCCTCGCACACACGCAAATGCATTAATATGGATAAGCGCTAACAATTGAAAAGGAAAGCATGAATATAAGTTCAAGCCATGTCTTCAAATATAATTACCTATGAGAGTTGTATCAATGTTGCGTTTTGAGCCAATGTAATTTTCAGCCTAGAAGCTACAGGATGATTTTTTACAAGTGTATATATAGTTATTTGGGTATGGGTCTAAAAAGCATAGATTGGACCCGTTAAATTTTTTCTAATGTTTCATGGAATAAAATAGTCATGAAGAGTCTACAAACAAAGTAATTAATTATAAGGATATCCGAATTTTTGTTGTTGAATCAACTCATAGATTTTAGGAAACGAATTTTGTCGGATACGAAATTATATTCAGTTAATTAGAAACCAATATAAATAACTGTTCTTTGCATGTCTACATATATAACACATAGAAGAATATACAATTCTTTGGAATCATGAAACGACAAAAGAGGAATTTATCGTGAGGGAAGAGAAATGAGTTGCAAATTCAATTTGCGTAGAAATTTATTTTCATTCACCGACCTGCAGAAAACCAACAAAGTATGAACTAGTATCTTGGTTCCATGGTGCTAAAAATATGTTGCAACCTTCTTCAGTAGCAATTTTTTTTCTCAAGATCTCTTGAAATTTTGTATAACATTGGAAATTTGATTTTTTTGAAATTTATGTTAATTAACTACTGAAATTTGTGTTAATTCATCAGATTTTTTTTTTTTACAAATACTCGTTCATACTTTGTTGCAACGTTTTTGACAATGGTGTAATTTTTTTTTCTCAAGATCTCTTGAAATTTTGAACATTGGAAAATTGATTTTTTTGAAATTTCTGTAAATTAACTACTGAAATTTATGTTAATTCATTGGAAAAAAAAATTAAAAATATAAATTTGACGATGAGTATTTATGTTAATTCATCAGAGATTTTTCATCTCATCCAATATGTTTACGGCAATGGTTTTCTCATTAATATTTTGTACTCTTTCTCTATTTAATGTCTACTTATTTATTCATTTTTTTAGAGTATTTCTTTATTGGGTTTTTTAGATATTACCTCTATGAAACATAGGTATTTATATATAATTCTTTTTTTTTTGATGAATTGGATAGAGCCAAAAGGCTCCAGGCCTTCAGCCATCAAAAAATATATTAATCAATAAAACAGTTAAGATACAAAACAACTAATCATTGGTTTTATAAGAGGTAAAAAAGAAATAAGCGAACAAATAAGAAATACAATAACAGGCTCAAAAGCAGCAAAACAGAGGGTGGGACTACAGCAAGACGCACCACGCCGATACCAGAGAGCGGAGCAAACAGCCCGGAAAAGCAAGCAATAAGGAGGAGACAATAGCCAGACTGTTGCACTCGAGTGAGGAGGTGGACCTAAGCGACCGATCCAAGACAACTGGAGGATAAAACTCCCCCCAAGATGGCATACAATTCCACTAGCAGTCTGGAGGGACTCTAGCGGCATAACGGAGGTAATGCACTGCCTACACCAGAGAGGCCAACGAGAAGGCAAGACTCAATTGTGTCCTAGCTGAAGAGCTGACACGGAAGCTGCTTTCCTCGCAAGGAGCCAAGCACTCACTCGGATCTTTGAATGGTCAAAAACTTTCTTGTTGTAACCTCGCTTGACGGGGGGAGGGGCTTCCCTCACATATATATAATTCTTAACAAACTTTATAATTCTATGTAATCCCAACAAATAATTAAGTTACTCCAAAAATCTTTCAAAATCTAAAAACATATTTTTAATACCTAATCTACCTCTCTTTCATCTTCCTAACTAATACACTTCTATTCAACCTAAATTTTCCCTCAGATTCTATTATCCTCCTTCCACCCTTCTCCTTTTGAGTAGACTAAATTAATGTTTGTTTCTTCTTTTTCCAAAACTATAAATGAAGTTTAAAAATATTTAAGATCCTAATTTCCTGAAATTTTCTGATAAGATTGTAACTTGCTGGATTTGATGGATCGAGATTGAAGATGGAATTGAGCCAACAGAAAATTAGGAACCTATCCATGAGGGAGTTTGGTGAGATGGGAGGGGGTGTGGTGGTGGAGGAGATTTAAGATGAATTTCATTAGAATTTTTGGATAAGTGAGATGAGATACACATTTAAAGATGACATATTTAAGTAAGAAGGTGATTAAGACAAAAGGTAAGCATGATTGAAGGACAAGGGAATATAAAAGGAGAAGAAATGGAAAATGAGCTGGTAATTGGGTTTGAATATGAGTATTTTAATTGGAAAGGTGAAAGCGATAGGGATAGTTTAGACATAAAAATTTGCATTTTAAATTTTGGGGAATTTTTTAAATAACCTAATATTTTGTTGGGGATTATTTAGAATTATAAAGTTTGTTGGCCGTTATATATAAATATATGTATTTCATGGGGGGTAATAAAAAAAACCTTCTTTATTTAATGTTTGTCCACTTATAATTACTAATTAGAACACTCAAGTACCCTAACAAATAGATTTGTGAAAATTTTGCCGTATTGACCCACTTTTTGAAAATATTTGGCGCTTTGACCCACTTCCGAAAATAATTAGCGATCTGACTCAATTTTGAACACATCAGCATAAACCGTTATTGAAAATAACGGCATAGGTTATTTACGTGCCGTTATTTTCAATAACGACATCTATATTTAAAAAAAATGTCATGCCATTATTTAGAGTAACGGCATAGGTTATTTTTTTTTTCGACAGCATGTAGTCTTCATTTAGAGAAAAAATTGCAAGTGTGGAAAACCTTATAACAGATGCCGTTATTTCAAATAACGGCATTCTCAATAATGATGTCGTTATTTGGAATAACGGCATCAGTTATAAATTTTTTTTAATAAAAAAGTAACTTATTATTCACCCTCTCAGACGAATAAGTTAATTTTAAAAAAAAATATGTTATAAATGATGCCGTTATTCCAAATAACGGCATTAGTTATAATTTTTTTTAAAAAAAATTAACTTATTCATCCTCTCTGTTTCTAAACAACGGCAAGAGTTCATTTATGTATAACTGATGCTGTTATCTCCATTAACGGCATCAGTCATTCGAATGCCGTTATTAGGGATAACGACATTATTTATAAGTTTTTTTTCACACTTAGAATTTTTTAAAGTTTAGAAGATTCATACTTGTAAGAGAAATATACTGATGCTGTTATTCCAAATAATGGCATGGTAAAAAAATGTAAAATAGATGCCGTTATTGGAAATAACAGCACGTAAATAACCTATGCCGTTATTCCAATAACGGTTTATGCTGACGTGTCCAAAACTGGGTCAGATCGCTAATTATTTTCGGGAGTGGGTCAGGGCGCCAAATATTTTCAAAAAGTGGGTCAGTATGGCAAAATTTTCTAGATTTGTCTTGGCCAACTCAACATATGACCAGTTTTTTTCCTAAATAAACCCCTGTTTTAAAATAAAATAAATCCAAGAAGGCGTCTTTCACTAAAATAATTTCACGCCTGGTTTTCCTATTTTGTGTCACGTCAAACTAAACCGCAATTCGCAACAGCAGCCAAAGCCTATATTTTACTCATATTTTTATTTTGTTGCTGCTATTGGTAATAGTGACCCCACAGTTCATTTAGTTCATTACCGATGTCGTAGTTACCAATAGTTGTTGTCTTAAAAATTATAAAAAGTCACTTCTATTTGTAACTACGCTTTGATTACAAAAGAGCTGCAGCTGGAAAATGCGGTTGTGTTTTTATGTATACTGAAAATTTTTAAAGGGAAATTATAGAAGTTCAAAACAAGTAGTTTCCTTTGTAATTTTTCATCATAACTTCAGAGTTATGAGGGAGTAAAAGTGATGAGGACATCGGTTCGAGATAATTTGGACGCTTCTATTAGCGCATGCATCATCTAGGATGGCTATTCGATTAGCCTAGTCATTTTTATTTCAATACTTTTAGTTATTTTGGCATATGTAGTATGTGCAACCTTTGCTTCTGCATATTCGGATCTATTTTGAGCTAATATATAGAACTTTAGACTAATGAGAAGTCATGCTTTGATTTATTTAATAAATTATTGTGTGTTGAGTTTTGCTCTTCATTTTTCTCGTGTGTGTGTGAGATCATAAGAGATTATTAGGGTTTGTGAGAAACCCTACATCCCCACTCCATCTTCATCCCTTACACCCCCTCCCTCTCTCTCCTTCCTCCCTCTCTTTCTTCCCGAACCCAACAGCCCCACTCCCTCGCTCTTCTTCAGCCGACACCCAAACCCCCTTCTTCTTCACCTAACCATCCCGAAGCCCCTTCTTCTCTAACCCGAACACCCAGATCCCCCTTGCCGCCATCGCCGGTCACACCACCGACCACCCTCGTCGCTTCTCTCTCATCATCCGACCACCCCATCAGCCTCCCCCCTTCACCGAACCTGCTCCCACTCCCAATCCCCTTCAAGCCCGAAACCCTAATCCCCAAATCTAAAATTCAAATTCGAAGCCCTAATAACTAAATCCAATTCAAATTCTAAACCATAATTCCCAAATCTTCATCCAAACCCTAACTTTAATCTTCACTTCAAGAAAATGACCTATGGAGGACTACAACGTTATTGACGTCGACTAGTGGCTTCTTCTTCCTCTCTATCTGTGCGACGAATCGTTCATCGAATCTCGGTAACTTCTTTCCATTCCTCCATTATTTGTTACTGCTTATCATCTTTAGAATACTATCTGAATTTACTGTCGTCCATAAATATTGAGTGTGTGTGCTTCTACTTGCCTAATTGCGTATGAATCACTATTGAATATTTTACGTGCTCAGAATACTTGAGTATAATCATTAAATCTTAGGCTTGATATTTAATTGGGATTGCCAACTTAGTGCATTTCTTAAAAATTTATCAAACCAATCACTAGTTTTAATTTCTAACTTAATCGGCACTACATGTTGGTAAACTTAATCTTTTAATATTTTTGAAAGTTCTCTACCTAGGGCTAAGTTTTGGTATCAGAGCGAAGGTTTTAGAACCCTAGTTCTTGCATCATTTAGCTATAATTTCTGCATTTATTTAGGATCATTTTTAGATCATTTCAGATTTGAAAAAACATCATTTAGGTGCATTTAGGTCACATTTTTTCAAATTTCAGCAAGCACACGACCCACGGCACCTAGTTTTCCGCCTTTGGTGAATGCGTATTTACAGCACCATCACGAATCCTGAAGAGACTTTCTTGTCCCTCCTAAACTACCCAATCCGTAATCCTAGAAATCAGAGAGCCCCTCTTCGAACTGAAATGGATAACCCTGACATTTCTACTTCCCTCGCTGCCATTCAAGCAACTCTCGTTAATATTAATTAAATGCTTGAGCAAGTGGAATTGAATCAAAATGTTGCCTCTGAGCTTCATCGTTAGATCTCTCAAGGAAATAATTGTGACTACTGATATCAAGATCGTGATCCTGACGAACAATACAAGAAGAACGTTAAGACTGATGTTCCTTACTTTTAAGGCCATATGGAACCCCAAGCCTATGTCAGTTAGATCCGTGCCATGGATCACTACTTCATGTGGTTTGACATGATCGAAACCGTGAAGGTCAAATTTGCCACGATAAATTTGACTGATAAAGCTCAACAGTACTAGACCAATCTTGAACATGCCCACAGAGGCCGAGGCTTGTCACTCATACACTTGGGAGGCCATGAAAGAGAAGTGCACTGAGAAATATGTGTCCCTTATCATTCCATATCAGATTTCTAGATTCGTGGAACCAACTCTATTAAGGAAACAAATCCACCCAAGAGTATGTGGATAAGTTCGACGACTTCCTCATTCGGTGCAATACTTTAAGTAAAAAAGCGAAGAAAAAATTGTCCCTAGATTAAGAGTTGGACTACAATCCGATCTAAGGAACGAGCTAATCCATAGAAATGTGGACTCCTTGGCAGCAGCTTATGCCCTTATTCTCGATATGAATTTTCTTAAAGCAAGTTCCCACTACAAGTTCAGCGATTTGAGAAATCATTCCTTTAGAATAAATTACATTGATCCCTCTAGATCTAAGTCCTCATTTTCTCAATACCCCCTACAAGTCTTACCCAAGTAAGCCCACTTCAAATCTCTATCCACCTAAAAATGAAAACAAGCGTAAGAACATTGAAAGCGACTACTCTAAAATTGATCCTCTCACTAAGTACTATACATGCAAGGGATACGACCATGTTGCTGGTAACTGTCCCAGCCCCAGGAGGATCAACATTGTAGAAGGTATCGCTGTCATTGCTGATAATTCTGACAATGAGTTTTCTGTGAGCCTAATCAATGTGATGACTTAGGCAAACAAGATGATGGCCAGTATCTGAACTGTATTTGGTCGATCTAATCACCTCCTTTGAATGCAGTCAAATGTGCATTGTCCCAACCAAAAGAAGAAGATGATTGAAAGCGCACTGCTATATTTTACACATTCACGACAATAGGTGGAAAAAACTGTAAGGTAATTGTTGACAGTGGAAGTAGCATCAACGTTGTCTCTTCAGCAGTCCTAGCATAGATCAGGCTTAAAGCTGAACCTCATCTCCACCCATACAAAGTATCTTGGATTGATGCGACGGCACTCCAAGTAACACAGCATTGTTTGGTTCCTATAGATTTCAAAGCCTACAAGGAACAAATTTGGTGTGATGTGCTCAAAATGGATGTGGGTCAAGTAATTTTAGGGAGACCTTGGTTATATGACCTCGATGTGACAATATATGGTCGATCCAATCAATGTGTGTTCCACCACGATGAAGTAAAGATAAAGCTCATACCCGTGAAACCATAAACTAGTCCGTATGTGACAACGTGAACTCCTTCGAGAAACGGCAAGGAAGTAGCTTATATGGGTAAAAAAGAACTCATGAAAGAAACTGACAATGAGATAACCGTTCTCCTACTCACGGGGAGGAAAGCCCCTAAAAAGCCTGAGTCACCCATCCCTCCCCAAGTCACTCCTGTCTTTCAAAAATTTGCAGATATGTTTCCTGCTGACCTCCCCAACCAGTTATTCCCATTGCATGACATCCAACACGCTATTGATCTGGTTATGGGAGAGAGTCTTCCTAACTTGCCACACTCTCTGATGAATCCAACATGTTGAGTTGAAAAGGCAAGTTAATGAGTTATTGGCAAAGAGATTCATTAGAAAAAACATAAGTCCTTGCGCAGTCCCTGTTCTATTGATGCCAAATGAAGATGGAATCTGGCATATGTGTGTGAAAAACTGTGCCATAAATAAAATCACGGTGAAGTAGCATTTTTTCATTCTCCATTTGGATGATATGTTGGACATGATGTCTGGTGCCACAATCTTTTTCCAGATTGACCTTAAAGGTAGCTACCACCAAATATGTGTTCATTCTGGGGATCAATAGAAAATCGCCTTCAAGACGAAGGATGACCTATACGAATGGATGGTCATGCCGTTTGAAATGACGAACGTCCCGAGCACGTTTATGAGAATCATGATACAAGTACTCCGTTCTTTTATGGGAAAGTTCCTTGTGGTGTACTTTAATGATATTCTTATTTACAGCCAATTCGTTGGGCAACATCTTGATTATTTACAATCGGTCTGCGGTGTTTTGAGGAAAGAACAATTTTATCCTACCAAATGTACCTTCCTCTCTGATCAGATTATCTTTCTGGAATTTATTGTCTCCGCCAGAGGAGTATCGCTGACCCAGAATAGATAAAGACAATTATTGTGTGGCCTGAGCCCCGCAATATACGTGATGTGCGGAGTTTTCATGGTCTTACCACCTTTTATCGTCGGTTTGTGCAAGGATTTAGCATAATCATGACTCCGATAACCGACTTTGAAGAAAGATGAGTTCGTCTGGTCGAAAGCAGCCACAAAAATCTTCGAAGAAATCAAAAAAAGAATGACTCAGACACCTGTCATGAGGTTGCCTGATTTCATTTAAGTCTTCAAAGTAACGTGCGTGGCTTCTGGTATTGGTATAGGTGAAGTCCTCAGTCAAGAGAGTCACCATGTTGCCTATTTCAATGAAAAGCTAGATAAGGCAAAACAAAAATGCTCCACTTATGACAAAAAAATCTATGCAGTAATTCGGTCACTTCGCTATTGGCGACATTACCTCCTGCCGCAAGAATTTGTCATTTTCTTAGACTATGAAGCCTTATGATTCCTCAATTCCCAACAAAAACTAGATCTGAGACATGTTCGATGGGTAGAGTTTCCAAAAAAATATTCTTATACCATTAGGCATAAGAATGTGGTTGATAATAAGGCTGCAGATGTGCTAAGTCGTTGTCATGTGATCTTATCCACACTGCGCACCGAGGTTATTGGTTTTGAGGGATTAAAGGATAATTATGCCTCCTGCCCAGATTTTTATGAGATCTACACATCTTTGAAAGATGTTATCACTCGAGTGATAGATGATTATTTTCTTAAAGATGATTATCTCTACTATGTCTCCAAACTGTGCATTCCTAGTACATCATTATAAGAGTATCTTGTTGGGGAATTGCACGCTAGTTATCTTGCTGGAGACTTTGGGCATAGCAAGACCAATGATGTTGTGGAACATAGATTTTACTGTCCTAAGCTTAAAAAGGAACGTTGAGAGACTTGTTAATATGTGTCATACTTGTTCCCAGTTGTTAATATGTGTCATACTTGTCATACTTGTTAATATGTGTCATACTTGTTAAAATAAAACACAGTCATGTATACTCCCTTGTTCCCAGTTGCCCTTGGAAAGATGTCAGTATGGATTTCGTGTTAGGCTTACCGAAAACACAAAATAAATACGATTCCATTCTTGTCTTCATGGACTGTTTTTCTAAAATAGCTCACTTCCTCCCATGTTCGAAAACTTTCGATGCATCTCGTGTTGCTCAAATCTTCTTCGATAATATTGTGAAGCTACATGAGTTACCAAAAACAATTGTGTCCGATAGGGATGTGAAATTCACGTGTTACTTTTGAATGACCCTATGGTACAAGATGGAAACAAATTTGAAATTCTCTTCAGCCTTCCATCCACAGATTGATGAACAGACTGAGGTTATCAATCAGAATCTTGACAGTCTCTTGCATATTCTTGTTGGAGAAAATTTAGGAACTTGAGACTTTAAATTAACTGTTGCCAATTTGCCTACAACACATCAAAGAATAGTACCACAGGCATGAGTCCACATAAAGTTGTGCATGGTTATCGTTCTAAGTAACCCATAGATCTTGTCCTCATGTTAGAACATCATAGAGTCTTAGAGTTTGCAACCACATTTACATCCCGCATTTATGATTTGCATAGAGAAATTTATAAGAAAATTAATAAGAATAATTTTAACTACAAATTAACAGCAGATACTAGAAAGAAATTTAAAACTTTTGATGTTGGTGACAAGGTGATGGTTCGGATTCATCTGAAATGATTTCCATCTGAATCTGTTAAGAAATTAAATGCATATGTTGCAGGAACATTTAAATTTTTGCCTAAAATAAATGATAATGCCTATGTCGTTGACCTTCCTGAAGGTTTTAGTATAAGTAAGACTTTCAATATTGAGGATCTAGTACCCTATGAAGGCCCATAATTTAACCCTAGAAATTCTCTTATAGATGAGCCTACCCTGCAGCTTACAGCTTACTTGTGAGATTCCCACATTTTTTCCTTTACCTGCCACTACTTACCCACTGACAGACAAATTGGGTAATATTTTAGATGAACAGATAATTTCTACTAGAGATTGTGGTATATATGTATTTGGTGAGATGGAAGAACAAGCAGGAGTCGGAGAACACTTGGATTGATCATGAGGAGCTCCAGTGCTTGGATCTAGACCTTTTGGAGCACTATAATAGGCACACTGGTTTTGACTCGACTGGGTCGAACTCTCTCACACCCGGAGAGAATGATGGGGACATCGGTTCGGACAATTTGGACGCTTCTATCAATGTAGACATCGTCTAGGATGGCTAATATATTAGCCTAGTCATTTTTATTTCAACACTTTTAGTGATTTTGGCATATGTAGTAGTTTTTCTATTTGCACCCTTTACCTTTTGCATATTGAGATATATTTTGGAGATTTATTGTGAGTTTATATATAGGCCTTTAGACTAATGAGAAGTTATGCTTTGATCGATTTTAAAAATTATTGTGTGTTGATTTTTTGCTCTTCATTTTTCTCCTATGTGTGTGAGACCATAAGAGATTATTAGAGTTTGTGGGAAACCCTAGATCCCACTCCATCATCATCCCCTACACCCCGGCCTCTCTCTCTTTCCTCCCTCTCATTCTTCCTAAACCCAACAGCCTCACTCCCCCGCTCTTCTTCAGCCGACACCCAAATCCTCTTCTCCTTCACCCAACCATTCCGAAGCTTCTTCTCCTCTAACCCGAACACCCAAATCCCCCTTGCCGCCATCGCCGCTCACACCACCGACCACCCTCGTTGCTTCTCTCTCATCATTCGACCACCCCAACAGCCCCCCTCCTTCATCGAAACATGCTCCTACTCCAAATCCCCTTCAAGCCCGAAACCCTAATCCCCAAATCTCAAATTCAAATTCGAAGCTCTAATCCTGAAATTTAATTCAAATCGTAAAAACCCTAATTCCCAAATCTTCATCCAAACTCTAACCTTAATCTTCACATCAAGAAAATGACCTATGGATGAGTACAACGCTATTGACGTCGACTAGTGGTCTTTGTTGACCATTAGTTTGGTGTGCACAAAACGTGCTAACTTGTACTAATAAGTTTGAATTTAGTGTGTAAGATTTTCAGAATCAATTAACACCAAAAAGAGATTCATGAGAGATTCACAAATATACAAACAAGGAAAGTAATAAAAGAAGATTGCATATACGGGCAAAAGAGGAAGTTATTCAAAAGGAGTTCTCAATTAATTGGTCTCCAAGCAATCTATGAAGACTGGATTTTTAGTAATATTTTCGTGAGATATTTATTGTAAACGATTGATTAAAGATTGATTAGTTTATGGTAAGAAAACAAAGTGGATTTAATTTATACAACCAAGAATTGGTCGACCGTACCTAATGTTGGTCTACCGTTGCAGTCGACTGCAACTTCAATTGATTAAGAAAGCGGTCGACCTTTCATCTCTCTCGCTACGCCAGAGAGCTGAACGGTCGACCGCACACTTTTACCAGTCGACCGCAACTAAGGTTGTTTACCTTTTTACGAATGTATCGTTTCTACTTTTAATCGATACACTTCCTCTTCTACTTAAGAGAACGAATCCACTATGTCTTCTCTACCTATTGCTACTGAGAAAAATACTTTGAACTAATCTCTTGATAATCAATCCGAGTGTGAGCGTTAAATTGGTTGTGTTCTTTAGTCAAGATCTTAAGCGATCTTGAGTTTTCTTTTCTTTTCTTTTCCACTTGGGTGAGATTGACGGGACTTGGATTAGAAGTCCTATGGGTGTAATAGGTCTCTCGGCCTAAATCCGAGAATCACTGTACTAAGGGTTTTGAGTATAGTGGAATACTTGTGGCGAAGAATTGCTACAAGTAGGTGGTGTGGACGTAGACCTGGGGGTCGAACCACGTTATATCGCTGCGTCATCTGTATTTGCTTTTCTTGTCTCTCTTGCATTTACTTTACTTTACTTTACTTTATTTACTTAATTTTTAATTCCGCAGGATCACCCTATTCACCCCCCCCCCCCAAGGGTGATTCACAGTCTTCTTATTCTCTATCTGTGGCGACGACTCGTTCATCGAACCCCGGTAACTTCTTTCATTCCTCCATTATTTTTGTTACTGCCTATCATCTCTAGAATATTATCTGAATTTACTGTCGTCCACAAATATTGAGTGTGTGCTTCTACTTTCCTAATAGCATACAAATCAGTATTGAATATTTTACGTGCTGAGAACACTTAAGTATAATCATTGAATCTTAGGCTTGATATTTAATTGGAATTGCTAACTTAGTTCATTTTTTGAAAATCCATCAAATCAATCACAAGTTTTAATTTCTAACTTAATCGACGCTACATATCGGTAAACTTAATCTTTTAATATTCCTGGAAATTCTCTACTTAGGACTAAGTTTACATTAAAAAGTGTAATATGTTATCTGATCAACACAAGTTCAACTCTGGCATGCATATAGACTTCAAATATGAAACCCCCAACATTCATCACAAATTGGGAATATTAGTGTAATCTAAGGCCTTTCATAGTCAATTTAATTATAGTAACTTAAATAATTTTCCGTGTGTAAATTTTTTAATTACAATTCGAAGAAGTCAATACCATCTTTGTCGGGAAAATATGCACATCGGATCGATAGAACACATACTCCCCCTTAAACATGATAAACAATATAAAAATTAAAAAAAGGAAGAAAATCATAAATAAACATCTCAATGGGAAAAAAAAAGGTGATAAACTGATATGTATGAGATACTAATTTTTTTTTGTTATTTTTGTTGTTTGTTTGATAAAACTTAAGTTTTGTTGGACATATATCCACAAATTAATACTTTTTTCTACTTAGAAGTATCAAATCAGGAAGAAGTGCAAAATATATCTTAAAATGGCGTAATATTTTGCATGCTTCAGGAAATTAACCTAATATTCGACATATCTTGATATTATACTCAATTTGATTATTCTGGCAAAATTATGGTAGTTGATTAGTCTCTCCAATTCAAGACACCAAAGATACGAGTAACCTACACGTGTGATGCACGCCTACAAAAAGTATAGTCATTAAACTAAATAAATTTTCTATATAAAAAAAGGAAATAGTAAATTATTAAGAAATATCAAATTTTTAGAATAAATAAAATCTTCTATAAACAAATCCGTTTGCAACAAAGATAACAAGAAGAGATAAAAATATACTGACATTAAACCAATCCAACCACTAAATTAGAAGCAATATGTCAGGGTCCTGGTGTATAATAGTTTATAATTGATTTGTAAGGAAAGAGTATGAGTCAGTATATGGAGTCTATAGTTGTTTCTGTTTGTCTCTGGTTTCTGTTGTATCAGTTTCTCTTTCTGCATTTGCACTGTGCACGTTCTTCTCATATGAAATAAGGCGGGAGATGTAGGACTGTGGTATAAAGTCCAGTAGATTACATAGCGTGCACGTGTTGATTTATCTGTAACGGCCTATACAAGGCCAGAGTTAAGATGAATAAAGATTCTAAGCTTGAGCAATTAAAATCCTCCCCAATCCTCTATTTCTCTCTTCCCAAACCCTAGAAATTCTCATCAATGGCGCGACCAAAACGAACGATCACCGGAGCTCCTAACACCGTGGTATCAGAGCAGGCGAGCGACGATTCTGATTCGAGGGATGTTAGAAGTACCTCGTTGGTTGAAATGGAGGTTCAGGAGTTGAAATCGACAGTGGCGAAGATAACGGAGACGATGGAGATGTTGTCTTCCTTGTCTGGGGCTGTGCATACATTGGGGGAATAAGTCAAGGAGTTGATGCTGATGAATCGCAACACTAGTCTCGCTCGAGGTAATCATGCTATTTCACAACCATTTTTGCAACAGGAGGTAGAGGTTCCTAACCCTATCAATCCAATTTATTCTGTTAATAAATCAAGAAGTGACCAGAAGAATTTTTCTAGAGTTCATTTCAAAATGGAATTCCCTTTTTTTCAAGAAGGGGATCCCACAGAGTGGGTATGTGGAGCTGAAATATTTATGGAGTCTTTGTGAGATTGAAGGCTCTCAAAAATTTAAATTTGTTGCTTTGAATTGAAGTGGAAGGCATCTCAATGGTACCGAAGGCATATTAAGAGTAGGAGAGACTCGTGGCAAGAGTTTGTTGAGGAACTCATGACTAGATTTGGTCCTTCTGGGTTTCAGGATTATGAAAGAATTCTGACCAAATTGAGTTAGAAGGGAGATATAGAGGCATACATTCAAGAATTTGATCGTTTGTCAAATTTTGTGGGGGATTGGTCAGGGTAGCATTTTTTAGTACATTTCTTAGTGGATTGCGTGATGAAATTCGTTGGGATGTTAAAGCACAGAGGCCCAAAACAGTTAATGAGGCAGTGGGGTTAGCAAGGGGGTACGAAGAGAAATTGCAGTGTACTAAAAGAATAAGTAGGCCAACGTTTATGCCAAAGAGTCCTTTCCCACATGTTCCCGATTCTACTCCTAAAAGCACTGATCCAACGCCAGCTTCCACATTTGTTCCTAAGAGGTTGTCACTTGCAGAGCTAAGGGAAAGGAAAGCAAAAGTTTTATGCTTCAACTGTGATGAACAGTTTTTGTAAGGACACAGATGCAAGACACAGAAATTTTATTTCTTTGAGATGTTTGAAGATGAGGAAGGTGAAGAGAATAGCATTGTTGAGGAAGAAATTAATGCTAATGGGTTGAGTATGGGAGGAAGTCTAATGCAGATATCATGTCATGCCTTTACTGGATCATCATGTTATCCCCACACATTGAAAGTTAAAGGATCTATCAAGGGAAGAGAAGTTAATATTTTAATTGATACTGGGTCAACTTGTAACGGCCCGGATCCCCGTTACAGGACATCCGTGACATCACTAGAATCTTTTCCTTCAAATGCATCTCAACACAGTAAATAACACGAAAATTTAAAAACTTTTAATTGCCAAAAAAATAATCATTACATCAACGATTACAACTCTTATCTTGTTCTTGAACAAGGAATACAAATTATATAAACTTATTACAACTGATTAAAAAAATATTTCAACTTCTCTTGCGAAGCTGCCGGCTGTCTTCCAGAATGATGATCGGCTGGTTACTGCAAAATTCTGCTAAATGGTTTATCTGCCTCCCTGGGACTTGCCTCTCGGCCTGAGACTTTTGCTGTGCGACTCTGATATTTCTGCACCTGCTCGAATGGTAGGCATGTACACTACTGCCCCACTTGGATGCCCTGCTGGTTTGGCTCACCTGCCCTCTTGACCCGGTATCAGATACCTAATTAAGTGGGCACGTCAGTAATTCTACTGACGCAATGCTGATAAGAAAACAACGATCTCCAACTATCACACCCACAATTCATCTTGAATGAGAAAGAAACTTGTATCCTGATTTCCTAGTGTTCGTGTATGCCACGACCTAAGGTTTAATGCATAAAACAGAGTACACAAAAGATGCACTTATTCTAATGGCATCGAGACTCTGGACACACATGCATTCCATACTACATGTGCCTCAGATCAAGTCATTTCTCCAGTTTCAATGATTTGAACCCTCACTGTGCAATGCATTCTACTTCAGTCCACTTCCTATTCCTGATAGTACAACATGATTGAGGAGGTATATAAAAAGAAATAATTCAGGGAGCTACCTCATTGTCACTAATAACTGTTGCATCGGACCATCCTTAAAAGCTGTGACGAACTTACAGATATACCGCAGCATATCCATTGCGCAGAAGATCCATTATGATCCGTTCGTGTCCACCAACATAGAACATGACGGCTTCGAAGGTCTAAACCCCTTATCCACCAGGAAATCGACATCCCGTTCTTATCACAGTACTTCAGGAGTCAACAGTGCAAGATACGTACCGCAGCACATATCCCTAATGACAGGAAGAGACAATCTCTGGTTATCACCACCTAGTGCTAACTCTTAGAACGAGTCGGATTATAGGGAATCACCCCTAACACCAATTCAGTCTTCAAGCGAAACAATAAAGGAAAACCTAATCAATGCAGTTTACTAAAAACATGTGGTTACCCAAAATCATACATGGTGTTGAACAATCAATGTCGAACTTGACTGGTCTGTCAAAATAGCAATCATCATGGGAATCACATCTACTGATTCCCAATCCTTCATGGGTCATTGACCAATAACCCCGGCCCATGACCCTTAGAGTGCAGTCCAACGGCGCCCAAAGGGATACAATATAATTCAAAGAAGGTAAGCACATACGTAACCATCAATTTTTGACCATTGATAGACTCAGGCATCAAGACACCAAACACAAATTGACCAGAGCTATCTCCCAACTTACTCATGTCCACCATGAGTACTAAGCACATGAACTTGTCTAAGTTCCAGATAAAATGCTAAAAATATCTTTTGAAACTCAATAGCTCATGATCATCACACTGCGGTAGGCAGAGGATTCCTCCTTACTCGTCCCAATAAAGGAATTCAAGAATAGCAGCAGTTGTGCCCCAAGTTACACTCATCGGAATCCAACAAAAACAAGTTTTCGAAAAGGTTAGGAGACCCTACTGCAATCCCCCAGTTGACATCTCTTTCAGATCTTTTAAGAACTCAAGTCCCCGAGTTAACTTAAGCTTGAAGTCAATCTAAACAATAGGTTGCTAACTTGTAACAACCATAACTTCCAAGACACAGCTCAAATTTGCTTGATGCCACCTATTCTGGAAAGCTAAGATCCTAGGCTACAACTCTCCAGTTAACCATTTCCTCAAATTCATCCATCTTAACACTCTAAACACATCATACACTCTCAGCAGTATATTCCTTCATGCACTTGCTGCACCTTTCCAACATCATAAAAATTTGCTCGCTCATCAAAATTACTCGATTCCGAATTCTATAAAAGGAGGGAGTGTCTACTACAACTTCCTAGTTGAACACGTTCACATATTCAATCATTAAAGTCCTCGAAAACATCAAATTCTATCAGGTGCGCAAACAGGAGAAAAGTTGATTCTTCAATAAACAGGGTTTCGACTAGACTGGTTCTGCCCTAGTCTTTGGGAAAATCATAAATTTTAACCTACAAACTGGAATTACAAAATTCCGGATGGGTTAGAAAGCTATGACTCCCTACTATAAATCTCTAGTGCAACACTTTGGCAAATTCCAAATATATATATCCAGAAAATTAAAAGTGCACCGATTGCACAATCAGCCCTAAGTATCAAATGTAGTCCACGCTAAATTCCATATAAAATCAACCCCCTGTTGGAAGCTCATGAAATTTTGGAATCTAGAACTAGACACCCAGCACTGCATTGTGTCCAAAAATTGCACTTAAACGCCTAATATGCACAAAGTTATAGCTTTTCGAACACGACACAAAAATCTCCACTGTTTTTCAGACAAGGTTTGCTCTTCCACTTACAATTTATTTTGAAGCCTTATCAAAAGTCATCTAGAAATTCTAAAATTCTGGAGTCTTAAAATAGACTCCTACCAAAAGTTTCTTGCAAAATTTCAAGGCAATATCATAAATACACACGTAGTTATGAACATAAGAATTTCAGTTCCTAAACAAAATCTGCAGCTCTGTCTACTTAGACTAGCGAGATTCAGCAAATTTGGTAATATACATACACATGAGATTCCACAAAAATTTTCAGCCAAAAATTAACCAATAATTAATTATGATTTTCCGAAGTTACGACCGAATTCCTCAAGCTGCTGTTTCTGCAGTCATTTTGCTGTCCAAAATTTGGGGACTTGTTAGGGCTATTAGATGACTACTGAATATCATTAAAAAAATCATGCAAGCTCTAGATACTAAGCAAAACAAGCTCCCAAAATTTGAGCTCAAGATTCCTAACCGTTTATGAGATAAAAATTTCCCAAACTACACATCAAGAACATGGTTCTTAACAAAATCTTGAAGAGAAGTTACTCTACCATAGGACTTTTTCTTTTATTAGCATGCTTATTATTCATACATGGCAAAATCAAGTTCTTCTTAGTTATTTTTATATGCAAATCATCATACACAAAATAAAAACTTAATCTTTTAGGTTTAGAGAATCACCCACTTGTTGTAAGAAGACTCTTGTAGCTTTAGTTAGCTCCTTCTCCTCCTTCTCTCAATCTCTTCTTCACCTCCAAATCTCCAAGAACCCATAAAATCAAAAACCCTCTTTCTTTTCATTCTTGAGAATTAGCAGAGGTGGAAGAAGATGAAGTAGAAGAAGATGGATATGGAGTTTTTGGGTGAAAATTTGAGATTGGAGATGGAGAACTGAACTTGGCCATGAGGATTTGGATTGAGTTTGCTGGCTTCTGAAATGGAAGTGGAAGGAAGAGAGAGAGAGGTCGGTGGAGAATGGGGAAGGGAAAGAGAGTGTGGGGAAATTTATTTGATTTGGTGTGTGTCTTATACACCCATACAATACAATGTATATATACACACTCCTATTATACATGTGTATGTATTTGTACAATCCACTTCAATACAATTCAATTACATATTCATTCAAATATATATACATATAAATATATACGTATTCATATATATAATAAAACCCAAAGAAAGCTATCAAGTGGCTCCCATTCAATAAGGTTGAAATCAATGGTTCACATTTAAACTCACAAAACATATTTTCCCGCCCAAAAGCGCCCCCCCCCCCCCCCCCCCCCCCCAAAAAAAAACTCAAATTCAAATCCCCCCAAAACAACTCCTTTATTTCTTTCTTTCTTTCTTTCTTTCTCTCTCTCTCTCTTTCACTCATTCTCTCTCTATTTACTCAGAAATTTATATTTTCAGATTTCAAGTTTGTAAATTTTCAGATTATTTATGCATTTTCTTATTGCTTATGTTACATTGAAAATAGCAAATATCTCATCAACAGTTAAATTTTATTATTTTCCACACTCAAAGTTTTAAGAAGTTGGATTTTACACCCCCATTTATAATTATTTTTCAACATATACTAATGGAAACATGAACTTTTATTTACAACTAATTATTGTCTTACTATTCAAACTTGAGCTACATAATTGTTGTTTTACTGTTTACAAGACTTTCATATGCTGTATCGTTTCGAAGATGTGCCGTAGGCACGAATCTAGTATATATATAAAATGCATACAAGTATCCGTACATATATATATCATGTACGACCCAATCAAGGTATAAATACATCCATATATGTATATGTACCTCCATATACAAATAAAATATTTATTTGTAAAATAAAATATATGTTAAAAAATATTATTTTTCCAAAGATTATCTCGTTTAAATAATTGAGACAATACACACAATTTAATTGAGAAGATACCCCGAATATACATTGTCGGGTTCAGAATAACTAATATATCTGAAATCTCTCAATTAAAATTAATTATTATTAAAAAAATACATAATCGCAAGCAATTCTCAACTATGCACGAATTACAATGCAAAATAGTCATATGCTATTTTGCGGGGTATTACACAACTCATAACTACATTGATCCCTATACTGCCAACAAAGCTGCATTGAGCATTTTGAAGGAGCCTAGATATAATGTGAAGGTAGCAAATGGAGAAGTAATGCACGCTCAAGGGAAAATTGATAATGTCCTTTTTACTGGACAAGGG
Source organism: Hemerocallis citrina (assembly GCA_017893485.1). Taxonomy (NCBI): domain Eukaryota; kingdom Viridiplantae; phylum Streptophyta; class Magnoliopsida; order Asparagales; family Asphodelaceae; genus Hemerocallis; species Hemerocallis citrina. The sequence goes on from CM030359.1 coordinate 393,646,361, forward strand.
GTTCAATTAACAGCTGAACTATTGATTTTTCCCTTAGGACCCTCCCAAATGGTGCTTAGAGCTAACTGATTGAGGTCTATGGGAAGGGTTACTATGGATTTTAGTCTCTCGACTATGGAGTTTATATAGAAAGGATCAAGAAGGTACTACATGGGCATGTGGATGGGAAGCTATATGTCATTGAGGCAGTGGAATTGCCTAAGGCATTGGAATGTTCTAATCAAGCTTCCATGCTACAGCTAAAATGCAATGCTATAAAGGAGGAATCAACTGATGCAAGTAATCAACAACCTGTTGTTCATGAACAAATACAACAAATTCTTTCACAGCTCGCTTAGGTTTTTTACTTCACAAATTGGGATGCCACTCCAGAGGAGTATAGACCATCAGATTCCACTCATTGAAGGTGAGAAACCTGTATGCATTAGACCTTATAAACATCCTTACTATCATAAAAATGAAATAGAAAAACTAGTGAAGGAGATGTTGGAGTCGGGACTGATTAGAAGTAGTTGTAGTTCATATTCTTCACTAGTGATCCTTGTCAAAAAAGCTGATGGAAGTTGGAGGTTGTGTGTAGACTATAGATCGCTTAATTCTCAAACAATCAAGGCCAACTTTCCTATTCTGGTGATTGATGAACTGCTAGATGAACTCCATGGAGCTAAATTTTTCTTCAAAATTGATTTCAGATCTGGATACCATCAAATTAAAGTGAGTGAGTCCGACATACACAAAACAGTGTTTAGAACTCACCAAGGGCATTAAGAGTTTTTAGTGATGCCATTTGGGCTCACTAATGCACCAGCAACCTTTCAGAGTTTGATGAATGGTATCTTCAAAGATTATTTGAGAACATTTATTCTAGTGTTCTTCGATGATATTTTGGTCTACAGTCCTGACTTTCCCAGCCATGTTAAGCATCTGTAGTTAACTTTAGAAGTGTTGAGGAAGCATCATTTAGTTGCCAAAGGAAGCAAGTGTAGTTTTGGAAGAGAAACTGTTGGTTATATGGGGCATGTTATCAGCTCAAAGGGAATTGCAGTAGATCTTAGTAATATTTCTTCAATGGAGAAGTGGCCTGAGCCAAGTATAGTCAAGCAATTGAAAGGGTTTCTTGGATTGACTGGCTATTATAGGAAATCTGTCTAGGGTTATGGCAGTATAGTAGCTCCTCTCACTCAACTCTTGAAGAATAATGGTTTTAAATTGTCCAAGATAGCTACTGAAGGTTTTGGAAAACTAAAAAAAGCTATGACTACTACCCCAGTGCTGAGCTTACTTGACTTCTCTAAACAATTTGTGGTAGAGACCGATGCCTCACAAGTTGGCATTGGAGCAGTGCTGATGCAAGAAGGTCATCCACTTGCTTACATGAGTCAGGGATTGAAGGGCAGAGCTCTTTCTTTGTCCACATATGAAAAGAAGGTCCTAGCTATTCTCTCAACAGTGAAGCAGTGGCGCCAATACCTTTTGGGTAGAATGTATGTTATCAAAACTGATCAACAAAGTATAAAATACATACTATAGCACAAAATTAACACTGAGATGCAAGAAAAGTGGCTATAAAAATTAATGGGATTCAATTTTAATGTTGAGGATAAAAAAGACAGGGATAATGTAGTTGAAGATGGGTTATCAAGGAGACATGAGGATCAAGCAATTCGCTGTGTTGTAACATTGGTGGTGCCTCAATGGCTTGAAGAGATCAAAGTTATGGTGCTCAGTGATTCATATTTTCATTCTTTAGCAGAGAAAGTTAACAGTGGAGTATTATCTGCTAATGATTATAAGCTTCAGGAGGGAATGCGGTATTGGAAAGGTAGAATTCTTTTGAGTCCACACACTGAGTTGAGAAAGGGAGTGTTTTTAGAATGCCAGAGGAATAAAGGAGAGACTATGCATCCTGCAGGACTGTTATCCCCATTGCCAATTCCTGATTTGATTTCGAATGATATTTCCATGGATTTCATTGAAGCTTTGCCCAAAAGCATGGGTAAGTTAGTAATATTTGTACTGGTAGATAGACTTACCTAATATGCCCATTTTTATAAGCCTTGGACATCCCTATACAGCTCAAGCAGTGGCTCAATTATTTGTGGAAAATTTGTATAAAGTACATGGCATGCCCTCTAGTATAGTTAGTGATCGAGATACTATTTTTCTTAGTGCTTTTTGGAAGGATTTCTTTCATCTACAGGGCAGTAAATTGAAGTATTCGACTGCTTATTATCCTCATTCTGATGGGCAGACAGAGATTGTTAACAAAGCTCTTGAGATGTACTTGTGATGTATGGGCAGCTAACAACCGAAGGATTGGGCTAACTGGTTGTGTTGGGCAGAATTTTGGTACAATACACATTGGCATGCCTTGACGGGAATAACACCATTTGAAGCAGTGTATGGTCGAAAACCTCCTTGCCCTTGTTTGTACATTCCTGACACTGTAGCAGCTCAGTCAGTAGAAGATGCATTGTATTCAAGAGATGCGGTCATAAAGTTGCTTAAGGATAACATAAAATCTTCTTAAGGAAGGTTGAAACATTTCTATGATAAAAATAGAGTGGAAAGAGAATTTGTTGTGGGAGATATGGTATTCCTTAAGTTGCAACCTTATAGACAATCATCATTGAGGGGATCCACACCACAAAAGTTGTCCTCGAAGTTCTTTGAACCTTATCAAGTACTGGAGAAGGAAGGGAAGGTAGCCTATAGGCTTGCTCTACCTGCTAATGCTTCCACTACAAGGAATTTGACATATAGTGACAGCAAAAATCCGTGGGTAAAAGGCGAAAAACCGTAGGTATAGCCCGTAAAACCTATACCAACGGACATATTTTTCCGTCGTTTTTAATTAGCTATGCCCACGGCAAAATGCCGTCACTATAGCCTATAGCGACGGTTTTTTCACCCGTTGGTATAGGTATCGGTGTTATACCCACGGTTTCGTATCCGTTGGTATAGGTTTTAAAGACACCTTTTGCTTTCCTATACCCACGGTTGAAACTCCATTGCTATAGGTTTTAGCAATGGTTTTAGCATCCAATTATTTGAATATATACCCATCGCTCTATACAAATTTTTTTCTTACTAATTATGCGTATGATAATTTAATATTTTCTTTTATAATATTAATTCAATTATAAACTAAATACACAATAAAATAGATAAATATATTTATGAAACAAAAATAGATAAAATTAAACTTCAATCATATTAAAAATTAATGAAATATTACAAGGATGTCAAATTACAAAATAGTTCATAACCAGATACACAATTGAAGAAATCCACACTTGGGCTGAATCACTCATCATAAGGCAACTACAGTTCTCTCGGCTCTTTAAGGAGCTGTGGCAGTAACATAAGATACAACTACAGTGATGTCATCGAGTTTGCCTCCATAATAACGATATCCAGCATCTTGGGCTGTAGTTGAGAAGGGCATCTTCAATACAACTGAAGCACCTTGATAAAAGTTGAAATTTCAACCAAGGACCAGCATATAAAGTAACCAAACATTTCCGAAGGACTTCTTCCAGGCATAATTACTGAATAAATTCATAAGCAGAAGAGTGATGAATAGGGCAGAGAACTTTTTTTTTCCTGCAAAAGATATTAACTGGTTGAGAAAGACAAGATACATCAGATTTCCTTTTGACTGAAATAAATACGAGTGTTTTTCCTTCACAAATATTACTACGTTCAACTGGAGAATAAATGTAATCTTACCATCAAACACACTAGTATAATGCACGTGCGATGCACGCGTGCATAAAACATATTTACATGACTTGAAAACTTGAAACAAAAAAAATAACAACCATATTTTTGCAAGGGCTTTGCTTAATAATAGTTTAGATATAAACTGCATAAATTTTATACTCAAAACACACAAAAAGAGTGGCTAACGGATAAAGTTGCTTAAACATACATACTTCAATGAGAACAGGAAGAAAATTTAATTTTACAAAGTGATATAATACTCACATAGAAGTGAAAAGACTCATATATGTTATGAATCATTTGAGACAATTTCCTAAACAGGAAGATAATGAAAAAACAAATTCATATTACTCTCCAATTCTTTCTTCTACACTGGCTTATTTTCAAATGTTCTGAATACATAAAATCACTCGCAGACACACATAAAATCCTTTTCTTTCTTCTAGTTATATAGCAGGATAGAGGTATGTGCACCTTTATAGTTCATACAACTGGTAATCTAATCAAACATACGGGTCATAAACATTTCTTTTTTCAAATTTGTGTCAAACTGTCAAACACTAGTAACTTGACATGATGCATCCTACTTTGACATATAGTCTTGGAATTTTTTGTATATCGGTATGAGGACATTGTATCTCGGTGACAGTATTGAAGATACATAGAAATGTTTCATTAAAAAATTCACTCAAATCCTACAAAAGAATCGGCAGAAACAAAGATCAGATACAAACCGTGAAAACGCCTCCAATAATAGCACAAACATTCGTGATGAAGTGGGAGAAAGACTTCGGAATTTCAGCCATCAAGACCTGAAAAGACCAAAACAATAAGGTACAAAAAATTACAGATTAGTTCCTGAGAGGGAGCTGAGACGTATACAAAAACTAACCTGCATTGGCGAGGGCTCGAAATGGAACTTAGCCATACGAATATCCATGCTGTGCACCAAGCTGCTATGGGCAGTGTACTCATACTCCTCGAAAACTGTAGATTCTCGATAATATTTTCTGGAAACTAGTTCAGTTTTTACTACCTGAAGGTAATGCTCAATCTGCACACACAGGAAAAAAAATCTCATTAAACCATGTCTGACAGAAAATAGTATTTAAAAAATTAAACTGAATATGTTGGTTTTGAGAAAGGAATTTTCTTTAAAAATTTAGAACCAGCAACATTTTTATTAATAATAGGCTTAATGAAGAAACTAGCTTTAACAGCTGCCCTCCAGTTTTCTACAAAAATCCCGAGAAGGATCTAATTAAGGAAGGCTACCTCACTTCAGGTGTCCATTATTTTTTACTTCACTTAAGCAACAGCTACAAGCCTACAAGTTGTCTCGAAAAAAATACTTAAGCAACATATTGAATTATTTTTTCACTCAAAATCATCATGTGATGACCATGAGACAAGTTTATAGAGTTTCAATGCTCTAAGATAATTAAAAAGTAATAAATTGTGTAAATTGAACAGAACATACTGAATGGTTAAGTGATTTTTTGGTAGGATCCCGTGTTTTCTTTAATTTTTCATAATTTATAACTGAGAACTTGAAAGGCTATCAGAGGAGCTTGAATGTTTGGCAAATTTTAAGAGCCACGAAGTTTATTAATTCAAGTAGTAGTGACAGGTAACAACAGCCAAAATAGCACCCGGTCAAATTCCAACTAGAATAATATGAATTTCAGTTTCATTTGGGAACCGATAAGAAGAAAACAGCTCCCAAATTATGGACGCAAATAAAAAATTATAAATGGACTGCATTGCTTTTCAACACTACCAACAAAACAAATTTATTTATCTAAAAATAATAATGCAAGGCTCGAGAACTTACTGTAACATTAGCATTAGTATCATCACCACTAATAATGTATGATCGACCAGTCAAACGATCATGGCTTGCACCATGATAAGCTGTAAGCCGCTTCAATTCAGTCAACATCCTTGTTGAGAGCCTTTTACCAAATGAAAAAAATGAGAAATGTGATGTGAAACATTTATTAGAGATGCGTCAAAGGAATGTGACCCGGAATGAGCTGATATGACAAGATTGCCTGGAACCTGCATGGCACGGGAGTACAAGCATAAATATTTTTTTAAAAAACTAGATAATATATTTATATGTTCTGTTCAGATCACAATTTGAATTCTGGATTGGTATCATAAAAAGTAGAACCTTAAAACACACATGAACAATATATGCAACAAGTATTGAGAAGCTCGTCATGCTTTCTTGTCGCACGGAAGAAAATCCTTGTACATGTCACACTTTCCACACACAAAAAAGTTTACATTCCATGAGTCCCCCCTTCTTTATCCTCTAAATTCTAGTTGCTAAACACAACCTAAGGGAAGAAAATAAAAAATAATGAAAGTTGACCAAGGTAAGGTAACAGATAGGGCAGCAAAAACACCATAACACCATATTACCATGACTTTCAGCTGTTATTAGCCTTCATATGCAGTTTTATTCATTTGTGTCTAGCTGGAAGTGGTTGTTTTCATTCAATTTTCAAAGGAGTGTTAGACACATCTAAGGCTAGATGCTTATTTTAGTTTCATATTTTATAGTTTTTGAGTGTCATATCGTGATCAAAGCGGCCTGTCCTGTAACACTGGCATTAGGTGTTACTATTCTTGCTTAGCTACAGTAACAACCAAATAAAACATTTCTATGTATCTTCAATACTGTCACCGAGAAACAATCTCCATGAAGAGAATCCATGAAGAGAATTATATAGCATACCAACCAGGGGGTGATTTTCTTGCAAATAATTTTATTGAAAATATTTGTCAAAACAGTTTTTTTACTAAACAAGATGAAGTGTAAATGTAAAGACAGGAACCTGAATCATTTCACTATGCCCATAAGTTTCTGTCCGTATAATCACCAGCTGATCCAATAGATCTACAGGTACGCCATGTGGACTCGTCATATCGGTTCCTCTGAGAAGCAATAGCAAAAGAGTTAAGTCCAAAAAAGTTTAACTAAGACTAGCAAAATTTTGATGACTTTATACTAATCCACATGCAGGAAATAAAAAACATGTCATAGCAAAGTGGCTCTCTGACATCAAAAATTGTATATATTATCAGTCAGGTTAAAGATTGCCACTCTGTCCAGCTGAGTTGGAACACAATGTTTTGAATTTCAATTTAACAAATGTAAGATATAATCGCAACTATTGATGTTACTTACGGAAGTTAAATCTAATGTCCTATCATTCTAATACATACCTCACATTACATATTCCTCGGTTTGTAGCCAATATAACTATTGGTGATATTGAACTCTCTAAAGCACGGTTTAGGTAAGAGAAGCATTCCATATCCAGCATATGAACCGGAAATCCACACAATAGCCATTAGTAAACCACATCCACACAAAATAGCAGTTAGAACTTTGGAAAGGTAGGTGTACCTGAAGAAAAGAAGAATCATTAAGTTTTTAGAAATACTGATAAGCTAGAGAGGAAGAAAAAAAGGGCAAATGTTTATTGTACAGAAAAGTAAATTACCCGCAATTCTAATTTAGGAAACTTATGGAGAAAAATTTGGATAATGCATTCTCATGGAAATCTATGAATAAGAAGATTTAAGATACAGAACCATAAAAGGATATGTACCTGAAAGAACGCATCGCAGTACTCCAAGTATTGCAAGGCACGTCCAATATCTTTGCCTTCAAGCTCTACTCCTGCTACTTCTAGCAAAGGGTTGCCTATGGGAAGTACAATTTCTTCTTTTCTAGATTCACCACGGCTTCTATTAGCTTGCTTCCTTAACTTGGGAGCTTTTGGTGATGGCTCAGCTTTTCCATTACCATTACTATCGCCATGTTTGATGGAAGTTATTTCCGTCAGGGGCCAAGGAAGTTATTTCCGCCTTCCTAGGTTTCAAATAACATGAATCTAGACAAAAATCCCCCCATTACCATTTGCAAGTTGTAACTGAAAACAGCACCCAATTTAAGGCCAACCTAGGTAACCTGCTAACCATAATAGATCCAAAATGTAACTAACCTATTATAACTAATTAACCCAAAAAAATCCAATGAATCGACCCATAACATAAACATCAGCTTAATCTAAATCTAAACTACCCAAAACCCATAACAAAACGAAATAAATTATGAACATAGGAAAATCACACTATTAGAATTTTGACAATACCTAGGGTTTCGACGAGATGGGGGAGGACGCCGAAGGAGAGAGAGATGGGGCGACGGGGGTGGTTTGGAGTAAGAGAAAGAAAACTGTGCCACGACGGGAGAGGGTAGGGAACGATGACGGCGGATGGGGGAGCGAACGACGACGGCGAGGGGAGAGCGAATGGCCGGCTGGAGCACGAAGAGGGAAAGAGAGAAGGAAATTGGGGATTGTGGGAGATTGAGGATTGAGGGAAATTGGAAATTGGGTTTCGAAGAGGTTGAGTGCGAGGAGGAAAAAGAAGAGGGAAATAGGGTTTCGGAGAAGCGCGGAAGAGAAAAAGAGAGAGGGAAGTAGACGAGATCTGATAAAAGAGAGAGGGAAGTAGACGAGATCTGATTTCGGGTTTTGAGGGAGACGCGGGGGGGGGGGGGGGGGGGGGGGGGAAATGAAATTAGAAATTGGGATTTTGGTGGGAATTAAAAATATTCTATCTCGTCTATACCCACAGTTTACTACGCGTCTGTAGGTATATGATGGCTATACCCACGGTTTTAGTGATCCGTCACTATAGGTTTCCGTTGGTATATGGCAAATTCCTTGTAGTGTTCTTTGCATCATGTTTTTCATGTTTCTAAACTGAAGAAGTGTTGTGGGAGTCATGATACTGTGGTATCTGATGAGATTCCTCATTGGTGGGTTGTTCCTCCTAGTCCTGAACCTGAGTTCATTGTGGATAGGAGGGTGTTTAAGAAAGGGAAGAGACTGGGCATCCAGTTGCTAGTGAAATGTAAGAACTCTAATGTTAAAAATGCTACATGGATGGATGTGGATGAGCTGCGGATGGAATTTCCTAATTTTGAACTTGAGACAAGTTCAAAGTAAGGGAGGGGGAGTTGTCAGGGTCCTGGTGTATAATGGTCTATAATTGATTTGTAAGGGAAGAGTATGAGTCAGTATATGAAGTCTGTAGTTGTTTTGTTTGTCTCTGGTATCTGTTGTATCAGTTTCTCTTTCTGTACATGCACTGTGCACATTCTTTTCATCTCTAATATTATAATGGGAGAAGGCCTTAGTTTCATTTGTAAATCTACCAATGCGTGCATTGCACGTGCATAACTAATATGAAGGAAGTCGCACCTACGAGTCCTCACTACATCAAAATTTTTACTTTATCTTTTTTAAAATATATTAAATGTCACGCCCTGCTTCCCAAAAACATGGAATACGAGCGCGTGATGAAGCCCAGCGAATGATTTTAACATCATCCATAAGTTGTAGGATCAACTCAGCATCACAACAAGAATATAACAATATATATATACAACCAAGCATGCATGAATAATTCATTAAGCAACAGAAAACAGTTGGAAACAAATAATAATGTCCACATAGTTTTCAAGTCTGGATCAAATGTAAAACTCGGGAACGTAGCCCGTTACAAGTCTTAAGTAGCAAGAATAAATAATTCAAGAAAAATAATTAATCTGAACAAGTCCTGCCTCCACTTGAAAGCTAGAACCTTTGCTCACCAATTTCAGCGGGTAGCTCGTCTCCAAAGTCTGCTTAATAAATATAAAAAGGAAAAACAGGGAAGAACAAAAGAAAATGCCCTTAGTGCAAGCTAGGGCCACAAATAGTAAAAACGAGTACAAGTAATGAGGGACAAGAATTGGAATCAAGAATGTAACAGGGATACAACAAGTAGTGGATAAACCAAGAACTAGCTAGCAAGAGAGACATCTTAGTAAACGGGCTGGATAACAATTGCTAATGGTAAAACACATGACAAGTGAACCTGTAGGGGTATCTAACATCAAGTGACAAGTCTCAAGTCTAGTATCATGTAACAAGTTGTCAAGTCTCAAGTAACAAGTTGTCACGTATCAGGTAACACGTATCAAGTTCAAGTTTCAGGTTTCAAGTCTCATGTATCAAGTAGTCAAGTATCGAGTAAGCAGGTATCATATTCAAGTCTTGTAGTTATTACTATCTAGATAGCACTTCATGCATCCATCTTTTTACTAAATGGTTGCTACAGTCAATGCAATTTCGTTTAGGCCTAGTAATGGATTTTATAGGGCGGCGTACTCAGGTATCAAGTATCAAGTATCAAGCAAGTCATATTGCTCATGAATCGGGTAATCATATAAGTAGTTCATGTGTCGAGTCATAGCAAGACAAGTCATGAATCACATATATTTACTAGTTCATGGATCAATAATATACTAGTCCATGAATCGATTTATAATATACTAGTTCATGAGACATGTATCAAGTGGGAAACACAGGCCCCCTTCCGAGTACACTTACCTATATTGTCCACTACTATGGTCTTTCTCTTAACCCCGGCTTATTACATTTATTAATTCTTATCAAGCAAGCATGCAAATGTGTGAAATGTTGTAAATTAATTCTAAGAAAAATTGGGGATGTCCTATAGGGTGTCCAGCAACTACATATGAAATTTCATGTCCAATGCTTGCTGTTTACATAGTTAAATTAATTCGCAAGGTAAAGGTGTGCAGCAGTTTTACGAATCTGTGTCTACCGAAATAGCTGCAGTAAAACTACAATAACTCCTAGACCGTAACTCCAAATTCGAAAATTTCGGAGCCTAACGACATCTAGACATCCAGGGCTACATTTTCTATTCAGGTCTCGTGTTCAGATTCTAATGTTAAATGGGTCGAAACAGCAAAAGAAGATTCAGGACAGCAACATGTGGGAATAACTTACTAGTATAGATTTCATGGAAATTTGTTATTAGACGTCTAAGTTATTGTGTGTTATAAATACATAATATTGGTGGTCCAAACAGCAAGTAATAATTATTTCTAAGTCAAAGGGTTGTAAGTTCATCAAATGCACAATATACCATGTGTCTACAAATTTATGTCTCCTTAATCTCATGTGTTCATGTGTTCAAGGGGTAAAAGAGTCCAAGTAATTATAATTTAATACAATAAAATTTTTGTGACTCTTAGAATTATAAAATTTTGGAGGATTGATATTGATCAACAACGATAGTCAAGGAGGAGTTACAATTCTAACTATTTGTAATATTTTTCAAGGGATGCTTGTACTAGAACAAATAAATTGTACAAGGGATACTTGCCTTAATTGACGACGATTAGATCCACTTGTTGAAGAAAATTGGATCGAACAATCCCGGGCGAAGTCTCCCAAAAGCACGTGTGAAAATCAACAGTAGTTCGAGTTTTCCCCCACACCGAATCGGTCCCAAAACAGCGTACAACGATCTGGATCTGCTGCTCCAACACACCAAACAGCGAGCGCAGCCAATCCGATCGCTTCCGCACAGCGGATCTGGCCGAACAGCGGAACAGCGAGCGGGACTCGCTGTGGGCACAACACGGAACAGCGATCTCGATCGCAAGGATCTTGAAGCGATCCGATGGCTGAGACCAAATCCCGCCAATCCTCCGCCTTCTTCCTTCGTTCTCTTCTTCGAAACAGAGTGCGAGAGAGAGAATGGCGCTCAGGCGTTGGTGGCGGCACTGCGGCGAGGCTCTCGATGACGTCTGGCGGCGGCGATGAACGGCGGCAGAAACAGGAGCGCGACGTCGAGAAGCGACGAGCGTCGAGCGTGGCTTTGTTTCTGGGTTCGAACAGAGGGAGGAGTTTGGGGGAGTGTTTCGGGGATGCTAGCAGTGTGGACGGTGGTCGAGGTGATGAGTCGAGCGATGGTGACGGTCGGAGAAGTGCTGGAGGTGAGTTTGGATTGGTTTCGTGGGTTGGGGACGACGATGGCGAGATGGGTATATGGATGGGGACAATGGTGAATGGGTTTTTGGAGTTTGGTTGATGGAGGAGACGACGGCGGTGGTGGTTGGTGCTGTGGTGGTGATGTGGACGAAGGCGATGGTGAGGGAGATCGAAGGTGATGGTGGAAGAGACGATCGGAGGTGGGGGGATTGGTTTCGAAATCGAAGGAGAAAGAAGCGGAGGAAGGAGAAGGATTAGCGGCGGGTTAATTAAGGGTTTAACAGTGATTAGGGTTAGAGGTTAGGGTTAAGGAGTTTAAATAGTATAGGGTTTGGGTTTGTGGGTTTTAGGATATCCGTTTCGAATAGGACCCAACAGGAGAATTGGTCAAAATATATCAAAATGGGGATTAAAGAGATAAATGAGAAGAAATGGTCAATTCTTCATGAAGAACGACACAAAGTGCACACAAATGAATTCAATAAAAGGGCCAAAAATTGAGTCGAAAACAAATTGATGATTTTATTCGAATGGAAACAAGATACCGGATCTCAAATGGATAAGAGAGTACAATTGAGTATAAAAATACAAATACGGGGAAACAGGAGTTACATTAAATGTGCATCACACGTGTAAATTATTATCTATCTATCCATCTATCTATAATATAATATATAATAACTATTATAATGGAAGATATGGAGTTGTAAATCTACCTACTTACGTGCAACACACGTGCAACTCCAACTCTCCCATTATAGTCTTCACATTTACTCTTAAAAATATATAATCCTATCTATTAAGACATTCATCGCACGTGTAAATCAGAGTTTTTATTTTATTATTTTTTTTAAATTTAATATGTGCATCGCACGTGTATATTACTTGTATGAAATAAGGCGGGAGATGTAGGACTGTGTTATAAAGTCCAGTAGATTACATAGCGTGCATGTGTTGATCTATCTGTAATGGACTATACAAGGCCAAAGTTGAGGTGAATAAAGATTCTAAGCTTGAGCATTTAAAATCTTCCCCAATCCTCTATTTCTCTCTTCCCAAACCCTAGAAATTCTCATCAATGGCGCAACCAAAACAAACAATAACCAGAGCTCCTAACACAATAACAACCAATCAATTACAAAACTAATGTGATCTCTTGACTTTCTCGTTACAAATAAGTTTTCCTACATAGAACAATTATAAGCATAAGTATATATATCATGTCATATAAAGTGTAGTTAACGAAGAGGTATCTCAATATACAATGTATGTTGATAATCTTAATCTGTTTTTTCTCACGTTTATGCACAAATGGTATGTATATATATATTTTAAGGTGTAAAACTGAAAAAATAAACCATATAAACATAAATACCAACTTACCATTTAATTTGAAGTTTCATGGCATTTCATCAATACATCCTTGTCGACAATATTTTTTGTATAGATGCCTTGCCGATTTGTTAGATGTCCATTCTTGATTAAAAGTTTTGTAATAGATCTTGAAACTCCCCTAGAAAAAGAAACATATAATTGTCCATAACTGAATACATGATCCAGAAGATACACACCAACACATGGAATTGTTTGTCCTTGTGACTTGTTGATTATCAAAGCGAAACTAAGCCCTACTGGGAATTGGTTTCTTATAAGTGTAAAGGGAATCCTTACATTTTCTGAAGGTTTAGGAGGGATCCGATGAATAAATGCTCTTGTACCATAGCAGTGACTAGTCACTACTTCTGCATCGATTAAATTTGGAGTGAAGTTCGTACAAATTAATCACGTCCCATTGCAAAGTCCAATTTTTGGACTAATATTTCTCAAAAGCATGATTGGAGCACCTATTTTTAGTGTCAACTTATGTGGTGGAATTCCGCCAGGCGCAGTAGAATTTAGATATTCTTGCTGATATAAATTATGTGTATTATTCTCAACTGTGTCAAACGAAAAATATACTTGTTCATCTCCAGGAATTAAACTTATTATACCATCATTAATTTGGTCAACATATTAATTAGTTAGAGTAAGCAAAGCCCTATCAGTAATATACTTTCTGTCATGTGTATTAGAGCTCAAAGAAGGAAAAAATTTATCGATAAAATTATTTAATGAATTTTCACATTCCCATGGAATAACCATATCATCCGGGTACTCTTAGGGGTGGGCTCAGTACGGTAGCGGACTTTTTGACATTGTACCATTACCATACTAAACTAGTTCGGTTTGAAAATATACAAACCGTTACCAACCAAAATGTTCGGTATACCGAAACTTCGGTATACCGATTACTTCGGTTGATACGGTTCGGTATTGATGTTATACCAAATATGACCCAACAAATACCTCAGCTTCGATGGAAATTCATCAACTTGAGTACCTCTTGAAGGAATGGCCACTCAATTCTACCATAAGCCTTCACCATATCAGCTTTTAGAGCAAACAGCTCCGATGCATGTGCCCTTTTAGATATGACCCGTTACCCTACATTTCTCCGCATTTGATCCCACCCATGGCCTTTACTATTTGGTTGGGAAAAGGGAGCAAAAGTCTATGACAGAATAGAAAGGCCAGATAAGAGTCCAACTGACTAGTAGGTTGTGCAATTAAGTTAATAACTGTTAGCTAAAGGCCCAATACAGAAACAAGTTTAGCATACTTCTCTTTCAATTTATGGTTCAGTAAATCTATTCAAATGAGGATAATTAAGAGATTTATAACTACAAAATGGATAGTGATAATCAGGTATAGTCTAGAACAATAAAAGTACAAACAGATATTTCAATACACTGAATATAAGCAGTTAAATTAGAGAAGGAAAAGGAAATTTAGAGGATAGTTAACACAGTAATGTACTCACAGCAAATGTTGGGTTATGAAAATCATTTGCTAAAACGGTGGTCAGATCAGAAAAAAGCCTATGTTCAGGAGTATCATAACGACCATCACAAAGATCAAGCCCACCAAGGAAAGCAGGTATCTTTCTATAATTTTGATGTGCTTGTGTGTCGACCATTACACATTTCTGGTGGTGGGTAAATAGGGTACCCACAACCTGGAAGAAGATAAAAGGCATGAGAAGTATTCGTCAGCACAAAATTGAAAGAAACAACCACATAATTCATTTGAGAAACAGATATATACTTTTCACCACCAAATCAACAAGTTAACAAATTTTTTTTTTGATTAAAAGATGACCGAAGTCATCGCTTCATTAAAAAGAGCTTAACGAAACAGAAATAGAAGATACATAAGGCCCGTAGGCTAATAATACCCAAAAGCGTCTAACACAGGCAGCACAACCCGAACAACAAACAAAGTACATCAAAATAATACAACGTCTAATACATCAGACCCACATCCGGGCCCCACTGCCAAAATAGAACGTTCCCCTGCTAGCTTGATGGCTACTCAGTACCCTCTCCTGGCCGCATCTTCTTCCTAGCTCTGTTGAGACCTGTCCATTCATAACGACACATGTGAATTTTATGCAGCAATGATGACAGAGAATGACGGACACTATTAAAACAGAAATCCTTACGGTCTAGCCACAGGTTCCACAACACGGATGCCCCAACTATTTCCCACTCTAGTCTACTCTCTTTTGTACCCCTGTTATTTCTAAGAACCCCCCAAACCTCCGTACTCGACCCCGAATAGTGTATCTCCCCGAACGATGTACCCACTTCCTTCCATACCCATCTAGCTCTATGACAATTAAATAAAATATGGTTCGTGTCTTCATCTACGGACATACATGTGGAACATAACCCGCTTTCCACGATTCCCCTCTTTCTCAAATTAACCCTTGATAGAATTGCGTCGTTCTCCACCAACCAAAGGAAAACTTTAACTCTTGGGGGAGCGTTAATCCCCCAGATCACCATCGTCCTCTCATTTCTAATACCTCCATCATTCAGCCTTCTGTATAGTGAAGAGACTGAGAATTTTCCGCTGGCCTCCAACATCCACGTTCTTTCATCTTCCGATTGTTGGGTGTAATTCCCTTCCATCCGAATGTAATTATTGACCATTTGCAATTGATCGATCTCTACCTGTTCCAGTGTATCCTTTACCTCAAGTCTCAATTTGAAGTTCTTCCATACGTCTGAGACTAACGAGTCAGTATTCAGAACTGCTTTTGCTGCTGCTGGAAAAAGGCTCATAAGTGAATTACATCCACACCACTTGTCTTTCCAGAATCTTGTATTCGTGCCATCTTTAACCCTGCAAATAGTATTGCTGTGGTAAACCTCCCCCGTTCTGGATACCCCTTTCCAAAAGAAAGATTTTCGACTATGGATGCTCTTCCCCCCAAATCTGAATTTCCTCCTTGTCCTGTAATTAGTAAAAGACTTACACCACCAATTGTTACGTTGAACAGCCATCTTCCACCACCACTTGCTGAGTAAAGCCCTGTTCATGTCTCTGAGGTTAATAATACCCAACCCTCCGAACTCTTTTCTTTTGCAAACTCTACCCCAACTAACGAGATGTATCCCTCTCCCCCCCCCCCTCGTTTGTTCCTTTCCATAGAAATCTCCTTCTAAGTTTATCTATCCTGTGAATTACCTATGCCGGCAATTCGTAAATAGACATCAGATAAATGGGGATACTGTTGATAACTGCGTTAAGCAAAGTAATCCTTCCACCCAACATAAGGAATTGCCCTTTCCACCCTGCGAGCCTCTTCTCGATCCTATCGATCATTGTTTGCCAGTCTTCCTTAGCTAGCCTCCCTAGTCTGATGGGAATCCCAAGATACTTAAACGGAAATTCTCTCCCGTGGCAACCTAGCATCT
Organism: Hemerocallis citrina; assembly: GCA_017893485.1. Classification (NCBI taxonomy): domain Eukaryota; kingdom Viridiplantae; phylum Streptophyta; class Magnoliopsida; order Asparagales; family Asphodelaceae; genus Hemerocallis; species Hemerocallis citrina. The sequence goes on from CM030359.1 coordinate 393,662,766, forward strand.
GTTGGATCGTTGAAATGGGGACGGAACATCGCTCGCTCAGTTGAATGACACAACTCTTATTAAAATTAACCTTCATTCCGGACCATGCCTCAAAGCACTTCAATACTGATCCCATCGCTATGATATCCTCTTTAGATGCCTTTCCAAACAACAACGTATCATCCGCGTATTGCAGTATGGAGATAGGCTCGGAGTAGCCCTTGATATCAATCCCACTGGATCCCCCATCCTTGTTCCGGTTGGCAATCATCTCCGGCAATCCATCAGCAACTATAGCAAATAGCAATGAGGACAATGGATCCCCCTGACGAAGCCCTCTCTTGCATTTGATCTCTTTACTCTGTGCCCCGTTAACAATCATGAATGATTTACCACCCCTGATGCATCGGAACATCCAATTTCTCCACCTTTCCCCAAATCCTTTGAGAAGAAGAGCTTCGTCCACGGAGTTCCACTCCACAGAGTCGTAAGCCTTTTGAAAGTCCACTTTAAATAGGAAACCATCCGTCTTGTCCCTGCTTGCTCTGAAAACAGTTTCGTGAGCCGATGCTACGCTATCGAGGATGTCCCTTCCTTTAATAAAACCACTCTGTGACTGTCCTATAATATCGTGCAGTATTGGCCCCAATCTATTGGCCAATACTTTGGTGATGATCTTGAAGGAACCGTTCAGAAGACTGATAGGCCTGAAGTCCCCTGCCTCTTTAACCTCAGACTGCTTAGGAATCAACACAATGTTCGCGTAGTTCAGCCGGTCAAGATCTATTTCCCCCTTGTAAAAATCTCCAACGATACGCATGAAATCCCCTTTGATGATACTCCAGTAGAGCTTGTAGAAGAAAATCGGAAATCCGTCTGGGCCAGGGGCTTTATCCGAACCCAGACTATTAATAGCGGAGAGAACTTCCTCTTCTGAGAACGAGCTTTCGATACTATCAGATCCGTTAAGCCTAGATTCCAACCACATATCCTGATTCATCGAACACCTATGTTCCCTTCTTTTACCCAAGAGATCCTTGTATCTATCATGAAGATGTTTCTTAATTCTATCTTCGTTCTCGCACCAGCTTCCCTCCACCATAAGCCCAGAAATGTGATTTTTTCGCCTCCGCCCATTAGCCATCTTATGGAAAAATTTAGTATTGGCGTCTCCTTCCTTCAACCACTGAAATCTTGCACGTTGCTTCCAATAATATTCCTCCATTCTTCCAATGTGGAGAATATTTTGTCTATTCCTCCGTAGCTCCTCTAATTCAGTCTCTATCAAATCTCTTTCCTCCTCTATGATTTCTAAATGCTCGATCCTCTCTCCTATCTCATCTTTTAGTCTCTGATTCTCCCCAAATTCCATCCTAGCCCAAAGTTTCAGTTTAGATCGTAATCTCCTAGTCTTTTGAATCCAACAACCCACAGACGAATCAATCGTGGTGGGAGCATTCCAACTTTCCTCAACAATCCTCTTTGCATCTTCCCCCAAAGTCCAAGACTTCTCAAACCGAAACTGATGTGTTTTCTTTCTTTCCCCTTCCCCGCAGTCCAGAGCTAACGGGATGTGATCAGAAGTGAATCTAATCATCGCTTTGACCTTGGCTAAAGGGAACGCGTCTTCCCAGTCTGAGGAGACTAAGATTCTATCAAGTTTCGCCAAGATAGGAGCCGCTTGTAAATTAGACCAAGTAAATTTCCTATTCGAAGGATTGATTTCCACCAACTCTAGATCGTCGATCATGGCATTGAATTTATCCCTATCCCCCCTTGGAGCTCCCCTTCCTAGGTGCTCGAATTGCAACCTTGTGATGTTGAAATCTCCACCCACAACCCAAGGACCCTTACGCAGTCCTCTAATCTTCCTAATCTCTTCCCAGAACTGATTTCTTTGAGCTGACTCGTAGGGGTCGTAGACAGTAGTCACAATTTGAATCCTACTGTCAACACGTCTTCTGATAATGATCGAAATAGAAAATTCTCCCGACAGTTCGTCTATAATCTCGAAAACCGTAGGATCTATTCCTAAAGCTATCCCCCCTGAAAACCCTCGCGACGGCTTAAACCTCCACTCGAAAGACCCTATACCCTTAATGCTTTGAAAATCTACTATATCAGGAGATTCTACCCTCGTTTCCTGAAACGCATAAATGGAAGGTCTGTATCTAACGATAGTATCACTAATAAGCCTCTTTTTTGATTTCTGCCTCATCCCCCTCACATTTCAAAAGATGTATGACATTAAAAAACTAAAAAAACCTCTAAACCCTAACCTCTAATACTCCGTTACCAAATTTCACTCAATCTGACGAAATCTATCCCCTCTAATAATATTAACATGAAACATTTGTTCATCCGTGCTGGACCCCATGGCTAGACCGTACAAACTCGCAAAATATATGAGAGACTCATCATTTAACAGGTCTAATACTGAAAAATTACCAAATGAAGTACCTTGACATGCCGAGGTTGGCTCTCTAGTCTTTGCTGCTGCTCTAATCAAGTCTTCTTCCCTTGGACCACTCAATCCCCATTTATCTAGCTGTCGCTTGCTCTTTCTCTGTGAATCTCCCAATAATTTAACACCACTTCCCCCTGCTCTTTCTCCACCTCCACCCCCTGCCAGTTCTCTAACCTGTCTAGCCCACTTCTCGTGCTCCGAATTGTAAGTGCTTCCGCCGCTGTGTATACCATCCAAAGCCCCTATCATACCATCTATTTGATCAGAGTCTAACGCGTCCTTGCTGTGATCTCCTGACTGCTCCGATACTCCCTGATCGACCATGTTGCCTTCCTCGGTACCTTCCAATTCTGCCGATGGACTAATTTCATTTTCCCCAATGTTTGCTTCATTCTGTACTGGTTCCAAGTCCGAAATACCCAACTGTTCTTGAGGCCCAACTTCCAAGTTGGAAATACCCATCTGTTCTTGAGGCCAACCTTGAGAATCCCCTGGCCCATGAAAACTCTCAACCAACAATGGAGCGATCTACAATAAAGAAGCATCCCCTTTTTGTGCAAGCGACCCAAGCCCACGACCCTGACCCACGTGAGCTTCAACCTTTTCTTCTTCGTTTTGAACTTGAGCACCAAAACCGCCTTCCCGTACGATTGCTTCGATTGCCTTTTGGATAGAAGCTTGTAGGTCGTCCTTCGTTAAGAGCGCGATTTCAGGGACCTCCTTCGAAGTCCGGAACTTAGCTTCGTTACCCACACTCGTCGCGCTTTTCAAAATCCCTGGCGTACGATGCGCCCTGACATTGCTCTCTGTCCCTTCGAACTGAGCACTGTACCCATCGCGCCACTGAGCTACTGCCTGCCACATCGCCGTCTCCCTCGTGCCCTTTAGCCGTACGTCTTGATGGACTTTGGAATTCAAATTAGAGCCGTACTGATCAGCTATCGTGAGCCTTTCCTTGAGAGAAGATGAGCGGCCAGGATCAAGACTTGAGCAATCGAACGGTCCCCCTCCATTGTCTTCCTTCGATCTGCCCTGATCCTCTACTTTATTTCTTTCATCTGAGTACTCCTCCTCCTCTCGCGTCGAGACTTTCCCGAATGAGACATTCTTTTTCCTCTCCACGATCAGTTTCACTTCGTAAAACTCCCCTTCAAACTCCGCCTGCACCATCGACGGTATGTCTGTGAAGTTAGCACACCCAACCTTAATGCGCGCGAATTCCCTCCTCTCCTGAGTGATCGTAGCGTTGTCCACCTCTTGAAGAAATCCGAAGGCTCGTACCAAGTTCTGAAAGCCGGAGCGCAACCAACAATGTAGAGGGAAGTTGAACAGTCGAATCCATATAGACGGCAGCTCGTTGGCTTTCAAAGCTCCTACTTTGCGCGACCATTGAGAGAAGGTAACCAAGAAGTCTTCGGAGCCCATACCCCTCTTGCCAATAACTTCGTTCAACCTCCCCTCGTCGTGACAGTGGACGAAGAAGGAGCTGCAGTTGAGTCGTTGAACCCTCCATTGAAGGTCTGCGTTCGGAGTGATATTGGCGTATAGCAGCTGTTCTATCTCTTCAGCCAAAGGATTGCCGCTCTGTACCTTGATAATGCTGCAAAGTCGAAAACGCTATTCAAATTCCGCCATCAACGGAGTAGAAGTGATCAAAGCCTTCACCATGGATCTACCCCCGGCAAAGCTTTCTTGGGTTTTGCTGCTGTTAGTGTTGAACGAAGTTCCGGCTTTCGGAGCAGGTGACGCTGGTGTCGGAGTCAGCTTGCGAGTTGGACAGTCCCTCGAAATATGCCCCGACCTACGGCAGGCGTAACAGAACCAATCTCTAGTGCATTGCGATAAGGTGTGACCCCATTGAGCGCACTTATGACAACGCTGGCCATCCCCCTCCGACGCCGACTCGTTCCTCGACTGTTTCCTGGACGCTTTGATAGTTTTGCGAGCTCGTACCAGTACCCACTCCCCGTCTTGATCCCTTTTGGTGATAGTCGGAGATCTTGTTCTCTCCGGCAGTCTACCCAGAGGCTCCTTCCTCTCCGACCCCTTAGCAGCTTCGAGATAGGAGATACGTTCTCGGGGCACCCTAATACCCTCCCTCTCCTCCGACCCTTCCCTCTTTGGGAGCCTCTATCCCCCTCCCTGCAATGGTGAGCGCTCACCTTCCCTCTATGGGAAGAGTGATGCTCCCTTTGAGATGAACGACCTCTCAATCTATTTGAGAGCTCGTCCTCCCTTCGATCGTCTACCCTTATCCTCTCGCTTCTATCGATCGCCTCCTCTCTGTTCCTTTTCGCCATGGTGCTCCGAGCTTCGGCTTCAGATAGCCTCAAGCTCCTGTTGAATCCTCCTGAAGTATGTGCGTCCCACTGTGACAATGGTGCTCGAGACCCTCTATCTCCTCTCTCGCTGTGGAAACTTCTCTCGCTTCTTTTCTCTCCCTCAGTTCTCTCGCTTCTTTTCTCTCCCTCAGTTCTCTCACTGTTGAATCCTCCTGAATTTGTCATATTGTTGAAAAACATCTATGAATCGCTATAAACAAGTTAACAAATTGAATCGCTATAAACACTAATTCATAAATAATGGTCAATATGATCACAAAACAGTAAATTCTAATATTTGAAGAGACAATTATACAATGGAGATTTGAACGTTGATCTTGATACATCACTACATAATAACCAGCAAGGTCCGTATGGGTTGATGACATACAAGCAGCAACTCCGCCAACAAGAACAAGGGTACTGTTTCTAGTCTATGCTAAAAGCAAAAAAATGGGGGGAGCACATTCAGAAATAAAAAAAACTAGTGATAGACTGAAGATGGTTTATAAGACAAGGATAACTGGTCAAATAAACTTATTCGGTACGGTACGGTAAAAAACCGACTGAACCATATTCATACCGAAATCGAACCGGATTTTAGAACTCGGTACGGCTGTACCGTACCATACTTTTGGTAACCGAATTTTTCGGTACCGAATCGATTGGTTCGGTTGGAAAACCGGTCGGTTGGCTCATTTCGGTATGATCGTCCACCCCTAGGTACTCTAATCATTTCACTCTCAGCAGATGGTTCATTTCCATCACCAATGCACAGGAGAAAGTTGGAAAAATCAGAATCCTTCTTGGCTTGCATCTTTTCCGTCAGCCGAACGACAATTGCATCATTCCAAATTGCAGAGTTGACTATACTTACATCAATAGTCTGTGCTTTTGTACCATACTGCACAAGTAGAAGAATTTGTCGGAAATCTCCACCAAAAATCACAACTTTTCCTCCAATTTTTAAATTACAATTCGAAGAAGTCAACACCATCTTTGTCAGGAAAATACGCAGAGAACACATACTAAACATGATAGACAATGTAAAAATTCAAAAAAGGGAAGAAAATCATAAATAAACATCTCAATGGGAAAAAGGTGATATGTATGAGATACTGATTTTTTTGGTTATTTTTGTTGTTTGTTTGGTAAAGCTCAAGTTTTATTAGACGTATATCAACAAATTAAATACTTTTTTCTACTTAGAAGTATCAAATCAGGAAGAAGTTCAAAATATATCTTCAAATGGCATAATATTTTGCATGCTTCAGGAAATTAACCTAGCCAATATTTGACACATCTTCATATTATACTCAATTTGATTTTTATGGCCAAAATTATGGCAGTTGGTTAGTCTCTCCAATTCAAGACACACTAGTAATTTACACGTGCCATGCACGTTTTAATAATTTCAAAAAATAAAAATAAAAACTCTGACGTAGATAGAATTTGAACTGGAAATCTTTTTTATATTAGTTATGTACGTGCGTTGTACATGTTGGTAGAATGACAAAATGACAAATGCCACTATATAAGGCTTTCTCCCATTATAATATTAGAGATTAGAGATTAGATATATAAGTACCACAAAATTTAATAATGAAATTCATTTAAGCTCCTTTATATTTTTACGATAAAATATAGAATAAATAATTTAGCACATACATTGCATGTGTCATGAATATATATTGTTATCGACACAGAATCAACCACACAACTATCAATTATGATAGTAAATCTTAAAAACTTTTGTCAAGTACAATTGATATTTGAATATGTTACTCGCCTAACATTTCTGTGCAGTAGACTCGATCAACCTAGCTGTATTTCCAAGCTATGTCATCAATGGCAACCACTGGATTTGATCTCTCTCATTCTTCAATGGCAACATGAGCTTATCAAACCAAGCATGCTAACTCTCACGGAAATCGCTTGATCAAAGTGGAAAGTCGTCTTACGTGAATGTATAGTTTAGCACAAAAAACGAAGGGGATTCCTGATACCGAGAAATTAACTAATTTTGGATTCTGAGCTTGACAGAAGATCTCTAGTAGCAGATAGCCTGCTTAGACATGCTAAGTATGGTTTCCTTCTTGATTTCATTGCGGATATGAAATTGTTAGTACGTGATGATTTATCGATAACTTACTTACAGTGCCGACCCTCACCTTCAGGCCGGTCAGGCGGCCGCCTCAGGTCCCCGAATTTTTTACAGTTTTGAAGTTCCCAAATTTGTATTCCCCTTATAAATATAGACACATATTTTGCACGTAAAAAAATTATATTGTTATTAGGGGCCCAAAAATAATTATTCGGCCATTTCGTCTCGGGTCCCCGAAAACTCAGGGCCGGCCCTGCTTACATATCAACCTTCATTGGTATGTAGATTTCTTTTCTTCCTAGAATTAGCGGTATAATGAATGTTGTGGCCCTGACTGTGAAGGAAGTGTTAGGAATTGTGGCATCAAATACAGGTAGGCACGGGGTACTTGAAGTTGGAGAAGAAGATGAGAAGACAAAGAAGTAAGAGAAAACAAGCAGCAAGTATAAGAAGAGTATCCTGGAGGGTTGCGGTCGACCGACCTGGGGGTGCGATCGACCAATCTTAGACTGAGAGTTCTTCGAGTGTATAAGTCCAACAGATGAGTGAACGGTCGACCGACCTAGGGGGTACAGTCGACCGGTTAGCTCTCTGGGTTGGTTCTACACGTTGCAGTCGTCCGTCACTAGAGGTGCGGTCGACCAGCAACGTCGGCTGATTGTTTTTGGGCTTACAAGTTTAAAGGTCCAATTGCTATATTTGTGTTATATTTTAGGATTTACTTGGGGGCTATATATATGGTCGTAAACTCTAGGGTTTAGTTGATTGATCTAATCCATTAACTTGTGTATCAAGAGGTGAGCCGTTATCATTGTTCAACTTCAAGAGAGATTGTGCCGAGTATTTCAAAGGTGAGAGAGAGAGATTGAGAATTGCAATCTCTTTTGTAGTCTTTGTATTACTTTGGAAATAGGAAGTATTGGTTATCTCTGCATATTGGTTGTGTTCTTGTGAAATTCATATATTGTGGTGACTTGTTCTTGGTTTATCTAAGTCTTTGGAGTTTCTATTGCTTGTGGTACACTTCCGCTATTAGCAATACGAGTTGGAAGTAGATTTCTCCGATAGGAAGTTGCTTGATGGAGCTATGGCTTTTACGCTGATAAAAAGATGGCGACCACTGGAGTTAATATCCCATCTTCACTCTTCTTGATTAGCGAGCGGAAGGTAATGGTTTCCATTTCTAATTTTGTCGCTGTGATTTGAATTGTAAACTTGTGTATTTTGTTTTCCTTGAATATACGAACTTGGGTAATTTGTTCTTCTTGGTGATAACTAATGATTGGGAATTTGAACATGTACAGAGGGAAGCAACTGTAGGAGGTTTTGTTTGAGTATAGTTTAGATTCAGGAAAGCTAGTTTAGAACTAGCACAATATCACTACTAGCGCTACATTGCAAGGTTGTAAATGATTCTATCCTTAGATTTACATTCTCTTAAGTGCTGGAGCTAATCATAGATCAAACCATCAAATTCAAAGCAATGAAGGGCACTTGGAATACGTGTGCCGGACTGTCATTAAATTTTTATTTTTTTAATTTTTTTTTTTAAAAAAAAGATGATATCGTCACCGCTTTATTAACTGTCATTAAAATTATTGAAAGAAGAAAATTTCATCTTGAAAATTAGCTTCTCTCTCTAGAAATTCTAGAGAGAGAAGCTCTCCCCAAAAAACTCAAAAAACAAAATCCTAACCCTAGATCTGAGCTTGGGAGGTAGTGGCTAGGGTTTCGTCAACACCCCCCCCCCCCCCCCCCCCCCTCTCTCTCTCTCTCCCGCTCTCGCTCCTACCCCTCTACGTCAGTCGCCCAGTCTCATCGTCTCTCTACTTCTTGTGTTTTTTTTTCCATCCTGACTTTTGTCTATTGATGCTCACCGTGGGCTGGACCTCATCCGCGAGGCGGAGAGGAGGGGGGTGGGTGGTTGCAACCACCATACGGGGGGTTTTTCGGCGTCGGAGTCGGGTGCGAGCGGTGATGGGTCTCGATTGCGCGGTAGCCTTGGCGGGGCCAACGGCTGCACGCGAGGAGGTTGGGGGGATCCATCGGGTGCGTCATGGTACGAGCCTCGCGTCGACGGTGGGTCTCGATCGCGCTGCAGCTGTGGCAGGGCTGAAGGCTGCGTGCGGGAGGTTAGGGGGAACCACCGGTAGCGTCGAGGTACGGGCCTGTGTTGACTGCGGTTGGCGCCATCGGGGATGGCTCACGCAGGCAGGCTGAGTTTGGTGCGGGATTGCGTCATCAGTGTAAAGTTTTTAATTTCTGTATTGGCTTGTGTATTTTTCCTGGAGGATATTGGTTGAATTTATACAACACTTTCAACAACTAATCCCTCAACTATAGGATAGCAGTTTCAACAACTTATCCCTAAACTATAGGTTTGTTACAGATAGACTCTTATCTTCAGTTTCAACAACATATCCCTAAACAGATAGACTCTTATCTTTAGCAGTTGGATCTGTTGTTGTTGTTGCCAAGACTTGGTCTTTCTCTTGACTTGTTCTAACACCTCCCCGCAAGTTAAGCATCAGATGCTGGATGGTTAACTTGTCTCGAAGATACTGGAATTGCGGAGTGCTTAAACCTGTGGTGAATATATCAGCAATTTGATCTTTGGTAGAGATAAACCTGACATCCAGTAGACGTGATGCTACCCGTTCTCGCACGAAATGGTAATCAATCTCTATATGTTTTGTGCGGGCGTGAAACACTGGATTAGCAGTGAGGTATGTGACACCCAAATTATCACACCAAAGAATTGGTGGAGAAGATGTACGAAGACCGAGTTCCTTCATCAAGGATTCAATCCACATAAGTTCAGCTGTGGCAATCGCAATCCCTCGATATTCGGCTTCAGTGCTGGATCTTGAAACAGTTTTCTGTTTGGGTACACTTTAAGAGATTAAATTCTGACCAAGGAACATGCAATAGCCACTGGTAGATCTGCGATCGTCTGGACAACCAGCCCAATCCGAATCAGAGTAGGCATGGAGATGAAGATTGCTGGAGCATTTGAGATATAACCCATAGGTGGAGGTTTGCTTCAGGTAGCGTAGAATGCGCTTGACAGCTATCCAGTGAGCCTCTGTGGGATTAAGCATATATTGACAGACTTTATTGACTGCAATAGAGATGTCAGGTCGAGTGAATGTCAAATACTGTAGAGCTCCAACAGTACTGCGAAAAAGTGTAGCATCTGAGAACTTTGTGGCGCCAAACTGAGATAATTGAGTTTGAGGAGCCAAGGGGCTATGTACTGGCTTTGCCCCATCCATCTTGGACCTTGTTAAAAGGTCAATAGTGTATTTCCTTTGCGAGAGAAATATACCATCTGGTTGATGTATTGCTTCAATACCCAGAAAGTAACTAAGGATGCCAAGATCTTTAATGGCAAAGACTGAGCTCAACTGAGCAATGAATTCATTAACATGATGTTGAGATGAACCTGTGACAACTATGTCATCAACATATATGAGTATATAGATTGTGTACCCATCTGTGACTTTGAGGAAGAGAGATGTATCGGCTTTGGATGCAGTAAAGCCGAGTTGTTGGATAAGATATGTGCTTAATCGGAAGTACCAAGCTCGAGGGGCTTGCTTTAATCCATATAATGACTTGTGTAGACGGCACACATGAGAAGGAAAGCGAGAGTCAACATACCCCGGTGGCTGCTTCATATACACCTTTTCATGAAGTACACCATGTAAAAATGCATTTTGTACATCCAACTGACGAATGCACCACTGCTGATTGATGGCAACTGTCAATATCAATCGAATTGTGCAAGGCTTGACCACTGGACTGAATGTCTCACTGTAGTCAATGCCTTCTTGTTGGTTAAAACCTTTTGCCACCAAACGAGCCTTGTAGCGATCCAACGAGCCATCTGCCTTGCGCTTAAGTCGAAATACCCATTTGCAGCCAACAATGTTCATGTTTGGTTGAGAAGGAACCAATGTCCATGTGTCATTTCGAATTAGGGCATTGATCTCTTCGTCCACTGCATGTCTCCAATGTGGATTGCTTGATGCTTTGGAGTGACAGGTAGGTTCTATGATATCTGTAGCTTGTAAAGGATGATTAGTTGCATTTAAACATAATCTTTGGATGGGTTTCCTGATGCCGTCGCGTGCTCGGGTAAGCATATGGTGTTGTGGTGGATTGGGTAAGATGGATTCAGTGGTGGTTTGGGAGTTATCGAGTGTTGGAGGAGATGGAATAGGCTGTGCTGGAGATGTTGGTGCATCAGTAGGAATAGTGGTTGAGGATGGTACAGTGGGTTGAATTGGAGTAATGGGTGGTATTATGGGTGTTGTAGCAGGTTGTGGTGGGGGGGATTGGAGTTGATGAGAAGCATTTGTTGTGATGATGTTACCTGGTGCGTCAGTATTTCTGAAGTCAGTTGAGTAGGGAAAGGAGTTCTCCACAAAGACGACATGCCGAGATATGTAGACTTGATTAGAGGGTGGATGAATGCATAGATATCTTTGTGAGCATGGCTGTAACCAATAAAGACACAAGCAAGAGAGCGACAGATGAGTTTATGCTGACTATATGGTCGTAAGTATGGGTAGCACAAACAACCAAAGACTTTTAAGGATGTATAATCTGGTTTTTGAGAGAATAATAATTCTAATGGAGATTTGGAAGACATTTTGGATGATGGAAATCTATTTATCAGATAACAACTAGTTTCAAAAGCTTCTACCCAAAACGAAATTGGAACATGAGCATGATTCAACAAGGACAAACCAGATTCAACAATATGGTGGTATCGTCTTTCGGCAATCCCATTTTGGGCAGAGGTATGGGGGCAAGAGAATCGATGAAAAACCCCTTGAGTTTCAAGGTATGAAGTAAATTTCCGGTATTCACCGCCATTGTCAGATTGAAAGATTTTTATTTTGTGGTTCAATAGATTTTCAATTTTTGTTTTGAAAGCTATGAAAGTGGGTAAAGCAGCTGATTTATTTGCCAACGGAAATATCCAGGTAAAATGACTAAACACGTCCATTAATAAAAAATAATATCGAAATCCATTTCGAGAAACAACAGGGGCAGGACCCCAGAGATCAGACACAACTAGACTCAATGGTTGATCATACCTAGTAGTACTGGAGGAAAAAGGTAGTTTTCGACTCTTGCTTACATTACATGCATGACAAGGGGAAACTTCTTTATTTGAGACAGAAAGATTATTTGAATCCACAATGCTTTTGACAGTTCGAAGCATTGGGTGACCAAGACGCTGGTGCCATAAAGAAAGTGACTCAGTGGAAAATGCCGATGGTGGTAAGCTTGGGATATTTGGAACATCGTCAAAGCGGTAGAGTCCTCCCCTATTCCTGCCTTGCAGAAGTACCTTCGCTGTTAAACGATCCTTCACATGAAAAAAGGTGGGGTGAAATTCAAAATACACATCATTGTCTTTGGAGAATTGGGAAATAGAAAGTAAATTTGCAGAAATAGTAGTTACATGATAGAGTTTGTTTAATTGAAAAGTGCAATGTGGTGTAGAGATGCAGGCATTACCAGTATGAGCTATAGGTAGGGTATTACCGTTACCAACACGGATCCGGTCAGGTCCATCATACTCAGAACGAAGGTGAAGGTTGTTCAGATCAGCCGTGAGATGCTGCGTTGCTCCACTATCCGGGATCAACTCATTAACAGCAAGGGAATCAGGTGCAGCAATGTATGCCTTGGATGTTGTAGCGTGAGGATAAAAGGTTTTATCAAACCGGAATCAGCAATTAGCAACAACGTGGTTCTTTCGACCACATAACTGGCAAGGTCCAGAGGCATTAGCAACAGGCTGAGGCCGATTCTGAGATCGATATGATCCACGACTGTTGCCAGTCTAATGATTGGACTGAGAAAAATGAAACTGATTATTGCTGCCTTGTTTGTGTGGGTTGGAGCGCTAATAGGAAGCAACGTTGGCCACTGGTTGCTGTTGAAGGATGGATTGCTGAGCCTCAACTCTCATGTCAAAGGCAAGGAGGTGGGCATAAAAGTCTTCCATCTCAATGTCATCGACCGTTGTTGTGAGGGTCATGACTATGGCGTCATACGCAGAATCGAGACCTTGAAGAATAATCTGTTGAAGGTCAGATTTACTCAAGGAATTTCCTGATGCAGCGAGACTATCAGAGAGTTGCTTGGCATGGAGGAAATATTGAGACATTGTCTTCGAGCCTTTTCGCATGGTTTGAAGTTCGCGTCGAATTTGCATAGTTCGAGTGCGGGATTTTGAAGCAAATTGCTTCTCAAGTGCTGCCCATACATCACGGGAGGATTCAAGACCAACAACGTGGGCAAGAGTGCTTTCAGATAGCGATGAGAGAAGCCATCCGAGCAGTATTTGGCCCTGCTTTTGCCAGGCCAGGAACTCAGGATTGGTTGTTGGTTCGCCGTCGGTGATGGTGAGATTACGAGGAGGACATACTTTGGTCCCGTCAACGTAACCTTCAAGTTCATATCCCTTCAAAAGAGGTTTGAACTGGGCACGCCATAGCAGATAATTAGTCTGATCGAGTTTGACAGAGATCAAGTGGTGAATGTGGGTCATTTGTAAGGGTGAAGAGGTGGTTGATGTGGCTAATGAGTTGATAGAGGTAGATGATGTCAATGAGATTGAAGAGGTTGTGATAGCCATTGTGTAGGATTCAAAAGCTCTGATACCATGTAAAGTTTTGAATTTCTGTATTGGCTTGTGTATTTTTCCTGGAGGATATTGGTTGAATTTATACAACACTTTCAACAACTAATCCCTCAACTATAGGATAGCAGTTTCAACAACTTATCCCTAAACTATAGGTTTGTTACAGATAGACTCTTATCTTCAGTTTCAACAACATATCCCTAAACAGATAGACTCTTATCTTTAGCAGTTGGATCTGTTGTTGTTGTTGCCAAGACTTGGTCTTCCTCTTGACTTGTTCTAACAATCAGGGATGGCGCTCGCATGGTTCGGGTTGGTCGCGCCGGGGCTGGTGGTGGAAGCGACGGTGTGGGGTGGCGTTTGGCAAGCATGGGGTAAGCGGGGCTACCGTGGAGGCATGTGGGGGAGAAAGGGGAGAGAGTCAGGGGGTGGGGGAGTTTTGATTTGATTTGGATGTGCTGTTGTAAGGGAAAACTTTGAATTTCAAATTGAGTTTTGAAATTCGAATGGACGTTGAGGAGTCCCTTAGATCCAAAGTTGTTCCTAATATCCAAATTACAACTGATTTACAATTAGTAGCAAAATGTTTTCTAACTGGTGTGGGCGACGGTGGTCAGTCAATTTCAGGGTTTGGGCTCTACTTTGACCTGGTTTGGTCAAAGTGAGGGGTGTCGTTGGTTTTTCTCACGTCAGAGGACTTGGAGGGGTCAGGTGCGACGTCTGCTAACGTCGCGAATGGACGGTAAGAGTCAACTAGGGTTAAGCGAGGGGATGAGAACGAGAACTCAATCTGAACAGGGTGTTATCAGATTGGCAGAGTGCCTGCAATATCTCTCTTAGGGTGCCTGGTGTTGACGTTCGGCTCACTGCTGAGGGCGACGGAGGCGAGCATGCGATAGTTGAAAAGGATAAACGGTGTACAAGCGAGGGTCTGAGTGAGAGAGTGATCGAGCTCAAATTGGCACGAGAAATTCGCTCTGGCTCGGTCGGCCGATCAATAGGATTAAATTTCGTTGTATTTTTTTGTTTGTTGATTGAGGTATATGAGTTCCAGAACCCAGTCTGTTGAGATCTGAATTTTATAAACCTTATTTTTTGTTGTATGTTTTGCTAATTTTTTATTAATGAAACGCGGGGGGTATTTAACCCACCGTTTAACGATAAAATTTTTTTTTAAAAAATGTTGAAAGAATCCCCAATCGATATTCCTAACAAACAATTCAGTGCAAATGAATGCATTCAGTAGTTTCCGAATCATTATAATCTATAACACGAAACAAAATTATACAATAGGCTCGACAACAAACCTAAGCTACATTTGAGCCCAAACCCGAACCACAAGTTTAGACTTTGTTTAAGGCGTAACAGAAGAATATCGTCATCGTCATCTGGAATGTGCTAGGTAAAGACAAATGTATAGCATGCACAATTATCTCACAGACAGTAGAAATAAAAGTATAATAATATACGTGGGGCCCACTTACTAGAGACATAATTGTGGGTCCCTTGTATTTTGGGTACAACAGGTATTTAATACGGCTAGATGACTCTTCTAATAGCGCACGAAGACAAATTGTTACGGTTGCCTTCCATCATCCATGTGAAATAGAAACGGAAACGGATGAACTGAAAGGAACAAAACTAGGCATATTTTCACAAACACCCTTGTGTTGTATAAATTTTGCATCCAAGTGGATGCCTGGATGGTCGGTCTGTAGGACCGTTGGTGAGATGAATTTTTGCATTATGAACCCTACTAACTCCAGCTTTATTTTTTGATCCTTTGGTTTTTCTTCCAAGGCTTTTTGACATTTTTTTTTTGGGAGGTTATAATGAGATTGTTTTAATCTTTGTGATAATGAGTGGAGTCTACACATATATCTGCTTCGCGAATTGCACCTAAATGACAAGAATTGCTAAGAAAAGCATCAATATAAGCAAGTCATATATCTTACTTAAAATGTAACCATCTAAGAGATTTGTATTAATATTGCGTTCTAATGTAATTTTGATCCTATGGGCTACAGAATGACGTTTTAGAAGTGCATAGCTATTTGTGTGCAGCTTTAAAAAACATAGATTGGACCCTATAATTGATATTTGTGAAATTAAAAGGTTGAGAACATACTGCAAAGACAGTAATTGATTGTAAGGATATGTAGATACTTGTTTGCGAATCTACTCATAGATTTCAGGAAACGAATTTTGTCGAGAACGAAACTGTCTTCAGTTAGAAACCGGCATATAAATAACTGTTCTTCGCGTGACACAGACCTTGATGCCATGCACATAACACAGATTGGAGATGATATAATTATTTCGAATAATGAAACGACAAAAGATGAATTTATTGTGAGTGAAGATAATTGAGTTACAGATTGGATCCTCAAACGGTTTCATTTTTCAAATTCTCTGTTTATGCATAATTGTCACCGATCAGCAGAAAACCAACAAAGTATGAACTGTTAGCTAAATTGTCCTCGAACCTTTGTTTTCTTTTTCGCAACTCGATATAAGAAACAAAATAAATTAAAACTGAGTTACCGGCCTATGGGGAAGTCGCGCAGAACGCACTGCCCTAAGAGTTGATCCGCGGTCTTATGTGCAGACTTTTCGCAGATGCTCCTAGTGGTAAAATCCCCGGTATCACCGGCGTTTCGCTGTCGCACACAACGTCGAGAGATCGACCCGAACTTTGTTCTTGCCCAAAACGGAACTGGAAACCGGAAGCAAACAGAGAAGATGCGAACGGGAGAAAGAGGTTTTCTTTTTTCTTGAGGAGCAAATATTTTTCAGTCATAGTAAAGAGATGAGAAGATGAAAGTATATAGGTAAAAAATCTGTGAACGTGTGGAGAGAAAGTGGGAGAATTTTCGGATCTGAATAACTAATCCAACATTTTAGGAGAAAATAGTCAAAAGGAAAAAATAAATAGCAAAAGAAGTTTTGGGCCTCAACCCAAACCCGAAGAGCAAATCAGATCGGCATTCGTATCCGCAGGTGCGGGCGTGCACACCCGTGCCCACTACGCGAGCCGAACCGAACCGGGTCGGGCGGCGGCGGCGGCGCGCGTGTGTGGCCCACGGGTTATTTCCACACCACACAAGTCTACAATGGAGTAAAGGATGGATTGTATTATAGCCACTCACATGGCAAACATTCCCACCAATATGGGACTAAAAGGAAGGAAGGGAATCTTGGTTTTGACCAAAAAGCAGCCAACAATCCCCCCTCAAAACCAAGATCCAAAGACAGTGATAACAAAAGAATAATGATGTAGAAGTTCTGGGCAAGAGTATACTATGCATAAATGAGATGGACTACAGCCTTGAATCTCACGTAGTGACTATTGTCTTTGTCTGAAGAAGTGCTTGATGGACTATGCCTTGAATCAGACTTCTTGAATCAGATTCAGAAAATAGCATACATAGTACGCTAGAGGTTCTTAGGTCTATCGGGTGGCGCTTTTGAATGGCCATACGCACTTTTTTCATATTCATGAGAGTTGTCTGGGATCGCCCTGTTCCATAGTCGCGGCCTTCACGACCTCTCATATAGGTAGGTCCTCAAAGGGTTGGTGATCGGAGTCAACCCTACATAATAATGCTTGGACCTATTAAGAGTTTAGAACTCATCCTAACCAGATCACACCGGAACACTGTCACCATAGGGATGGGATATCATTGTACAACCTCGTACAGCCACCTGGGCATTAATTTATGAGAATTTAATCTCTGAGTCAGTGTTCCATAATAGTCACCGAAGTCCAGCTTCTACCCATTGAACCGGCTTCTTGGGATCTCCAGTCAGACTCGGTTGGGTTGCCACTGCTGGTGACTTACTTATGGGCTTAACCCCATCCCCTTCGATGATTCTAGGATCAATGTCCTAGACAGACCCTTTGTCAAGTGGTCTGCTAGGTTCTTTTCTGACTTTATATAGTCAAGAACCACATATTTACCTAATAGGATCTTGATTGACTTGAAGCGCAGCTGCAGGTGCCTGTTCATCTTAGCATTCACATAATCATGTTTTAGTAGTTCTATAACAGATTTATTATCACAGTTTATGGAAATAGCAGGAACATGAATATTAGTAACAGGTATATGCATAATCAAATTTCTTAGCCATTCAACTTCTGTACAAGTAGTGTCCAAAGCTATCATTTCAGCGTCCATAGTACTTCTAGCTATAATAGTTTGTTTACATGAACCCCAGGAGATCGTAGCTCCTCCTAGGATAAAGACATATCCAGTTGTGGATTTCACATCAAGTGAGTCAGTTACCCAGTTTGCATCTGAGTAACCTTCTATGATATCAGGGTATCTAGAATAATGAAGTTTGTAATCTATAGTACCCTTAAGATATCTGAATACTCTTTCTATTGCTGACCAATGTGATCGGTTTGGGTTACTAGTATATCTACTAAGTCTCCCAACAACAACTGCAATATCAGGTCTAGTTCTATTTGTTATATACATAAGAGAACCTATCATTTGAGAGTATGTATGTTGTTCTACAGGTAAACCTTCATTCTTCTTGAGAATGATACTACTGTCAGAATGAGTACGAGCAGGTGTCTTATCAAAGTACTCAAATTTCCTTAGCATTTTTTCAATAGAATGTATTAAGGAGAGAATATAACCCTCCTTGGATTTGGATACTTGCATTCCTAGAATCAGGTTGGCTTGTATATGTTATCATGTAATATGTGCGTGATAGTTGCAAAAAATATATGTACCTTGAAGGTCCGGATACTAAGTCTCGTATTACCCATATATGGTGGGTATTTTGGTACATAGTGGATATCGAGTCTTGCTAGGTTAATAATCACTTGTGAAAGTTACTAATTCAACAGTAACAATCATACTAAGAAAATTCTGGCTCACCACTTATATGAAGAAAATTTCATGTTATCGCAAATAGTTATAATTGTGATAACATGAAAATTCTGACTCACAACGTGTTGTTATAATTGTCTATTTAGATATAACACATAGTTGAAAAGTAATAAAAGTTGACATATTGGATTCGCCAACCCATTTAGATATAACACATAGTTAAAAAAGTAATAAAAGTTGACATATTGGATTCGCCAACCCGGTTCAAAACCCCATATTATTAATGTTTGCCGGTCACTCGAGTGAAATTATGCCAATTTCAATACAATACTAGAGTGACATATAAGACAGTGCATACTTAACAACACGTGCTCATCCCCATTCATCTCAACATATTTATTTTTCCAATTCAATCACTCTAGAGAGTTTAGCCCAATATGTAAAACTCATGTTTGATGAGATAACATTGCCAACCGTAGTTATACATAGGATTTCTGACACTGATCTAACTAAATTACATATATCCACTAGGTTATAATTAAGTGTTATAGATGTACCATTTCCCATTTGTTGTAATCACTATTATGAACACAGGTCATCTGTCGTCTAACAGATGATCTCTTTTACTCTTATACGTCTAGTGTAAGAGTATAGAATGATATAACGCCTGTAAATTCATTATCATACATGAATACCATATGCAAATTTGGAATTTATGTTACAAATCATTATCCTAGAACGACAATCCCAAGATATTGCCCTAACTTGGGATTACAAGAAAATGGATTGACCAAAATCTTTCTTCCCTATATATGGGCTTACGTATACTTTGATCCAAGAACTGTCCATTATGGATGGAAACTCATGTTAGCCATTTTTAAAGCAGTGTACTTACAGTTATTACTGCTAAATATACATCGTATTTCAATAATTCTTACATTCCATACTTGGTGCAATCTGACTGTAGCACATTATCATTTTTTATGTAAATTTTAAAAAATACCATACATGGATTAGTATAACATTGTATATATTTATATCCCGGTTATAATTATATACACTATTTATTGTAGCATAACATGTAGGGTGTACAACTCTCAGATATGTTCAAAGTGGTATACAAATGGCATGTAATTACATGATCATAGTTATGAGCATATTCATAGTAATTGCAAGCTATATAAGTCTTTATGAATGGATTTGTACATTGACATGATCAGGAGAAATATATACAGAATTTTATATACATATTACATAGTGATATGGCTAAAAATGGGGTTAAATCGGGACCGTCCAGATCGAGCACGAATCTTGAAGCACGGGGGTAAAAAGGTAATTTCACATACAAATGGATCCAAAACGGGCATTGGGCCTCCTTCTCACAAAACCAGCCACCCGTGAATAGATCCACTTCAACTGGGCACGGGTCCCGACCCGATACAAGCCCGGTTCACCATGAGGAGAATCAAGGCCACTGATTTGACTAAATCAAATCAATAAGCCTGATTGGCTCTCACCAGGGAATCAGGGTCTAATTTCCCAAAACAGAATAGGAGGATTTTCCTCCTGGCTGTTAGGCAGGAAATCAGGATCCTAACCGTTCCAAAGGCGACTATAAATACAACCCCTCTACCACCAAGACCAGGTTAATCACTTCTTCACCACTTAAGCTCTTTCTTAATCTTTTTCTGATTACTGACAAGAGCGTCGGAGGGTGCGTCGCCGGAATCAACCCCGGTGTCTCGCACTTCCTTGCAGGTTGCGGCGGGAGCAAGAAGGCTGAGTCAACTGTTCAGGTTTTTTTCGGACTTACAAATTCTATCTGTTTACCCCCACACCAAAATCAGCGGTAACAGATTGGCACCGTCTGTGGGAAAAAGCCACACGAACAGCCTCAGCCCGTTCTCCGTCGTCCTCTGCAGTTATGCCGCCGAAGAAGGTCAGATCCAGAGGGTCGAACCGTGTGGGCAACCTCGCCGACCCGGCAAATGAAGCCCCAGTCAATCCCATTCCTCAGTCCGACCTCCCTCCGCCGACCCAGCAGGTCCCACCTCCTCATCCCAAGCAGCAGCCCGACAATGGTCCGTCCGGTCATAACGGTCGGAAGGAGAAGCAGCCCCTCAATCCGGGCCATGTCTCGATCCATAATGGGTCCTCGGACTCGATGGCTTCTCATCATCCCGACCTTCGCATCACACTTCTGAACCGCCAGAAGGACGACGACCTCCGAACCCATCTCGACGAGAGGCGGGCCCGAGAGGGAGCCTCCCGCCAGCGTCAAGGTGAGCGGTCCCCACGTCGCCGGGATGGCAGAAGGTCTCCGGACCGTAGAGGCCGAGCGGCGTCCCCCAAGCGCCGAAGGAGGAGGTCCCGTTCCCCCGGGGATCGGCGTCACCCGAGGGACCGAGATGTACCCATCAGTCGAGCCGAATTCCTCCAGTTTCAGGAGACCGTTCTGCAGGCTCTCAATCTTCGGCAGAACGTCCAGAATGCTTAGAGGGCTCCGACGCCCCCCAGGGATCCCAGTCCTCGGCGCCGAACCCGGAGCCCTTCCCCGGCTCCCAGCTGCCAGCAGCGGGAACAAAGCCCTCGCCGGTCCCAGGACTACCGGCGCCGCAGTCCACGCTCCCCTTCCTATGAAGAGGAGTCTGGGGGGTCATACGAGCACCAGCGGAGGGACGACGCCCTCATCCTCCGTCTCCATGAGGTGGAAAGGCGTATCGGCCGCATGGACAGGAAGGAAGAGTCCCGAGCAGGAACCTTCCGTCCCAGCCGACCCCCCTTCTCACGGTCGATCATGGAGGCCCACATACCGAGGAGTTTCAAACCGCCACAGTTTGAAACATACTCAGGGGAGTCCGACCCGGTCGATCACATCGAAAGCTTCAAGACCCTGATGCTGATCCACCAAGCTTCCGACGTGGTGCTCTGCAAGACCTTCCCTGCCACACTCAGGGGGTCGGCTCGGGAATGGTATTCCAGGCTCGCCCCCTCATCCATCTTCTCATTCGAGCAGTTCGAGACGCTGTTCATAACTCACTTCGTGAGTAGCCGACGAGCCGAAAAGACAAGTCTCTCCCTACTGAACCTGCGGCAGGAAAGGGAAGAGAAGCTGCGGGATTATGTGAAGAGATTCACTGCAGAGGTCAGGTCTATTGCCTCCTTAGACCAGTCCGTGGCCACCGTGGCGTTCCAGTCGAACATCCTTAACGCCAACCTCCGATCATCCCTGGCCAAGAAGCCCCCGCATGACTTCGCCGACCTCCTCCTGAGGTGCGAGAAGTACATCCAAGCAGAGGAGGTCGAAGTGCTTCCAAGCTTTGGGGGGCCCTCCGCAGGGTCGAAGAGGAAGGCGACGGGGGAAGAGGGGTCCAAGAAAGCTCAAAAGGACATCGGTGGCCAGCGCCGCCCTCCCCCGAGGTTCGAAAAGTTCACTCCCCTCACCACTAATGTCTCTACTATCCTAATGGAGGTGGAGAAGGAGGGAGTCATCCCTCCAGCTCCGAGGATGCACACCCCGGCGAAGAGGAGGAACAAAGATAAGTGGTGTCGTTACCACCGAGACCACGGGCACGACACGAATGACTGCCGGGCTTTAAGAGATGAGATTGAAGCCCTCATTCGGAGGGGGCAGTTGGCCAAGTTCGTGAAGGCTAACGATCGGACAGATCGCAACTCCCCTCCGCCTCGGGGGGCTAACAAGCGCTCCGAGCGGCGCGAAGAGACACCCGAGTTCGAGCAGGAACGGGTTCTGCACTTGATCCACGGAGGCCCCATGGGGGGCTCCTCTAATTCCTCCCGGAAGGCCTTCGTCCGAGAGGTCAACTCGGTCCATAGTGCCCCTCCCCCGAAAGGTCTCGGCGTCCCTGTGTCTTTCTCCGATGCCGACCTCGAAGGGGTCCGAACCCCACACTGCGATGCCCTCGTCATCGACCTCCGCATGGCCAACTTCAAGGTGCAGAGGATTTTGGTGGACAACGGGAGTTCGGTCAATATCCTTTTCCTCTCAGCCTTCTGAGGCCTGCAGCTGTCCCGAGACCGTCTCAAGCCGGCCGGTTACACTCTCCACGGGTTCACGGGGGTCCCGGTAACCGTCGAGGGGGTGATAACCCTAGACGTTACTGCGGGAAGCACCCCTGCTACCCGGACCAAGCCGATGGACTTCATGGTCGTCGACGTCCCAGCAGCATATAATGTCATCCTAGGCCGCCCCGGCCTAGCTGCCCTGGAGGCTGTCCCCTCGGCATACCATTTGAAAATGAAGTTCCCCACTCGGTCGGGAGTAGGAGAAGTCAGGGGAAGCCAGGAAACAGCTCGGAAGTGCTACATGACTTCCACCGGGGGACCAGTGCTCTCGCTCGAGACACTGGAGATCCCCGAGCCAAAAGCCCGCCAGACGTCCGAACCGGCGGACGAATTGGAAGAAGTGCTCTTCTCGGACGAGGATGCAAGCCAGAAATTTCTCATTAGCAAATCCTTGCCGACCGCACTGTGTTCGGACCTGATTAAATGCATCCGGGACAACCGTGACCTGTTTGCATGGTCAGCCGCGGACATTCCCGGCATTTCCGAGGAGCTCCTCGTCCATCGCTTAAGCGTCGAACCGGGGTGCAAACCGGTCCAGCAGAAGAGGCGAAAGTTCGCTCCCGAGCGACAGCAGGCCATCAAGGAGGAGGTTGATAAACTTCTAAAGGCCAAGTTCATACAGGAGGTAAATTATCCCGAGTGGCTGTCGAACGTTGTAATGGTCAAGAAGTCCACCGGCTCGTGGAGGATATGCATTGACTTCACCGACCTAAACAAGGCGTGTCCGAAGGATCCCTTCCCGCTCCCGAACATCGACACCCTTATCGACGCCACCTCGGGCCATGAGCTCCTCAGCTTCATGGATGCCTTCTCGGGATACAATCAAATCCGAATGTTCCCTCCGAATATTCCGAAGACTTCCTTCGTCACCGACCAAGGCCTCTACTGCTACCGGGTAATGCCGTTCGGCCTGAAGAACGCGGGCGCCACCTACCAGCGCCTCGTCAACAAGGTCTTCCAGAACCAGATCGGCCGAAACATGGAGGTGTACGTTGACGACATGCTCGTCAAGAGCATCCGCGGCACCGATCATGTAGCCGACCTCCAGGAGGCCTTCGGCGTGTTGAGGAAGCACAGCATGCGGCTAAACCCGAACAAGTGTGCGTTCGGTGTCTCCTCGGGAAAATTCCTCGGCTTCATGGTAAGCCAGCGAGGAATCGAAGCCAACCCCGAAAAGATTAAGGCCATATTAGACATGGCTCCGCCTCGGAACATCAAGGAGGTGCAAAAGCTCACCGGCCGGCTCGCTGCTATCGGCCGGTTCCTTTCGAAGTCAGGGGAAAAGTGCCTTCCCTTCTTCAAAGCCCTCAGGGGGGCCAAAGGTTTTGAATGGGGCCAACCGCAACAGGAATCATTCGACCAGCTGAAGGCCTATTTGGTGAACCCCCCCTGCTCAGCAAGCCGGTCCCGGGCGAGACTCTCTTCGTCTACTTGGCAGCCTCCGAGCAGACCCTAAGTGCTATCTTAGTGAGGGAGGAGGACCGGGCCCAGAGGCCTATCTACTACGTGAGCAAGGTGCTTCGGGACGCCGAGCTCCGCTATCCGAGGATAGAGAAGATAGCCTATGCTCTGGTCATGGCAGCGAGAAAGCTTCGGCCGTATTTTCAGTCCCACTCAGTCGTGGTCCTCACCGACCAACCCCTCAAGCAGATCCTCCACAAGCCTGAGACCTCGGGCCGACTGATGAAGTGGTCCATTGAGCTAAGTCAGCACGACATCTCTTATCAACCTCGGACGGCAATTAAGGCACAGGCTCTCGCTGACTTCATCGTAGAGTCCACTATCCCCGAGGTCGGCCACGTCCCGGGTGGGTCCCCCATTTGGACAGTTTTTGTGGACGGATCCTCTTGTAATGAAGGGAGCGGCGCCGGAATCATACTGAACGGCCCTGACAACTTCGTCCTCCAGTACGCCATCCGCATGAACTTCAAAGCCTCGAACAACGAGGCGGAATACGAAGCCCTCATCGCCGGGCTCGGGCTCGCCCGAAGTGCTGGAGCCTAGCGCCTTCGGATTCACAGTGACTCCCAACTGGTCGTGAACCAGGTCTCGGGCGAGTATGAGGCCCGAGACGAGCGAATGGCGAAGTACCTCGCCAAGGTCCGGGACCTCCTGAGCCGGTTCGAAGAGGCCACCGTCGAACGAGTCCCTCGGGAAGAAAACTCACAGGCCGATGCCCTCTCCAAATTGGCTTCGTCCTCACTTCAAGGTCTCGAACAGACCGTGCTGATCGAAGTCCTCTCTAAGCCGAGCATCGAAGATGAGTCGCCCGTCTCGGCGAAGTCGTTGCCAGTCATGCTACAAGACGATTGGATGAGGCCATTGATAGAATTCTTAAGGGATGGAGTTCTGCCTTCGGATCCCAAAGAGGCTCGCCGAGTCAGGACTCGGGTTGAGCGGTTTGTCCTAATCGAGGGTATCCTGTACAAACGCTCTTTCTCTCAGGTAGACGGCTGACCGTACTTAAGGTGCCTCTCTCCGGATCAAGCCGAATATGCCCTGTGAGAGCTCCACGAAGGCATCGGAGGGGCGCACTCAGGATTTAGGTCCTTGGCCCGAAAAGCTTTGAATTATGGGTATTTCTGGCCGACCCTTCTTCAAGATGCCGAGCGACACGTTCGGCAATGCAGTTCCTGTCAGAGACACTCTAACATCCGACGCCTCCCTCAGGCCAACCTCGCCTCCCTATCAAGTCCCATCCCCTTCGCAATGTGGGGCATGGACTTACTAGGGCCCTTCCCTCTAGCTCCAGGTCAGCTCAGGTTCTTGGTCGTAGCCATCGACTACTTCTCGAAGTGGATCGAGGCCGAGCCCCTCGCCACTATAACCGAGAACAAAGTGGTACAGTTCTTCTGGAAGAGCATCATATGCAGGTTCGGAGTCCCCCGGGTCCTCGTAACGGACAACGGGACTTAGTTCATAGGCGCAGCGTTCCGAGCTCTATGCGACGACCTGGCCATTCAGCAGCGCTTCTCGTCCGTCTCCCACCCTCAGTCGAACGGACAGGCAGAAAATGCCAATCGGCAGATCCTCGCATGTATCAAGAAAAGGCTCGACAAAAGTTCCAAGGGCTTATGGGTCGACCAACTCCCCAACGTCCTATGGAACTACCGCACGAGCAAACGGACCCCCATAGGCGAGTCCCCCTTCAACCTCACCTATGGGTCCGAGGCCGTGATACCTCTTGAGGTCGGAATACCATTCCCTCGGCTCACAGCCTTTGACGAAGCACAGAATGCCAGAGACCTCAGAGCAGAATTGGACTTGATAGACGAGCTGAGGAAAAGGGCGTCGATTCGGCAGTAGATCTACCGAAGAAGAGTTGAATTGGCGTACAACAGGAAGGTCCGGCCTGCCAACCTTAAGCAAGGAGATTTGGTCTTGAGAAAGCTAGCTATATCCCTCCCCAGTCAGAAGAGCAAGCTCGCTCCGAACTGGGAAGGGCCGTACAGGATCACAAAAGTAGTTCGGCCCGGAACATATCGCCTCGAAGACCTAGAGGGCAGAGAGCTTCCGAGGACCTGGAATGCCGACCACCTCCTAAAATACCAAGAGAGCGCTCCCACGCCACTCTAAGTAACAAGGAGTATCGAGCCATTCCGGTCTTCCGACTTGTAACCCATTTATTCATAAATTGTACTATGTAAAACAGTTCGCCGTCAAATATCAATAAAGAAAGCCCTATTATGTTTGTGAATCCGCATGTTTTTCTCCCCTCTTATCACCTGCCTTTTATATTGTGATTTCAACCAATGGTTCGGAGTCCACGTTCGGCTCGGCTTCATTCCCTCGGTTCGTCTCCGGACGGAACAGAAGTAGACCGCCGTTCGGAACTGCTCCCACAGCCGTTGAACTATACCGATGGTTCGAAGTCCAACACTCGGCTCGACTTTACCTCCTCGGCTCGTCTCCGGACGAACCAGGGATAGATCGCCGTTCGGAACTGCTCCCACAGCCGTTGAACTATACCGATGGTTCGGAGTCCAACACTCGGCTCGATTTTACCTCCTCGGCTCGTCTCCGGACGAACCAGGGGTAGATCGCCGTTCGGAACTGCTCCCACAGCCGTTGAACTATATCGATGGTTCGGAGTCCAACACTCGGCTCGACTTTACCTCCTCGGCTCGTCTCCGGACGAACCAGGGGTAGATCGCCGTTCGGAATTGCTCCCACAGCCGTTGAACTATACCCAAGGTCCGGAACACATAATCCGAACTCTCCTAACTATTAGCCGAATCCCGAAGACCCACACATTCGGTCGGCTCCCGAGCAAGTGCCTTTCCGAGCGTGTAAACGGGGAAAACACACTTTCCCCTCAACTTTCGTGCATGATCTCGATCAGACGGCTCAGATCTTGCCACCTGCGCTAAACGACAAGATAACGTTTTCTTGGGGACAGAGCCGCCTCGAGATTCGCGCCTACGTTCAACGGCTCAAATCTCGCCACCTGCTCTAAACGACAAAATAGCACTTTCTTGGGCGCAGAGCCACCTAGGAATTCGTACCGTACAGCGTCAGAGCCGCTAAACGACAAAATACCGTACCCATGGGGACCCGTTCGGTTAAACAAACACGCTCGGTTCAAAGATCTCGGCACGACCGACACAGTTATAAGCAAAGACAAATATGCAAAGCAACGAAAGGGAATTTTATTAATGGTCGGCGCATAATACAACACATTCCATTACAAAGTGTTGGCAAACAAAACACACAACACCCGACCCACTACACTTGTCTCTCATATAGACACATCCTCACTAGACTGTTCGTCCTCCTCGGCTGGCAACTCCTCTGCGTCCCCCCGGAGCTTCGCCATCACAGTCTGCAAGTGCCGAATCTCCGAGAGCAAGTCATCCCGCTCGGCAATAATCTTCGACTGGTTGTGCCGAATGCATTTGACCCGAAGAGCATTGCTGAATGCGGTTTGCGAGTCTTCATC
This sequence comes from Hemerocallis citrina, assembly GCA_017893485.1. Lineage (NCBI taxonomy): Eukaryota > Viridiplantae > Streptophyta > Magnoliopsida > Asparagales > Asphodelaceae > Hemerocallis > Hemerocallis citrina. The sequence continues at coordinate 393,690,170 of CM030359.1, forward strand.
CCCTCCTGCGGGGCTCAGCTCGACGATCCTATTCTCCAAGCGCTGGATCTCGGCCTCCCAGAGATCGAGGACGGACGAAAGGTGGGCCCACTCACTCTCAGCCCGGTGTAATTTCAGATCGGCGCTTCTAGGGCTCAGAACCACCGTTCCAGAAGTGGCCTCGGATTCGGAGTCATCATTCGAATGCTCAGAATCCGAGCCATGGATCGTCACCACGAGCTGAAAGGAAGGGAAAACGAATAACACAATTTCAATACACTGTCGAAGTCTAACACTTGAAGATTGTTCAAAAAGATTTGCATTCAGACATAATAGTGTTACAAACGGCCGACTGACCCCACAATTAAGTTTTTACAACAACCAACAAAAATGGAAAACGACCCCACGATCAGGGCCTCTTCGGAAGGGGAATGCTTCGGTTTAGGGAGACTCAAGGACGACGAGGCCTGCCCTCCGAACTCGACCCTAAGCCAACGAAGCGCGATCCCCCTTCACTGCTAGTCCTAACGGCGACGCCAACCGAGGCACCGCTCGACGAGACAGCCGCGCTACTTTGAGCATCAGCCGGACTCCGCCTGGTCATAGGCGAGCGCGTCGCAAGTTCGTAAAACGTAATCCCCCTCTCGCTCTCCTCGCGAGTGCACGACGTGCTGCGGACATTAGCTCTCTCCGGCACGGGCTTGAGCGACGCGATCTCCTCCTCCAGTTCGATAATTCTATCCCTCAAGACGTCGTCCTTCGCCAACTTCTTCGGTCGAGGGGCCCTCAACGAGCCCGAGGCATTGGCGCTATCAGCCGCAAGCCATCGGTAATGGGTGACCTCAATCCCCCTATCTATTGTGATCCTTCTGAGCCTGTCGATTTCGGCTGATAGCCTCTTGCGCTCGGTTGACGCTTTCTCCAGTTCGGAAGTCAGCTTCTCTCCCTCCGCCGAACGTTCTTTCTCCGCTAACTCCAAGTATTGGACCGCAGCCAAGAGGTCATCATTCTTCTGCTCGACGGCAACGAGCTCTCTACGGAGACTCTCGACTTCGCCTTCGGGACAAGGAGCCGGGGGGTGCTTCCGTAGTTGCCACAACTCGCGACAATACCTCTGCAGAGCTGCCTTCGTCTCCTACAGCCTGCCGAGCAGGAGAAATCGATTATACCGGCTCTGAAAGAGCTCGTCCTTCGTTTTCGCCAGCTCCTTCCGAAGGTATACAACCTCCGTGATCGGACCGAATCTCACCTGAAAAGCAGAGATAAATCCGAGGCCCAACACTTGAAGAAATTTACGCCAAATCAGACACTACATCCAAGACTCAACACTTGGACAAATTTTGGCCAAACAAAACATTTTTTCATTCAAGATTCAAAGAGAAAGTTCTACAACAGCGGTGGCCAGTCCGCAGTTAGGCTTACAAAAAAAAAAAAAAAGGAAAAAAGACAACCGAGTCAGGGGTCGACCTTTTTGTCGTTCGGGTCCGTCGACCCCCCAGCCTTGTCCTCGCCGTCGCCCCCGCCTCCGCCTTCGCTCCTGCTCTCCTCCTCGGAGTCGTCCTCCTCTTCCTCCTCGGCCTCGGCCTTCCATGGGTCCTCGACGGGTTTGGTCTCCCCCTCGGGGTCGAGCAACCCCTCGGGGACACCCTCCTCCCCTTCCACGAGGTCGTAAAAGTTGTAGGAGGACGTGTCGAAGCCCGGGTTCTTGGCGACCACATGTTGCAAGGCTCGGCCGTAGGCATCCACCATGTTCTGGAGCATGTGCAGCGCGGCCTCCTCCTGCACGGCCTTCTTCACCCTCTTCACCTTCCTGAGGTGTTTGGCCTTGATCTTCTCGGCCCTCTTCCGAGCATCCTCCGCTTCCGACCGAGCCTTGGCCAGCTCCTCCTTCAGCTCGGCTGCCTCCTTCACCGACGCCTCGAGCTTGGCCGTCGTATCCTTCAGCTCGGCCACCTCCTTCTCCGAGGCCTCAAGCTTGGCCGCCGTGTCCTTTGACAGCTGAATGGCGTCGGCCAGCTGCTTCTCCAACCCTCCTACTTCGGCAGCCCTCTTCGTCGAGAGAAGCAGCTCGTCATCAAGCTGCCTCGCGACCTTGACGCGCTCCGCCCTCTCCCGCTCCTTCTCCTGCTCCTTGTTCGCCAACTCCTCGACCAGGAAATTGAAGTGGCAGAGGGTCTGAAAGAGAACAACACGTTAAAATCCGAATCCAAGAACTTGGAGAAATTCTAAGGAAGAAATTTGGGCGAAGGAGAGCACGGCCTACTTACCGACATGGTATTCCGGGCGATCTGCATCACGGCGTCCCCTGCCATCCCGGCCTTCAGGGTCGCTCGATCCTTCGGGGTCGGCAGGTGCCTCACCGCCTCCATACAGATGTTCCCGTCGCCCAAGAAGCCATCGACGTTCATCACCTGCCAGTCGGGGACGAAGATCTGCTTATGATGCTCGGTCAAGATCTTCTCCGCATCGGCGGTAAGGGGCGGAACCGGGAGGGACATCGCATCCTTCACCCCGAACACGCTGCTCGACGAACCGGGAGCATCCGCATTCGGGGTCGGCGCAGGTGCATCCGAGGCGAGGGGATCGGATACCACGACCCCCCCTGCTCGGGGACCACGACCTTCGTTGGAGAGACAAGGACCTCGATCTCCCCCTCCTTGAGGACCGCGACCTTCGGTTGGTCGGCAGCCTTCACAACCGAGGGCTTCTTCGAAGCTCGGCTGTCCTGAGGCGCTGCCGACGACCTCTTCTTCTTCTCCTGCTCTGCCCTGCCCTTCGCCACCAGAGCCTTGTAATCAAGCTTCATCGTCTCTGCAAAAGCCGAATGAAAAAACTTAGAAAGATTTTCATGAACTTTAAACAAAGAGTATAAATACCAGAAGCATACGAGGGTCGATCGGACTGAGACCCCCACGGAACAGATGCTCCTCCGTGATATCTTTCCAGCTCAGCGCTGGCAGGGCGAGGAGCTTCTTCTGGACCTCCTTGTCCTCATCACTCAGCGGCACCTCTCTCTTGGCCCGCTTGGGCAGACCTTCCTTCGCCCAAACCGTCGGTATCACCCATGGCGTCAGAGCTCGGACGAGGAAGTACTTCTCCTTCCAATGTTTGATCGAGTCCGGGTTCTTGATCAGCTTAACTCCCGTCTGAGGAGAAAGGAAAAACCTCTGCTCGTCCCGCCTTTGCTGGCAAGGTCGGAAGAGACTCCGAAAGAGGAACATAGTCGGCTTGGCGCCGACCTCTTGGCATCGAAGGACGAACGCCACGACGTGCCTCCATGTGTTCGGCATCAGTTGGGCGGGACTCAAACCGTACCAGACCAAGACTTCAACCACGAACGGGTGGAGGGGAAAGCGGAGTCCGGCAATGAGGGAGTCGACCGGGAATACACATACGTCCGACGAGGACTTTGTGTTGGCTCGGAACCCCGGCCCAGGAAGGAGCAATACATACTCAAGCGGGATCCGGAAACCCTCTCGGATCAGACGAAGATCAGTCTCGGTAAGAGTCGAGATCCTATGGTCAACCTCGGACAGCTCCCTAGGCTCGTTCTCCTCCACCAGCTTAGCCGTACCTTGAGTGACTCTCCCCAAGGTATCCTCAGCGTAGTCCCGGATGCCTCCCACGCTCGACACGGCGATGGGCTACCGACCAAACGCCCCCGCTCTCTTCGGTGTTTCCACTATCGTGATCACGGCTTTACCCTTTCGGGACTCCGCCACGACTTCCTCGGGCACTTCAACCACTTCACCCTCTTTATCCGGACGAACGACGTCTTGCTCGCTCGGCTCCACTACTCCCTTCCCTTTATCCCCTCGGCCAACGGCTTGCTCCGAGGCAGGGGTCTCAGCCAAAATCTTAACCATTTTTCTTAAAAGAGAAGGGAAAGAGACTGACCTTGAAGTGACAGGTGCGGTCGGAAAGTTCGCCGGAAACTAGGAACGCTACCGCGACAGCTAGCAACGCCACCAGAGAGCTAAAAGCTTCGAAGCAAAGTAAAAACTGAAGAGAGAGAGTAAAAGTGAAAAGTGAGACTTGGTCTAAGGGGGGGTGAAGATTTATAGTAAAATTGGGACGTCCCTTGGACTTCCAAACGAAAGTCTGCGACTTTTGGGCTGCTCTCGAAACGTCGCGAAGGCCCATCACCACTATCTCCGTCACCAAGTCAACTAGCTCGGCTCCAGGGAATCTGACTCCGAGCTACAAGCAATCCGAACATGCCGGCAATAGGGTCCAGTTGGAATCCGAGCAAGTGCCTTCCCGAGCGTGTAAACGGGGAAAACTCACTTTCCCCTTAACTTTCGCGCCTGATCTCGATCAGACGGCCCAGATCTCGCCGAGAGCACTAAGCAACAAGATAGTGTTTTCTTGGGAGCCGCGCCCGTCTCGAGATGCGCGCCATCATCCAACGGCTCAGGGTGCGCCACGTCGCTCAGACGATTGAACCCTCGGACGCCCCACCTATGTCTAAAGGAACCAGGAAAATTTTGATTCAAAGTTTTAAGGCACCGCCCTCGGCGAGCACCCCCCGGGTCCCGTGCCTCAGTCGGTATTCCGCCGGCCCACGGGCTCCGGTCAAAAACAGATCAGCACTCCCCCCATCTCTAACTCCTCCGGGCTGACATCCATCAGAAGCCATCAGCCCGGAAGGAAGACAGAGATGGGAGGGGGCCCATCAACACTCAGAGATCAGGAGAAACGCACCATTCCGAGTTTTCACAGTTGCTACCAACGGGCTCGGACGGTCCGGAAGCCCGAGCCAAGACTCATGGTGGAGAAACGCACCATTCCGAGCTAATTGGTAGCAACTGGAAGGCTCGGCTCGTTAGAGGACTCTGACAACAGCGCCTTCACAGTTGCTAACAACGGGCTCGGACGGTCCGGAAGCCCGAGCCAAGACTCATGGTGGAGAAGCGCACCATTCCGAGCTAGTTGGTTGCAACTGGAAGGCTCGACTTGTCAGAGGACTCTGGCAACAGCGCCTTCACAGTTGCAAAAAACGGACTCGGATGGTCCGGAAATCGGCATCGGACATGGATCATCACCTCTTCCACCAAGATCTCCGCCTACCTAGACACCCACTTCGGAGCGACCAAAGAAAGCAGAAGATCTTGGTGGAAGAACGACCACCCGTCCTTCCGAAGTGTCCCACACCTCGGGTCCGGACTATGGTCGTCGCCACTACTGCCTTATCCCCTCCCGCTCCTGACATCCCCTTCGGAGCAGTGAGGAACGGGAGAAGAATAAGACAACAGGGTGACCACCCGTCCTTCCGAAGTAACTCATCCCTCGGGTCCGGACTACGGTCGTCGCCACTACTGCCTCGTTCCCCCCCGCTCCTGACATTCACTTTGGGGCCGTCAGGAACAGAGGGAAAACCAGGCAGAAGAGCAACCACCCCCCCCGGACCTCAAAGGAGAAGCTACCCAGGGCAGATACCTCCGAGGTGTGAAACTCTATGCTGATGGTGATTGAAATGACAAAGGGAGTGGGGTACTTATAGCCTGCCTCCAAGAACCAGCCATTATGACCCTCGGAAGTTGAAACGCCGCGCATTAATTAGGGGAGTTACCCTTAATGACATCGGGAAGGCGGAACGACGCGCAAGTCCCGAAGCACCATTAATACCATTGGGAACAGAGCCATCTCGGATTGCCAAAAACCACAGGCCCTCAGTCGGCCGCCGAGCAAGTGCCTTCCCGAGCGTGTAAACGGGGAAAACTCACTTTCCCCTCAACTTTCGCGCTCTCGCCGAGAACACTAAACAACAAGATAGTGTTTTCTTGGGAGCTGCGCCCGTCTCGAGATGCGTGCCAACATCCAACGGCTCAGATAGCGCCACGTCGCTCGGACGACCGAAGACACGCTCCTCGGTCGGCTTCCGAGCAAGTGCCTTCCCGAGCTGGTAAATGGAGAAAAAAAGACACCGAGCTACTTAAACCGTTGGATCTCTCAGAAATTCGCGCTCCCAATGACGAACGGCCCAGATTGCGCCACGTGCGCTAAAAGACAAGATAGCGTTTTCTTGGGAACCGCGCCCGTCTCGAGATGCGCACCAGCATCCGACGGCTCAGATAGCGCCACGTCGCTCGGCCTGCCGAACCCCCCTACCTCCGGTCGGCAGCCGAGCAAGCGCCTTTCCGAGCTCGTAAACGGAGAAAAACGCTGCCGAGCGGTAACAGCCATCAGATCTTTCCGAAATTCGCGCTCGTCCATGATCGACGGCTCAGATCGAGCCACGTCATCAATCGGTATTTAAATCGTTTTTTATCTATTTAAATCGTTTTATTTATTTAAAAATTGCGAAAAATTGCTAAAAATTCGGGAAAATTAACTAAAAATCCTGGAAAATAATTGGAAATTTAGGGGCACATTTTCGGACCCCTGAACGAACAATTATTACCTAGAATGTACTGTTAAAGGCCCCCGAACGATTAGTGAACACATCGCAAAACTAAATAAATAGTCCGAAAAAATAGATAAAAAACCCTCAAATACCCGATGTGGCCAGAGAACAGCAAGCGGCGTCAAAAGTTACCTCACTACCCCCTTTCTAGATTCAAAATCCCACATTTGGACTCCGATACAACTCCACTAGCCACTAAAACAGCTAGACTACTCCTCAAAGTCTGATCACACTCAGTCTTTAGGAGTGGGGGCTCGTGATATGGCTAAAAATGGGATTAAATCGGGACCGTCCAGATCGAGCATGAATCTTGAAGCACGGGGGTAAAAAGGTAATTTCACATACAGATGGATCCAAAATGGGTATTGGGCCTCCTTCTCACAAAACCAGCCACCCGCGAATAGATCCACTTCAACTGGGCACGGGTCCCGACCCGATACAAGCCCGGTTCACCATGAGGAGAATCAAGGCCACTGATTTGACTAAATCAAATCAATAAGCCTGATTGGCTCTCACCAGGGAATCAGGGTCTAATTTCCCAAAACAGAATAGGACGATTTTCCTCCTGGCTGTTAGGCAGGAAATCAGGATCCTAACCGTTCCAAAGGCGACTATAAATACAACCCCTCTACCACCAAGACCAGATTAATCACTTCTTCACCACTTAAGCTCTTTCTTAATCTTTTTCTGATTACTGACAAGAGCGTCGGAGGGTGCGTCGCCGGAATCAACCCCGGTGTCTCGCACTTCCTTGCAGGTTGCGGCGGGAGCAAGAATGCTGAGTCAACTGTTTAGGTTTTTCTCGGACTTACAAATTCTATCTGTTTACCCCCACACCAAAATCAGCGGTAACACATAGTGTCTGAAATATTGGTATATCACTAACCATGACTGCAATTAGTACTGTCTATGTATATATTACCCTACATAATGACAACATTTAACTAGTATATCAAACAGGTTGGCATAAACTCAAATTATGATATTGGCAATTATCATAATAAAATTCCAATTAGGTAATGTAACGTTTAAAGATAGGGCATTGAAATCCACCCTATGTTTATAATAATGTGAAATATACTGATGAACTTTTGCCTGATGGTAACATTATATAAGGTACTACATAATATTTAGTATAATATCGTATATTTAATGATCTTACACATCATGAGTTTACATAATACTTATCCACTATTGATTGTTCCTCACCAGTCGTGTATATTGTATCATCCATAACACCTCAGTTGATAAAATTTGTGCAAGTAAAATTGGCACTAAAAGCAAATTACAATAAAGAAAGGTGTTGTGATGATACTGCACAGCTAACATGTTGGTCTCATGGACAAATGGAAAATTTGTAGGAATGCCATTAGAGTCTAGTGCTATAAGTCTCTTCACTAGTTAGCAAGGGGTATGGGGATCAAGCCCCGGTTGCACAAATTACTTATTATGGGGAGAGAGTGTGTTTGTGGTGTCTCTGCAAGACTACGGCCTTTGTTCCAAAAAGAGAGTTTAAATTCATGAACCTGACCACATGAAATTTTAGAAGAAGTGATTGAAAAGCATAAACAAGCACTTTAAAAACTAGTCCAATTTCAAAAGAATCTCTGAACTCCTGGTCAAATTTAGACACAAATTCCTTACTACCCGAAAGGCACCCAGTGAAATTACATACTCTTATCTCACTATCCAGAACACCATAGCATCTTTTAGAATAAGTGATTGAAAATCATAAACAAACATTTTAACAACTGGTCCCATTTCGAAAGAATTTTAGAACTCTTCTTATCAAATTTATGCACAAAATCCATAATACCGAAAAACGTCAAGTGAAAGTACCTGGTCTATCTTAGTGATCTCACTATACAGAACGCCATAACATCATTGAAGGCCCTGGGTTTCATAAGGTTACTCGTCACAAACAAGTTTAGTTAAGAGAAATTGTCCCATAAAAGAACTGTGCAGGTTTGTTTCTTATATTCATTTGTAAATATGCAGACTCAAATCACAGGCTACAAAAGTTTTGGGACTTCACTAATTCACATACGACAAATGAATTGATAGCTATAAGGGGAACTAATTTAGTTAACTAGACTTTTCATGCTTCTCCTTTGATATATCTATTGTTGCAGCCTGTTGGTCTTTATGAGTTTGGTAGAAACTTCTTTCCAAATACCAGCAAAGACCCACCAAATCTACTAAGACATTTTCCATTGCTTTTGTGTGGGCAATTACTTCCAGATAGAAGTACAAATACATAACTCAGCCTTCTCTTATTTAAGAGGAACAACAAGACCTACAAAATACTTTCTGATGGTAGTCTGAAGATCTATTTGGCTATCAAGTTTGACTTTCCATTATTTGTTGTTTTGTAGTTTGCTCTTCATATATCTCCGTTATAAACTTGCACTAAACTCATCCAACATTTAATTACTTCCAGTAGTTATACTATCAACCACGTAAGTATTCTTTGAATGGAAAAAATTGCAGAATCAGTACAAAAAGATACAAATGACACAGAATTCTAATAGGTGGTTTTAATAAACCAGTCTTACAACTTCTAAAGCTATCAACTGTAAATATTAAGTATGCTCATGAATAACATTTGGAGCAAGGCTCTTTGTTTGATGAGGAAAGTTCAAAATAATGTGTCCGGTGACAAAGTGTTATTCAATATGTCGCAACAAAATTGTTGAGGTGGGTAGGTCATATAGTAATAGAACTAGGCCCGACTAGTTTATGGGATTCGATCACTTTGCCCCAAAATGATTAACCTTATTTCATTCACATGACAATACCCCAATTGAATATCAACATGTGATAGCTGAAAGTATAACTCAACTCTTAGATTGTTAGGTAAATTGTCCTCGAACCTTTGTTTTCTTTCACAACTCGATATAAGAAACAAAATAAATTAAAACAGAGTTATCGGCCTATGGGGAAGTCGCGCGGAACGCACTGCCCTAAGAGTTGATCCGCGGTCTTATGTGCAGACTTTTCGCAGATGCTCCTAGCATCTGGAGGTCGCACACAACGTCGAGAGATCGACCCGAACTTTGTTCTTGCCCAGAACGGAGGTTTTCTTTTTTCTTGAGATGAAAGTATATAGGTAAAGATGAGAAGTTCTGGGCCTCAACCCAAACCCGAAGAGCAAATCAGATCAACATTCGTGTCCGCAGGTGCGGGCGCGCACACCCGTGCCCACTACCGAACCGAACCGGGCCAAGCGGCGGCGGCGATGCGCGCGTGTGGCCCATGGGTTATTTTCACACCACACAGGTCTACAATGGAGTAAAGGATGGATTGTATTATAGCCACTCACATGACAAACATTCCCACCGATGTGGGACTAAAAGGTAGGAAGAGAATCTTGGTTTTGACCAAAAAACAGCCAACATGAACTATAGTATCATGGTTCCATGATGCTACGGATTTGTATCAAGTACTACATGTAAAGGAAAATATGTTACAGCCTTCTTTAATAGCAGTAATTAATTTAAAGAAATTTCAAGAAATCAATTTTCCAATCTTCTACAAAATTTCAAGAGATCTTAACAAAAAAAGCATTGCAAATAAAATCTGACCATGAATATCTATGTTAACTCATTAGGGAATTATCATTTTATGACAAAATGTTTTCGCAACAATATTTTGTACTCTTTCTCTATTTAATGTTTTTTTTCTCTTTTTTCTATTTTATGTTTTGTTCACTCTTATAATTAGAACATTCATGTGGTCATCTTATTTGTTTTTGGCGACTCTCCAACAAAAGATGACATCTAGTGGACCCACCTTACTAACTAGTGTAATCTTATTTTCAGCCCCCTTTTTTATTTTTATTTTCAATTAACCCCTTCTTACAAACTTTTCCCCATTTTAGCCCTTTCTTTTCTCTTATATCCACTAACAGTTGGTTCCTGTCTAGTTGCCACCCTGCATTCACTCTCTATATATGAGTGTAGAGTAGGGACTGAGGAGAACATCAGCTACAAAGGAACTTGAACTAATGGATTCTCGAAATTTCACTACTCAAAACCCTTCTTTTCGCAGCCTTCCTCGGAGTTCCAATTCTGTGCCACTTATCGGTAGTGCTTGTCGTGCAACAAATTCTGTTGATCGGGTAATAGTTTCAGAGAAATTTTGAATTAATCAGTCAAGGTGTATTAATTGTTGATGAAAATTAAATTTACCCTTCGATTTGTAAGGGGAGAAGTTGATAATTAGGTAGTTAGATTGCATGCACAGCTGTCACATATTTGATACAATGCATATGATCTCTATTGTGTTGTGTTCTCTGTAATCTGCATAAGTACGTGTAGGCAGCTGGGCAGTACCGAAACATGGCTGAAGAGACGAGAACGCTTTTAAGGGAACGTCTTGAGGCCTTTTGGCTAGAGCAAAAGCGTGAAGTCAGGAACATGAATCCTCTTGCCGGTATTATATGAATTTATATATATATGTTTTTATTGATTTCGCGGGAAAATGTTTTGTTTGCATTACCTTTAATTTATTGATCATTTTATGTGCATGTATAATAATTTGTGTGTACGGAAGATTCAACAGTAGGTAAATTATTCACGCCATGTTCATACGAAATTGGAGAACATTCAAATCTATTGATATTCAAATTGCATGAAAGACTCATATTACTTTTCGATATTGGGCTGATGATGGAAATTTTAGCATAAATTAATTAGCATTTTGGTCATTATTTTGAATGACATCAGGATGTTAAGAAGGAAAAACATGAAACATTTTTTTCCTTTCTTTCTTTCTTTAATTTCTTCTTTTTATTTTTGTGAAAAACACATGATGAGAATTATAAGATCGCGCGTGTTTGACAATTATTAAAATTTAAGGCGCCTGAGTTTACCTTTTGGTCTATTCATCCTATTCTATCACTGCAATATTCTAATTTCAGGTATATATATAGATTTGTATATCATTTTACTTATTTTTTAGTAAAAATTTCTAATTATATGAATTTTTTTTTGGTCTAACATCTTGTCACAATGTGCATTTCATGTCTGATCAAGACATACACTGGAATTAGGTAAACAATTTTCACCATTTTCCTCCAAAATAGAGTTGCATTTCTACTTGAATGATGAGGAAGATAACAAAAGAAGGCATCCATCTGTAATTATATATCTTGAAGACAAACCTTAAACATATAAGATCTCCTTGTCAGTTCACGGAATATCTTTGATATCTCACTTCCAATTTCCTGTATTACTGTATTAGTCATGAAACTTGAAGTTTATTTTAATTAGCATACTAGCTTCTTTATTCTTCTTATTAAGAAATTGATCGCATTAGTAAATATTAGCTAGTTACATTTTGTAATTATATTGTTACAATGATTAATCAAAGTTCTTTTGTTTTTGCAGCGGGTCGAGATAACGCATTCCCACTAGCAAAGATCAGAAGGATCATGAAGTCTGATGAAGATGTGAAGGTTTGCAAGTCATTCTAATGAACTACAATATGTATCTATGAATTAGTTAATCATTGTATTTCCTGCAAAAAAATTCCACTTTTATTATTTAAAACAGTAGGGACTACAATTAGCGTGGTTTAGGCCAGTTAAATAATAAACTCTTCCAGTGTAGTCGGTAATTCTTCTACGCGCGCTTAATTGTGAAGTGATACGCTTGTTTCCGGCCTCTGAATTAATCGTTGATGCCATAAATTAAAACGCTGCTTTCCCTAATAAACACGAGTACAGCCAAATGCCAAATGAATAAATAAAATTGAAAAATAAATTATTTCAAGTTGACAATATGTTAGAATATATAATATAAAATCCGCATCCCTCATCATAACTTGATTGAGTAGAAGTGTAACATGTTATCTAAGAAACACATGTTCAACTCCGTCATGCATATTCCACTCCAAGTACTCTCAACCTGCAAAGGCATGTTAGAATTCAAATATGAAACCTGCAACTTCTTCACAAATTAGGAATTTTAGTGTAGTCTAGGGTTTTTCATAGTCAATTTAATTGTTGTAACTTAATTAATTTTCCATGTGTAAAATTTTTAATTACAATTCCAAGAAGTCAACATGCACCATCTTTATCAGGAAACTATGCACATAGGATAGAATGCATACTCCCTTAAACATGATATACAATATAAAAATTTAAAAAAGGGGGAAAAATCATAAATACATATCTCAATGGGAAAAAAGATGATATGTATGAGATACTTATTTTTCAGTTATTTTTGTTGTTTGTTCGATAAAGCTTAAGTTCTATTATAGGTATATCAAAAAATTAAGTACTTTTTTTTCTAATTATAAGTATCAAAACAGGAAGAATTAGTACATAGTATATCATAAAATGCCGTAATATTTTGCATGGCTTAGGAAATTAACTTAATATTCGACATATCTTTGATATTGTACTCAATTTGATTTTTATGGCGAAATTAATGACAGTTGGTTAGTACCGCTACTCCAATCGTGTTTTCCAAAGGTTGTGAGCTGCTTGTCTTGGAACTGACCCTAAGGTCTTTCTTGCCTAGCAACAATGCGAGAAGGATGATATGCAGGACTGACATAGTGTTAGGATCGGGAGAAAAACAATAGAGATAAATTTGAGAAGAAAAACAACATAAAATATTATTTCTCAATCTCAAAAGATTTACAAAAAAACTGTCAATACTTTATAAGCTCTCTGTGGCTATCAATCTCTATTTTTCTCTTCAGTTGAGTGTGTCTTCAAATGAAGAAAATAGTGAGAATTTATAGGAGGGGAAGAGACACCATGCTTCGGAAGAGACACCATGTTTGCACCAAACGTTGTCATGCATCAGCATGCACCAAACGTTGCATGCATGAGTGCATGCTCTTTTGTGGCGGGACCTACACATAGCGAGAGCTATCAGCAGTTCAGATATTTTTGAATTCTTAGAGAATGTCGTTCCAGAGGCCAAGGTATAAAGTTTTCTATCTTAAATTACCTAATTCATCTCGGAATTATGGATGAAATGACTACTTTATATCAAATATTGCATTCGTTAGTAGAATCATGACTACTTGTATCTGAGTTGCTTTGCTAACAAAACTTCTCCTTCTTTTGTAGGATCTACGAATTCAGTTTGAACTGCTTCAAAATCATTTGGTATGTCATACGTACATGTGTGTATCTAGCTAGCTTGCAACAGTCTAATTCTTTTAAATTTTCTGAACAATTTCTTTTTAATTAGGTAAAAAAATATATATATTTATTACGACACTATTTGCATTTAACGCTTCAACGTGCATTTTGCTAAATATTGTTTCAAAGGTGGCATTAGAAAATAATCTGAATCTCCCACTGGCCTTCAATCCTTACCAAGTGCCAGATGTTAATCATCCTAGTCCTTCTTCGGTTGTCAGCGCTGATCAAGCTCTCCAGATAACAATGATGACGTCTTCATCAGCAAGACGCCACCACATATGGTAAGATTTATAGATGTAGAGTATATTCCTGCAAGTTTTATCTCTATATATACTTGTAGTCATTTCGATCCTCATTTTCCTCTCTCAAACCATAACTACTATGTTTTTCTTCAAAAAAACCACAACTGCTGTGTTCAATAACTCCTAATGTTATCTGAAATTGGTATGAGAATAGAGCTGGAAAAAATCATGTACAAGATATGTATACAAACACACATCTCGGAGTTATAATTGTACAACATAGATGATCAATAAATCATAAAAGTACATTAATTTGGAAGAATAATAAGTTATCAGTCACTGAAATTAGTTAGCTTTCAAAAAAGAAAAAAGAAAAAAGAAAAAAAAATGCATATATAGTTTTCCTGCTTATCCCTTGAAAATTATCAAATTCAATTGTTCAAAAAGTTATTAGATACATGCCTATACCAAGTACACGAATAATTATTGCCTACTTCTTAACAAAACCAATACTATAACACTTTCAAAATTCATATTATAGATTGAATAGAATATGACATTCTTCCAAAATGTGAAATACGACTATAACTACTATAGAAGGAAATGCACATGCATGAGGGTGCAAGTTAACTGACCAGTTCAGTTAGATTATAAGTTGATGAACTAGTCCTTATGCATTATCATTTTCTAAATTTTTGATAAACTAGATGAATTAGTAAATGATTTAAATACGAGCGTATTATGTTTAGTCATAAATATAGTTCTTTTTGTAAATTGAAATGTCCATCTTTGCAGTGAGGATGCATATGGGACTCAAATAAAGGCGGAGTATTGCATAACGCCGTGAGATTACTGCATGAAGCTCAACATCTAGGGGTTTCAGAAATCTAGAAGTTCAATTCTATATGGATGTGCTAAATAAATACGCACCTAAACAAATGCAGCTATATATGTTTCCTTTTCTGCAAACAGTTCAATTTGGGATTGGAATAAGTTGGTACTGTATGGTTTTGTTACTCTTAAGCATGTATGTTTCCCTTTTCTTTTAGGGTTAAAAGCAATTTGCCCTCCTAACATTTGGGGCTTCGAATAGTTTGCCCCCACAACATTTCAAATGGATCAGTCGGATAGGAAGTTTACTTGGTCTAATATGCAGGCCAGACCCACGTTAGCTAAGCTAGATAGGATTCTCGTCTCCACGGACTGAGAGGACGTATTCCCGTTGGCCAAGGTTAAGACGATTATTCGGTTCACTTCAGACCATATTCCACTAATGTTAGATGGCGGAGAAGGGTATATCTTTCAACAGTTTCCATTCAGGTTCGAGAAAGCTTGGACGTTGTCTTCTAATATTCGGCAAGTTATTCAGGACTCCTGGGGGGGCGGTACTACGGAGATTTCCTCTGTAGGGGTTTGGATCGAGAAGACGAGGAGATTACGTAAACGGATCAGGGAGTGGGCGAAGATAGAATTTGGAGACAACAAGAAAAGACTACAAGGGCTCGGCCTCAAAGTGGCGGAGTTAGAAGTTATGCAAGAGGGGAGGGACCTTTCAGAGGTAGAGATCGATGAACTCATGAATCTTAGAGGTCAGATACAACTAATTGGAGACATGGAGGAACAATATTGGAAACAGCGCGCTAGGGTGCAGTGGCTCAGAGAGGGCGACGCGAACACAAAATTTTTACATAAAGTGGCGAACGGAAGGAGAAGACAGAATCATATTGGCAGTCTTATGATTGACGGGTCCTGGACAGAGAACGAGTATAGTATTAGGAAAGAATTCGACAACAGGTTCAAGAATCTATTCGGAGTTCGCAACGACCGCAGGACAAAACTTTTGCCTGACATGTGGGCATCATCGAGAATCGACGGGAGCGAAGGTATAGAAGGGAGGTTTTCGGAAGAAGAGGTACTCCACGCAGTGAAAAGTTTGGGACAGGAAAAGGCACCGGGGCCAGACGGTCTTCCAATCTTTTTCTATACATACTACTGGGATATCATTAGATTTGATCTGATGGGCATCTTCGAGGAATTTTACAACGGTAGTGCGGATCTGGGGAGGATCAACTACGCGAACGTTGTACTGATCCCGAAAAAGAAAGAGGCAACCAGGGTTAACGACTTCAGGCCTATTAATCTGCTCAACGGGTCTTTCAAGATCATCACTAAAGTGTTGGCCCTAAGGCTGTCGCCACATTTGAACGACGTGGTAGGTGATTCTCAGAGCGGATTTATCAAAGGGAGAGACATATTGGATAGTGTGGCCTCGGCTAACGAGGTGGTGTTTAGAGGTCATAAGGATAAGGCGGACGGTTTCCTCTTGAAGATAGACTTCGAAAAAGCATATGATTCGATCAAATGTGACTGCGTAGACGAAGCGCTTAAACTCAAGGGGTTTGGCAATAAGTGGATATCATGGATTTCAAAATGCATTCATGGGGGAAAGTCCTTGATTCAGGTCAATTCAAAGCAGGGTAAGAAAATTAGATGTAAGAGGGGTCTCAGGTAGGGAGATCCATTGTCATCACTACTATTCACCATAGTAGCAGACGGTTTGACAGAAATGATCTCTAGGGGTAGGGATCGGGGGATTATCAAGGGAATCAAAGTTAAGGGAATTCCTCAAACTATTTCTATTCTACAATACGCAGATGACACGCTGTTGTTAGGGGCGGCAAAAGAGGAAGAGATGGGGGCGATAAGATTGGTATTGCAGTGCTTCGGAGCATGGTCCGGGCTGAAAGTGAATCTACTAAAGACATGTGTACTTCCGATCAGCGAACGGCTATCCATCCCCATCGAGTCGATTATGCAATTCTTTGGGTGCGACATGGGAGCTTTTCCTCTGGTCTATCTTGGTATACCCATTAGACCAGGGGCCCTGCAAAGAGAGGACTGGAGTCCACTTATCGAAAGGATTGACAAGAAGCTGGCTGGTTGGAAGGAAAAATTCCTTATGCTTGGTGGTAGAATCACGTTGTTAAACTCGGTTTTGAGTAGTCAACCGACGTACCTAATGTCTATTTACAAGATGCCGCAGTGGGTGATCCAGAGAATCGATAAGAGCAGAAGAAGGTTCTTATGGAAGGGAGCTGACGAATCGAATAAAAGGGTGCCATTAGTTAAGTGGGGCAGAGTATGCAAACGGAGAGAATATGGCGGCTTGGGAATCTTGAACCTGGGGGACATGAACAAGGCATTGCTTTGTAAATGGTGGTGGAAGATGAGGAGGCGCCGAAACAATTGGTGGTGTAAGTCTTTTGCGAGGTACAGGAGTAGGAAATACTATCGATTCGGAGGAAAAGTACATTCGGTAAGTGTTCAGCGTTGTGGAAGGGAGTGGCGAAGGTGGGCCACATGTTCCATGCTAATATAAGATGCAGAATCGGGAATGGGAAGGATACAAGATTTTGGCAGGATAGGTGCTGCGGTGACGTTAGTTTGTCATGCCTATTCCCCGATGCAGCTGAGGCTACAGTCAAGATAGATACGATGGTGTCGGATGTCTGGTCCAACAAAAGACTGAAACTGGATATTAAGGGACAGGTATCGCAGGGTCAGTTAGCAAACCTTAACAATCTGAATATTTTCATCAAGGAAGAAGGTAGGTACAACAACACCACCGAGGATAGCAGAGAATGGATGCTTGAGTCTTCGGGGGATTTCTCCGTGTCATCGATGTACACACGGATTAATGATGGAGGATTGAGATGTAAGGATGCTAAGATAATCTGAAAGCTTGTAGTACCATTGAAGGTTAAAATTTTTGTTTGGCTGGTGATGAATGACGCAATCCTGTCAAAGATCAATTTGCAAAAAAGAAGGTTGCAGATCGATACCATATGCGGGGAATGTGAGAGAGAGGAAGAAGATACCAAACATTTGTTATTCGAGTGTACTAAAGCTAAGTGCGTATGGGAGGCGATATGTTCTCGGTTTGGGTATATTCAGAGGCCCAGTGAGAGTACAGACGTCTGGGGATGCTGTTGGGTAGGCTTAGCCAGTCAGAGAGAGAGAGTGGAGTGGGGTACCATAGCCGCAGCAACGATGTGGGGATTATGGTTAATTAGAAATGATTTATGTTTTAGAAATACCAAATGCTCTTTCACAAGTCTTATGCATAAAATTCTGCTGCTAACACATGATTGGACAGGTAACAGAGGGGCTACGAAAAGACTCCGTATGGAAGAGGAGGAGTAGGATTATGATGATGGAGACCAGGTGGAGGGACAGATTCTACTTCAGTTCGAGTTCACCAGGATCTCACAGCCACCTCAGGATCACTACTGCATCTCGTTCAGTCGAGTGTTGCTACTGTATCTGTTTTAGCTACTACTACTTCAGTTTCTGCTTTATGATTATATCTTTTGTATCGAGTCTGTATCTTTTCTTTATGCTTTTATGCTTGGCTGTGAGCTAGATGTGGGTTTTGGATGTATGGGAGTATTGTAAATTGTTCTACTTTGTTTCTTTAATATCTCATTAATGAAGCGATGACTTGGTCATCTTTTTATCAAAAAAAAAAAAAACATTTCAAATGGAGCACTTAACCACCACCCCCTCTGGAAATAAATAAATAAATGAATAAATAAATAATTTCCCTTGTTTTATATTATAATTTTATTTATTCAATTACCAAACTACCCCCTCTCAATCCCAAACTGATCCTCCATCACCTCATCTTCCCTTCTTATTCATCATCAACCCAATCCTTCAAATATCGCTATTCTCCCCTAAATCGAATTCGAATCTGAATCCCAACCCACTTCGCCCCCTCCGCCTCTCTGTCTACCAATTCGGCGTTCTCTTTCTCCAAATTGACAAAGACTACTCTGATCACTTCTTTACAGAACTTTCTCTCCAAGTCCCCGTCCACTTCTTGACACTATTATTTGTCGTTGTTGTGGTTGGAGGTTGATCGGGTTGTAAATCAAAGTTGGGTTTGGATTTGGTCGAATGTGGAGGTGAATTTAATTTGGGAATTTTAACTTAATTTGTTAATGGGTTGTAATACCCCGATTTTCCTAATATATAAAGATTATTTAATTTTACATATGGTATGCATGGGTAATATTTTGCTTATTATTTTCAACATGATGAATAAGCACATTGCTTTCTATAAGGATTTTCCTAAAGCCCAAAGTTTAATTTACATATTTTCTACAAAATAATTGGTTTGGCCCAACTAATTTTAGCCCATGGATTTAAACCCCTTCTATTATATTTTTATAACTTGTAATGTCTAGCATTTTTTTTACCGGGTATTTAATGTACAATTTGTAGGGTGTAGTTGGTGCATGCACGTGCATTCGCGTACACGTGCATTGAGCACACTTCTTGGCCGGTTGTGGGTGTGGGGGTTTGGAATCATGGGTGGTTATTTTGTGAAGGTGGGTGGTTTCTCAACCCCCTAGTGCATCTCAACCGTTGATCTCACAACTCCACAATAGATCTTAGCCCTCCATTTCACCTATATTCTAGTATAAATACTCCCTCCTATTTCCTAATTCTTTTACACTAGATTAATTTTATTATAGAGGCATTTGTGAGGTTTGTGTGGGAGCTTTGCTGTGGAGGCCGAAGAGTACCCCTGAAGGTGCCGGTGTGGAACAAGGAGCAAGGAACAAGAAGTGCTGCGCTATATTGAGGAGCTTTTGCGGGATTTCGATTATTTCTTCAAATAAGGTGGGTGTTTCTCAGGACTTCTAATGTAGGAATTATACCATGATTATTATGACTGCTGCTATGTTATAAAGAGTAAATTGAATGCATTAGAAATGGCCTGAACATGCTGTTGATAATAAGAACGAGTGAGTCAGTACAGTCGACTGTCGCTTGAACCAGTCGACCGGTATGAGACAATTATTTTTCATGATTTAGTGGTAAACATGTATACAAATAGACATAATGGTGGGATTACTAAGATGTATTTCCCGATGACACATATGATGGAGGGAAGGTAAATGAATGAAAAGAGCTAGCGATGATAAATAAAATTAAGGAATGTCGGAGCAGTCGACTGGCACTGTGTTCAGCCGACTGGTGCTTCAACTAAATTATGGCTATTTGGAAATTCCACGTAGTGAAATATTCCATCATGATTGACCTAGTGCAATGAATTGAGAATTATATCTTTATCTTCGTAAGGAAGTTATGAATGGTGTGAATGCATGTTTAAAGTATATTTTGTAGTAACTTGAAATTCCATGCTACGATGTTTCTGAATCAATAAGAAGTGTGGCATTTATGAAATATGAATGTATGTATGATGTGATGAAAATTCATGTCAGAACGGTGGAAAGGATAATTACTGTTTTGAATTATGGAACTGATCAGTCGACCTAGGGCGTGTAGCCAGTCGACTGAGCTGAACGTAGAAATGCACTGACAAGAACCCAGGACAGACGACTGATGGATGAACAGTCGACTGTCATGTGGATAATACTGTGAGCATAAAAAGTTGCGGGACAGCCGACTGGTCGTGTACACAGTCGACTCTTCCGAGTAATTGTGATGAATCTATATTTGACTGTATGAGTCGACTGGTGTTCTTCCAAGTCGACTGTACAGAGTGGACTTTTATATATATGAATTTCATTTTAATTATTACTGTTGGAAGTGGCGAACTTTATGTTTGGGGTTAATGGATTTTTATGACTGTGTGGATTATGAGAAATGAATCATAGATATGATTCGAGAATTAAATGAATATGAAAGGCTAAGATCATGATAAAAAGTCTGTGAGACTCTAAGAAATGAATTATGAGCTGAAGTGCTCTATTGGAAGTTATGAATTGTAAATTGAAACCAAGAGTAGCTAAGTCTCCCCCGGCAGTGAAATGAATGAAATGAAATGAGAATTGAAAGACCAAGGTTGGTCGTGTATTGAAATGAAATGATAAGTCCGGTTTGGTGGAGAGGCTAACTCTAGAGCTTTGATTTGTATTCATGATTCTAATATTTAGTGCATAGTGAAGAGGTGATGAAGGTGAGAGAAAAACATAAGTATGAGAACTAGGGTTTACGGTGCGGGTGTGTGAGCCGCAGAATGCATGCTTGATGAGTCAAGACATGGCGCGGGCACAACTCAGTAATGATCGGACTTTAGTCACGCTTGTGGGATGTTTTGGTGACTGCAAGAGGATTGTGTTCAGGGAGGAGACTGAATTGTCGCAGAATGCATGCTTGATGAGTCAAGACATGGCGCGGAATTCTACTCCAGGGGCCAGGATACATGCTTGTACTCATAGATTCATCTAGGATACTCACTGAAATTACAGAAGTAGAGTAAGTCATGGCAAGGGATTGAACCCTATAAAAACGAAGAACGGTTAAGAGGCTTGCCCTCGAACCTATGTAGTATGGGATGCATAGAATTCGAACAAGTGCGCATTAGTGTCATGTAAATTAAATAATTGCATTAAGGATTAAGTGCACAATCACAACACGACATCTTTAAAAGTTCCCTTTTTGATTTACATGCTTATATTGAACCAGTTTGTGATTTGTAAGAAATGAGATTCATTATACTGTTTCTGGCATAGAGAGGATGACCATGTATAATTATCGTCAGTTGAATAAACTGACGTACCCACAGTTTGTGCGCAGGTAAATTGCATGTTAAAGAGAAATGGATGCATAAAGATTTTTACCATGTTGTTGTACATTCATGTAAATGTTGTATATTTTTACTTCCGCTGTGCAAAAGAAAGATGTAATAATGATGTAACTCTGATGTAACAAAAAAAGTTTAAATTTCCTTGTAAAATTGTACTGAGAAAAGAGAAAAGATCCTGTAGAACATCTCGAATTCAGTGATTTGGGATTCGGGGCGTTACATGGGTAAATTTCAGTTAACTCTACCCAGTTTTATATGTTTGGTAGATAACCATACACAACTATTTTTTTGGCACTAAACCCTACCGCCATCAGCTTTTCTGGCGTTCTGGTCTACTCCGTTATGACGCTGTTAACTTTTGTGTGAAATGTCTAAAATACCTCTATCAGTTCAAGATTAATTACTAAATTACCAATCCATCATCATCATCATCTTCTTCTTTTTTATTTTTAATTCTATAGATTAATTTTAACTTCATCATTGGTTTTTAATTTTAATTTTATAATTAAATTAATTTTAATTTAATTCTCCCTTCTCCTCCGACCAGCCACAACCACCTCCGACCAACCACCTACACGAATCCCCCCCTCCCTGCCCCACCTCTGACCACCAACCACCACCACCACCTCATTCATTCAATCATTCACCTCATTCTCCTTCCTCAAATCCAACACCCCCCCCTCCACCTGCACCTCATCCTACCTCAAATCTCTCATCTCCCACTCAAATCTGACCTACCACCACCCCCCCTCCTTCTCCTACCTCAAATCCTTCACCTTCCACCACCTCCGTCCAACCACCACCACCATCACCTATTATGAGGCGTCAGCTATGTATTGATGCGTGAGTTGTGTATTCTCATAATACACAGCTGTGAATGTATTTTAGGAATGTGTTAGGCGTGAGCTGTGAATATGTTTTCTTGGAGAGGAGAGTGAGGCGTGAGTTTAGGAGTTTTACCTCTCCTTCTTGTGTATAAATTGTCGGCAAATATCAATAGAAGGGTAATGATTTCTACCCTAATACCTTCTTCTTCACGGTATCAGAGCCGTCACGGCTAAGATACACGTTTCATCACCATCATGCCTGGTGAAAAAGACACTACACCACCTACATCTTTCAAAAATGACCATACATCACCTTTCTTTCTTGGATCACAGGACAGACCTGGCGATTTGAATACTCCTGTTCGGCTTCGAAATGATAACTACGGCGAATGGGCAAGATCTGTGCGTCTCGCTCTTCCGTCTCATCGAAAATTTGACTTCGTCGATGGTACGATTATGGAACCCAAGGTCCCTTTCACGCAGGAGGATTGGCTAACCATTCACTCGATGCTTGTATCTTGGCTGATGCATACTATTGATCCAGAGGTTAAGTCTACTATCTCTTTTTATGATGATGCTAAACTTTTGTGGGATGAATTGAAGGCTCGTTTTTCTATTAGTAATGGCCCAAAAATACAACAATTGAAAACTGATATTGTTAAATGTGAACAATCTAAATCTATGCATGTTGCTACATATTTTGGGAAGCTTAAAGTTTTATGGGATGATTTAGCCAATCATGAACCAATTCTTGCTTGTAAGTGTGGAAAATGTACCTGCGGTTTGGGTAAGGAACACGAGATGCATCGTGATAATGAGCATCTCCATCAATTCTTGATGGGTTTGAATTCTAAATATTATGCTCAACTACGCTCTACACTTTTATCTCAAGATCCTTTACCTTTTCTTGATCGTGTTTATCAGTAAGTTACTCAGGAAGAACAGGTTCGTGGGATTATACGTGCCAAAGAATCTCCACCAGAGGTAGTGGGTTTTTCTGTGCGTTCGGAGGGACGAGGAAAAGGGAAACCAGAGAAGGTTGATAAGTCCGGGCTCATGTGTTCTCACTTTCATCGTTTCGGGCATGACATTACAAACTGTTTTCAGCTTCTTGGGTATCATCCAGAATGGTGGGGGGATAGACCTCATACTCAAGGTGCACCTTCTGTTCGTGGCAAAGGGAATGGAGGTCGGGGTTCGGATCCACCAACAGCTGGGCGTGGCAGAGGTGCCACTATTCGTGCCATAGCAGTGGATGGCAGTAGCTCAGGTATGGTGAGTTCAGCGGTTGAGTAGCCCACTTCTTCTACCACTTATTCAAATACTCTAGTATCTCTTCCTAACATGAGTACGGAGCAATGGCAAACCATTGTGGCCATTTTCGGCAACGTTCAATCCTCTAGCAATCGTTTGCACGGTGTGTTCTTTAAAACTTCTTGGATTATTGATATTGGAGCCTCTAATCATGTGACGGGAGATATATCATACTTGTTTGACATCAAGAATGTTGCTGTGTGTCCCGATGGGCTTCCTGATGGACAGAAAATTATTGCTACCAAAGAAGAAAGTGTGATGCTTTCGGAAGGATTTTGTCTAAAAAATGTTCTTTATGTGCCTACTTTACACTGCAACTTGATTTCAGTTACACAACTTATTGACGACATGAACTGTTTTGTCCATTTTGCCTCTAATATGTGTGTGATATAGGACCTACACTCGAGGAAGCTGACTGGAACAGGTGAATGGAGAGATGGACTTTACTACTACAGGCAACCGTCTACAATGCAAGCTATTACAGTGGATGGTTATCATTCTTCGGTGGACCTTTGGCATCAACGACTTGGACATCCTTCGGAAAAAGTAGTAAAGTCATTGCCTTTTTTCGTAACTCTAGAGATAAATTAAATAAGACTTGTGATGTGTGCCCTCGTGCAAAACAATCTAGGGACCCTTTTCCTATCAGTGATAATAAGGCTTCTCGAATTTTTGAGTTAGTTCATTGTGATTTATGGGGTCCTTACAATACGGTCTCCTTTTGTGGGGCTCCTTATTTTTTGACTACCGTGGATGATTTTTCCCATGCTGTTTGGGTTTATTTGTTGATTGATAAATTCGAGGTTTTTAATATGTTTATGGCATTTTTTGCTATGGTCGATCGACAATTTGGTCAAAAAATTAAAATTGTTCGAAGTGATAATGGGACCGAGTTTCACTGTTTAGAAAATTATTTTCATGCCAATGGGATATTATTTCAAATCTCTTGTGTAGGGACTCCACAACAAAATGGCAGGGTTGAACGTAAGCACCATCATATTTTATCTGTGGCAAGGGTCATACTTTTTCAAGGTCATCTTCCTCGTTATTTTTGGGGTGAATGTGTTTTGGCGGCAAGTCATTTGATCAATAGAACACCTTCTATTGTTCTAAAGAATAAAACTCCTTACGAAGTCTTATTTAATACTTTGCCTGCCTTTGATGAATTACGAGTGATTGGTTCCTTATGTTATGCTCATAATCAACAGGCCAAGGGCGATAAATTTGCCAGTCGAAGCCGGAAATGTGTATTTGTTGGGTACCCTTTTGGTAAGAAAGGATGGAGGCTCTTTGATCTAGAAACTAAATCTTTTTTTGTTTCTAGAGAAGTTAAATTTTTGGAAAACCATTTTCCCTTTGCTGAAAAAACTACTTCTACTAGTTTTCTGATGTCAACTTTGGAAATATGAATTTGAGTGGAGATGATTGAGTTTTTGATGATTTTTTGGGAATGCCTGATTCGATCTCTACACAAACTATCCAACAGCAGCCCACTAATCTTCCTCAACCTGAACCTACACATACCACTCAGCCCACACAGGCTACCCACTCGGATCATGGGCCAACCCACTCCCCTACTTCAGACCAACATCCAGATATAGAGGGTGCAACAGGGTCTATTTCGGCTTCTACTACTGAAACCCAACTGGGTCGTGGATTACGAGATAAGCTCCCGTCAGTTCGGCTTCGTGATTATGTTACTAACACCGTTTCCACGAAAAGTCCATCTACTCTCTCTCTCCAACTTCACCCACGCCATCAGCATCCTCAGGTACACCCTTCCTATAGCACACTATATTAATTGCAAAAAATTTTCTATGGGCCACCGGAAATTTCTTGCTGCTATAACTACAGGTTGTAAGCCAAAATCCTTTAAAGAAGCTATGAAAGATACAAGTTAGCGTCGTGCTATGCACACAGAAATCCGTGCTTTGTAGGATAATGGTACTTGGACTATGGAAACTTTACCACCGGGCAAGCATGCTCTTGGTAGTCAACGGGTGTATAAGATCAAGTATAACCTCGACAAGAACATTAGGAGACAGCCTTGCGTGTGGTCCGCTATTTGAAGGGCTCTCCTGGACAGGGCATCTTACTACGAGCTTATAGCTCTCTCTCTTTAACCGGTTTGTGTGAGTCAGATTGGGCCGCATGTCCTCTTACTCGTCGTTCTCTCACAGGTTGGCTTGTGTTTCTTAGTCATTCTCCGATTTCCTGGAAAACCAAGAAACAACACAGTGGCTCGTTCTTCGGCAGAGGCCGAATACCGCTCTATGGCTTCTATTACTTGTGAGTTGAAATGGTTGAAGGGTCTTCTCCTGAGCTTGGGCATTCAACATCCCGCTGCTATTGGTCTTTATTGTGACAGTCAGTCGGCTTTACATATTGCTTAGAATCCTGTTTTTCATGAACGAACTAAGCACATTGAAGCAGATTGTCATTTTGTTCGTGATGCTATCCAGGACGGTACCATTCTTCCTTCTTATGTTCCTACTATGGTTCAGTTGGTCGACATTTTTACCACGCCTTTGGGTACGCGACAATTTGAGTTCCTCCTCTCCAAATTGGGCATTCTTGATCTACATGCTCCAACTTGAGGGGGGGTATGAGGCGTCAGCTGTGTATTGAGGTGTGAGTTGTGTATTCTCATAATACACGGCTGTGAATGTATTTTAGGAATGTGTTAAGCGTGAGCTGTGAATATGTTTTCTTGGAGAGGAGGGTGAGTCATGAGTTTAGGAGTTTTACCTCTCCCTCTTGTGTATAAATTGTGGGGAAATCTCAATAGAAGGGTAAGGATTTCTACCCTAATACCTTCTTCTTCACCTATCTATCTCCATTAAAATTTTCAAACTCAAACAACTTCCACCACCACCACCACCTCATCCTCCCTCGAATCTCTCATCTCCCACCCAAATCCGACAAACCTTACCTCCCCCCCCCCCCCCCCCCTTCATTCTCTACCTAAAATCCTTCACCTCCCACCGCCACCATCATCTACCTCTCTCCATTAAAATTTTCAAACCCAAACAACTTCCACCACCACCACCTCATCCTCCCTCGAATCTCTCACCTCCCACCAAAATCTGACCAACCAACCCCCCCTCCTTCTTCTACCTCAAAACCTTCACCTCCCAGCACATCTGACCAACCACCCCCACAACTTTCACCACCACCACCACCACCTCATCCTCCCTCGAATCTCTTACCTTCTACCCAAATCTGACCAACCAACCCCCCCCCCCCCCCTCATTCTCCGACCTAAAATCTTTCACCGCCACCACATCATCCTCCCTCAAATTCGGACAATGACCAACACCACCACCTCCCCCTTGATTCTCTAACACACACACTTTTCCCTTTTTCTCCATCAAATCCCTTATTTCCATCAATTTAGGGTATTTATTTTCTAATTATATCCAAAAAAAATAACAATAATAAGTAATAATAAGGGTAATTTGATCATTGAAAAGTGGAAACAGTAGCACGTGCTCGCACGTAATCGAAAAAACACCCCAGAATAGACGGAGTAGGCTATAATGCCTAACAGAGAAAACTTAAGTAGGGTTTTATGCCAAAAAATTAATTCAGTATAATTATCTGTCAAACTTGTAAAACTGAGTAGACTAAACTGAAATTTACCCATATCTAATAATAATAATAATAATAATAATAATGTTATGTTATGGATGTAGCTAACCATCTTCTCGATCTTGATTCATTCAACAATGAGAATAGAATTGATATTTATATAACAAAAAAGTTCAAACACTCACATTCTTGCTCTTTTCGTATTTAGTTGCCCATGATTTTTTTTTCTTTTTCAAAAGAACCAATGATATGTTATTAGTACTATGATATGATTTTCCTTAATTTCTTCTAGCCTGGTTGAAATGAGATAATTGTAGGTTAGGGTTTCGGGGTTGAGAAGATGGATTTTTTAAGGATTGGTTTGAGAGGAAGAAGAATGGAAGAAAAGGAGATGGGGATCAGATCTTTGAGATTGGGAGGGGGCAATTTGGTGATTGGATAAATGGGAGGATAACATAAAATAGGGAAAATCGCGCGCGGGGGGGGGGGGGGGGGGGGGGGGGGGGGGGGGGGGGGGACTGCTTGAAGTCCTAAAAGTTAAGGGGCAAACTACTTTTAACCCTTTCTTTTAGTATGTCAAAAGATTTTAGCATTGAAGTCTATATTACATATTTCATGAATACTATTGTTGCCCTGATATTCTCTGCTTTGAAATTCTTCCTATATTCATCAAAGCGCTAAATGTGTGCTCGATTCTTGAACCTGACCCTCCAGTACTATAAAGGATCCAAACATCTTAGCTTCACTAAATTTTTATTCTTAATCATTAGATTGGTTTCCCACAACATGCAATAGTTTATTTTACTTGTAGTAATAGACATTCATCAATTCACTGTCATACAAAACACTCTTTCAAAGGAGTATTTTCATTGCATGCAGTTGCGTTAATGTAAACCCTCTCCTCACTGAGCTCTTGGATACAATTTCTTTGTGCTCTGTCGCGTCACAAGGTGAATCTTGGTCAAATTTGAGACCTATGGGGAAACCTGTTCCCTCCGAGGTATTAATAGTAGATTAGTTTGTAAGGGTGAATGGATTATTGTGTTTTCATAAGGGAAGTTATCCTTAATCTCCTCCAACTCTCTTAATAAAGTTGAAAGGTTAAAAAATAAATAATAATAATAATAATAAAATAAACGCACAACAACAAATTTGTGATAAATTAGTTAGCAACAAATTGATCTGTTAGGTTTTAATGCATCCCTAAAATCCGGGAGCTTCTCTCTCCTCTTTAAAAAAACTCAATCCCTACCATGGCCTTCCCCACTTCCTCCTCCAACTCCTAACCAACCTCCTCCATCTCCTATCCTGCTCCATCATCTCCCCTCCCAGTCACCCACAAGCCCAAATCACCCTTTCCTCCATTTTCCACTAGAAACTACCTTGTCCATAATCTTATGTTTCTAACCTTCAGTATCCTTTCCCATGTCTCCTACTCTGCTCTACTTTTTTCCCGTAATGAGATCCCCCCATCAGCAGAGGCCTGAGAAGGCCAAGATTTCCGCACAGCCTCTGGTAAGATCTAATGGTCCGTTGCAGTTCCACAGTGAGGTGCCCGCACCGGTGTCTTTGAAGGCCAAAGAGAAGGCCTTAGAGATTTCTAAGGTTCAACTTATCAAGGTGCACGCTAGAGTTGAGAGGAACTCAGGGGAGCTCGAGCGTCGCGATCGGAGAACCATTACCATATCAAGCGACAAAGCTTCCTGACTTCCTTCTCAAGGAGTGATGGGAGGTGTTCAGGCGAAATTGTTGCTCTTTGAGACCGTCAAGAGCATCTCTTCTACGGAGGTGGAAAGCCCACCAACTCAAATTCAATCCAAGCGTGAGCCAAAAGTGAGGGGAAAGCTTGAATTTGTTGAGAAAGATGGTTGGAAAACTTAAACCCGTATTCCCAGTCCCACGCACAAGGTGGACAAGCAAATCGCTCTGAAAGGGTTTAGGCGCAAGGATAACAGGGAGCTTGAACCCAACTGCTACAATTGTGGTAATTGGGGCCACTGGAAGGCTAACTGCAAAGAAGCTACTAATCGAAGAGGACACTTATCGAATGAGTGCAAATGGACTTCCTGTTCAGAGTGATGAGGATATTGTTAGAGATTATAAGAGAAAATAACAATAGAAATTAGGGTTAATATCCTAGACTAAGGTGCTTGAGATATTTACCCTAGGATCAAAATTGGAATACCTAGACTACTATCACAAGTCAGCATTTATAGGATAAATACTGGTTTGGGTACTGGGTTCTCAACCCACTTAACCCGCGTTCCGATATCTATACAATTAGTACGTGTGACACACGTGTTACCCACAGAATAATATTACACATAATATTATTCATATAATGAGAATATACTTATATATCCAACAATAACCTCCTATATTCTCAATATATAACGTACTGGATTATCTCATCAGTTCAACATGAAGCTGACTGGCTGATAGCAGTCTTTAAATAGAAGAAATGCATCACTCAATGTATAGTTCAAAAGGACTAAATCAATTATAAATCCGAATAGTTCAAAAAGACTAAACCAAAATAATTAAATAATTCCCAAACCATATCACAACAGAATAGTTCAAAATGACTAAACCAACTGGAGAAATCTGTCATGGTTTCAAAATCAAACAAAGCAAATAAACTTCAAGAACAAAATAAGAGTTTTAAGCTCATTGAACACAAGAGTCTAAAACTCAAAAGAATTTTTACCAGCAAGTGACTAATTTATTCTCAAAAGAAATAAACTGAAACTCTATCCTTGCACACTACTTTATGTTTACTCCTCCATTTTGAGCAAATCATTATTTTGAAATCTTTGTTGACAGGTTCAACTCCTCCATCTTTGCTAGCTTATTGAAAACAATAATATCAAGAGACGCATCTCTAAGAATTCTAGAGAATTTAATATAGTATCTAGTTCCACTAAAGAACTTAGTACAATTCAACGATAGCTTAGCAAAATGTAATGCAAGCATCACAATCAAAATTTTTTAACAAAATAAAGAACAAGAACTATTATAGTTTCTACACAAGAACTATACTATATTTCATATTGGAATGATAGAACAGTCAAATCAATTATGGTTAAATTCAGAATCATCAAAATTGGAATGAAACATGAATCCATAAAAGAGATATATCATCAAAATTGGAATGATATAACGACATTCTAAATATCGAAAACACATCGACAAGTTTTCATACTTTCTTTTGGAATAACAAGATGATTCTAAGTAAATTATGAGAATATATAGCATCATCAAAATTGGAATGGAATTATATATTAACAAAATTTATATTGAACTTTTCAAATTATCTAAAGCATGCCAACTGCCTAAAATTGATGCTTAAGTTTGAACTTCTCTATGGCTCCAATTAGATTCTAATTTTCAAAACAATTAGGATGTTAAAGCTTTTGAGTCAATAGCTTTTAACTCCATTTCTCCCACAGTTTTGATAAATAGATTAATTTCAAGTCTTTTAACAAGAGCATTAGCCATATTTTATTTCAATTTCACTTTATTTATGAGAAAGTTCAACTAGGCTTCTTTCAGCCTTAATATACTCCTCTGACTATTATAGAGTGAGTTATGAGCTACAGTGCATTGTAGTTTGATAGTCGACGAATAGAATTAGAGAGTTACTTAAACTTCTTAGTAGATGTCTAGCAACAAGTTCTTCAATCCACTCAACCTCTTCCCCTACAGAAGATAACACATAGAAGTCTGATTTCATGGAAGATAGCAAAGTGCCTATTTGTCTTTGAATTTCAATAACATTTCTGTTCCTCCTAGTGTAAACACATATCCACTAGTTATCGACTTTTACTAAATTCTGAGCATTATAATGCATCAGATCATCCATTCATTCCTGAAGGATGACTAGAGTAGCACAAAGCAAACTCTTGATTACCTCTCAAGTTACTTATTAGCCTCGTAGGGCTCTCCAATGTATATTAATAGGATTAGTACTGAATCTGCAGATCATACCTATCTCAAAGGCTATGTCTGTTAGTGCAGATGTTTGTATATATGAGACTTCCAATAAGTTTAGAATGATCTAACTGTCTCATAGTTGCACCATCATTAAGTGTCAACATTTATCATAATCATAAGGTGTTTCAAAATACATGTTCAGTCACTATATCTCCACTTTTGGAACACATTATTGATTTAATGAGTTTGACTAATAGTTATCCCTTGCCAACCTAAACTCACTCTTATACCTAATATGTTGTCCACAACACCTAGGTGTTTCATGCTGAAATCTTTGGATAGCACAGTTTTAACTTCATTTGTAATAGAGACGTCACTTCCAATCAACAAGCATGTCAGCAATATACAAATAAATGAGGACAATTATATTTGACTCACCACAGAATTAAAGACATTTATCTGAATTACTTGATTCAAATCTAAGCTCTTTAAAAGGCTGTCAAATTAATTGTGCCTCAAGATCAACACATGTTTCTAAAACATACAATGATTTTACCAATTTTTAAATCTAGTTCACTAAACATATTAGTGCAAACTTTTCAGTACAAAACTCTTTAGTGCAAAACTTTTCAATACAAAACATCAAGTACAAAACCTTTAGTACAAAACTATTTAAACATCTCTGATGAATAACAAAATTTTCAATAGATAGAAGGTTAAGAAGAATACTTATTGTAGCAGTATGAAAAACATGTGAGTAAACATCAAACCAATCTACCTCACTTATTACAGTCAGTCTTTTAGCTACTAAAATTGCATTAAAATTGCTGTGAACATTTCAAAATTAAGTTTTTTCTACAAAACCCCACTTACTTACTATAGTTTTAGCCCATTTCGGCAAATCAACTATATTAAAGTATTATTGTATAACAACAAATTTAATTTATTATCTACTAAAGACTCTTCTTGGCTCATCTATCATTGAAAATTTTATGTGTCAGTAAGGCTGGTTCTTAATTCTAACTGTGAATTATTAACCATATCTGTAGGACTAGATAATTTCATAAATTAATCTTTGATGAACACATCCTCAAAGAACTCTATAAGTCTATATTCTTCTAACACAAATTAGATAGATCCAATATCTGTCCATAGAAATACATTCTGCACTTTCTAGGCACACACAAATATTTGTTATAGGTCCTACTTTAGGCCTTCTAGGTTCATGTACTCTAACGAATGTACCGCACCACATATTTTCACTTTAACAAAACTATTTTTGTTTCTATCCCATAGTCTACAAGGTGTAAATAATTTAGAGTGTAGTAACATATTATGAATATGATTAAGAATACAATATCACCCATAATTACACAAAGTCAAACAACAATCAATAATATAGAATTCAACATTTCACCAAGTGTTTGATTCTAACTTTTATCAATATCGTTTTGACTGAAATAAATAGATTGCACTAGAGATTATGCCAAATGCAAATTTCTCTAAAATTGTTAAAACATATTCACTACCTCTATCAAATCCGAAACCTTTTGATCTTAGCATTTAACTAGATTTCAATTCATTAAAATAACAAGTGCTTCATTCTCCATATATATATGAAAAACA
The DNA here is from genome assembly GCA_017893485.1 of Hemerocallis citrina. Classification (NCBI taxonomy): domain Eukaryota; kingdom Viridiplantae; phylum Streptophyta; class Magnoliopsida; order Asparagales; family Asphodelaceae; genus Hemerocallis; species Hemerocallis citrina. The sequence goes on from CM030359.1 coordinate 393,722,874, forward strand.
TTCAATAATCATCTACATAGGTGATTAAATACTTCTGACCAATTTTCGTCTCATCTAGTCACAAAGCTACTGAAATCACAAATATCATAATGTACTGACTCAATAAGCTGTGTGCTCCTAGAGACCATACTAAATGACTTTCTACTGATCGTAATCTAAACACAGCTTTCATATTTTTCATATTTAATGAAGTGTCATTTAGCAAAGTTATGAGTTTTAACAAGAACAACCAATTTAACATATAGTTTACATGTCTTAGCCTATTATGTCATATTCATGAACTACACAAATTAGAACTACTATTATCAGTTGCTTCGTTTGTTAAATTCAAGTTACACATGCCATTGACTATGATCTGCACATTAAAATAATAACAATATGTGTTAATACAAAATTACTCTACCAAATTTTACAAAATTTTTTGCTTTCTCTTGTGGTTCTAACAATGTCCATCTGCTCAAACACATTGAGCGAAAAGCTCATTTCTTTATTCGTTCTTCATCATCTTCGAAACGGTAAACGAGATAATGACTAACATGTTATAATTCAACTTTGCACACACAGTACAATAAACGAGAAAGAACTAAACGTAACTAATGAAGTCATATCATGCATTAAAAGATGCTCTCTCCTAAGTTACAGACCTTTGTTATACACCTTATATATCAATCTTTATTAGAGAAGCAAGCATTTAATCTCACACAAACTGCAAACGATGTGTCACCCAATATATCTATACACACAGTATGACAAGGCACACTAAACGATTTAAACATTCTAGTTTCAAAATGAGAATAATTATGATTTAAAAAATCTCAATCATGTGATCAAACGCACAAAACGTTAACACATTCATCGCATGAAAATACTGAAAATGATTAGAGTAGATCATAATGACACTTCAAGTTAAAAGTGTTTTTTTTCCAAATTCGATGAAGAAGTCTGCGTAGCGCAGACTTATTCTGCCGTGATGCAAATCTATCGTCTCCAGTACACACAATTTGTAAGTAACTTTGAAGTTCCTACATTCATCAAATTGTTAAAAATTAGCCAATTAAACAAATTATTAGCACTATCTAATTCACAACAATTTAATTGGAGATTCAATTTTATAGTCAAAGCCTATAATGTATTTTATTAAAATAAATATTTGATCTTCAGCACATAACTAAAACAGTTATTCAAACTTGTATTTAATAAAACAAAGTTTTAAACTTTAGCACTCAGTAACAGCAAATAATTAAAATATAAATGCAGGTAAAGAACTTATCTTTAGTTTTAGATCTGATATAGTCCAAATATATTTGGATCTAGTCTAACCAACATCCTCAAAAAAAATTATCCACATCTCGTATTGTGCTTTCTTCTTCAAATTGTTAAATTCAGAAATATCGAATGTCTCTAGTTTCGGAATCTCGTTCGAAGATTAAGTTTTTCCACCTTAACGGAATAAACAGAAATTTTCAAAATCTAAAGCATTTATTCCGAATAATTACTACTAGGGTAATTTTAGTTAAATAAAGGGTTTTTCTATAAAACTGTATAATAAAAAATAATACTAAAAATTACATTAAATACAACAGCACAAATCTTAAAGTTTAGAGTGGACCGTATCTTGATAAGATCAAGTAGTAGTTGAGGGTTGGATCAGATTCAGTAGTACACAACAGCAGATCCAGTACTGGCCCTAAACACAAAACATTAAAATCCCCCAATGAACAAATCAGATCTAATTTAACCATTAACCAGATCACACACAGTGATCGGGAAGAGGAAGGGGGAGGAATTCGCGGTGTGGTGGCTGGTGATGGCCACCCCGTCAGCTCGTGGCGACGCCAGCAATGTTGGCGGCGGTGGCCTGCGTCGACATCGACGACAACGGCGATGTACGATTACAGCGGCAAAGGCGGTGCCCATCGACAGCCCGAAACCCAGATGCTTGGGTTTGTGATCAGCAACGACGGCTCCCAGTGGCATCCGAGAAGAAGAACATGACGACACCGAAGATGGCGGTGGTGGTGGCTGCAGTCGGAGACGACAACGTCTTCCGATGAGATCAGTCCAAAGATCTCTCTCTCTCTCTTAATCTCAATTAGATTAGAATATCTCAAGATTGTTAGAGATTATGAGAGATAATAATAATAGAAATTAGGGTTAATATCCTAGACTAAGGTGCTTGAGATATTTACCCTAGGTATCAAAATTGGAATACCTAGACTACTATCACTAGCCAGTATTTATATGATAAATACTAGTTTGGGTACTGGGTTTTCAACTCACTTAACCCGCGTTCCGATATCCATACAATTAGTATGTGTAACACACGTGTTACCCATAGAATAATATTACACATAATATTATTCATATAGTGAGAATATACCTATATATCCAACATATATTTCTTTAGGTCTAGGACCTCGCAGCTTCAGTCCTGGCATCTAAGCCTCCTGTTTCTCATGAAGAACAGCACATTGTTCAAGCAAATAGAGCCACCTTAAATTTTGAGAATACTCCTTGTGACTCTGTGGATCACACTAGTGCACCTACGGTGGTTGACGAGGTTGCGAGGGCTTCCATGCTACCCACAGTTGAGACGGAGGAGTTGGGGAATCGTTTACATTTTAGTGTGATAGCGTATGTGGCTATCGGCGACCCCAACAAAGGCACAATCAAGAGAGAATCTCTTATGAGGTGGCCCAAAACATTCGAATGGGATTGGACTGTTAAACATTTTAGAATGGATGCTTTCATTGTCCCATGTTCGTTAGAAGCTAGAGTTTAGATGGTTTTGAGCAAGAAGTCCTTTTCTGGAGAGGGCTTCACCATAGGTTTCTCGCGGTGGAGCCTCGAACATGTTGAATTCAGAAGGGATAAACTGGAATCTAGATTGCTGCTAATTTCTAGCTTTCCAGTGGAGTGCTGGCATAAGGATGGGTTTCAGGTACTTGTTCAATCGTTTGGTTGGGTTGAAGAGTTATACCAAGCAACTAAATTTCTCAATAAATTCGACTTGGCTCAAATTCGGGTGAGTTTTCTTAGAGGGGCGGCTATTCCTTCTTTCATCTACACAGCATACAAAGGAAAGACCTACAAGGTTGATTTCGCTGTTGAAGTGAAGAAATTTGTGCCACGTGCGCTGTCGGAGGCTGAAAAAATAGGTGATGCATTCAGTAGCATGAAGTTGGCAGGGTCGGAGATTAACGAAGGACTCCAACCATTGGATGAAGATCATCCAATGGTGGATCGAGTGGTCAAGAGTATTTCAAAAAAAATCAATTTTTGCTATTTCATAGAGAGATGACGTGGCTGTTGTGGGGCAGTGTGGAGTCAGGGAGGTTGTCTCTTTGGTCCAAATGGCAGAGCAGGCATCGGGTACTAAATCATGTGAAGAGTTTCCCCTATCGCGCAGCAGAAAGATAGTTTCCTAGCATCGAGCCTCGAGCACGACGACACATCGACAGCTTGGCATGTCCGAGGTAGCGCATTTCGAGGTCAGAGGAGGTGTTCAGCTAAGAAGTAAGGGTGCAGCTGATGTGGCCGGTGCTTTGATATCTAAGTCTTTACAGTCTTGAATGCAAATTGCCTTTGTACAATTTTTGAGAGGGGATGTGGGCTCATTATCTAGAGATCAAATGGATTCTTAGGCTAGTTTACTTACTTCTCATGGGCCTCCCAATCCCAAGCAAGAGCCTGTTATCAGGTTTGACGACAATTTGAGAGGAATGGAGAGGGAGAAGCTATCTCTTGGGGGTCAGGGTCAGCTTGGGATGAACGAAAATTCTTCCAAGTTCTCTCTATCACAGTCAGTTTATAATGTGAATCTTGAGAATTATCTACCTTCTGGATCCAGAAAAAGGTCTATGGAGAGTGAAGAGGAGAGAGATGAGGTGGAGTCGAGTCATTCTACTTTGAGAGTTGCTAATTTTGATTCCCCCATTGACGATGACCTGATAATTGCTCTGAAAAATATTGATGAAGATTCTCCTCTTATTACTGCGGCATTGGTTGGAATATTGAGAGGAAAGAAAGAGTTGAGGATTAGTCCAAATCCGGTCGTGTTGGCCCAAGATTAGGAATAGGGAAGGAGATGGCTATAGAGGATCTCAGGCGCAGTTCTAGGAAAAGGAAAAATCATGGGGTTCGCCCTTTGACCAAATATGATCTTATTGCTTCTATAGCTAAAATGGAAATTCACGTTTCAGCCCTGGTAGGTGAGTCAATTTATAATTCTGCAATTATAGATTTTATTCCTGATTCATTATTAATTACTTTAGCAAAATTCTGTCGAGTTGAGTTGAGTTGTGATGGTTCTTCGCAATTAGAATGTGCTAAGAGAATTAGAGACTAGATTAATAGCCCTGTTAGTCTTTGAAAGACTAATCTATTAAGAGATTTTTCTATTTGTTTCCCAATGGAATATGCCTTCTGGAATGTTAGAGGATTAAATTATAGTAAAAATCGTAGGAAAGTCATGGAAATGTTGTCTTATCATCGTCTTTCAGTGTTAGGACTCTGTGAAACTAAGTTGGAAATACCATCTTCTGATCTTCTCGAGAGGTTGGTTCCTAGTAAGATGTGGGAGTGGTGTTCCAAACCATTTTCAGGACAATCTGGAGGCATTAGTGTTGGTTTTAATGTTTTTTTTTTTTTTTTAGGAAAAGGTGGAGTCTGGCCACCCTGTTTCATTAATAAGTGATTAATAAAACGAAACTCAGGGTACTGAGCTTACAACATAATCCTAGAAATAAAATATAAAAACATACTCCACCCCGAACATGGGGGGTAGGACAAAAGACAGAACATAAGCTAGCCACAAAGTAATACATCATTCCCCCCAACAAACCCTGGGGTGGTGGGTATCACTGTCCATCATAGCTCGTGCTGGCTCTCAGTCAATCGTCGGGCCGATCTCAATCTCCTCGTCATCAAACTCTTGTACCTGGAATACAGTCGCAATCCTACCCCTGGGACCTACTGCTGCCACATTAGCCCAAAATGAAATTAGATGCATTATATGATTCAGATTGCCAGAAATACTATTACAAGTTTCACGAAAGTATAGATTATTTCTGTCTAGCCAGAGAACACAGGTCATTGCGGCAATCGCGATATACCACGCTTCTCTCATAGCACCTCTCTTCGTCGCGAACTTGGTTCCTACCCATAGGTCCTCGTATGTATTAGGGTATTGAGATGTCCCTAGTGCGCTGAGAACCTCTGCAATAACCGCTTTGCTCCTAGGACAGAAAAGGAAAAAATGATCACTAGTCTCCAGGATAGCTTGGCAGAACCCATATTGAGAATTTTCATTTGGTTGGCGCTTAGCTAGGTTTTCTCTAGTCAGGATCGCATCGTTTAGCACCAACCATAGGAAAACTTTTGTTTTTAGAGGTGCTTTCGTTTTCCAGACAATGGCCGACCACTTTGGTGAGCATCCCCTAAAATGGATGCGATTGTACATCGATCGAACCGTGAATTTTCCGTTCTTCTCCAAACCCCAGGTTTTCTTGTCAGGCCCCTGAGAACAGCCAATTCTAGCATTGGTAATGAAGTTCTGAAGTTCTGTCAGTCTACGCTGGGAGCCTATGTCAAGCGGCTGTTTGAAAGGTGGATTCCATGCGCCTCTTTTCCAGGCTGCTGCCACCATGCAGTGTGGTTGTGTCGCTTGCTCGTATAAGTCGGGGAACATGGACCTGAGAGTGTGATCAGCACACCACTTATCCCACCAAAATCTTGTAAGTCTTCCGTTACCTATGGCTGATTTAACACAGCTGTTGAAGGGTTCGTATGTCTTGGACCTGAGTGTAGGTTTTAATGTTGACCTTTTTCAATGTCAAGATGTCATGATTGGAGAGTTTTCTATGTCTATGTGGCTTAGAACTAAGGGTGATGGTTTCTGCCAAATCTTTTCTATGGTTTATGGCTCGAACGGAGCATCTGAGCGGGTTCGATTTTGGGAGGAACTATTTGATATTCACATTAAGTGGGGAGACACATGGATTATTGGGGGGGGGGGACTTCAATATTACACGATTCGCTGATGAGCATTTAGGCTGCGGGAGTAGCCCGACTGAGAGAGCTATCTTTAATGGGGTTATCAACCAATTAGAGTTACGGGAAATTCAATTTTCCGATCGAAAATTCACTTGGTCTAATATGCAGGATAAACCCGTTCTTGCCAAACTAGATAGAAATTTCATGTCCGATGTTTGGGAACTACACTTCCCCTTGCCTCTACTAGGTCCACTATTCGTAACACTTCTGATCATGTTTCGTTGATTCTTTCATTTGGTGGAGAGTCTCGTAGAAAGGCTAGGTCTTTTCATTTTGAAAATCTCTGAATTTGTGATGATCACCTGCGTTCCATAGTTTCTAATTTTTGGGAAGCACCGGTAGAGAGAAAAGAGGGTGCTCTAGGTGATGTTGTTTCTACTTGGAGCCTTAAGATATGTAGACTCAGAAGTACCCTTAGGCATTGGGCAGGGGTGGAGAGAAGACGAACCAAAACTAATAAGGAGCAAATTACAGAGCATATTCATGCATTGGAGATTTTAGAGGAGGAAAGAGACCTTGTCAGGGATGAACTAGCCGACCTTCATAAATATAGAGAAGAGTTAGACATTATTTTTCAGAGAGAAGATGATTTTTGGCGACAAAGGTCGTGAGACCAATGGCTACTTGAAGAGGAAGTTAACACAGCATACTTTCATAGTATTGCCAATGGTCGAAGAAGAACCAACTTTATTCCAGGTCTTAACATTGGGAATAGGTGGGTGACAGACCAACAATCTGTGTGTTCCCACATAGAGAATCATTTCAGAGGATTTAGGGCATTCGAGAAACCTACTGTGTTCTCTTAACGAGTCCTTCTGGTCTCGACCGCAAATTGTTGGACTCGAAGGTAGTGAGAAACCCTTTGAGATGAGCGAGATTCTTTGTGCGATTAAAGACTTAGGTCAGGACAAAGCGCCAGGCCCCGATGGGTTTCCGGTATTTTTTTATACGAGGTTCTGGGAAACTATTAAAGCTAATTTGTTTAGCATCTTTGAGGAGTTGTTTGTAAATCTCGCTCAGATTGAGTGCCTCAATTATGCGTCAATCGTTTTAACTCCCAAGACTGAGGATATTAAAAAGGTTGGAAATCTCAGGCCCGTCAGTCTACTGAATTCCTCCTTCAAAATCATTACCAAAGTCTTGGCCAATAGACTATATGTGGCTTAATTTTATCATTCACCCAGCCCAAAACAGATTCATTCAAAGGAGGTACATTCTAGATAGCATTGTAACCTCCCACGAGACCATTTTCTAATGCGATAGAGATAGGGAGGAGGGATTCCTGTTAAAACTGGATTTTGAAAAGGCGTATTACACTGTTGAATGGAATAGTGTTATAGATGTGCTAAAGACTAGAGGGTTTGGATCCAGATGGATTGGATGGATTGACATGTGCATTAGGGGAGGTAAATCTACAATGTTGATTAACAGCTCCCCTACTAACCTCATCATGTGTAAAAGAGGTCTCAGACAGAGTGATCTGTCACGCCCCGCTTCCCACTATACAGAAACACATGCACGTAACTGAGACCCAGCGAATGATATAAGTTTCCAAACTCACATCATCCATAAGTTGTACAATGTAAATATGAAATGTAATCACAACCACACATGATAGAAATAATCACATAAACATGAATGATCCATAAAATGTCTCATACATAACCAACATCTGGAAATAAAATAATTTCGGGTCACCAATAAAATGTGTGATAATAACAATACTAGAAATAAAATAAACATGATAATTGTAAGATAATTATTGAAGACTAATGGTTCAACTCCATCCTCTAGAGTACTTAATCGGTAAGTCCTTCTGGCAGTGCTTCTCATGTACCTGTAGAACATCTCGAGTTGGGGAAAGGGAAATACCCATTAGAGCAAGTAACGGGCTGCAAGTAGTACAAGCAAAAAGGGAACAAAAACAAGGATATAACAAAGAACAAGAATTATGAATACAGAAAAACAATCATGTAACAAAATAAAATGCAAATACATAAATGGAGATCATGTAACTTGACTCATAAAAAGGGATTGTATAACTTGAAACATGAGGCAGGTAAACGAAACTTCAATATGCATTCAATCGATGACAAGAAAATCATGCGACGGGAACATGTCATGTAACAAGAATCATGTAATGTGCTTAGTGTTAATCTTAAGTCTATCAATATTTTATCAATCCTATCTAATGCACATAATCATGCATCTCATACTATAGGTTCGGGTGCTTACAAAAATATAAACGTTTAGACTCTAATGGTGAATTCTATATGGTCATGTACTCAGGTCTTCCAGTGACTCTAACAGTAATCATTTCCTTTTGTGTCATGTAACCAGAACCATACCATATCATGTAACCATATCATATAAAGAGTCACTATTATGGAAAACACGAGCCCTCTTCCAACTACACTTTCCTATATTGTCCACTACTAGATTCTTTCCCTTATTACCCCGGCTTGTCATATTTTTACAGTAATTAAACATGAACATGCGATCGATGAAACAGGTTTCAAGACAGGATCAAGGAGGTATCAAGGGTTATGCAATGCATGGTATGCAAGTTTTATTAATTATATGCAAGAAATAAATATATTTACAATCAAGGACATGAAGTTACAATTCTGGACAGCAATACGTTATTGTATAAAAATTTACTTTCCTGTTGCTACAGGAAAGATAATTAAGTACCATTAGAGGTTCCAGAAAGTAGATTTCAAGCTGGTTCCAACGAATATTCACATGACATATTATAATAACAGAAACTAGGTCAAACAGACAGTTCTAAACTGATCTACTGTTCAGGAAGCATACCAAGGTCAAACTCTTATATATATAAGTGAATGTAAAAATTATTTAAAAATCTCATAAAAATTATAAATAAATTTTTAATCATATTTAGTAACATACTAGTAAATATCAGGTCTTGATTATACATTTAGCATGGTATTTGAATTAGTTATTCAAGAAAATATGTTTCCAAATAGTAATCTGGAATTAAAAATGGCACAGCACTAAAAACCGTATACCTTGCACACTACACATCTGATTTCAGATCCATCAGAATTTCTAGAAACTAGACACAGTGTGCTTCAATTTCTATTTAATAAGTTTTAGATAATAACAACATTAACTTGGCTGAATTCTCACTCAAAGTTTGAGCAGACGGCAGTCCAGAAATATACTAAGTTGGTTTTAACAATCTTTCATTTGCAAGTGCATAGTTTTATGGTTAAAATTGAACATACAGTTATATTTAGAAATCAGCAAGGTGTCTATATTAACATGGCAACATTAGCACATCAACGGTATTAAACTACAAATACAATCATGCGATCATATACGAATACAACTCATTCAATCACCATTTCTTGCACAATCTCGTACCTCTAGTTTGTGTTCATGTAATACATGCATGTATAAATGGATCTTCATGATTTATTATGACTTTTGGATGGATTAAATTCGAATGAAACGGTGAACGATGGATGGTTCAAATTCAAACCATACATGAAGGCAACGAAAAAGATTAATAACATGGATACAAGAAGGAAACTATTTACGGGATTCAAGCAAGCTTGTACGGGAACAATAAAAGTGTACAAGGATACTTACCTTATAGATGACGATGTCGAATATGAAAGAATAACAGGATGAGACGGCGGCAATACACGTACAAATAATAGAATCAACAAGTGCACGTGCAAACAACGTACACGTGCAACAACAGCAATGGGCGGCAGTGCCAACAGCACAACAATGAGAACGACTGCAAGAACAGCAAGAGCAACTGCAGCGAGGGACAACAAAACAGAGGCAGTCTGCAATGGAGTAGCAACTGTATTGGTGGAGTCTCGAGGCTGACAAGGAACGGAGAGGCATCGAGGAAGAGTGCAGCAAGGGTCGGCTATGAGAAGGTAGGTGGGGCCTGCTATTGGAGGCAGTCGGGGGTTGCTGCAGACGAGGAGGATGGTCGTGCTTCGGGTGGTGGTCAACGGGGACACCGGTCGAGCGGTGGCTGGAGACGAGGAGGTGGTAGGCGGCTGTCCAGGCTGCTGGGTTCGACCCTGGTGGCGCTCAGGTTTCGATGGCGGAGTAGGTGCTGTCGTCGGTGGCTATGCGACGATGGTAGTCGGCAATAGCAGTGGCATCGAGGATAGATGCAGGGGAGATTGATCGGGGCTCGACAGCAATGGGGTGAAGACGGCGGTGGGTTGCGAGGAGGTGGTCGGGAGGAGTAGTCGGGATGGTGATCGATGGCGGCACTCGGGGCAGCGGCGGTGAGGCGAGAGGCTGTCGATGGCAATACGGCGGAGGCAGCGGCAAGGAGTGGCTGCGGTTTGGGTTTCAAGAAACAGAGTAGGGAGAAGAGATGAGGAGAGAGAGAGGTCGGGGAGAGAGGAATTATTTAGATTTTTAGGCTACTTTTTGAAATTATTTGCAGAATAGGCCTAGTTTTAAAAGTATTTGCGTTAAAGGCCTAGCCTTTTGAAAGTATTTGCGATTAAGGGCTAGTTTCTTAAAATAAACTTCTATACTTCTTTTTGTATACTATTTTCTATAGGATGTGTGACCTTTCTACAAAAACTAAAAGATTTTGGGTCTTAGGATAATTTTTATTATTAGATTTTAGTTTTTCTACTTTCTACCTTATAAATATTTAATAAATATTGGGAAAATTCCTAAAATTAAATTAAATTTACTTACTTTAACCTGGTGGCTCTGATACCACTTTGATGGGTGCGTGGGATCTCTCAAGTAGTATGTGTGAGTAGCGCTTAATCTCCTGGAGGCTTGAAAATTAAAAGGAAGAGAGTATCAAAAACTTTTAAAGTTTAAAGAGTGAAATCTAAATGGTTAAAAAAAAGATCAAAGTTTGAAAAATAATATTCTTCAAAATAATGGATATTGTCAATTCTGGAAAAGTAATCAGGAATGATGGGAATTTCGTCGTCATCGTCGTCAAGTTCTCTTATATATTCTGATACTGTCTCATATTCATCACTATCATATGGAGGTTCTTCGAGTTCTTCTGTATGTCTATGTTCTCCTTCATTCTGTTCATGTTCTTCTAGAAATTGTCTGTATGCAGTCGTGGGGCTCCAAACGTAACTACTAAATATACCATTTTCATAAAATAACAAAGATCTTTCGTGATAAGTTAGATCGTCAATTATTTCAACATTTATATTACTAGTTTCTCCAGGAATTATTTGGTTTATCGTTATAATTATTACGCGTTGAATGCTAAAAAAGAATAATTTGAATTCGTAGCAATCATCCATACTTATTTGTCTATAAGGATAATAAACATCAAAAACTAACATTCTGTCACTTCCTTGGTAATTAACCATTAATTCAAAAATTGGTGAGACAATACCGAAACTATCATCCATTGCTTCTAAATAATAAGGATTTATGAAATAAAGAGCAGAGAGAGATTTCTAAGGATACCTAAAAATCAAAACAAAACGGCCCATCATGCTTCCGCCCTAGTTAAACTTTTTTGATCTGTTCCTGTACCAGTTACTACCAGTGGATAAAATACCCCTGGTATGCACCCCGATTTCTGTGCTCCTTTTACGTTCTTCCCATCTCAAGATTACTATGCCCTCAATAGAGCTTCATCCAAGAGATACGTCTAGAACAACTAGTAGCACTTTGGTACAGATAACCACAAAAGTCTTACTAAAGAAGGTAGCAAATGAGTCTTTTTGCAAGATTATTTAGGCAGAGCCTTACAAAACTCTCTCTAGGGGAAGGGAATTTAGTTGTTCATACCTTATTTTCTACTGAGGCTGATAGATGCACTCAAAAAAGACATTTTATTTTCTTCAAGCTTGGTACAAACGGACTTACAAGGATTATGAGGGATTTTTTCTTTTTCCAGAAAAGTCTGCCCTCTCCCTTACCCTGCCTTCCCTTTTATAGCCGAAGGGATGACTTCACACCAGATACAATTATTATTCTCCTACATCACTGCTTACATCACATATACAATTATTGCCTCTCTTACATCAGTGCTTACATCATAGCTAAATAATTGAGATATTTGCTGCTTATGTAGGGAACATCTTCACGTGCTTTCACATCAGGAACAGTTCTTCGTCAGTCTGCTCTTGTCCTTTTCTGCAGTAGTCACATGAATGATGTGGTTCCATCCTCATCAGTCTACAGTAGTGGATAGCTGTTTCTTCCGTCATTGTCATATCTCCTTTATGTAAGATTCGGTACCAGCTGTCAAAGACTTCTTTCTTTGACTGGGGTTGTTTAATTTTTGCTATGCTGTAGATCATTAATTTTTGTGGGTCAGGGCTGTCATAAATCCATATGTTACCTTCTCTGCTTTGTATGTCCTTTAGTTCACAATACATTGTTCTAAATCCCGTAGCTCTTCTTTCGGAAATCAGTTTTTCAAATTCTTCGGCTTTATATGGTATTATACCTGTTGCTCCAAACAAGATTTGAGTTGTCATCCCTATTTTTATAATATGTTCAGCTGGTAGTTCTTCATTATCTTCAAGGAATTCTGGAATTGCTGAAAATATTCGAACATATATCTTGGATGCCTTCGTAAGACCAAAATAGCTTCTGGCAGCTTTATATACTTCCTTTGGCAACTAACTAAGTTCTTCACATTCTCGAGATGGATAAATGCAGTGGATAAGTCCTCTTTCAAACAATACTCTTACAGTTTTTGGATTAGCTCCTGGTAGTATGATCGTTTTGTTCATTTGTTGCTGAGAAATAGTTTTGATAAATTGGTTGACCTGAGTGGTTTGGCATAATTTCTCAATATATTGTAAAAATAAATCCTTCTTGGAGTATTTTGGAGGATCTGAGAGTAAACTCTCTTTGTAGGTAGTGGGCTGTATGGATGTGGAGTTTTCTTCTTGTGTGGCTATTTTTGTGATCCCACTTGTATTTTGTGGGTTAGTAGGTTCACTCCCTTCGCTCATTTTTACAATACGATCAGAACTTATATGTTGGTAAAATATACTTTGAAGACCACATATTTGCAGCTGTATTTGGTTAAATGCTCCTTTTAATTGCTCCACTGTCTCCTTTAGGTAGACTATATCGTGTTCTATTTGCTGAACTCAGGTTTCCATTCTGCAACAAGTGGAAATAGTTAATTTCTTGATAAGAAATCGGCTAAAATATTAAGTTTTCCTTTTATGTTTTCTATTAAGAAATCGTAATGTGCTAACTCCATCTGCCATCTAATCAATCTTTTATTTGCTATGGTTGGGTCTATTATTTTGTTGATCCAACTTTTTGCTTGTGTATTATCTGTTCTTACCGTAAATTTTGTATGTATTATGAATAATTCAAACTTTTTTATAGCTTTTAAGATTGCTAGTAGTTCTTTTTCGTTTATGTGGTAATTTTGTTGGTTTTGTGTGAAAGAACCACTAGTATATCTAGCTAATTTTTCTTCGCTTTCTCCTATTTCAATGAATTTTAATACCGCTCCCCAATTAGTTTCACATGCATCAGTTTCTATTATCCAAGAACATTCTTTAACTGGTAGTCTTAGCTTTGGTAATTCTGAAGTTTGTTGTTTTAATAATTTCAGTTTCTCTTCATCCTCCGGGGTCCATTCCCATTTCTTAGACTTTTTAAGTTTTTGTTGCAACCAATTTGTTTTTGCTGATAAATTTGGTATGTAACCTCTTGTTTAGTTTAGTAATCCTATTATGGCTTGTACTTCTCTTTTTTCTTTTAAGACATTAGGAAAAGTCTTTATTTTTTCTGCTATATGTGGTTGTAACTCTATTCCTTCATGCGATAATTTTGTTCCTAAGAATTCTATCTCAGTCCTGAATAATTCCATCTTCTTTTTTGATAGTATAATGCCTGTATCTTTCACTATTTCTATGAATTTTAGTAGATGTTCTTTATGTTGTTCTTCGTCTTCTGACCCTATTAGAATATCATCTACATATACTAATATAAAATTGTTGTATTTTTCAAAAATTTTATCCATATATTCTTGAAATATTCCTGGGCTATTTTTGTATCCGAATGGTAATACATTCCATTCATAAAATCCTTGAGGTGTGTTAAATGCCGTTAAAGGTTTTGAATCTTCTGTTAATTTTACATGATAAAATCCTGATTTGCAGTCAAATTTTGAATATATTTTTCTTGTTCTTACTGTGTTAAGTAAGATTTGCATATCTGGTAGTGGATATCCAAATCTCTTAGTATTTTTATTTAATTCCTTGTAATTTACTACCATTCGAGTTTTACCTCTTTTTTCTTCTGAATGCTTTTTTACTATGAATGCTGGTGATGAATGAGGACTTTGTGATTTCCTTATATAATTATTTTCTACTAATTCTTTTATGTGTATTTTGAATTCTTCTAGGTCTGTTGGAGTATGTCTTGTTGGTCTAATTTTAATTATTTTGTTCTTGTCTATTAACTCCATATGCGCCGTGGGTTTACTTAAGTTCCATTTTACTAAGGGGTCTTCTCCACACAGATCCTCTAATTGTTTTTGTAAAATTTCTTTTGTAGTAGTTATTTGAACTTGTTGTATTCTAGTTTTATTTGGTAAGTATTGATATTCACCACGCTGGGTTGAAGAAACTCTGATGTGTGGTAGGTCAGTTCTGGAATATGGTTGTGTTATTCTAATTGCTATTGCTTGGTGTCCGCAAGGTGTTGTGAATACAACTGATTTATGTGATATAGTTATGGGATAGTATTGTTGGAAGAAGTCATTTCCTAAGAGTACGTCATTATTCATATCGTTAAATTGGTATACTATGGGTATTTTTAGTATGTAATTTCCTATTTGTACACTAACGTTTTGTTGGTATTTGTCCAGTATGATTGTTTGTCCGGTCAATCCAGATATGGCTTTTTTATTAAAACCATCTTGTTTCCATTTTGGTAGTATATTCTCGCGGCATAAACTAGTACCTGCTCCGGTGTCTATTAGACTATGATAGTTTCTTGATTTGTATCCGTCGTAAACAAATTTTGTTATGATGTATAATGTGTTTTTTGTTGCTCTTAATGGATTCATTTTTCCAATATCCTATTTATTACCATACTTTCATTGTTTACTGTTATTGTGAGTTTTTCTTCTTGAATCGAGTAGGGTTGTACTGATGTAAGGAAGTCAGTTCCTAATAACATATCATTAACATGTTGTTCTGGGTCTACATGTAAATGTAACAACATTTCCTTTTTACTATTTATCCTTAGTGGTAGTATGATTTTATGTACAATTGGATGTCTATTATTGTAATAATCTAAGTAATAATATGGGTTACCTAATGTTATCAATTCAGTGGTTTTTATATTTGTTTGTTTAATATGTGAATTAGTAGCTCCTGTGTCGACTAAGGCTATTTGTTTATTCCATTTTCCGTTGTCATAATATTCTATTTCTATTTTAAATTGGTTATTATTTTGGTGTTCTAATGTATTTATTATTTGCATTATTTCTAATGCTTGTTGTTTATTTCTTATTGATAGTGACCTTTTTCCGAACATTATTTGTGGTGCTTTTTCTTTTTCTTTTTCTTTTGCTTTATTAAAGTCGAATTCTATATAATTTGGTATGGTCATTTCAGGGTTTTCTCTAGCTGGTTTGTATCTTATGATTTCACTGAATAGCGGCTCTATTTTAAAATTGTCCGTATTTCTATTTTTTACTTCGTGCTTACTAGTGAAAGCGTAAATATTTCTTATTTGTATGCTCATAACTTTGCTTTTTTCTATCATTTCTATACCTGATAGCTTATGATACATGACTAGGCTTTTATCTTTATTTTCTTCTGTCATGCTTATAGAGAAATTAGGCTTTATTGTGAACTTTATCTTTTGGTACATTAGGTTTCCTTGCACTATTCCTATTAAGGCGTCTTATGTACTTGATATTATCCTATCATCCATTAGATATATTTGGAATTTGTGATTATTCCTCTTTGTGTATTTATAGTTATTATATCTATAGTTATTATTGCATCCCCAATGATTTGGTCTTGCATCTTCACAGCAGATTCTTTGTTTATACGTTCTATAATATTTCATTGTTGCTCTAGCATCTTGGCATACTTTGTCTCTATAATCTTTTACAAATTGTGTTCTATACCCTAAAATGTCTACTTCAGGTTTTACTTTCTCATTTATGTATGCACTATATATGTTTATGCTCCATGGATCAGGTAATTTCAAAAAGAATGAGTCTAAAATTGGACTCCGTTCTTCTTTTGTGTAGTAACTATCTTGATAATATTCTCGGAATTCACAAGCATAGTTGTCAAAATGGCACATGTCACATATTTCTAAGTTACTTAGTCTCCATCTTGCTTGATTCTTTTTATATATAGTGTGTTTTTCTCCTTTATCGTATACACTGAATTCGGTTCTTATTGCTTTTTCGTAATTTGTAATTATTTCTTTTAAACCTAAAGTCCGTTGTGCTGAACTTTCTTCGGTTCCTTTATCATCAGTTGGTCTTGATTTTCTTATAGTATTTCTTTCTTCTTCTTCTAGTCCATTCCATCATTTTGCTACTACTCCCATAAAGGTAGCTTCTATGAATTTTTCAAATGCATTTCCGTTAAGGTTTTGTCTGAATCCTAATATTAGTGACGCTTTTACCCATTCTTCAATTGTTCTATCTACATCCTTTACGCAATCTAGGTCTAACCATTCTCCATTTCCTGCTATTCCTTTTTCGAAGTGTTCTGTTGGTTCATATTTTGGAGTTTCTTTTTCTTTACCTTTTCCTAGTAGCGTTCTTCTTTTTGTATTTTGCCATTTCCATGGTAATTGGTATGGTTTTTTGTGAGGTGGTGGTCTTAAGATTTCATACATGTTACTTGGAATTTCTGAAGGTTTTTCAATAATTTTATCTTGGTCCATTTTTACTTCTTCGTATGCTATATCTAGATTTTTCAATGCTTCTTGCACTTCTTCTGAATTAGGATTTGCCATTAAATCTTCTATTTCTAGAATATTTATGTTAAGTTTCGTTATGGCTTCAAGTTCTTTCATACCTTCTTCAGTTATATCTATTTCTTCTTCTGGGTATTCTGTCATATATCTTCCTAATTCTTTTATATTTTTATTTATGATTCTTAAATCTTTTCTTATATCAATGAACATTTCAGGACCTGTGTAGACTTCTTCCAAGTCTTGTATGTTTAAATAAATTTTTGGCTCCATGTCCTACTATTTTGTCTGCTAGTAAGCGTTGGCAATACCAACTTGCTTCTTCGTTTCTGTAATCTAATACTTTGTATGCTATTTGTTTTTGTATCTCTTTAGGTAGTTGATTAGTTACTTTTATTGTTAGTAATAGGTATTCTGATATTTCTTTATTGGCAATATGCTTACTTTCTATTAATCTTTTATCAACGTATCTAATCTTGAATTTTGAAAGATTTTTTAATTTGATCTTCTTTATTTTTTGTGAATTATCCAGCCTTTATAAGAATAAGGTGTATTATGCAATTTTTCTATTTTATGTAGTACAAATATCTTTAAAGACGGGGTTGTTTTTGTAAGATTATCTTCAACTAGCCTTTCTATGCAAATAGTTTGGCTTGTAGCCTAAAAATGCAAATAGTTTCTTCAAATGGCCTAAGTATGAGAATTGCTCGGGAGAGAGTGCAGGGGAGAGAGGGTTATATAAAATAATAATTATAATGGGGGGTTTAATAGAGGTAATTAATTTGGAGTTAGTGGGGATAGATTTCGATTAGGAAATGAAGGGGTAAATTAGTGGGGTGATTAATTAGTTTATTGGGATAGGTTATAGGAATGAGAAGAGATTATGCTGACATTTTTATTTAGTTCTTGGTTTAGGTGAGTTGGGCTAGGAATTGAATTGCAAAAATGGGCTTATAAAATAAATAGTTAATCAAATTATAGAATAGATTGTGATCAATTAAAACAAATAATATACATTGGTTTGGGAAAAAGTTGGGTCTAACTCATCATTTAAAATATTAACAATAATAATACGAAAGTGTAGGCTTGGGTTTCTTTTACAAGAATAAATAAAATAATGATAAGCTTTGGGTTTGGATTTTAATATATGGGCTTCATATAATAAATAATAGTAATAATAATAATAATAATAATAATAATAATAATAATAATAATAATAATAATAATAATAATAATAATAATATAACAAAGTAGGATTTGGGTTTAACATATTTATTAAAATAATCCAATAATAATAATAATAATAATAATAATAATAATAATAATAGTGTAGATTTAAATTCCGAGTTATAAAAATATAATTGAATATCTAAAAGAGAGAAATCGGATTCAAAAGAATAGTAGGATTCATTTGGGAAATTGAAATTTGGAAATACGAAGAAAAGAAAAATGAATACAAATCCGTATAAACGGGGATGGGGGTTACATGATCCTTTATGCCCTCTTCTGTTCGCCTTGGTCATTGATGTGTTGTCGGAAATGATTCAGCACTGTTCCCATTAGCATCTCCTTCGCGGAATTGGTTCTCTAGATGGTATCCGAGGTATATCCATTCTTCAATATGTCGATGACACACTCCTTTTCGGGAGGAATGAGGTTAACGAGGTCCTCATCTATAAGGGCATTTTATTGTTCTATGAGGCGTGGTGTAGATTGAGAGTTAATTTTGAAAAAAGCAATCTCATTGGTCTAGGTAGATGTGATGAAGCTGCACCAGCAATCTGGCTAACATTTTGGATTGTAAAGTGGGTAAGTTTCTCATCAAATATTTGGGAGTCCCCCTGCGCCAAGGTCAGCTCAAACATAGTTCAAACATAGCAATTGGTATATACTCATTGAGAGAATTGAAAAGTGGCTCCCTGGTGGAAAAAGAAACACCTCTCGCTTGGGGGTAGGATTGCCCTCATTAACGTCGTTCTATCAAATCTACCTATCTATTGGATGTCGGTTTACGAATTCCCTATATGGGTCATCAACAAGATTGATAAAATTCACAGAGCCTTCTTATGGAAGGGTTGAAAAGAGGATGTGAGAGATCTTCCCTTAGTTAAGTGGAGCATTTTCTATAGAAAAAAAGAGTTTGGAGGTATGGGTATTCTTAATCTTCGAGAGATGAATCGAGCCTTACTATATAAATGGTTGTGAAAAATTCATACCCGCCTCAACACTGCTCAAAGTTTCATTTGGGCTCGTTATCAGAGACATAGACATTTTTAATTTGGAAGGGGTCAGCATTGCTGAGGTATCTCCTCAGTTTGGAGAGGAATCGACAAAGTAGGGGAGTATTTCACTTTCATTCCCCAAGTACGGTGGGAAATGGAGCTAACACCAAGTTTTGGCTCGATGTGTGGGCAGGGCCTAATTCGATGGCTTCACTCTTTCCCTTGGTGTTTGAGCTCCCCCGCAATAAGCACGCCTTGCTTGCAGATTATTGGGTCAGGTCCTCATGGCACATTAGAATGCCATCTCATAGTAGGGATAATCACCTCAGCTGTTTCCCACTTTACACATTCTTAAAGGGTGGGGTGCCTATTGATGTTAACTGCCAGGATGAGAGGTGGTGGCGCCTAGCTTCCAATGGGCAATTTTTGGTTAATTCCATGTATATTTCCCTCAATGATGGGGACATTAGATGTGCTGAGAATATTGTAATTTGGAACAAGAATGCCCCACACAAGATTCAGGCCTTCTTGCGGCTGGTACTCAAAGATGTCATTTTAACTAGGAAAAATCTTGTTAAGAAGATTGATCTTTGTGGTCTCTTGTCCCAGATGTGGTGGCAGTATAGAAACCATCGGTCATCTCTTTCTTGAGTGTGAGTGCATCAAACGAATTTGAGACTTCCTTCTTTTTTGTTTCGGTCTTAGTAGCTACCCTCTGCGAGTTCCTCATTTATGGGGAGAATTTAGAGACGGGGAGATTGCGCCTTTGAGACGAAGGGACTGGGATTGCTTAGTTGCTGCCTCCTTATAGGTCATTTGGCTTGATATAAATGATTTGTGTATTAGAAGTCATTCTTGTATCTTTGTTCAATTGATTCATAATTTTTTTTCTCTTACTTCTTCGTGGATCTCCAATCCATGTAGTAGGAAGTGTTAGAACTTGAATTTCATAAAATAGGAAACTACTAACAATGTTTGTGAAGAAATAAAATTACAGGAAATAAAAGAACAAACCAGACACTTCAATACAGAGTCGATATTAAGATCTCTGTTCTTAAAGCAAAATTCGCCCCGTAGAGTGACGGTGGTGGATGAATTGCTTCCCAGGATACAATTGTATTGCCTTTTCCTAAAGAGCAGCACCCTAGCTTCAGAGATCTCAGCGAACCAGTAGCTGTGTTGTACTTTTAGACTGTGACTCAGAGGAAGAAGAAGGAGATTTTTAAAACTCTGTGTTCTGGCAGACAAAAATTACTGGTCTTATAGGAAAAGAGGAGTAACTGAAGGGTGATGGTTCAAAAAATATAACTGATGAGCCATTACTGTGCTGTTGTAGAGTAATGGTACCAGTTACAGAATTTGAAAAGCTTCAACAGTAAACTGGAAAAAAATTTGGAGTGGGGCAAAAAAAATATAGGCCAGAGCCAAGCCAGACTAGACCAAACCGAGCCGAGCCGAAGCTGAGGCCAGAGCCAAGGCCGGGCCGGGCCGGGCGCGCGCGTGTGTGTGTTTGTAATTTTAGCTAGGTCCTCTCTCCACTACACGTTAGTGGTAACCCCAGGGCTACGCCCTTTAGTCCATTTCTTTAGTTTATATACTAGAGAAATCCTTCCCATCTTCCGATGTGGAACTATCCTTTCCAAATTCCCAAGTTAGTACATTTCGAGTACCCAACTTTGGACCTACATTTCTTATTCATACGAAAACCGTTTTTGGAAAATGAGTACATTATGGAATAGTACTCGACGAGAGGAACGTAATCCAATCACTTTTCGGTGTCACCGGTGGCCGGAGCCCATCGGAATCCAGCCCGAAAAATATTTCAAAAATATTTTCAACTGTCCCCCACATGAATGGAAATGACCAGACTATGCAATTCAGACACGACAGAAAAAGACATGACAGAGAAAGACATGACAGAAAAAACTCTGAGAGTACAATCGAAAAATCACTACATCAGGAATGGTAGTAATTTTTCAACTTTGAACCATCCTTAGTGAGTAGCCATCGGATTCACTTGACCAGATAGTGAACATAATGTCTTGAACTACCCGGGCTTTGATGTGAACCTAGACAATAACTATTACACAGTTTCATCACCTCACAGAACTAGGTTCTCTTGTTTTATTGATTTTGGCCTTGAACAAACCTTGTTAATCGTGAGTGAACTTGGAGAATGTAACATCTCTTCATTCTCCTAGAAACGGCCCCAATTCACACTCACAAGGTGATTGCCCATGTAACTCCCGTTTTCATTTTTCCTATTTTCTGTTATTGATTCCAATTGTAATCTCGATTGTAATCGAAATTCATTTTATTTGTCCTATTTTTGTGTTAAATAATATTTAGTCGAATGTTATTTATCAATTATTCCTCATCTCAATTACTCATTAAAAATCTACTCCTTGTATTTTTAATTTGGATTTAATTTTAGATTAATTGTGTGGTCTTCTTGGGTTGTGAATTGTCCTCAATTTGACCCACTTTGTACCATAGCCCAATACCCACCTCCTAATGGATCTCTCACCCAAACCCACTAACCCAAATCAACCCCAGATTCCTTCTAACGGTTAATCTCTATCAATTCCCCAAATCACTCTCCACTATAGGTAACTCCCAAATTGAGTAACTAAATCCCTAATATTTGGCCCTCTAATCTCTCCCACTATCTCGTAACCTCCCCTATTATCTCTCTCCCTCCCGTACTCTCTCTCTCCCTCTCCTCCTCTGATTAAAAACAAAACCAAAACAGAACGAAACCCAAGCCAAAACAAAACGAAACCAAAAACCCAACTTCCCTTCTCTTCCTCCCTACTCACCCCACTGTCGTACCCACCGAACCCAAACCACCATCACCTACACCATCGTCAACTCCACCGCAACCCCCATCGCCTACACCCATCACCATCGCCGAACTCAAACTCGAGTTCCCACCGTCTCCCTCTCCCGCTCGTCCTCAACCTCTCCACTTCAACCTCGCAACATCACCGCCATCGCCACCAACTCCCCAACTCCACCATTACTCAAACCATCCACCACCACCACCACAGAGCCCTTCGCCGTCACCAAATCGCTCGCGCCACCTTCGCTCCCCTGTCCTCAAACCCACGAACGTGCGCTGCCGCCAGTTGCTCGCCGTTCGCCTCCCGTCGACTGTGCCAGACGTCGTCGCGAGCCCCGCCGCTCATCGCCAGGCCGGCCGCTCTCCCTTGCTCTCTGTTTCGACGAAGAAGGAAGAAGAAGAAGCCGGTTCAGGCAGGATTGGATATAGACCGTTGGATCGCATCAAGATCCGAGCCCAGATATTCGATCTGATCCCTGTTTGGTGTTGTGTGCGCAGCGGATCTGATTCCGCTGTTTGCTGTTCGGATCAGATCCGGTGCGTAGGAAGAGTCCTATTGGCTGCTTTTGGCGTTTCGTGTTCTAGGCACATCTAATCCGATTGTCGTTCGCTGTTTTGGGTCAGATCGGGTGTGGAGGATTGTTGCTATCTACTAGCTTTCTTCGCACGGTCTTTGCGCGTACTCTTGGGAATGCTCCCCGGGATTCTGATCCCGTTATTCTTTATTTATTTTCGAACCGTCTACAAAGCAAAAGGAAAGTCACTTCTATCGAATGTTTTTGTATCATATTCGATAATTATTGTTGAATTCCGCAAGTGGATCTTATTTAAAATCGTAAAATATTATTGTATCTATCGTCGAGATGCCAGGAATTTATACGAGCGAATCCAAGTGGTAGTCTCGACATCGTGCCATCTTTTTGCCTCTAATGTATAGAGATATTCATACACCATATAGTTATAGTTATTGATTATAAAAATAGGGAATTATTGACACATTGCATATCATGACAGTAAATGACAATTAGCTATAGTAGATTGTATAAATTAGTTGATTGTTAATGTGATACTATTGATAATTTGTTGAATTGTAATTATTAGAATGTTGGACATCACCTACATTAATACCATGTTCACATAAGGTTGTTTCGCTGTGATTATGATTTTTAAACTCCAATTTATTATCCTTAATTTTTAACCATTTTATTTAAGATGAACATGTAGACCATTCTGGAATTAACACTAACCTGAACCTTAATGTACTGTTTCGACCTAGATAACTTCGTTAAAATTAGAAACTCCCTGAAAGTGAATCGTATCCCTATCTGTCTAGATGTCAATAGACACCAGAATTTTCGAATTCCGACCTATACTGTCCCAGTTATGACTCTTTTGCTACAGCTGCGCTGTAATTTCAGATTCACGTACATAACAAGTTAGGCTAATGAATTAAGTGAATTATTAATCACATATGGCTAAGATAAATTCCAGATCTGTAGATAACATGTTTAGGGTGTTAAAAATTATTTTTACTGATTTTTATAATATTTATTTACTGCCTTTGTAATTAAAATTAGTCAACATCTACACCCAGCCAGAAACTAAAACCTATAAAGATTATTGAATTTCACTTAGCTACCGTCGTCGGAATATAGACTTTAAGTATGCGTTGGAAACGGGCAGGAGTCTAGTTTCTAGACCACCTGACGGATCCACTTTTGCTGTCCTGTAACAACGAAAATTCTGATTTTGGTACAGCAACCTACTGCTGTCCAGAATTGGGATTTTATATTTTACAATGTACAATTGTGTTTATAATATTATATTCGGTGCATTTAAGTGTATATAGTATATTGCATGATCTTAGGGTTGTTTTGTCACCTACTCTAGCGTCTCTTATTAATTGCATTATTGTATGATAATTGAATAAAGAAAGTAAATCAAGCCGGGGTTAAGGGTTGATTAGGGTAGTTGATGACATAGTGACTGTACTCGGAAGAGGGGCCCGTGTTTCCCTAATTATCGGTATATCGGTTATTGGTTATTGGTTATTGGTTATTGGTTATTGGTTATATCGGTCATCGGTTAATTGCAGATTACTGACTTCAGTATCTCGATTGATTCGGTCATCGGCCATTATTAAATATTGTTCCCGAGTACATGAACTATAGAATCTACTACCTTAGTCTAAGCGAAATTGATTATATGCATCGAACCTGTGGTACCGCACACATGGAACACAGTAGTACGTGCATTAGCTAGGATTTAAAAATGAATAATAGACCTAAGGCTCTCCTCACATTGTCATTGCATATTGTTATCTTAATGAACAGTGTTCTCATTCTTATTGTCATTATTGGTATTGTTTATCGTTATCGTGGCCAATCATATTTAATGTATATTATACTGTTATCTCTTTTACACTGTTCAATGCTATCGACTTCATTGTTTATTTGAATTCATTGCTATACCACTATTTCCATTGTTTCACTGTTTCTCCACTCGCATGTCCACAACTTGCTCTAAGGACCTTCCTTTTCCTTTTTTTTAGATGAGCAACTTACAGGTATCCAAGGAGATTTACCTGATGGAATAGGAGAGCAGCATTGGTGAAGAAAATGTTTACTGCGCCGCTAAAATAAATGTCGTTTTCGTTTATGACTTTAAATAAATTTGGATAAATGTTATTTCTTTGTATTGTGGGCTTCGACCCGAATATGGTTTATTAAATTTCCAGATGTTGAGTTATTTGGTGTTGGTTAATTTTATGCTTAAATTTCCAATATTGTTATTTATGTGATTACTCTTTCATTGCATGCGTGGTTGTTTTATTACCTGTTATATTGTTGAGTTGGATCAATAACAGCCTACGGATGACGTAAGTCATTCGCTGGGCCGTGTCACGTGCTTGTATTCCGTGTTTTGGGAAGCGGGGCGTGACAAGGTTTTTAGTGGTATCAGAGCCAGGTTAGACTCTAACTAGTTTGGATTGGACCCTGATTAGTTTGAGTTTAACCATCTGACTCAACAATATGTAAACCGCGTTGATCACATGGATAATGGATAACCAACTTTTAAATCTAGATGCTAACTATTTGATTCTTATTTCAGACCATGGCTAGGAAAGGTGCTTCTACTTCTCGTGCTGGAGATGAGCAGCCCGAGGAGCCCACCATTGCCCAAATTATGGAGATGCTTAGAAGAGGTGCTTCTTCTTCCAGCCAACCGGAGGGACCCACTATGGCTCAAGTAATGCAAATGCAACGTGAATAGTCCGAGCTGATGATGCAGCAGATGATGCAGATGCAGCGGGAGCAAGCAGAAATGATGAGGCGGGAACATGCAGAAATGATGAGGGTGGCCTTGGGAGCTGCCAATCGAGAGCCTGCTGTACCAGTGCCTGCGGTGTTGCCACCACGACCTGGAAATGTAGCAGATTTCATGAGGCTACATCCAGATAAATTCGCAGGTACGGAAGGTCCACTGGAAGCCGAGCAATGGCTCATTAGGACAGAACAGCTGATGATCGCGGCAAGGATAGCCGACGTTGACCGAGTGGATGTCATGAGCATCCAGCTTGTTGATCTCGCCCAGATCTGGTGGCGAGCTGAAGTAGAGAGGCTAGAGCGCCCCATCGCTTGGGACATCTTCAGAGAGAGCTTTCTCACAAAGTTCTTTCCTGATGTGGCGAAGAATGAAATGGAGCGACAATTTGTCACACTCACACAGGTTAGACAGATAGTGTTGTTATGCAATTTTGATTGTTATTTCATAAATATACCAATGTTTAACTAAGGCGCTATCTTGACACAGGGGAGTCGGACCGTGGATAATTATGCTGCGGAATTCACCCGACTTAGCCGTTTTGCCGCTTCTATGGTGGCGAATGATTGGGATAAGGGCCGCCATTTCATGCAGGGCTTGGACCTCGATATTCAGGATCGTCTGGCTGCCTTGCGGCTCCGATCCTATGCAGATATCTTGGAGGCTGCTAGAAGCCAGGAACAGGCCAGTAGGCGGAAGCGTGCCACCCAGCGGCTCGCTCCGCATCCTATCACCGCTAGGCCATCTGGAGGGCCTATCAGGAGGCCAGCGTCGAACTTCCCTGCCAGAGCACAGCCTTATGCACCTGCCGCTCAGAGGGCAAACCCAGTCTGTTCGTACTGTCGCAGGATTTGACACTCGCTCGAGAACTGTAGGGCAGCCAACCGTCAGTGTCTCCTGTGTGGTGGTAGCGACCACATGGTTCGCGATTGCCTAAAGTCCAGGACCCTAGCACCAGTTGGAGGCTCCGCTCCACAGGGAGTGCTTGGGCATGGTCAGGGCGGACCACCGCTCCCACCTCAGAGACAGGTTTTTGGCCAGAGGAGAGCCGCTCCTCAGGGAGGTCCATCTGGAGGTCGTGGTCAGGCCTTCAACCTGACTGCAGAGGAAGCTGAAACTGCTGAAGAAGTCGTCGCAGGTATATTTATGTTTTATTATTTTATTATTTGTTCCCAATTTTATTATTCATCCTTGCATCATTCAGTGTGTAGTTTCTTTTCACATTAGCATTTCTTAATCCCCATTATCCTGACCTATACATCTCTTCCCACATTTTTGATTCTATAATAGGTATCATTTTAGTTCATTCTTTTCCCGCCCATGCCTTGTTTGATTCCGGAGCGACCCATTCTTTCGTCTCTTCTCGCTTTGTGGATCAACACTAGTTGGAATGCAGTGATATGCCAGCAGCTTGGAACATCACCACAGGTGGGGGTGTCGTCGTTTGCTCTAGGGAGTGCAAGCGGAGCCCTCTAGTTATTGGGGGCACAGATTTCAAGGCAAACTTGATAGTGATCGGGAATTCAGGGTTCGATGTAATTCTCGGCATGGATTGGCTGGGAGAATCTCATGCTGTTATTGATTGCCGGGTGAAGAAGGTGGTGTTCATGATTCCGGGACATGCAGAGTTCGAGTTTCATGCTGGGGAGACACCTCTTGGACGCAGTAAGAAGGTAGCAGATGAGAAAGATTGTGCAATGGAGTTGCACACAGACTGTGAGGCTGCGCCTCTTGTAGTGCGGGAATTCCTGGATGTATTCCCATAGGAATTGCCCGGGTTGCCTCCCGATCGAGAGGTGGAATTTGGCATTGAAGTTCAGCCGGGTACCGCTCCTATTTCTAAGAGCCCGTACCGGTTGGCTCCAGTTGAAATGGCAGAGTTGAAGGAACAGATTCAGGAGATTCTGAATAAGGGTTTTATCAGGCCGAGTGTCTCGCCTTGGGGAGCTCTTGTACTGTTCGTCAACAAGAAGGATGGTAGTCGCAGGTTGTGCATGGACTACCGTGAGCAAAACAATGTCACAGTGAAGAACCGGTACCCGCTGCCGAGGATCGACGACTTGTTCGACCAATTGGGAGGAGCTTCTGTGTTCTCGAAGCTAGATCTGCATTCTGGGTACCATCAGGTCAAGGTGAAGACCGAAGATATACCGAAGACTGCCTTTCGCACTCGCTATGGCCACTATGAGTTCTTGGTCATGCCCTTCGGAGTCACTAACGCTCCAGTCGTGTTTATGAGCTTGATGAATCGCGTCTTCTCTCCCTTCCTGGACAAGTTCGTCATGGTGTTTATCGACGATATCCTCGTCTATTCTCGGAGTCGTGATGAGCATGCTGAGCACTTGCGAATTGTCTTGCAGACATTGAGGGAACATCAATTGTACGGAAAGCTTAGCAAGTGCGAGTTTTGGTTGGATAGGGTTGCTTTCTTAGGGCATGTTGTTTCGAGCGAAGGAATCTCTGTTGATCCGTCCAAGATTGCAGCAGTTAAGGATTGGCCAGTGCCTAAGTCAGTGTCAGAAGTGAGAAGTTTTCTCGGGCTAGCAGGATATTATCAGAAGTTTGTCCAAGACTTCTCGAAGATTGCTGGACCGTTGACTAAACTGACAGGAAAAGATCTTTGCTTGGGATGAGGCCTGCTG
The DNA here is from genome assembly GCA_017893485.1 of Hemerocallis citrina. Taxonomy (NCBI): domain Eukaryota; kingdom Viridiplantae; phylum Streptophyta; class Magnoliopsida; order Asparagales; family Asphodelaceae; genus Hemerocallis; species Hemerocallis citrina. The sequence goes on from CM030359.1 coordinate 393,750,881, forward strand.
TGAAGCTTTCACAGAGTTGAAGAACAGATTGACGTCAGCGCCAGTGCTGACTATACCAGATGGATCAGATGGGTTCGTGATTCACTGCGACGCTTCAGGCAGAGGTCTAGGTGCAGTGTTGATGCAGAAGGGTCGGGTTATTGCTTATGCGTCCAGGCAGTTGAGGCCGCACGAGAAGAACTACCCCACTCATGACTTGGAACTGGCAGTGCTGATCTACGCTCTGAAATTGTGGAGACACTACCTACTTGGAGACCGAGTGGAAATCTTCACTGACCACAAAAATCTCAAGTATGTCTTCACTCAGAAAGAGTTGAACATGAGGCAGAGGCGCTGGTTGGAGTTGATGGCCGACTATGACATCAATTTGCAGTATCACCCCGGTAAGGTGAACTCGGTGCCAGATGCGTTGAGTAGGAGGCCAGTCGTCATGAGCTTGACTCAGCAGAAAGAACTTATTGAGCAGATGCGAAGATTGGACTTGAATGTGATTCTTCCAGGTACCGATCGAAGTTGCATGATGCTTCAGATGCAGTCATCTCTGGTTGAGCAAATTAAGGAAGCACAGGCAGGTGATGATCAGTTACAGGGATTCAGGGCAGAAGTTGAGGCAGGTACAAGGACCGATATGGTCATACACTCAGATGGATCACTTCGCTTTGGGGCTAGGCTGTGTGTCCCGAAGGGTGAAGTTAGGCGGAAATTACTCGAGAAAGCCCACCAGTCGGCATACTCTATTCATCCCGGTGGTACCAAGATGTATCGGGATTTGAAGCTTCACTTTTGGTGGCATGGTATGAAGAGGGCCGTAGCCAGATTTGTGTCTCAGTGTTTGGTCTGCCAGCAGGTGAAGGCAGAACACCAGAGGACCACCGGACTTCTTCAGCCTCTTCCCATTCCGGAGTGGAAATGGGAGCATATCACCATGGACTTTGTTACTGCTTTGCCAAGAAGTCTCGGGGGTCACACGCCATTTGGGTGATTGTTGACAGGCTGACGAAGAGTGCCCATTTTATTCCGTTCAGAGTTGGTCAGTCTACCGAGAGTCTCGCAGAGAGATACATGCAGGAGATCGTTAGATTGCATGGGGTCCCTGTCAGCATTGTATCAGACAGAGACACTAGATTTCGATCACAGTTCTGGGAGAGTCTTCAGAGCAGTCTGGAAAGCAAGTTGAAGTATAGTACAGCTTTCCACCCTCAGACAGACGGGCAATCGGAAAGGACCATTCAGACATTAGAGGACATGTTGCGGTCCTGTGTACTTCAATTTGGAGGATCTTGGGAGGATCACCTGTACTTGGTAGAGTTCTCGTACAACAATAGCTACCAGGCAAGTCTTAAAGCTGCTCCCTTTGAAGCCTTGTATGGTCGGAAGTGTCGATCGCCAGTGTGTTGGGACGACATTGGTGAGAGGAAGCTATTGGGGCCCGAACTGATCACGAAGACTGTTGATGCCGTGGCCCAGATCAGGAAACACCTACAGGCAGCTCAGGACAGACAGAGGAAATAGGCAGATGTTCACAGAAGGCCATTAGAGTTCGAAGTGGGTGATCATGTGTTCCTCAAAGTATCACCGTGGAAGGGAGTTATCCGGTTTGGAGGTGGGGGCAAGCTAAGCCCTAGATTCATTGGGCCGTTTGATATTGTAGAGCGAGTAGGCAAGGTGGCCTATAGACTCGCGTTGCCACCGGCATTATCTGGAGTGCATGATGTCTTTCATGTACCCCAACTCAGGAAGTATGTCAGGGATGATAGTCATGTCATCGACTATTCGGAGTTGTCTATTCGGCCAGATTTGTCCTGCGAAATCCCTCCAGTTTCGATCTTAGACCGACGAGAGAAGGTTCTGAAGAACAAGGTCATCAGGTTGGTTCGAGTTGGTTGGAATCCTCACTCGCCGGGTGAGTCGACTTGGGAACATGAGGATGAGATCCAGAAGAAGTTTCCTCACCTTTTTGTGTGAATCTTTTCTGTTCTTCGGGGTTATCCTATCACCACTTGAGTAAATTTCGAGGACGAAATTTTTATTGTAAGGTGGGTAGGATTGTAACTCCCATTTTCATTTTTCCTATTTTCTGTTATTGATTCCAATTGTAATCTCGATTGTAATCGAAATTCATTTTATTTGTCCCAATTTTGTGTTAAATAATATTTAGTCGAATATTATTTATCAAGTATTCCTCATCTCAATTGCTCATTAAAAATCTACTCCTTGTATTTTTAATTTGGATTTAATTTTAGATTAATTGTGTGGTCTTCTTGGGTTGTGAATTGTCCTCAATTTGACCCACTTTGTACCATAGCCCAATACCCACCTCCTAATGGATCTCTCACCCAAACCCACTAACCCAAATCAACCCCAGATTCCTTCTAACGGCTAATCTCTATCAATTCCCCTAATCACTCTCCACTATAGGTAACTCCCAAATTGAGTAACTAAATCCCTAATATCTGGCCCTCTAATCTCTCCCACTATCTCGTAACCTCCTCTATTATCTCTCTCCCTCCCGTACTCTCTCTCCCTCACCTCCTCTGATTAAAAACAAAACCAAAACAGAACGAAACCCAAGCCAAAACAAAACGAAACCAAAAACCCAACTTCCCTTCTCTTCCTCCCCGCTCACCCCACTGTCATACCCACCGAACCCAAACCACCATCACCTACACCATCGTCAACTCCACCGCAACCCCCATCGCCTACACCCATCACCATCGCCGAACTCAAACTCGAGTTCCCGCCGTCTCCCTCTCCCGCTCGTCCTCAACCTCTCCACTTCAACCTCGCAACATCACCGCCATCGCCACCAACTCCCCAACTCCACCATTACTCAAACCATCCACCACCACCACCACAGAGCCCTTCGCCGTCACCAAATTGCTCGCGCCACCTTCGCTCCCCTGTCCTCAAACCCACAAACGTGCGCTGCCGCCAGTCGCTCGCCGTTCGCCTCCCGTCGACTGTGCCAGACGTCGTCGCGAGCCCCGCCGCTCATCGCCAGGCCGGCCGCTCTCCCTTGCTCTCTGTTTCGACGAAGAAGGAAGAAGAAGAAGCCGGTTCAGGCAGGATTGGATATAGACCGTTGGATCGCATCAAGATCCGAGCCCAGATATTCGATCTGATCCCTGTTTGGTGTTGTGTGCGCCGCGGATCTGATTCCGCTGTTTGCTGTTCGGATCAGATCCGGTGCGTAGGAAGAGTCCTATTGGCTGCTTTTGCCGTTTCGTGTTCTAGGCACATCTAATCCGATTGCCGTTCGCTGTTTTGGGTCAGATCAGGTGTGGAGGATTGTTGCTATCTACTAGCTTTCTTCGCACGGTCTTTGCGCGTACTCTTGGGATTGCTCCCCGGGATTCTGATCCCGTTATTCTTTATTTATTTTCCAACCGCCTACAAAGCAAAAGGAAATTCACTTCTATCGAATGCTTTTGTATCATATTCGATAATTATTGTTGAATTCCGCAAGTGGATCTTATTTAAAATCGTAAAATATTATTGTATCTATCGTCGAGATGCCAGGAATTTATACGAGCGAATCCAAGTGGTAGTCTCGACATCGTGCCATCTTTTTGCCTCTAATGTATAGAGATATTCATACACCATATAGTTATAGTTATTGATTATAAAAATAGGGAATTATTGACACATTGCATATCATGACAGTAAATGACAATTAGCTATAGTAGATTGTATAAATTAGTTGATTGTTAATGTGATACTATTGATAATTTGTTGAATTGTAATTATTAGAATGTTGGACATCACCTATATTAATACCATGTTCACATAAGGTTGTTTCGCTGTGATTATGATTTTTAAACTCTAATTTATTATCTGTTACCGCTGATTTCGGTGTGGGGGTAAACAGATAGAATTTATGAGTCCGAGAACAACCTGAACAGTTGACTTAAGCCGTCTTGCTCCTGGCCCAACCTGCAAGGAAGTGCGAGACACCGGGGTTGATTCCGGCGACGCACCCTCCGATGCTCTTGTCAGTAATCAGAAGAGATTAAGAAAGAGCTTAAAAGTGGTGAAAAAGTGATTAACCTCGTCATGGTGGTAGAGGGGTGGTATTTATAGTCGCCCGGGGAGCCGTTTAAGGGTCTGATTTCCTGTGTAACAGCTGGGAGCAAAATCCTCAGTCTGTTTAGGAAATCTTTCCTTGATTCCCGGTGAGAGCAAATCAGGCCCGTTGATTGGGTCAAATCAGTGGCCCTGATTTGTCTCTTGCTAGTCTGGGCTCACTTCGGGTCGGGACCCGTGCCCGATTGGAGCGGACCCATTGGTGGGTTATTGGATCTGTGAGAAGGAGATTCAGAACCCGCTTTGGACCCACTTGTGTGTGAAATTACCCTTTTACCCCCGAGCTTCGAGATTCGTGCCCAATCTAGACGGTTCCGATTTAACCCCATTTTTAGCCATATCACGAGCCCCCCACTCCTAAAGACTGAGCGTGATCAGCCTTTGAGGAGTAGTTTGACTGTTTTGGTGGCTAGCGGAGTTGTATCGGAGTCCATGTGGAGGACTTAGGATCTTAAAGGGGGTAGTGAGGTAACTTTTTGATGCCATGTGCTGTTTCCTAGCCATATCGAGTATTTGGCGTCTTTCATCTATTTTTTTCGGGTTACTTATTTAATTTTGCGATGTGTTTGCTAATCGTTCGGGGGGCCTTAACAGTGCATTCTGGGCAATAATTGTTCGTTCAGGGGCCCAAAAATATACCCCCGAATTTTCAATTATTTTCTAGAATTTTTAGTCAAATTTCCCGAAATTTCAGCAATTTTTCGCAATTTTTAAATAAATAAAGCGATTTAAATAAATAAAAAAATGGTTTTTAATACTGATTTATGGCGTGGCACAATCTGGACCTCTGATCGTCGTCGAGCGTGATTTTCTGAGAGATCTGATGGTCTCCATCGCTCGGCAGATTTTTCCTCCATTTGCGAGCTCGGAACGGCACTTGCTCGGCTGCCGACCGAAGACTAGGGGGTTCGGCGTTCCGAGCGATGTGGTGCAATCTGAGCCATCGGATGGTGGCGCGTTTCCCAAGAAAATGCTATCTTGTCTTTTAGCGCACGTGGCGCAATCTGGACCGTTCATCATTAGAAGCACGAATTTCTGAGAGATCCAACGGTCGTAGTAGCTCGGTGTCTTTTTTCTCCGTTTACGAGCTCGGAATGGCACTTGCTCGGCTGCCGACCGGAGGTATGGGGTTTCGGCAGTCCGAGCGACGTGGCGCAATCTGAACCGTTGGATGACGACGCGCATCTCGAGACGGGCACAGTTCTCAAGAAAACACTATCTTGTCGTTTAGTGTCCTCGGCGAGATCTGGGCCGTCTGATTGAGATCATGCGCGAAAGTTGAGGAGAAAGTGTGTTTTTTCTGTTTGCGAGCTTGGAAAGGCACTTGCTCAGAATCCGACCGGAGACAGGGGTTTCGGCAGGATGAGTGACGCGGCGCAATCCGTCTCGAGACGATCCTGTTCCCAAGGACATTAATGGTGCTCCGGGGTTTGTGCGGCGTTCCACCTTCCCCAGGTCATTAAGGTTAACTCCTTCAATTAATGCGTGGCGTTTCAACTTCCGAGGGTCATAATGGCTGGTTCTTGGAGGTTAAGCTATAAGTACTCCATTCCCCTTGTCGTTTTAGTCGCAGTAATGTTGAGTTTTAGACTTCGGTGGTGTCTGCCTCTGGCGGATGCCAGTCTTGTGGGGTCTTGACCTTGATAGGTTCGGAAGGGTGGTCACCCTACTGTCTTTTTCTTCTCCCGTTCCTGACGGTCCCCATTGTGGGTGTCAGGGTCGGGGGAGAACGAGGCAGGAGTAGTGACGACTGTGATCCGTACCCGAGGTAAGAGTCGCTCCGGGATGATGGGTGGTCGTTCTTCCACCAAGGTCTTCTGCCGACTCCGGCTATCCCGAGGTGGGTGGCGGGGTCGGAGGAGATCATGGTGGAAGAGGTGACGATCCAAATTCGGAACCGGGGGCCAAGTTGCTTCGGAAGGGCGAGCGGTCGTTCTTTTGCCATGATCTTCGGCGTTCCGAGCTTGTTTGTTTGCAACTGTGAAGGCTCTGTTGCCAGAGTCCTCTATCAGGCCGAACCTTCACAGTTACAACCAACTAGCTCAGAATGGTGTGTTCCTCCCGATCTCTGAGTGTTGATTTGCTTTCGACCGGGGCCCGTGGGTCGGCGGAATACCGACCGAGACCCGGGGCCCGGGGGGCGCTCGCCGAGGGCGGTGCCTTAAAACTTTGAATCGAAACTTTCTCTGGTTTCTCTAGTCATAGGTGGGGTGTGGAGCAGGTATAGGCAATCCGAGCGAGTTGGTGCAATTTGAACCGTTGGAAGACGGCTCGCATCTCGAGACGGGCGCATCTCTCGAGAAAACACTATCTTGTCGTTTAGCCTCCTTGGCGAGATCTGGACCGTCTGATCGAGATCGTGCACGAAAATTAAGGAGAAAGTGCATTTTCTCCGTTTGCAGACTCAGAAAGGCACTTGCTCAGAGCCGACCGGAGGCTCTGCAATCTGGCTCGGATTGCGTGTAGCTCGGATTCAGATCCCATTGCGCCGAGCTAGTTGACTTGGTGAGGAAGGCAGTTGTGTTGGGCCTTCGCGACGTTTCGAGAGCAGCCCAAAAGTCGCGCTCCTTCGTTTGGAAGTCCAAAGGACGTTCCATTTTACTATAAATCTTCACCCCCCCCCCTTAGACCAAGTATCATTTTTCACTTTTACTCTCTCTCTTCAGTTTTTACTTTGCCTTCGAAGTTTTCAGCTCTCTGGTGGCATTGCTAGCTGTCGCAGTAGCGTTCCTTGTCTCCGGCGAACTTTCCGACCGTACCTATCACTTCAAGGTCAGTCTCTTTCCCTTCTCATTTAGAAAAAATGGTTAAGATCACGGATGAGACCCCCGCCTCGGAGCAAGCCGTTGGCCGAGGGGATAAAGGGAAGGAGGTAGTGGAGCCGAGCGATCAGAATGTCGTTCGTCCGGACAGAGAGGGCGAAGTGGCCGAGCTGCCTAAAGAGGTTGCGGTGGTGTCCCGGGAGGGGAAGGTTGTGGTTACGATCGTGGAAACGCCGAAGATGGCGGGAGCGTTCGGTCGGCAGCCCATTTCTCTGTCGAGCGTGGGAGGCGTACGGGATTACGCCGAGGACACCTTGGAGAGAGTAACCCAAGGCACGGCTAAGTTGGTGGAGGAGAACGAGCCGAGGGAGCTGTCCGAGGTGGATCATACCATCTCGTCTCTCACCGAGGGTGACCTTCACCTGATCCGAGAGGGCTTCCGGATCCCTGCCGACTATGGACTGCTCCTCCCCGGGCCGGATTTTCGAGCCAACACAAAGTCCTCGTCGGACGTGTGCGTCTTTCCGGTCGACTCCCTTATTGCCGGACTCCGCTTTCCCCTCCACCCGTTCGTGGTTGAAGTTCTGACCTGGTACGGTTTGAGCCCCGCCCAGCTGATGCCGAACACATGGAGGCACGTCATGGCTTTCGACCTCCGATGCCAAGAGGTCGGCGGTAAGCCGAGTATGTTCCTCTTTCGGAGTCTCTACCGACCCTGTCAGCCAAGGCGAGACGAACAGAGGTTTTATCTTTCGCCTCGGACGGGCGTGAAGCTGATCGAGAATCCGGACTCGATCAAACATTGGAAGGAGAAGTACTTCCTCATCCGAGCACCGGCGCCGTGGGTGATACCGACGGTTTGGGCAAAGGAGGGTCTACCCAAGCGGACCAAGAAGGAGGCGGCGCTGAGTGATGAGGAGGCGGAGGTCCAGAAGAAGCTCCTCGCCCTGCCAGCGCTAAGCTGGAAAGACATTACCGAGGAGGATCTGTTCCGTGGGGGTCTCAATCCGATCGACCCTAGTATGCTTCTGGTATTTATACTCTTTGTTTAAAGTTCATGAAAATTTTTCTAAGTTTTTTCATTCGGCTTTTACAGAGACGATGAAGCTGGATTACAAAGCTCTGGTGGCGAAGGGCCGGTCGGAGCAGGAGGCGAAGAAGAAGAGGCCTTCAGCAGGGCCTCAGGACAGCCGAGCCTCGAAGAAGCCTTCGGTCGAGAAGGCTGCCGACCAACCGAAGGTCGCGGTCCTCGAGCAGGGGGAGATCAGGGTTCTCGACCCCCCTGCTTCGGAGGTGCCGACTCCGACCCCGAAGGTGGATGCTCCCGGTTCGTCGAGCGGTACGTTCGGCGTGAAGGAGGTGCTGTCCCTCCAAGTTCCACCCCTTACTGCCGATGCGGAGAAGATCCTGACCGAGCGTCACAAGCAGATTTTCGTGCCCGACTGGCAGGTGATGAACGTCGACGGCTTCTTGGGCGACGGCAACATCTGCATGGAGGCGGTGAGGCACCTGCCGACCCCGAAGGATCGAGCGACCCTGAAGGCCGGGCTGGCAGGGGATGCCGTGATGCAGATCGCTCGGAATACTATGTCGGTAAGTAGGCCGAGCTCTCCCTTATCAAAATTTCTTTTCTTAGAATTTTTTTCTAAGTCTTTGGACTCGGATTTTAATCCGCTGTTCTTTTTCAGACCCTCTGCCACTTCAATTTCCTGGTCGAGGAGTTTGCGAACAAGGAGCAGGAGAAGGAGCGGGAGAGGGCGGAGCGCGTCAAGGCCACGCAGTGGCTTGATGCCGAGCAGCTCCTCTCGACGAAGAGGGCTACCGAAGTGGCGGGGTTGGAGAAGCAGCTGGCCGACGCCTTTCAGCAGTCGAAGGACACGGCAGCCAAGCTTGAGGCGTCGGAGAAGGAGGCAGCCGAGCTGAAGGAGGAGCTGGCCAACGCCCGGTCGGAGGCGGAGAAGGCTCGGAAGAGGGCCGAGAGAATCATGGCCAAGCACCAGAAGAAGGTGAAGAAGGTGAGTGTAGCGCCCCAAATTTCTAATATGAGAGCTTAGAAAATAAGTGGCGAAATCCCAGTAATCCACTTCAATAGAACAATAAACACCAACAACACCACTAAAATTTTTCTTCTTTATTACAACAATTATTACAATTATTACAATTACAGCGGAAGTCTAAACATCTCAACACAAATTTATCTTTATTTACAGCTCAATAATGATCTCAAATAAGTCTTTACAATTTCACAACAAACACTAAATAATCCAATAATCTCAAATTGCCCACTCAAGCATCCAACCTCCAATCTAAGCAATAACCTGCAACATGTGAGGCTAGAGTTGAACCCTAACCCCCAAACTAAAGGGGTCAGCCATAAAAATGGTGTGAGTGGCGACTAATCAAAACAATAACATAAATGAACTTAGAACATAATATCCAACAAATAATAATCAAACACTAAAGTATGAAGTACAACAAAAGAATAAGGGGTGATACCAAAACCAAAAGCCAAGTGTGTGCCGAAAAACAAGAAATCCAAATGCATAAAAGTGATTCAAGAAAACATCATGACTACATGCTGACAACGATGACTACTATGAGATGAAGATAAACTATGATAATTTGCCCATGCTTGATCATTCCGGAGACTGATCCCACATCACAGGTATTTACCCTGGATAATTCAGGAGATCATCCCACATCTAAACATAGACTCATCACCACAATAATATCCCAAAAGTGTCGCCTCGACTCCGATCATTCCGTAGTTCAATCCCACATCTCAAGATAATTACTTGGATAATTCCGGAGAAATATCCCACATCTCAGGTTAACTACCTGGATAATTCCGGAGATAAATCACACATCGCAAGTTAACTACTTGGATAATTCAGGAGATTAAATCCTACATCAAAAGCCATACTGAGGTGCATAACTCATGTTCTCATTCGTCATGACACTACTAATGCCTGTCCTTATTAGTTTGGGTTACTGAACAAATCTCCTAGAGTAGTGTACCCTACCGGACTAAAGATCTGGATAACCGAAAATTCGCCTCGATGGGCCTCAACAAATAACTGAACAAACACCGGTATACTAGGGTCACCTACCTCTAGAGACTCAAAAACCGAATATCTGAACAAATTTCCACTAAACCAGTGGCTCAACAAAATATCTCAAATCATGTTCTTAACTGAACATCTCAAATCAAATACTGAACAAATATCCCAAAATCAAATACTGAACAAATGTCTCAAAGTCAAACACTAAACAAAATATCTCACAATCAAATACAAAGATTCCTTCAGGACCAGTCGACTGCTTGATGGACCAGTCGACTGTCCAGAGGACATATCCCAACATTTTACAAAAATAAACTAAGGAAAGGTCAGTCGACTGGGTAAGTTATCAGTCGACCGTCCCGAAAGAACTGAACAAAATCACAAGCAGAGGACCAGTCGACTGACCACAGTCTAGGTCGACTGTCCTGAACAAACCTCAAAGACTAAAAATTCACAACAGGCTCGTGCCAGTCGACTGCTGTATGGTCCAGTCGACTGTCGGCTACAGGTTCCCAACAATAGGTCCGAACACAAATCAACCAGGGGTTTTCTAAAGATTCACTGATCATAAAAATTTATTGTATCCAGGCCAATAGACATCTCTCAATAATCTCCATCATGGTTATATTACTCAAACACTCAAATACTCAAATTTCATATTCTCATGATCTTAATTCTCAATTCTCCCATTAGGGTTTTCTCAACAAAACTTCCTTCATAACTAATCAAAATCTGAACTATTACCATCAGATCTAGATGTTTATCATCTGATCATAACACCATCAATTTTTAATATATCTCCCAACAATACGATCTCAAAATCAACATATCCTCAACAAATCTTAATATTTCTCTCATCATGATCCAAGTAACAATAAAAGTTTTCATCCTTCATATTAAATAATAGATCCATGTCATACATACAATGAGACTAACAAATCAATAGTGTAACGATCACGAACAAGGCATAACAAAAATCTTACCTCATTCATCATTCAAATCAAACAAAGCAAACAAAACAAAACAAACCAACTCACATTGTTTTGAAGAAAATCCACGAAATAGTTCTTCTCCTTGCTAGATCCAAAAGCCTCTTCTTTTGTTCTTCAAAATAAATCTCAAAATCCTGTGTATACTCAATGACGGCTGGGAATAGGAAAATCCCTTATATATATGCCGGATTGAAATATTAGGGTTTTCACCCGATTTGCAAAATAATCCTTTCCCAAAATATAATTTACATATATATAGATTAGTCTTGAAATTTCATCAAATATCATTTAAGCCAGGATTTAATAGTGAAATATAACTTAAACCTCAATGCCAATACTGCTCAAAACGTCCAGAATGCCACTTTTGCGTTTTAACCCAAACAAATGTCAATTTTGCAAATAAGTCCTTCTTTTCTCAAAAATTGCAAATAGTACCCATTTAATTTCAGAAAAATCTGGAAAAATATTAAATAATTCTCAAATAATAAATAATGATTTTTCATAAAGAAAACTTAATTTTTCAAACTTCTGAAAAGTCATCTGCACGTGTTTTGCACGTGTACAAAAGATAAATTTCCTAGAAAATATTTATTTAAATCCTCAAAAATTACTTAAATTCATTTTCAAATAATTAAAATAATATTTGAAAATACGGGGTTCTACAGTGAGGAAGGCCGTGCAGGAGGAGGCCGCGCAGCACATGCTCCAGAACATGGAGGAAGCCTACGGTCGAGCCCTGCTCCACGTTGCCGCCAAGAACCCGGGCTTCGACACGTGCTCCTACCACTTTTACGACCTCATGGAAGGGGAGGAGGGTGTTCCCGAGGGGTTGCTCGGCCCCGAGGGAGAGACGGAACGCGTCGAAGGCCCAGGGGAGACCGAAGCCGAGGACGAGGACGAGGACGACTCCGAGGAGGAGAGCGGGAGCGAGGACGGAGGCGAGGGCGGTGGCGAGGACAAGGCCGGGGGGTCGACGGACCCTAACGACAAAAAGGTCGACCCCTGACTCGGTTGTCTTTTTTAGTCTTTTTTCTTTTGTAAGCCTAACTGCGGACTGGCCACCGCTTTTGTAAAACTTTTCTCCTTGGTTTTGAATGGAAACATTTTGTTTGGCCAAAATTTGTCCAAGTGTTGAGTCTCGGATTTTGTGTTTGATTTGGCGTAGAATTCTCCTAGAGTTGGGTCTCGGATTTATCTCTGATTTTCAGGTAAGGTTCGGCCCGATTACGGAGGTCGCACACCTTCGTAAGGAGCTGGCCAAAACGAAGGGTGAGCTCTCGGACAGCCGACAGAGGCGGTTTCTTCTGCTCGGAAAGCTGGAGGAGACGAAGGCAGCTGTGCGGAGGTATTGTCGCGAGTTGTGGCAACTGCAGAAGTACCCCCAAGCCCCTTGTCCCGAAGGCGAAGTCGAGCGGCTCCGTAGAGAGCTCACTGTCGCCGAGCAGGAGAATGACGACCTTGTGGCTGAGGTCCAACACTTGGAATTAGCGGAGAAGGAACGCTCGGCGGCGGAAGAGAAACTAACTTCCGAGCTGGAGAAAGCGTCGACCGAGCGCAAGAGGCTATTGGCCGAAGTCGACAGGCTCAGAAGGATCATGATAGATAGGGGGATCGAGGTCACCCACTTCCGACGGCTTGCGACTGATGGCGCCACCGTCTCCGGCTCGTCAAGACCCTCTCGTCCGAGGAAGTTGGCGAAGGACGAGGCTCTGAGAGACAGAATCATTGAACTGGAGGAAGAGATCGCGTCGCTCAAGCCTGTGCTGGAGAGGGCTAACGTTCGCAGTACGTCGTGCACTCGCGAAGAGAGCGAGAGGGGGATTACGTTTTACGAACTTGCGACACGCTCTCCTATGACCAGGCGGAGTCCTGCCGACGCTCAGAGCAGTGCGGCCGTCTCGTCGAGCGGGGCCTCAGCCGGCACCGCAGTTAGAGCCGGCAGCGAAGGGGGGTCGCACTTCGTTGGTTTAGGATCGAGCTCGGAGGGCAGGCCTCGGCGTCCTCGCGTTTCCCTAAACCGAAGCATTCCCCTTCCGAAGAGGCCCTGATCATGTCGTTTTTCATCCCCTTTGACTTGTTGTAAAACGTTGTAGTAGAGTCGGTCTTGATGTATGTGAAGCCACTATATATATATGAAATGCAAATCTGAAAGTTTCTTCAGAGAATTTCCAAGTGTTGGACTTCGGCAGTGTATTGAAATTTTGCTGTTCGTTTGCCCTTCTTTTCAGCTCGAGACGGCCGACCCATATGCTGAATCCCATGGTTCGGATGATGACTCTGAATCCGAGGCCACCTCTGGGACGGCGGCTCCGAGTCCTAGGAGCATTGAGCTGGAGTTACGCCGAGCTGAGAGCGAGCGGGCCCATCTTTCGTCCGTCCTCGACCTTCGGGAAGCCGAGATCCAGTGCCTGGAGAATAGGATCGCCGAGTTAAGCCCCGCAGGAGGGGATGAGGATTCGCAAACCGCTTTCAGCAACGCTCTTCGGGTCAAGTGTATTCGGCACAACCAGTCGAAGATCATAGCCGAGCGGGATGATTTGCTCTCGGAGATTCGACACTTGCAGACTGTGGTAGCGAAGCTCAGGAACGATGCAGGGGAGCTACCAGCCGAGGAGGACGAATAGTCGGCTGAACAGTCTAGTGAGGATATTTCCATATGAGGGCCAAGTGTAGTCGGTCGGTGTCGTGTATTTCATTTGCAAACACTTTGTAACCATGGAACAGATGCGCTTTGTATTACAGCCTGGTTGTTTAATAAAATATCTTTCATTGCTCTGCACATTTGTTTTGCTCATAACTGTGTTGGTCGCGCCGAGGTCTTTGAACCGAGCGTGTTAGTTCCGTCGGCGAGAGCGTTGAACCGAACGGGTTCCTATACGTACGGTATTTTGTCGTTTAGTGACTCTGACAAGGTACGGCGCGAGTTCCCAGGCGGCTCTGTCCCCGAGAAAGCGCTATCTTGTCGTTTAGCGCAGGCGGCAAGATCTGAGCCGTTGAACGTAGGCACGAATCTCGAGGCGGCTCAGTTCCCAAGAAAATGCTATCTTGTTGTTTAGCGCAGGTGGCAAGATCTGAGCCGTCTGATCGAGATCAGGCACGAAAGTTGAGGAGAAAGTGACTTTTCTCCATTTGCGAGCTCGGGAAGGCACTTGCTCGGTAGCCGACCGAAGGCGTAGGGCTTCGGGCTTCGGCTATTAGGTAGGAGAGCTCGGATTATGTGGCCGAACGTAGCTTCGGTGTCCCTCCACTGATGGAGCAGAGGGGCGGACCAGTCCTGGTTTGCTGCGAAGCAAGCCTGGGGGGACTGGGAGCTAAGTATTGGACTCCGGGTCCATCGTTGTAGTCCAATGGTTGTGGGAGCAATTCCGAACGGTGATCTACCCCTGGCTCGCTCGGAGGCGAGCCGAGGTGGTAAAGTCGAGCCGAGTGTTGGACTCTGAACCATCGGTGTAGTTCAACGGTTGTGGGAGCAATTCCGAACGGCGATCTACCCCTGGCTCGCTCGGAGGCGGGCCGAGGAGGTAAAGTCGAGCCGAGTGTTGGACTCCGAACCATCGGTGTAGTTCAACGGTTGTGGGAGCAATTCCGAACGGCGATCTACCCCTGGCTCGCTCGGAGGCGAGCCGAGGAAGTAAAGTCAAGCCGAGTGTTGGACTCCGAACCATCGGTGTAGTTCAACGGTTGTGAGAGCAGTTCCGAACGACGGTCTACCCCTTGTTCGTCCGGGGACGAGCCAAGGAGGTGAGGTCGAGCCGAACGTGGACTCCGAATCGTTGGTTGAAATCTCAGTTTAAACAAGCAGTTGATAAGAGGGGAGAGAAGCATGCGAATTCAAAAACATGAAAGAGCTTTCTTTATTAATAATCGACGGCGAACCGTTTTACATAGTACAATTTATGAAAATAGGTTACAAGTCAGTGGACTGGAATGGCTCGATATCCTATGATACTTAGAGTGGCGCCGGAGCGCTTTCTTGGTATTTTAGGAGGTGGTCGGCATTCCAGGTCCTCGGGAGCTCTCTGCCCTCTAGGTCTTCAAGACGATATGTTCCGGACCGAACTACCCTCGTGATCCTGTACGGCCCTTCCCAGTTCGGAGCCAGCTTGCTCTTCTGACTGGGGAAGAATATGGCTAGCTTTCTCAAGACCAAATCTCCTTGCTTAAGGTTGGCGGGTCGGACCTTTTTGTTGTACGCCAGTTCAACCCTTCTTCGGTAAATCTGCTACCGAATCGACGCCCTTTCCTTCAGCTCGTCTATCAGGTCCAAGTCTGCTCTGAGGTCCCTGGCATTCTGTGCTTCGTCATAGGCTGTGAGCCGAGGGGAAGGTATTTCGACCTCGAGAGGTATCACAGCCTTGGACCCATAGGTGAGGTTGAAAGGGGACTCGCCTATGGGGGTCTGCTTGCTCGTGCGGTAGTTCCATAGGATGTTGGGGAGTTGGTCGACCCATAAGCCCTTGGAACTTTTGTTTAGCCTTTTCTTGATGCCTGCGAGGATCTGCCGGTTAGCATTTTCTGCCTGTCCGTTCGACTGAGGGTGGGAGACGGACGAGAAGCGATGCTGGATGGCCAGGTCGTCGCACAGAGCTCGGAATGCTGCGCCAGTGAACTGAGTCCCGTTGTCCATCACGAGGACACGGGGGACGCCGAACCTGCAAATGATACTCTTCCAGAAGAACTGTACCACCTTGTTCTCGGTTATTGTGGCGAGGGGCTCGGCCTCGACCCACTTTGAGAAGTAGTCGATGGCTACGACCAAGAACTTGAACTGACCCGGAGCCGGAGGGAAGGGCCCTAGTAAATCCATCCCCCACATTGCAAAGGGGATGAGACTTGATAGGGAGGCGAGGTTGGCCTGAGGGAGGCGTCGGATGCTGGAGTGTCTCTGACAAGAGCTGCATTGCCGAACGTGTCGCTCGGCGTCTTGAAGGAGGGTCGGCCAGAAGTACCCATAATTCAAAGCTTTCCGGGCCAAGGACCTAAATCCCGAGTGTGCCCCTCCGATGCCTTCGTGGAGCTCTTGTAGGGCATATTCGGCCTGATCCGGAGAGAGGCACCTTAGGTACGGTCGGCCGTCTATTTGAGAGAAAGAGCGTTTGTATAGGATGCCCTCGATCAAGACATACCACTCGGCCTGGGTTCTGACTCGGCGAGCCTCTTTGGGGTCTTCGGGCAGGAGCCCGTCCCTTAGGAATTCCACTAAAGGCTTCATCCAATTATCTTGTAACATGACCGGCAACGATTCCGCCGAGCCAGGTGTCTCGTCTTCGATGCTCGGCGTAGAGAGGACTTCGATCAGTACGGTCTGTTCGAGACCTTGAAGTGAGGACGAGGCCAATTTGGAGAGGGCATCGGCCTGTGAGTTTTCTTCCTGAGGGACCCGCTGGATGAGCGCCTCCTAGAACCGGCCCATGAGGTCCCGAACCCTAGCAAGGTACTTCGCCATCCGCTCATCTCGAGCCTCGTACTCGCCCAAGACTTGGTTCACGACGAGCTGGGAATCGCTGTGGATTCGGAGGCGCTGCGCCCCAGCACTTCGTGCAAGTCCGAGACCAGCGATGAGTGCTTCGTACTCTGCCTCGTTGTTCGAGGCCTTGAAGTTCATACGGATCGCGTACTGGAGGACGAAGTTGTCAGGGCCATTCAGAATGATGCCAGCGCCGCTTCCTTCATTACAAGAGGATCCGTCCACGAAGACTGTCCAAATGGGGGGTCCATTCGGAATGTGTTCGACCTCAGGGATAGTGGACTCCACGATGAAGTCGGCGAGTGCCTGTGCCTTAATTGCTGTCCGAGGCTGGTAAGTGATGTCATGCTGGCTCAGCTCTATGGACCACTTCATCAGCCGGCCTGAGGTCTCAGGCTTGTAGAGGATCTGCTTTAGGGGTTGGTCGGTGAGGACGACGATCGAGTGGGACTGAAAGTATGGCCGAAGCTTCCTCGCCGCTGTGACTAGGGCGGAGGCCATTTTCTCAATCTTCGGATAGCGGAGCTCGGCGTCCCGAAGCACCTTGCTCACGTAGTAGATGGGCCTTTGGGACCGATCCTCCTCTCTTACCAGGACAGCACTTAGGGTCTGCTCGGAAGCAGCCAAGTAGACGAAGAGGGTCTCGCCCGGGACCGGTTTGCTGAGCAGAGGGGGGTTCACCAAGTATGCCTTCAGTTGGTCGAACGACTCCTGTTGTGGCTGGCCCCATTCAAAACCCTTAGCCCCCCTGAGTGCTTTGAAGAAGGGGAGGCACTTTTCCCCCGACTTCGAGAGGAACCGACCGATAGCAGCGAGCCGACCGGTGAGCTTCTGCACCTCCTTGATGTTCCGAGGCGGGGCCATGTCTAATATGGCCTTAATCTTCTCGGGGTTAGCTTCGATTCCTCGTTGGCTTACCATGAAGCCGAGGAATTTTCCCGAGGAGACCCCGAACGCACACTTGTTCGGGTTCAGCCGCATGTTGTGCCTTCTCAACACGCCGAAGGCCTCTTGGAGGTCGGCTACATGGTCTGTGTCCCGGATGCTCTTGACGAGCATGTCGTCAACGTACACCTCCATGTTTCGGCCGATCTGGCTCTGGAAGACCTTGTTGATGAGGCACTGGTAGGTGGCGCCCGCGTTCTTCAAACTGAACGGCATGACCCGGTAGCAGTAGAGGCCTTGGTCGGTGACGAAGGAGGTCTTCGGAATGTCCGGAGGGAACATTCGGATTTGATTGTACCCCGAGAAGGCGTCCATGAAGCTGAGGAGCTCATGGCCCGAGGTGGCGTCAATAAGGGTGTCGATGTTCGGTAGAGGGAATGGATCCTTCGGACACGCCTTATTCAAGTCGGTGAAGTCAATGCATATCCTCCACGAGCCATTGGACTTCTTGACCATTACAACATTCGATAGCCACTCGGGGTAATTTACCTCCTGTATGAATTTGGCCTTCAGCAGTTTATCCACCTCCTCCTTGATAGCCTGCTGTCGCTCGGGAGCGAACTTTCGCCTCTTCTGCTGAACCGGTTTGCACCCCGGTTCGACACTCAGGCGATGGACGAGCAGCTCCTCGAAAATGCCGGGCATGTCCGCGACCGACCAAGCGAACAAGTCACGGTTATCCCGGATGCATTGAATCAGGTCCGAGCACAGTGCGGTCGGCAAGGACTTGCTGATGAGGAACTTCCGGCTCGGGTCCTCGTCCGAGAAGAGCACTTCTTCTAACTCGTCTGCCGGCTCGGACGTTGGCCGAGCTTTCGGCTCGGGGATTTATAGTGTCTCGAGCGAGAGCACTGGTCCCCCGGTGGAAGTCATGTAGCACTTCCGGGCTGTTTCTTGGCTTTCCCTGACTTCCCCTACTCCCGACCGAGTGGGGAACTTCATTTTCAAATGGTACGCCGAGGGAACAGCTTCCAAGGCGGCTAGGCCGGGTCGGCCTAGGATGACATTATATGCCGCCGAGACGTCGACGACCATGAAGTCCATCGGCTCGGTCCGGGTAGTAGGGGCACTTCCCGCGGTTACGTCTAGGGTTATCACCCCCTCGACAGTTACCGGGACCCCCGTGAACCCGTGGAGTGTGTAACCGGCCGGTTTGAGACGGTCCCGGGACAGCTGCAGGCCTCGGAAGGCCGAGAGGAAGAGAATATTGACCGAACTCCCATTGTCTCTAAAATCCTCTACACCTTGAAGTTGGCCATGCGGAGGTCGATGACGAGGGCATCACAGTGTGGGGTTCGGACCCCTTCGAGGTCGGCATCGGAGAAGGACACAGGGACGCCGAGACCTTTTGGGGGAGGGGCACTGTGAACCGAGTTGACCTCTCGGACGAAGGCCTTCCGGGAGGAATTAGAGGAGCCCCCCATGGGGCCTCCGTGGATCAGGTGCAGAATCCGTTCCTCCTCGAACTCGGGTGTCTCTTCGCGTCGCTCGGAACGCTTGTTAGCCCCCCGAGGCGAAGGAGAATTGCGGTCCGCCCGATCGTTAGCCTTCACGAATTTGGCCAACTGCCCCCTCCGGATGAGGGCTTCGATCTCATCTCTCAAAGCCCGGCAGTCGTTCGTGTCGTGGCCGTGGTCCCGATGGTAACGGCACCATTTATCTTTGTTCCTCCTCTTTGCCGGGGTGTGCATCCTCGGAGCTGGAGGGATGACCCCCTCCTTCTCCACTTCCATTAGGATGGTAGAGACGTTAGTGGTGAGGGGAGTGAACTTCTCGAACCTGGGGGGAGGGCGATGCTGACCGCCATTGTCCTTCTGAGCTTTCTTGGACCCCTCTTCCCCCGTCGCCTTCCTCTTCGACCCTGAGGAGGGCCCCCCGAAGCTCGGAAGGGCTTCGGCCTCCTCGGCTCGGATATACTTCTCGCACCTCAGGAGGAGGTCGGCAAAGTCATGTGGGGGCTTCTTGGCTAGAGACGATCGGAGGTTGGCATTGAGAACGTTCGACTGGAATGCCACGGTCGCCACTGACTGGTCTAAGGAGGCGATAGACCTGACCTCTGCGGTGAATCTCTTCACATAGTCCCGCAGCTTCTCTTCCCTTTCCTACCGCAGATTCAGCAGGGAGAGACTTGTCTTCTCGGCTCACCTGCTACTCACGAAGTGAGTTATGAACAGTGTTTCAAACTGCTCGAACGAGAAGATGGAGGAGGGGGCGAGTCTGGAATACCATTCCCGAGCCGACCCTCTGAGGGTGGCAGGGAAGGTCCTGCAGAGCACGGCGTCGGAAGCTTGATGGATCAGCATCAGGGTCTTGAAGCTTTCGACGTGATCGACCGGGTCGGATTCTCCTGAGTACGTTTCAAACTGCGGAGGTTTGAAACCCCTCGGTATGTGGGCCTCCATGATCGATCGCGAGAAAGGGGGTTGGCTGGGACGGACGGTTCCTGCTCGGGACTCCTCCTCCCTGTCCATGCGGCCAATACGCCTTTCCACCTCATGGAGACGGTGGATGAGGGCGTCGTCCCTCCGCTGGTAATCGTATGACCCCCCGGACTCCTCTTCATAGGAGGGGGAGCGCGGACTGCGGCGCCGGTAGTCCTGGGATCGGCGTGGACTGTATTGCTGCCGCTGGCGGCTGGGAGCTGGGGAAGGACTTCGGGTTCGGTGGCGAGGACTGGGGTCCCTCGGGGGTGTCGGAGCCCTCTGAGCATTTTGGACGTTCTGCCGAAGATTGAGGGCTTGTAGCACAGTGTCCTGAAATTGCAGGAACTCGGCACGAGTGATCGGTGCGTCATTGTTCCTCCGAGGATGCCGATCCGCGGGGGAATGCGGCCTCCTCCTCCTGCGTTCGGGAGACATTGCCCAGCCCCTGCGGTCCGGGGACCTCCTACCGTCTCGGCGACGAGGAGACCGCTCACCCTGATGCTGGCGGGAGGCTCCCTCTCGGGCCCGCCTCTTGTCAAGGTGTGTGCGGAGGTCGTCGTCCTTCTGGCGGTTCAGGAGCGTGTTGCGGAGGTCGGGATGGTGAGAAGCCATCGAGTCCGAGGACCCATTATGGACCGAGACATGGTCCTGGTTGAGGGGCTGCTTCTGCTTCCGACCGTTATGGCCGGAAGGGCCATTGTTGGGTTGCTGCTTGGGAAGAGGAGGTTGGCCTGCTGGGCCGGAGGAGGAAGGTCGGACTGAGGAATAGGATTGAAGGGGGCTTCCTCTGTAGGGTCGGCGGGATTAGCTCCGCGGTTGGACCCTCGGGATCTGACCTTCTTTGGAGGCATGGTTGGAGAGGACGACAGAGAAGGGGCTGAGGCTGTTCGTGCGGTTTTTCCCACAGACGGCGCCAATCTGTTACCGCTGATTTCGGTGTGGGGGTAAACAGATATAATTTGTGAGTCCGAGAACAACCTGAACAGTTGACTCAAGCCTTCTTGCTCCTGGCACAACCTGCAAGGAAGTGCGAGACACCGGGGTTGATTCCGGTGACGCACCCTCCGACGCTCTTGTCAGTAATCAGAAGAGATTAAGAAAGAGCTTAAAAGTGGTGAAAAAGTGATTAACCTCGTCATGGTGGTAGAGGGGTGGTATTTATAGTCGCCCGGGGAGCCGTTTAAGGGTCTGATTTCCTGTGTAACAGCTGGGAGCAAAATTCTCAGTCTGTTTAGGAAATCTTTTCTTGATTCCCGGTGAGAGCAAATCAGGCCCGTTGATTGGGTCAAATCAGTGGCCCTGATTTGTCTCTTGCTAGTCCGGGCTCACTTCGGGTCGGGACCCGTGCCCGATTGGAGCGGACCCATTGGTGGGTTATTGGATCTGTGAGAAGGAGATTCAGAACCCGCTTTGGACCCACTTGTGTGTGAAATTACCCTTTTACCCCCGAGCTTCGAGATTCGTACCCAATCTGGACGGTTCCGATTTAACCCCATTTTTAGCCATATCATTATCCTTAATTTTTAACCATTTTATTTAAGATGAACATGTAGACCATTCTGGAATTTACACTAACCTGAACCTTAATGTGCTGTTTCGACCTAGATAACTTCGTTAAAATTAGAAACTCCCTGAAAGTGAATCGTATCCCTATCTGTCTAGATGTCAATAGACACCAGAATTTTCGAATTCCGACCTATACTGCCCCAGTTATGACTCTTTTGCTACAGCTGCGCTGTAATTTCAGATTCACGTACATAACAAGTTAGGCTAATGAATTAAGTGAATTATTAATCACATATGGCCAAGATAAATTTCAGATCTGTAGATAACATGTTTAGGGTGTTAAAAATTATTTTTACTGATTTTTATAATATTTATTTACTGCCTTTGTAATTAAAATTAGTCAACATCTACACTCAGCCAGAAACTAAAACCTATAAAGATTATTGAATTTCACTTAGCTACCGTCGTCGGAATATAGACTTTAAGTATGCGTTGGAAACGGGCAGGAGTCTAGTTTCTAGACCACCTGACGGATCCACTTTTTCTGTCCTGTAGCAACGGGAATTCTGATTTTGGTACAGCAACCTACTGCTGTCCAGAATTGGGATTTTATATTTTACAATGTACAATTGTGTTTATAATGTTATATTCGGTGCATTTAAGTGTATATAGTATATTGCATGATCTTAGGGTTGTTTTGTCACCTTCTCTAGCGTCTCTTATTAATTGCATTATTGTATGATAATTGAATAAAGAAAGTAAATCAAGCCGGGGTTAAGGGTTGATTAGGGTAGTTGATGACATAGTGACTGTACTCGGAAGAGGGGCCCGTGTTTCCCTAATTATCGGTATATCGGTTATCGGTTATTGGTTATTGGTTATATCGGTCATCGGTTAATTGCAGATTACTGACTTCAGTATCTCGATTGATTCGGTCATCGGTCATTATTAAATATTGTTCCCGATTACATGAACTATAGAATCTACCACCTTAGTCTAAGCGAAATTGATTATATGCATCGAACCTGTGGTACCGCACACATGGGACACAGTAGTACGTGCATTAGCTAGGATTTAAAAATGAATAATAGACCTAAGGCTCTCCTCACATTGTCATTGCATATTGTTATCTTAATGAACAGTGTTCTCATTCTTATTATCATTATTGGTATTGTTTATCGTTATCGTGGCAAATCATATTTAATGTATATTATACTGTTATCTCTTTTACACTGTTCAATGCTATCGACTTCATTGTTTATTTGAATTCATTACTATACCACGATTTCCATTGTTTCACTGTTTCTCACTTGCATGTCCACGACTTGCTCTAAGGACCTTCCTTTTCCTTTTTTTTAGATGAGCAACTTACAGGTATCCAAGGAGATTTACCTGATGGAATAGGAGAGCAGCATTAGTGAAGAAAATGTTTACTGCGCCGCTAAAATAAATGTCGTTTTCGTTTATGACTTTAAATAAATTTAGATAAATGTTATTTCTTTGTATTGTGGGCTTCGACCCGAATATGGTTTATTAAATTTCCAGATGTTGAGTTATTTGGTGTTGGTTAATTTTATGCTTAAATTTCCAATATTGTTATTTATGTGATTACTCTTTCATTGCATGCGTGGTTGTTTTATTACCTGTTATATTGTTGAGTTGGATCAATAACAGCCTATGGATGACGTAAGTCATTCGCTGGGCCGTGTCACGTGCTTGTATTCCGTGTTTTGGGAAGCGGGGCGTGACAAGGTTTTTAGTGGTATCAGAGCCAGGTTAGACTCTAACTAGTTTGGATTGGACCCTGATTAGTTTGAGTTTAACCATCTGACTCAACAATATGTAAACCGCGTTGATCACATGGATAATTGATAACCAACTTTTAAATCTAGATGCTAACTATTTGATTCTTATTTCAGACCATGGCTAGGAAAGGTGCTTCTACTTCTCGTGCTGGAGATGAGCAGCCCGAGGAGCCCACCATTGCCCAAATTATGGAGATGCTTAGAAGAGGTGCTTCTTCTTCCAGCCAACCGGAGGGACCCACTATGGCTCAAGTAATGCAAATGCAACGTGAATAGACCGAGCTGATGATGCAGCAGATGATGCAGATGCAGCGGGAGCAAGCGAAAATGATGAGGCGGGAACATGCAGAAATGATGAGGGTGGCCTAGGGAGCTGCCAATCGAGAGCCTGCTGTACCAGTGCCTGCGGTGTTGCCACCACGACCTGGAAATGTAGCGGATTTCATGAGGCTACATCCAGATAAATTCGCAGGTACGGAAGGTCCACTGGAAGCCGAGCAATGGCTCATTAGGACAGAACAGCTGATGATCGCGGCAAGGATAGCCGACGTTGACCGAGTGGATGTCATGAGCATCCAGCTTGTTGATCTCGTCCTGATCTGGTGGCGAGCTGAAGTAGAGAGGCCAGAGCGCCCCATCGCTTGGGACATCATCAGAGAGAGCTTTCTCACAAAGTTCTTTCCTGATGTGACGAAGAATGAAATGGAGCGACAATTTGTCACACTCACACAGGTTAGACAGATAGTGTTGTTATGCAATTTTCATTGTTATTTCATAAATATACCAATGTTTAACTAAGGCGCTATCTTGACACAGGGGAGTCGGACCGTGGATGATTATGCTGCGGAATTCACCCGACTTAGCCGTTTTGCCGCTTCTATGGTGGCGAATGATTGGGATAAGGGCCGCCATTTCATGCAGGGCTTGGACCTCGATATTCAGGATCGCTGGCTGCCTTGCGGCTCCGATCCTATGCAGATATCTTGGAGGCTGCTAGAAGCCAGGAACAGGCCAGTAGGCGGAAGCGCGCCACCCAGCGGCTCGCTCCGCATCCTATTACCGCTAGGCCATCTGGAGGGCCTATCAGGAGGCCAGCGTCGAACTTCCCTGCCAGAGCACAGCCTTATGCACCTACCGCTCAGAGGGCAAACCCAGTCTGTTCGTACTGTCACAGGATTTGACACTCGCTCGAGAACTGTAGGGCAGCCAACCGTCAGTGTCTCCTATGTGGTGGTAGCGACCACATGGTTCGCGATTGCCTAAAGTCCAGGACCCTTGCACCAGTTGGAGGCTCCGCTCCACAGGGAGTGCTTAGGCATGGTCAGGGCGGACCACCGCTCCCACCTCAGAGACAGGTTTTTGGTCAGAGGAGAGCCGCTCCTCAGGGAGGTCCATCTGGAGGTCGTGGTCAGGCCTTCAACCTGACTGCAGAGGAAGCTGAAACCGCTGAGGAAGTTGTCGCAAGTATATTTATGTTTTATTATTTTATTATCTGTTCCCAATTTTATTATTCATCCTTGCATCATTCAGTGTGTAGTTTCTTTTCACATTAGCATTTCTTAATCCCTATTATCCTGACCTATACATCTCTTCCCACATTTTTGATTCTATCATAGGTATCATTTTAGTTCATTCTTTTCCTGCCCATGCCTTGTTTGATTCCGGAGCGACCCATTCTTTCGTCTCTTCTCGCTTTGTGGATCAACACTAGTTGGAATGCAGTGATATGCCAGCAGCTTGGAACATCACCACAGGTGGTGGTGTCGTCGTTTGCTCTAGGGAGTGCAAGCGGAGCCCTCTAGTTAATGGGGGCACAGATTTCAAGGCAAACTTGATAGTGATCGGGAATTCAGGGTTCGATGTAATTCTCGGCATGGATTGGCTGGGAGAATCTCATGCTGTTATTGATTGCCAAGCGAAGAAGGTGGTGTTCATGATTCCGGGACATGCAGAGTTCGAGTTTCATGCTGGGGAGACACCTCTTGGACGCGGTAAGAAGGTAGCAGATGAGAAAGATTGTGCAATGGAGTTGCACACAGACTGTGAGGCTGCGCCTCTTGTAGTGCGGGAATTCCTGGATGTATTCCCATAGGAATTGCCTGGGTTGCCTCCCGATCGAGAGGTGGAATTTGGCATTGAAGTTCAGCCGGGTACCGCTCCTATTTCTAAGAGCCCGTACCGGTTGGCTCCAGTTGAAATGGCAGAGTTGAAGGAACAGATTCAGGAGATTCTGAATAAGGGTTTTATCAGGCCGAGTGTCTCGCCTTGGGGAGCTCCTGTACTGTTCGTCAACAAGAAGGATGGTAGTCGCAGGTTGTGCATGGACTACCGTGAGCTGAACAATGTCACAGTGAAGAACCGGTACCCGCTGCCGAGGATCGACGACTTGTTCGACCAATTGGGAGGAGCTTCTGTGTTCTCGAAGCTAGATCTGCGTTCTGGGTACCATCAGGTCAAGGTGAAGACCGAAGATATACCGAAGACTGCCTTTCGCACTCGCTATGGCCACTATGAGTTCTTGGTCATGCCCTTCGGAGTCACTAACGCTCCAGCCGTATTTATGAGCTTGATGAATCGGGTCTTCTCTTCCTTCCTGGACAAGTTCGTCGTGGTGTTCATCGACGATATCCTCGTCTATTCTCGGAGTCGTGATGAGCATGCTGAGCACTTGCGAATTGTCTTGCAGACATTGAGGGAACATCAATTGTACGGAAAGCTTAGCAAGTGCGAGTTTTGGTTGGATAGGGTTGCTTTCTTAGGGCATATTGTTTCGAGCGAAGGAATCTCTGTTGATCCGTCCAAGATTGCAGCAGTTAAGGATTGGCCAGTGCCTAAGTCAGTGTCAGAAGTGAGAAGTTTTCTCGGGCTAGCAGGATATTATCAGAAGTTTGTCCAAGACTTCTCGAAGATTGCTGGACCGTTGACTAAACTGACAGGAAAAGATCTTTGCTTGGGATGAGGCCTGCTGTGAAGCTTTCACAGAGTTGAAGAACAGATTGACGTCAGCGCCAGTGCTGACTATACCAGATGGATCAGATGGGTTCGTGATTCACTGCGACGCTTCAGGCAGAGGTCTAGGTGCAGTGTTGATGCAGAAGGGTCGGGTTGTTGCTTATGCGTCCAGGCAGTTGAGGCCGCACGAGAAGAACTACCCCACTCATGACTTGGAACTGGCAGCGGTGATCTATGCTCTGAAATTGTGGAGACACTACCTACTTGGAGACCGAGTGGAAATCTTCACTGACCACAAAAATCTCAAGTATGTCTTCACTCAGAAAGAGTTGAACATGAGGCAGAGGCGCTGGTTGGAGTTGATGGCCGACTATGACATCAATTTGCAGTATCACCCCGGTAAGGTGAACTCGGTGCCAGATGCGTTGAGTAGGAGGCCACTCGTCATGAGCTTGACTCAGCAGAAGGAACTTATTGAGCAGATGCGAAGATTGGACTTGAATGTGATTCTTCCAGGTACCGATCTAAGTTGCATGATGCTTCAGATGCAGTCATCTCTGGTTGAGCAAATTAAGGAAGCACAGGCAGGTGATGATCAGTTGCAGGGATTTAGGGCAGAAGTTGAGGCAGGTACAAGGACCGATATGGTCATACACTCAGATGGATCACTTCGCTTTGGGGCTAGGCTGTGTGTCCCGAAGGGTGAAGTTAGGCGGAAATTACTCGAGGAAGCCCACCAGTCGGCATACTCTATTCATCCCGGTGGTACCAAGATGTATCGGGATTTGAAGCTTCACTTTTGGTGGCATGGTATGAAGAGGGCCGTAGCCAGATTTGTGTCTCAGTGTTTGGTCTGCCAGCAGGTGAAGGCAGAACACCAGAGGACCGCCGGACTTCTTCAGCCTCTTCCCATTCCGGAGTGGAAATGGGAGCATATCACCATGGACTTTGTTACTGCTTTGCCAAGAAGTCTCAGGGGTCACAACGCCATTTGGGTGATTGTTGATAGGCTGACGAAGAGTGCCCATTTTATCCCGTTCAGAGTTGGTCAGTCTACCGAGAGTCTCGCAGAGAGATACATGCAGGAGATCGTTAGATTGCATGGGGTCCCTGTCAGCATTGTATCAGACAGAGACACTAGATTTCGATCACAGTTCTGGGAAGCAAGTTGAAGTATAGTACAGCTTTCCACCCTCAGACAGATGGGCAATCGGAAAGGACCATTCAGACATTAGAGGACATGTTGCGGTCCTGTGTACTTCAATTTGGAGGATCTTGGGAGGATCACCTGCACTTGGTAGAGTTCTCGTACAACAATAGCTACCAGGAAAGTCTTAAAGCTGCTCCCTTTGAAGCCTTGTATGGTCGGAAGTGTCGATCGCCAGTGTGTTGGGACGACATTGGTGAGAGGAAGCTATTGGGGCCCGAACTGATCACGAAGACTGTTGATGCCGTGGCCCAGATCAGGAAACACCTACAGGCAGCTCAGGACAGACAGAGAAAATAGGCAGATGTTCACAGAAGGCCATTAGAGTTCGAAGTGGGTGATCATGTGTTCCTCAAAGTATCACCGTGGAAGGGAGTTATCCGGTTTGGAGGCGGGGGCAAGCTAAGCCCTAGATTCATTGGGTCGTTTGATATTGTAGAGCGAGTAGGCAAGGTGGCCTATAGACTCGCGTTGCCGCCGGCATTGTCTGGAGTGCATGATGTCTTTCATGTATCCTAACTCAGGAAGTATGTCAGGGATGATAGTCATGTCATCGACTATTCGGAGTTGTCTATTCGGCCAGATTTGTCCTGCGAAATCCCTCCAGTTTCGATCTTAGACCGACGAGAGAAGGTTCTGAAGAACAAGGTCATCATGTTGGTTCGAGTTGGTTGGAATCCTCACTCGCCGGGTGAGTCGACTTGGGAACATGAGGATGAGATCCAGAAGAAGTTTCCCCACCTTTTTGTGTGAATCTTTTCTGTTCTTCGGGGTTATCCTATCACCACTTGAGTAAATTTCGAGGACGAAATTTTTATTGTAAGGTGGGTAGGATTGTAACTCCCGTTTTCATTTTTCCTATTTTCTAGTTATTGATTCCAATTGTAATCTCGATTGTAATCGAAATTCATTTTATTTGTCCCAATTTTGTGTTAAATAATATTTAGTCGAATATTATTTATCAATTATTCCTCATCTCAATTGCTCATTAAAAATCTACTCCTTGTATTTTTAATTTGGATTTAATTTTAGATTAATTGTGTAGTCTTCTTGGGTTGTGAATTGTCCTCAATTTGACCCACTTTGTACCATAGCCCAATACCCACCTCCTAATGGATCTCTCACCCAAACCCACTAACCCAAATCAACCCCAGATTCCTTCTAACGGCTAATCTCTATCAATTCCCCTAATCACTCTCCACTATAGGTAACTCCCAAATTGAGTAACTAAATCCCTAATATCTGGCCCTCTAATCTCTCCCACTATCTCGTAACCTCCTCTATTATCTCTCTCCCTCCCGTACTCTCTCTCCCTCACCTCCTCTGATTAAAAACAAAACCAAAACAGAACGAAACCCAAGCAAAAACAAAACGAAACCAAAAACCCAACTTCCCTTCTCTTCCTCCCCGCTCACCCCACTGTCGTACCCACCGAACCCAAACCACCATCACCTACACCATCGTCAACTCCACCGCAACCCTCATCGCCTACACCCATCACCATCGCCGAACTCAAACTCGAGTTCCCACCGTCTCCCTCTCCCGCTCGTCCTCAACCTCTCCACTTCAACCTCGCAACATCACCGCCATCGCCACCAACTCCCCAACTCCACCATTACTCAAACCGTCCACCACCACCACCACATAGCCCTTCGCCGTCACCAAATCGCTCGCGCCACCTTCGCTCCCCTGTCCTCAAACCCACGAACGTGCGTTGCCGCCAGTCGCTCGCCGTTCGCCTCCCGTCGACTGTGCCAGACGTCGTCGCGAGCCCCGCCGCTCATCGCCAGGCCGGCCGCTCTCCCTTGCTCTCTGTTTCGACGAAGAAGGGAGAAGAAGAAGCCGGTTCAGGCAGGATTGGATATAGACCGTTGGATCGCATCAAGATCCGAGCCCAGATATCCGATCTGATCCCTGTTTGGTGTTGTGTGCGCAGCGGATCTGATTCCGCTGTTTGCTGTTCGGATCAGATCCGGTGCGTAGGAAGAGTCCTATTGGCTGCTTTTGCCGTTTCGTATTCTGGGCACATCTAATCCGATTGCCGTTCGCTATTTTGGGTTAGATCGGGTGTCACGTTCCGCTTCCCAAAATACAGGAATACGAGCCCGTGACGTAGGCCCAGCGAATGATTTTAATATCATTCATAAGCTGTACCAGTTCTCAACTCAACAATACTCAAAAATTTAAATCACAACCACGCAGTTATAATAACATCACAGAACAATAATTGAATTCAAGAATTTAAATATTCCAACATAATAATATTACTGAGAAACGAGTAGCAATTACGGGTCAAAAGCCCGGAATACAATTCTGAATAAATAAAAGAGTTACAATTATTGAAAGAGAACATGAAAGGGAAATTTATTATCAAGAGTTGCTCCAATCTAAAAGAATTGCTCGCCAACTCCTTCTGGGAGATCCTCAGGTTCACCTGTGACTGGATTAGCTAAAGAAGAAAAATAAATGTCCTTAGAGCAAGTACGGACAGCAAGTAGTGAAAGCAGAGAGTAAAGAAATAGGGTACATGTAGGAGGTGTGAATCAAGATCAAATTTGCAAGGGCAATAATGGACTAATAGCAAGGGTCTTTATCAAGTATGTATACATGTCAATTAGGTCTATTATCAAGTTGTATCTCCTATCTAGTGCATGTACTACTGCATCCCATACTACAGGTTCGATGCACGCACAACAGTGTTCGTTTTAGACTTTGTGGTGGGGTCTACAGAGCGTGTACTCGGGTATATCACGACAACAAGATAACAAGATAACAAGTTCACGTCTCCACAAGTAATTCTCCACCTTCCACGCCAAGTTTATATAACAAGATAACAAGATAACAAGTTCACGTCTCCACAAGTAATTCTCCACCTTCCACGCCAAGTTTATATAACAAGATAACAAGATAACAAGTTCACGTCTCCACAAGTAATTCTCCACCTTCCATGCCAAGTTTATATAACAAGATAACAAGATAACAAGTACACGTCTCCATAAGTAATTCTCCACCTTCCACCGAGTACATTTTCTGAGACGGTCCACTACTAGGTCAACCCTTAGAAACCCCGGCTTGTTTATTATTTTATTACTAAGTCATTCATGTACATGCGGGCATTCATGAGAGTGTCAAGTGAATAATGATAATGCAGCAAAATGGTATATTACACAATAATAAACAAGAAACAGTCAATCTGAAATGGCTGACATAGTCAAACCAAATCAGGGATATCTCCTAGATTATAACTCCAAATTCGGACTTCTAGTAGGCTATGGACATCTAGACAGATAGAGCTACAAGTTACATTCAGAAACTTTCTCCAAATTCGGACTGTATCTAGGTCAAACATGCTGTTCTTTACGGTTCAGCTGTTCTGGCAGCAGCTAGATGTCAATTCCTAAGGAGTGGAAATAAAGTTTAAATGTATTATAAAAATCTATAAAAATCTGGGGTGAACCCTCAGCATATGTGCAAGGTTCCTGAAAAGTTTTGAGGCATTCTAACACTATTTGCATGGTATTTCATTACTAATTATGTCAATGGCATAATAATTCAGCAGTAGAAGAAAAAGTAGACTAGTGAGACAAAATGTTATATGTTATAGCTCGTGACTCCAAATCAAGATTTGTCACTTAGGTGGGAAATCACGCCAAATAAACTAAGATTCTCATTTACATCCTGTGTGCTAATTCTCATATTTACAGGGTCGAAACCTCTGTGCCAAACAACATATGCAACAAGAATTTTTTTTTTATAAAAAGACTACCATGTTTATATTCATCAAGTGAGTAGTTATCGAACTACTGAATCACACATGTATCAAGAATTAATGTAAAACAAGTATTGTAAGTTTTTCCAAGTCAACAAGTCAAGTATATTTCTCCAGTAACAAGTCCAGTTAATTGTCAATTTCCAGTCTCAAGATTTCATGTAAATAGCATATATTTAATCACGGTATGTTTTTCTCATGTATAAATTAATTTATTCATATCAAATGCATGTCCAGGTTTAAGTTTGACTCAAGGGATAATAAAAGAAGTCAAGAGTACGTCGGGTTAGCTCGTGTAAACCCTCGATACTCTTAACGAGACGGGACACAAGGCAATTTATCGATAATTAAATTTGGAACTACTTGCAGGAGGTCAATTAATTTGAACTAGAATAAAAAAAATTAGTTCAATGGACTTGCCTTTTTGTAGTAGTCGCCTCGAATAATTTAAGAATAACGGGATCAGTATCCCGGGGAACAATCCCAAGAGGCACGTGCAAAGTACGTACGTAGAACTCCAAAAGCAAGCAACAAGAGTTGATTTCCCCACAAAGGATCGGCCAAAACAGCAATAACGGCAGCTGGATCTAGCGCGGGTAGAACAGCAAACAGCGAATGCGCCCAATCGGATCCTCTCTTCACACCCGATCGGATCCAGAACAGGGAATAGCGGATTGAGATCCGCTGCGAGCCGAACACGGGACAGTGATCTGGCTGGCTTGATTTCACGGATCTTGATGCGATCCGAAGGTCCAGATTCAATCCCGCCCTTTCTTCTTCTTCTTCGTCGCTGCTTCGAAACGGAGAGAGAGAAAGAGAGATAGGGACGACGGCGATGGTGCGTCAGGCTACCGGCGGATGCGGAGTGGGCAGGCGGCGGCGGCGCTGAGGTCGGGGGGCGATGCGACAGCGAAAATGGCGGAGGTCGGGGGAGCTCTGTTCTTGGGTTCGAACAGGGGAGGAGGAGAACGGGGGAGTTGTTCGGTGCGGGGTGTTGGCGAAGCGACGGAGGTGGAGAGGAGGTCGAGGGGGTGTGTTTGAGGCGACGGGGACGATGGTGAAGGGACGGTGGATGGAGGTGATGGGTTGACGACGGCGGAGGCGAAGGTGATGGAGATGGGTGAGGTGCGAAGGTGTTGTTGGGTTTGTTCTGGTCTGTTGTTTTTGTTGGGTTTGCTTCGTTGTTAACAGGAGGGGGAAGATGAAGTTATGGGTTTTGTTGAGTTTGTTTTGGTTTGTTTTGTTGGGTTTTTGGTTATAACAGAGAAGGAGAGGGGGTGATGAAGCTTGGGTTTTGTTTGTTTTAACAGAGAAGAAGGGGAGATTGTTGTAACGAGAGGGAGGTGAGGTAGTTAGGAGTAACGGGAGTGGGGAGAGAAGATCGTGGGATTGTGGAAGAATGGGTCTGGGGTTTAGTTAGGGGAAATTGAATTGTGGGTAGATTGGATTAGGATCCAATACCCAATATGTTTAGGAGTTGGGCTTGAGTGCAGATGGGCCACAAAGAAATATAATAATAAAAGAAATAAATGGAACTAATAAGTCCACAACAAGACATAGGCCCAGATACAATAATTAGGGGAAAAATACATCAAAGACATACAAAGAAAAATAAATAGCCCGTATAATCGGGAACAGGAGTTACATCGGGTGTGGAGAATTGTTGCTATTTACTAGCTTTCTTCGTACGGTCTTCGCGCGTACTCTTGGGATTGCTCCCCGGGATTCTGATCCTGTTATTCTTTATTTATTTTCGAACCGTCTACAAAGTAAAAGGCAAGTCACTTCTATCGAATGTTTTTGTATCATATTCGATAATTATTGTAGAATTCCGCAAGTGGATCTTATTTAAAATCGTAAAATATTATTGTATCTATCGTCGAGATGCCACGAATTTACACAAGCGAATCCAAGTGGTAGTCTCGACATCGTGCCATCTTTTTGCCTCTAATGTATAGAGATATTCATACACCATATAGTTATAGTTATTGATTATAAAAATAGAGAATTATTGACACATTGCATATCATGACATTAAATGACAATTAGCTATAGTAGATTGTATAAATTTGTTGATTGTTAATGTGATACTATTGATAATTTGTTGAATTGTAATTATTAGAATGTTGGACATCACCTACATTAATACCATGTTCACATAAGGTTGGTTCGCTGTGATTATGATTATTAAACTCCAATTTATTATCCTTAATTTTTAACCATTTTATTTAAGATGAACATGTAGACCATTCTGGAATTTACACTAACCTGAACCTTAATGTGCTGTTTCGACCTAGATAAATTCGTTAAAATTAGAAACTCCCTGAAAGTGAATCGTAGCCCTATCTGTCTAGATGTCAATAGATACCAGAACTTTCGAATTCCGACCTATACTACCCCAGTTATGACTCTTTTGCTACAGCTGCGCTGTAATTTCAGATTCACGTACATAACAAGTTAGGCTAATGAATTAAGTGAATTATTAATCACATATGGCCAAGATAAATTCCAGGTCTGTAGATAACATGTTTAGGGTGTTAAAAATTATTTTTACTGATTTTTATAATATTTATTTACTGCCTTTGTAATTAAAATTAGTCAACATCTACACCCAGCCAGAAACTAAAACTTATAAAGATTAATGAATTTCACTTAGCTACCGTCGTCGGAATATAGACTTTAAGTATGCATTGGAACCGGGCAGGAGTCTAGTTTCTAGACCACCTGACGGATCCACTTTTGTTGTCCTGTAGCAACGGAAATTCTGATTTTGGTACAGCAACCTACTGCTGTCCAGAATTGGGATTTTATATTTTACAATGTACAATTGTGTTTATAATGTTATATTCGGTGCATTTAAGTGTATATAGTATATTGCATGATCTTAGGGTTGTTTTGTCACCTTCTCTAGCGTCTCTTATTAATTGCATTATTGTATGATAATTGAATAAAGAAAGTAAATCAAGCCGGGGTTAAGGGTTGATTAGGGTAGTTGATGACATAGTGACTGTACTCGGAAGAGGGGCCCGTGTTTCCCTAATTATCGGTATATCGGTTATTGGTTATTGGTTATTGGTTATTGGTTATTGGTTATATCGGTCATCGGTTAATTGCAGATTACTGACTTCAGTATCTCGATTGATTCGGTCATCGGTCATTATTGAATATTGTTCCCGAGTACATGAACTATAGAATCTACCACCTTAGTCTAAGCGAAATTGATTATATGCATCGAACCTGTGGTACGGCACACATGGGACACAGTAGTACGTGCATTAGCTAGGATTTAAAAATGAATAATAGACCTAAGGCTCTCCTCACATTGTCATTGCATATTGTTATCTTAATGAACAGTGTTCTCATTATTATTGCCATTATTGGTATTGTTTATCGTTATCGTGGCAAATCATATTTAATGTATATTATACTGTTATCTCTTTTACACTGTTCAATGCTATCGACTTCATTGTTTATTTGAATTCATTGCTATACCACTATTTCCATTGTTTCACTGTTTCTCCACTTGCATGTCCACGACTTGCTCTAAGGACCTTCCTTTTCCTTTTTTTTAGATGAGCAACTTACAGGTATCCAAGGAGATTTACCTGATGGAATAGGAGAGCAGCATTGGTGAAGGAAATGTTTACTGCGCCGCTAAAATAAATGTCGTTTTCGTTTATGACTTTAAATAAATTTGGATAAATGTTATTTCTTTGTATTGTGGGCTTCGACCCGAATATGGTTTATTAAATTTCCAGATGTTGAGTTATTTGGTGTTGGTTAATTTTATGCTTAAATTTTCAATATTGTTATTTATGTGATTACTCTTTCATTGCATGTGTGGTTGTTTTATTACCTGTTTTATTGTTGAGTTGGATCAATAACAGCCTATGGATGACGTAAGTCATTCGCTGGGCCGTGTCACGTGCTTGTATTCCGTGTTTTGGGAAGCGGGGCGTGACAGCCCATAAAGAGTATCCTGCCATACCCCACTTTTATTTCAAAGCTATGGGAATCATTAAATGCCAGACTTATCCTAATCCTTTGCAGGCAGCACGGTTTTATCAACCTAAAAGTGGGTACGATATTTTAATCACTCAGTTATCACGTCGATTCAACAAGATTTAGTTGTCCCCTTGAACCTAGATCTTGGGATCTCCAATTCCTCGATAGGATTTCCATCAAGTATCCTCTTTCGTCATAGACTTTAAACTCATTTCTCTTAATGATCTCACAACTTGCTCTCGTGAGAAACCTTTAATAAATGGATCCGCTAGGTTGTCGGCCGATTTTATATACTCTATAGAGATTATTCCATTTGAGAGCAGTTGTCTAATAGTTTTATGTTGCCTTCTGATATGATGAGACTTACTATTATACATACAACTCGTTGCCCTTGCTATAGCCGATTGACTGTTACAGTATACACATTTAGCAGGCACTGGTTTTTTCTACATGGGAATATCCTCTAAAAAGTTTCGAAGCCACTCTGCTTCCTCTGCTGCTTTGTATAAAGCAATAAACTCAGATTCTATGGTGGATCTGGCCAGTAACGTTTGTTTAGAGGATTTTCATGACACAGCTGCACCACCAAGAGTGAAGACATACCCACTTGTGGAATTTGAGTTCTTGGAGTCCGATATCCAGTTGGCATCACTGTAGCCTTCTAGTACTGTTGGATATCTGGTGTAATGCAACCCATAACTCTGAGTATGTCGCAAGTAGTTCAATACTCTAGTTATTCCTTTTCAGTGACTTCGTCCTGGATTACTTGTGTAGTGACTCAGCACATTTACTGAATGTGCCAAGTCCGGTCTTATACAATTTGTTAAGTATATCAGACTATCGATTACACGTGCATATTCTAATTGTGATATGCTATCACCCGTGTTTTTGAACAAGTGAAGATTGGGATCCACAAGACTTTTGGCAGTCCCATTGGAGTAATTCTTGAATCTTTCAAATACTTTTTCACTGTAATGAGCTTGAGACAAAGTAATTCCCTCAGACGTCTTGGAAACTTGATTCCTAGTATGACATCTGCAGCTCCCAAATCTTTCATATCAAATTTATCACTAAGCATGTTCTTAGTTTGTTTGATAATGTCATTATTGCTGTCATCTACATCAGACACGCCAGAATGTATCCATTTGGAGTATCTTTGATGTAGATACACTTATTATATTCTTTTATTTTGAAACCATTTGACATCATAACATTGTCAAATTTTGCATGTCATTGCTTTGGAGCATGTTTCAGTCCGTACAAGTATTTTACAAGCGTGCACGCCTTGTTTTCCTGTCTAGGAACTACGTAACCCTCAGGTTGTTTCATGTATATTTCTTGTTCTAAATTCCCATTTAGAAATGCGATTTTGATATCTATTTGATATATTTCGAGGTTACGTAGAGCTGCAATAGCAATCAGCACTCTCATGGAAGTTATTCTTATGACCGGGAAATATGTATCAAAGAAGTCTAGGCCTTTCTTTTGCCTAAATCCTTGTACCACAAGTCTCGCCTTTTGTTTCTCTATTGAACTATCTGGTTTCAATTTTTGTTTGAAAATCCATTTGCATCTTAGAGCTTTACATTCAGTAGGCAAATCGACCAACTTGCATGTATGATTTTGCATAATGGAGTCTATTTCTCTTTTGATTGTTTCCTTCCATATAGGAGCATCAGGCATAAACATGGCTTCCTTGAATATTCTGGGCTCATTCTCTAACAGAAAGGCCGTTACAAAGTCAGGACCAAATGACTTTGATGTTCTAGCCCGTTTACTTCGTCTAGGTTCATCATGATCATGTCCTGGTTCATCAACCGAAGTTCTTGCATTCCCTTTCTCATGTGTACGTTTGGGATACGTAGCATATTTGCACGGAAATACGTGATCAAAGAAGGAAGCATTTCTTAATTTCTATTATTGTATTCACATGGATGTCCGGTATATCCGATTTATATACCAAGAACCGATATGCTACTATTGTGTGCATAGCCTATGAATATGCAATCAATGGTCTTAGGTCCTATTGTGACCTGTTTTGGATTAGGTACTGCCACTTTTGCTAGACACCCCCCACACTTTAAGGTATTTATACGAAGGTACATTACATTTTCACAGTTCGTATGGTATTTTGCTAGTTTTCTTGTGAGGTATTTTATTGAGAATATAGTTGGCAGTCAGCAATGCTTCCTCCCACATGTTTTGGGGTAACCCAGAATCCAATAACAAGGCATTCATCATCTTCTTTAGAGTTCGGTTCTTGCGCTCAGCAATACCGTTTGATTCAGGTGAGTAAGGAGCAGTTGTCTGATGAACTATTTCATGTTCAGAGTAGAACATATTACATGGTACATCATATTCTCCTCCTCTATCACTCCTAACGATTTTAATCGTTTTGCCAAGTTGATTCTCAATCTCAAGCTTATATTTTTTGAATTTATCTAAGGCCTCATTTTTGCTAAGTAACAAGTATACATAACAGAATTTTGTGCAATCGTCTATGAATGTCACAAAATACTTTTTGCCGCCTCTGGTCTGCACGTATTTAAATCACACGGATTCATGTGAATTAAACCTAGAGTTTTAGTATTTCTTTCTACAGAACGGGATGGAGTTTTAGTGAGTTTGGCCTCTGTGCAAACTTCACATTTTGCGCAGTTGTCTACCTTAAATTTTGGTAGTAAATTCATGTTAATTAATCTTCGCAGAGAATTGAAATTAACATGGACTAGTCTTTCAAGCCAAGCAGAAGAAGACTCAACAACATAAGCAACAGGATTAATTTCATTAATTTTGGGAACAACAGGAACAACAGATTTTGGGATGACTGTCATTACATTGAATTTGAACAGTCCATCCTTCACATACCATTTTTCCAAGTACACCCCATTCTTTGAAAGTACAAAATTATCATAAGCAAGAACGACCCTAAATCCATTCTTGCTTAGCAAAGATCCCAAGACCAGGTTCTTTCCTTGCTTGAAGTCATCTTCAGCACTATTTTCCATGTTCCTTGAATCTTTGAGGTGGAAGAATTATCCATAAACAACTGTTCAGCCTTGTTGCATTTCTGGTATGAGGTGAACATCTCTTTTTCCGAGCAGATGTGCTTGGTGGCCCCAGTATCGTACCACCACTCACGAGGATTGCTCCCCACCAAATTTACCTCCGATACAACAGCACAGAGGTCCAAGTCAGAGAGACCAGTGGACAAGTTCTCAGCTATGTGTGCATGGGATTTCTCATTCCCTTTTGCCTGTCCAGTTCCAGCACAGTTGTTATCCTTGCTGCGGCAGTCAGAGATTTTGTGCCCCAGCTTACCACACTTGTGGCATTTCTCAACAAATCTCTTTGCGGCAGGTTTTTTGTTCGAGCCCTGTGGCAAGAACTTCCTCTTTTTACCCTTGTGTTCGTGCTCTATCATGTTGGTCTTTTCTATGGACTGATTTCCATATGACTTGTCAGCCTTGCGATTCTCCTCTTCAATCTGCAACCTGACAATCATGTCTTCAAGATACATCTCCTTTCGCTTGTGCTTAAGGTAGTTCTTGAAGTCCTTCCATCCAGGTGGATGCTTCTCAATGAACGCTACAACCTGGAATGGTTCACACAGCGTCATATTCTCTACAGCGATTTCGTGCATAATCACCTGCAGTTCCTGAATTTGACTCACAACTATCTTGGAGTTAACCATCTTGTAGTCCAGAATTTTGCCAACTACAAATTTCTTGGAGCCGACATCTTCTGTTTTGTACTTCTTCTCCAAAGACCCCCAGAAGTTTGGAAGTCTTGAAGACACAGTAGACATTATAGAGCGGGTCTACCAAGCCTTTCAGGATGTAGTTTCTGCAGAGATAATCACCCTGAGTTCATGCATCAACCGCAGCAACGGAGTGTGCATCCATAGGTGCCAGCATGGGACAGTTTCAGTGAAAAACCTGTCCAGCTTCAAGGTGGTCAGGTAGAACTGCATCTTCCCTTGCCACTTCTTAAATTCAGTTCCATTGAACTTTTCTGGTTTTTCTCCCACAGTTATATGTGTGGGCAGAATAACCGTTTGTGCTGCAACCGATTGTGCAGTCCAATTTTGGGTCACTGGTGTTTGTGCACTGAGAAGTCCACTGACATTTTCGTTTTGTGTGTTTTCCATTTTCTGAAATAGTTGAAATTGAACTGTTAGTTGTTTGTTTTTCCAAAATGATAACAGTACCTGTAAATAATCTTCACAAAAACTGTTAGAATGGAGGAAAAATTTTGCTTTAAGATTGTTAGAACTTGAACTTCATAAACTAGAAAACTGCTAACAATGATTATGAAGAAATACAATTACAGGAAATAAAAGAACAAACCAGGCACTTTAATACAGAGTCGAGATTAAGGTCTCTATCCTTAAAGATAAATTCGCCCTGTAGTGTGACGGTGGTTGACGAATTGCCTCTTAGGATACAACTGTATTACCTTTCCCTGAATAACAGCACCCTAGCTTCAGAGATCTCAGCGAACCAGTAGCTGTGTTGTACTCCCAGACTGTGACTCTGAGGAAGAAGAAGAAGGAGATTTTTAAAACTATGTTTTCTGGCAGACAAAAATTACTGGTCTTATAGAAGAAGAGGAGTAGCTGAAAGGTCCATTACTCTGTAACAGCAGAGTAATGGTTCAAAAAACGTAACTGATGAGCCATTACTCTGCTGTTACAGAGTAATGGTACCAGTTACAGAATTTGAAATGCCTCAACAATAAAGTGGGAAAATTTTTGGAGCGGGGCAAAAAAAAATATAGGCCAAGCCAAACCGATCCGAGCCGAAGTGTTTATAATTTTGGCTAGGTCCTCTCTCCACTACACGTTAGTGGTAACCACAGGGCTATGCCATTTAGTCCATTTCTTTAGCTTATATACTTGAGAAATCCTTCCCATCTTCCGATGTGGGACTATCCATTCCAAATTCCCAAGTTAGTACATTTCGAGTACCCAACTTTGGCCCTACATTTCTCATTCATACGGAAACCATTTTTGGCAAATGAGTACATTACAGAATATTACTCGACGAGAGGAACGTAATCCAATCACTTTCAGGCGCCGCTGGTGGCCGTAGCCCACCGGAATCCTGCTCACCGGAATCCTGCCCGGAAAATATTCCAAAAATATTTCCAACGGATAGAAAGCGCGAAAGGGGCCTTTGTTCCCAAGAGATGATGGAGCAACTGGAAACGGCAATTAGTGATTGGGTGATGTTCTCTCACCATTCTGTTTGGTGGGGATGGCAGATTATCACTTTGGGTGTTGTGTGGTGATGTAGTTCACCTATGACGGTTCTCTTTAATTTGGTGTTGAATCCTTATGTTTTGGAGAATTTCTGTACTTTGAGTTATCTTGTATCTTGTATCTTCGTTTATAATCATTTGACTTATTTATGAGATCTCCAATGGCAACTCTCGTGCCATCTTTATGTCAAAAACAACAAATTTGTGCAATGCCCGTAAAATCTACCTATTTGCGGGGTATGATAACCATCATATTAGGAGAGAAGGTAGAAAGTATGCTCTGAGATGTGCATGCTCCCCCCCAACATCTCTAATTGCATCAAACCACGAACTGTCTTCTTGAGTTTTCGGCGCAATTTCTTTTTATTGCCTTACTAATTATTTACTAATGTATATTCCTTGTTTTACCAAATTTAAACTGGAGTTCATGTTCTTAAAATAGGTAGTTTTAGTAAAACCAAGTTATGAACCATATTTATGAGGCCTGCGCATTTCTCATTTATCTCATCCAAGAAAACAAACTCCTTTTCAAAAAAATGACTACGGCGATCTCAGTTTCTTCTCAGCTTCTTCTTAACTTCATCTGGCCAAAATGGAAACGTAGACAACAATTTTAATCATGAAAACAAATCTAGAGACCATCGAAAAGATATTATGCAATGTAGTAGATATAGAGTTTACTTGTCCCTACAATACAGAGTTGAAAGAAAGTGAAATAAGTAGTTTTCACTGACACATTCCAATATCTTTCACAGTTGGTGCAGCAGATAGACAAGGATACCTAATAGCACACAAATAGGACATTGCTCTCCAACATTCATGTTGTTTCAACCATGTCAACAATGATGTTTCAGAATTATAAAACATGTTTAATCCCGAAAAGAGAAGATATGTCCTGCCATATCAGGAGTAATAACTAACAAATCATCACATGTAACAATAGAATAGCAAAATTAGCAAGAAAATAAGAAACACAATGCAGAATCAAACGGAAAATGAGAACAGGCTTGCTCCTAAGAAAATCAGAAAGCAAATCGTGTTACACGCGACAAGACTGAAAAGGGTGGGAATAGCATCAATTCTAATAAGATCACATACATTAATTGACCCTATCACCCTATTAATTACACAACCATTTTACTCAGTAGTGCTATAATCTCAGCACAAACAATTGAGTGCACTCTCTAATGCCCCAAACAAATACTTTGTATAATACAAATGAATCAATTATACACACCTACAATTCACCACCCCCTTTTTTCCCAAAAATATGAAACAAAACACTGCAAAATTGTCAACAACAGAGAGCACAAACCACCAAACCATTCTCATTGCATCCCCTACATTGCACATTCCTCTCATCCTCATCGACATACAACTTCCTTCCCCCATTACACTCGCAACAAACCCTGAACCTCATCCCTCCACACCCTTCACACACCACCTTCCTCCCATCCCGATTCCTCGCCATCCCCTTCACCAATGGCAACAACTTCCCTTGCTCATGCAACCCCAACACCTCATCAGCTCCTCCAATGTACCTCCCCTTTATAAACAACCTTGGCGGAATCGCTCGAAACTCAAGAACTCTCCACAGATCTTCCCTATACTCGTTATGCATCGACAAATCCCTTTCAACAAACACTAGCCTCATGTTCTCCAACAGTAACCTGACACTGCTACAATCTTCAAACGTCTTACGAATTCCTCGTAAGCTAGTTGTGTACAAAACTATGGACTCTCTCCCATTAGGAGGGCATTTTTCCACGAATTCGGCAAGTGGGTCATTCTCATTCTCCTCATTGTTGATTGTTCTGGGTACTTTGGAAGGGTGGATTGAAATCTTGGATTCCTCGAGAATTCTGTAGTGTTCCTTGACTGCTTCATGGAATGCAGCTAAGAGGTTGGGGTCGAAGAGGGTGGCTGAATTTGGATCAGGGCGACGGAACGATAAACCACTGGGGTCTGAATGGGTTGGCAGGACGTTTTCCTTGTTTTCTTCGAGATTGTGTACACTAGTAGCGAATTCATTGGATTCAGTAGTAATGGGTTTTGGGTGTTCTTCTTCTTTGATGGTTTCTAGATTGTGGAGATCGCGGAGGACTTGGCGATTGGATGGGAGAGGAGACGACGAAGGAGAAGAGTAACTGAAGAGAAGAATTTGGCTATGTTTGAGGTAGGGGACTTGAGGAGGCATGGATTTGAGCTTCTTCAGGATCTTAGTCTTCATGCCTTTCATTTTCGCTTCACAAGTTATTTTGTTTGCAGGAGTTGAGATCTAGAACGAAGAGAGAGAGAGAGGAGAATGAAGCCAACGGCTAGCAAAGTTGTGGTGGGTTTTTAAATTGGAGACGGCCAACGGTCATAATC
Source organism: Hemerocallis citrina (assembly GCA_017893485.1). Classification (NCBI taxonomy): domain Eukaryota; kingdom Viridiplantae; phylum Streptophyta; class Magnoliopsida; order Asparagales; family Asphodelaceae; genus Hemerocallis; species Hemerocallis citrina. The sequence goes on from CM030359.1 coordinate 393,793,491, forward strand.
TCTTTAAGCCAACTGGAGTTATTCTTGGAAAAACTAGAATTTTACTGATCAACTTTTGAAAATATTTATCAGATTGGCTTATTTTTGAATACGATCAGCTAAAAATATTGTAGTCAACAATAACATATGTTATTTCAACGCTATTAAACAGATCTCACTTGCTGTAGAAGGGAGGGACAAAAAATCTGAATAGTCAATAGTGTATTAAAATAATATATGTCGTTGTTGATAAGAGCATTTTATTCTGAGTGTACAAAAGTGAGCCAATCTGGTAAATCTTTTCCAAAGTGGGCCAGTTTGGTAATTATTTTCAAAAAGTAGGTCAATACAGAAAAATAAAAAAACTAGCATATAACTCCTCCATATACTCTTTACAAGTTAGGTTTAGTAGGATATTTTTGCCCTATGTGATGAGGTAGGGTGAGGTTTAGTTGAAAAAGGCGATTCAAATTGCGATCTTTACTGTTCATTCGTCTCCGTCCTTCAACCTCCAGATCCGGTCTCCCCTTACTTCCTTCCCCCATCCTCCCTTCTTTATTTTTGTTCGTTTCTTCCTCCTCTACAAACCCATATCCCCCGTTTCCCTTCCCTCCCAGTCTTCAGCAAGCTGTTTTCCCCACTCTTGGTTTCGGATCAAGCTCCCCATCGGCTCCTTGGGGGCGACGTCTCTCTTTTCAGCTCTCCGAAGTTTCCTCCAAAGGTGCGGCCTTTCCTCGGTGACGCCCGGTCCCACGCGCTGGAGTTTCTTGTTTCGGTGAGTTTTCTTCCACAGTCGCGATCCCAATCCCGCGGCCAGTCAGGTCGTCCACCGATAATTCGCCTGTGAGTTCGCCGGATGACTGTAAGTTCGTCTGAGCTCTAAGTTTACTTCTTTTCTTGTAATATTAATTTTGGGAGTAGTGTTTGGGGTTGCTTTTGTGCTCCACTGTGTCTTTTGAGCGCGGTATCGGTCCCCAAGCTGTGTTTTTGCCCAGTTTGACCGATCGATTTTTCCGGTACTGTGTTCCCTTTGGAGAGTATAACATTCTGTGGTTTGCTCAGCACCGAGCTGCTAGCACTTGAGCAATTTCGATTGTTCGTTTCTTCCTCTCTTCATCTAACTCATCCTCTTTCTTTCTCTTTCTATTGGTGGGTGCGATTGCCACTCTGTGGTCTGTGTGGTTTACTTCTTGGCTGTGCTGTTTTAGTGGGTGTGGGCCTGTTCTTTGTTGGGCTCCATCGTCCTCTTCTTTTACGCTGTTAGTGTTTAGATTTGAGCCTAGCTAGGGCCGTTTCCTTCCTTGGCTCTCTCTGAGCCCGTAGCTTGTTCTCCCAGTTTTGATTCAGTTCAGGAATTGATGGGGGACTTGTCTCACCATCTTTTGGCTGACATTGAAGATCACCGAAGCTCTCCCATCTCCTCTAACTCCCGTTCTCCGCTTTGTTCTGACCCTCACCCGGTCTGCTTCAGATGCCTTCTTCCTGGGCATTTTAAACGTGAGTGTGTTAACAAACTGAAGTGCTTCTTCTGCGATAAGTTTGGTCACTCTTGCAGTCGATGTTTCTCCCTTCAAAATCTCCTGGGTCTTCCCAGAGGGCATCCCATTCCGACCAAACTCCTAGCCTTTCTTAATTATCCCCTCTTAAAACGCAAGTTTCACGCCTGCTTGGCTAGTAATCTCACTATTATTAATGGAAAGGACCTCGTCTCCTCAGTTGTTGATTCACTTCCAGCTAAGAACTTTACCTCTTTCTTCTCTCCCAATTGTGTTTCTCCTACTTCTCTGCGACCTTCTAATAGTGCTAACCTTTTGATGGAGCGTAGGGTTTATCCGAAACTCGTATCCGTCCCTCGCTCATTTTGTTTCAAGGTTCATCCACGATCTAACTTAGGGGCACCTTCGTTGACGTGGAACTCAAGTAAATATCCTAGATTGTTTTCATCATATCTCTCTTCTCTTTATCGGTCTCGTTGTGCGAGGGGGTTCACTCGGCAATGTCGATCTTCGGTTCCCCTAATGCACCCTATCAAGACTATTGGTTCTGTTGAGGTCCCCTCTTTAGTTTTTAATACTCCTTGTGAATTAGGGATATCTTATCCCAAATGGTCTAAGCTTTCTTTTCATTTTCCGGGATGCTTATTTTCTTTGTATCAACAATTAGGAGTTAAATTGTGGCTCAATAAGCTCCTGATGGATATTAACCCCTTCTTGTACTCTACCCCCCCTAAGTCTCCCCCGGTCACGGATGACTCTTCTCGCACCCGTCGTTCCCCTATTATTAGCGCCGTCCCTATTGCCTTGTCGGTTGCCCCAAGTTGCTTCTTTACCCCATCTCTCCGCATCGAAGCTAGTTGTTCTGACCTCGAGTCTACTTCGCCCCCTTCAGCGATGGTAGCAACCACCCCCGTGAAGCAGAAATACAATAAGAAAGTCTATAATACTTCGCAGATTCGAGTGAGTGCCCGTATTCTGGCGCGGAATGCAGCTTCTGCGTCAGGTCATCACCTGGTGCACAGTTGAGACTTGTTTATGCTTTGCCATCCGTGGTTTAGGCTGTCTGTTTTGGCCTCCGTTGAGCTGCTAGAGTTCCCAGGGACTGCTAGTGGAGTTGGTGGCTTTCGAGTGGGGAGTTTTGGCCTCCTGGCTCTTGGCGCTTTCCTTCCGTCCTGATTTTCCTTTGGTTTCGGGTTGCCCGGTTGGCTCCATCAGAAGCTTTGATTATCCCGGATGATGGCTCCGCCCCCGTCCTTTTTTTCGGCGTGGCGCTTCGTCTTGATCTCGCACCCTCCGCTTGGCGTGCTATGCAGCTATTTTTGTATTATTTGTGTATTCTTGTTTCTGTTTTACTCCTTGTAAAACCACTGATTATTGTCTGTAAATTAACTGTTATTATTGATATATATATGTTTTGATGGCTGGAGCCGTTTGGCTCTATCCGATTCATCAAAAAAAAACTCCTCCATATACAAAAATATATATTATATTATTGGGATATTTTTACCCAAGGTTCCCAACATATTAGTTCCCTATGATTTACTAATTTAATATGAGTTTTTACCATGTGTACCCCTAACATATAAGCTAATATCGTATATACCTCTTACAAATCAGTATTATCATATTTGCCTATAACAATATGAGCATTAACCATATACTAGTAATCTGCATGTGCGATGCACGTTCTAATTAATTTTTTATATAGTAAATAATAAGATGTAATATGGCATCGAACCTGAGACTTCCCTTTACTCATCACATACTCTATACAAGTTATCCATAGTGACAAACTTTTATTTTATATGAGTGGCACTTTTGTAAATAATTATGTCGAAAATAAATTTGAACTTTGAGGGTATTATGGTAACTAACAACAGTTGAGTAATGAATGGTTAATATAACTCACACTTAAAAATGAATGGTTGAGATTAGATGGTTGAATGAATATCTATAAATTACAGGTTGTCTACAATTGACAATCCCAACTCTCACATTATAATATTAAAGACATATATCCCTTAGTTTAGAAGATAGTTGAGATTGAGATTTAGATTGATATTGGGATTGAGATTGAGATTCAAGGTTTAGGGATGGAGTTGGTAATTTGGCTGCGAGGTTAGGATATTTTTGGCTGAGGTGGGTTCGGCCGGAGGTGGTGGTTGGGCGGCAGGAATAGATTGGAGTTGGGTTACCAATAAAAAATTATAATTGCTAGAGAAGAATATGATGAAACAGTAGAAAAATTTTGTAGCCAACGGTCGAAACTGAAAAACCTTCAGGCAACAACACCTAATAATAAAATCCGACACAAGGAAACATTGTAATATGCTAAGATAAAATATTAAAAAAAAATTTAAAATAATAATAAATATTTAACAATTAATATAGATTATAGCGATGACTGTGTCATCTTTTATCAAAAAAAAAAAGATCAAAGCATATGTTTGATTGATGATTAGTGAAGAACGGTCATCATAGGACTATATAACAAATAATAGATTAGTTATACCAGGTACCATAAAAATGTCACGTGGGAAAAGGAAATGAGATGATAACTGTGAATTATATCACGTGTTTAACATGGAAATGCCAAGTGAAGCAAGAAAAGATTAAAAATGTATATGTGGCGCAAGCAAAGGTATTTCAAATTTTAATAAATATTTAACAATTAATGTAAATGATAGAATAAGATCAAAGCATTTGTTTGAGGATTAGAGAATAGTAGTCATTATATAAAGATAAGTTATAAAAGATAATATAAAAATGTCACGTGACAAAAGGAAATGCAAATAATAAATATGAATTTTATCACGTATTTAACATAGAAATGCCACATGGAGCAAGTGGAGCAAGGAAAGAAATAAAAAATGTCTATGTGAAGCAAGCAAAGGAATCAATACTCAACTTTATATATACTAACATATTTATAACTACTATGAAGGGTAATCAACTCCATTTTTGTTTTCTTTCAAACAAGTATAACCATACAATCTTTTAAAAAATTATGTTTATCAATTTTATGGCGTTTTCCTTCTCTGTTATAAGGAAAGCAATTTCCCTTCAAATCCAACGTGACACATTGTTTTTTTGTCAACTTTTCTTTTCATACCAAGATTGAAAAAATATTTTCTAACAGAAAAGGAAATCAAATTGGGCACAAAAAAGAGGTTCAGCCATATTTTTATCGAAACCAACAACTTCTATGAGAAATCCTTGAATTAATAGATTTTGTGGATTATCCCCTTTATTAGCTCGGAGGTTATGCCATCTAATTAAAAAAAAAGGGGGTAATGCTATGTCCATAAAATTTGTACACAAAGTTTACTCTGTCAATTTACTAAAGGCTAAATTTAATAAAACTCCCTTCAACTATTGCTCATTTTTTATAAACCCACCTCAACTATATTTTTCCTTTTAAAACTCCTCAAACTTATTAGCTTCTCAAATACCTCCATTCTGTTTGAACAAAATGTCCCTATGTTAAAATGAAACTTATTTTGCAATTTACTCCATCAATTAATGCATATTTGCAATTCAATTCCCAAAATATCAATTATATTTTAGTCCCTCAATTAGAATGACTTATTATAGTTCTTTTTTATAATTTAGTCCATCAATTAATAGGTATTTATAATTTAGTCCCCAAATCATAACATTTGTGATTTAATCCCCCAATTAGAAAGACTTAATTAATTTAGAAATTGCAAAATTTATGATCAGGGGGACTGAATTTCAAATACCATCAATTAAGGGACAACATTGCAAAAAAATCTGGTTATGTTATCCTACTTGGAAGACTAACGCAACTGCTATAATTTAAGGGATTAAATTGCAAATATCCATCAATTGCGGCACTAAATTGTAAAAAAATCTAATTAAGTCAGTTTAATTGGGAGCTTAAATTACAAATGCTATAATTTTTGGGACTAAATTGTAAATATACTGGGTTTGCCCGTTGATACGTGCCTATGGCACGTCTTCGGAACGGTGCACCTGGTTTGATTATATAAAATAGTTTTAGAGGTCCAGCAAATTAATTGAAGTAGAAAACATATTATATGAAGAAGCAGCATATCTACCTTTATGCTCAACCATCGCCTTCTTGATCATTAACTTGAACTTACTTGGAAACACTGCATAGAATTTTTTTTTAACTTCAGCATCACTTTTAGATGCTTGTAATAGTTATGCAAGGATATGATCATATATGTTTTATAGAGCTTACTCTAATCCCATAACCATTATGAGCATGTCTAAATACAATGGTAATCCAAGTGCAGGTGTGAAGGTATCTACAATACCAATAATCTAAACATTTGTTTGTCTAAGACTCAGTTTTCAATTGAAATACCTCTTATTATTATTTCAACCAAAATGTAATACATGATGTTCTCAGAACTCTAATCCAAGTTAATCATTTCTTTTATCTGCACTTTGTCTCCAAATTGCACCTTTATATAAAAAAATCAAAATGAATTAATAATAATTTTACTTTAGCTGTCTTTCTTGAGTGGAGAGTTTGCAATCTTCACTAGTAAACTCCAATCATCTCAATCCTATATATCCAAACATACACCAAAAGTTCTTATCTGTTATGTTATCCATGGTTTCTAATAACCAGTGAAGGGAACACTTCACGATAGTATATTATCTTGCAGTAAAGAAATTATTGTTACATATTTGCCAAGTTATTTTAGGTTGCTGATCAGCTTACCTGTCCTGCTATGGTTTGGAAGCCCAAATTGAGGCCACTAAATAATCTATCTCTGAACTTAGATCTATGCACAAACAAAATTCGAGTCAGCAAAAAACTGATTAATCCCCTGCACACACAAAATTAAAAATTAGAATGAGATGAAATTAGAGTCACCGCATCGCATGTAGAGGCTCTCGATTCGATGGAGGGAAGTCGCCGATACGGAGTCGCTTGATATTCGCGCTCAATTTGGTGGATGGGAGTCGTCGATACGGAATCAACAGCGGATCAGATATCGGTGACGACCTCTTGATTGAGGTTCGACATTGGATTTGGATTTACTTTGAGATTCGTGCTTGAGAGGACGATGGAGGCTTCACTAATGGAATGGAAGCGAAGGTTTAAGAAAATGGTTTTATGGATTTGGAGTTAGTGGCTTAAAAACCCTAGGGGGAGAGAGAGAAATTGGAGCTCTCTGGTTTGGAAAATAGTGGGAGCAAACTGATCTGAATAGGAGAAAGAAATAGAGAGAGAGAGAGAGAGAGAGAGAGAGAGAGAGAGAGAAATAGATAATTAAATAAATAAATGAGTTTTTTTAGGGGGAATTTGAATTTGAGTTTGGGGGGGGGGGGGGGGGGGGGGGGGGGGGGGGGGAATGTATTTTGGAAGCTTAGATCTAGATCATTGATTTCCTTACTATTGAAGGAGAGCCACTTGATAGCTTTTCTTTATGTTTTATTATATAATGTTAGTTAAGGAATTAGATTACAAAAATCTTCATTTTCAAATAGGTGCATTTTCGTCCAAAAATATGGGGGCATTTAAGAAATTAAGTTTAAGGAGGTTTTAAAATATAAAACTCATAATTGATGGAGGTTTATAAAGAATGAGCAATAGTTGAAGGGAGTTTTATTAAATTTAGCATTTACTAAATTAACTTGCATTTCTTAAAATTTAGGGGGCCTTTTGTAAGTGGAAAGTGGGGATGAAAGTAAAAGCCGAGGTATTTTTATCACTTTTTATGTTTAACAAGATATAAGTAAAAATGCATAGTGACTTTTTTACTTCTACCAACTAGGAGAGAGAATGCTCACTTTCGCCTTCTAACTTTACCATAGGGGGGTATTTGGCAAGAGGAAAGTGGGGATGAAAGTGTGAAAGTAGAAGCACATTCATCACATTTTATATTTGAGATAAAATTAAAAAATGGGAATAATTTTTTCACTTTCGCCAACTAGGAGAGAGAGTATTCACTTTCACATTTTAATTGTCCCTAAAAAAAAGATGAAGTGGGGAAGAAAGTGATAGCAAATAATAAAGAAAATTTTTAAATCATAAAAGTAAGAAGATATAATAATAAAAAAAATCTAATTGCCTCGTATAAATCATAAAATTTCACTTTCTCTTTTCACTATTCTTCACTTTCGTTTAAACAATTTTTTTTTTCTCTTTTAGTGTTTACATGACAAGGTGAAAATAGAAGAATCACCTTCGCTCTATTTTCACATTTTCATATTTTCATTCAGTCTCACCTTGTTAAACACTCCCATTAAAAAAGGTGAAGTGGCGAAGAAAGTAATAATAAATAATAATAATAAAATTTATTGGGAAAAAGTCATATGACCACATGGTCGCAAAAAGAACATATGACAATGTGATCCGAGCCTTTCATTTTCCATTAAAAACCGTGTCCCCTGAAAGAATTCATCGGGATCGGGGATAATCTTTGACCAAAAGTAAGAAAGTATAATAAAAAAGATTTAATTGTCTTATATAATTTTATTTTATTTTTTTACATTTTTTTTTTACTTTCACTCTTCCCTTTTGTATATATATATATATATATATATATATATATATATATATATATATATATATATACGCAAAAAGAACATATGACAATATTTTGATTACTACTACTAATTAGTGAGTAAAACAAAGTGTTCTTCACACGCAGTGAATGTAAGGGGAGTTTGATAAGGTGAGAGCAAAATGAAAGTGTAAAAGTGTGAAAGTTAGTGAAAATGATCCCTTCACTTTCACCTTACCACATGCGCATCTATATATCTATATATATATATATATAGAGAGAGAGTTAGTCTATTAAGAGATGGAAAGCTGAGCTCCTTATCTGAGCTGGAAGTGATCAGCCGTCTGATCGAACTTGATGAAGATCGGACGGCTGATCTGGCTTCCGCTTTCTCTTCAGATTTTAAGAGGGGTAAAAGGGGTATACCCCTTATCTCAAAGCCAGATCGCGTATACCCTTCGATTCCTTATCGACTAAGCCTACGAAAATCTTATCTCTTCTCTCCCGCTCTCTCTCTCTCGTTCCAAACCCTAATCTGAGCTCTCTCCCGCTCTCGAATCCCGCTCTCGATCTGTTTGGATTCCTCTCTTTGGATTCCTCTCTTCTCTTCTCACCCTATCTGAAGAGAAGACGGCACCTTCGAAACCCTAATCGAAGGTCTCTTCGAAACCCTAATCGGCACCTTCGCTCCTCTTCCGCTATCTTTCTTCACTCACCTGTGACAAACCCTACCCCTACCACCGATCGAAGTACCTGTGCTTCGATCATCTTCAGATCGATTTGTGCTTCGCTCATCTTCAGATCGTTTTGTTCGGTTGTCGTGAGCTGCACCTTAACAGTGCACTTGAGAGTTCGTTCTCTTCTTCCTGACGGAGAACCCATTCTGCGACAAGGGTTTCAATTTCTCACCTTGAATTCAAATTTTATTTCCCTTATAGATGCTTCTAGGTTGTTATTATATTCTTCGTGCTTAAATTATGCGGTGTTAATATTCGCACTAGTATTCGGACTAGTACATTTAGATTAGCAAATAATATTCGTACTGGTATATGGAATTTTTAGATGTGGACATGACACATGCATATAAGCACACAAAATCCATGTAATATTTAGTCTAGTTTTTGTTTATTTCGAGACTTGCTTCAATCACTGCTAATAGGACTTGACACATGCATATAAGTGATTATTAGTAGTATTATTATTATTATTCCATGTAAATTTTCTTCCATGTAATTTTTCTTTTACTGTTTCTTTTTTTTAGTATTATTATTATTATTATTATTATTATTATTATTATTATTATTATTATTATTATGAGATAAGTGATTATTAGTAGTCATGAACAGAATAGTTCATGAGTCATCAGATCTTCTTGTTACCGTAGTTACAGCACGACGCGCTCATTATTCGGCCGATTCCTCTTCATCAGCAAAATATCCTTTACCATCATCATCTCCTTGAACGGAAAGCCAAATACAGGGGAGACTATAGTCGATTTTTTTTTATGCTCGAACACAGGGTGTGCGATAAAATACCACTAAGGTGGTTGTGATCATTTCCACAAAAGGTCGTTTAGGGTTTGGTGAATAGAGTAGATTGTGTTAAGATGTAGTTTTTTATTTGTACCCCAGAATTTCTCTATTTTACAGATCAAGAATGTATTATGTTGATCTGTTTCATTTGTGGTAATTTAAGGTTGTAGCTTTATTTTTAATTTTTGTTGTCTCATTCTCCTATGAAGGATGGAGATTGAAAATGAGGAATTACTAAGCCAGGATGTTCAGTCCAGTTGGAGGGATATGTTGATGATGCATCTAAACCATTTGTTGGTTTAGTATTTGCAACCTTAGAAGATGGATTTGAATTTTATAAAACATATGCAAAATTATGCGGTTTTTCAGTACGAAAGTCTGCAACGATGGTTGATACTACCACAAAGGAGAGATATTCACAACAATTTGTTTGCTCAAAGCAAGGCAAGCCGGTTGATACAACCGGTGATAATGAAGAATCTTCTTCAATTTTGATCAAGAGAAGGAAACGGGCAATAACGAAAGAAGACTGTTTGGCTCAAATACGAATCCAAAAGGATGTTGACGGGAGATGGTCAATCCGTAGGTTTGTTGAGGAGCACGGTCATATTTGTGTCACACCTCGAAAGCAACAATTTCTAAGATGTAATAGAAATGTATCTGAAGCGCAAAAAAGCTTACTCAGTACTTTCAAAGAGGCTAATATACGAACTTCAGAGTTTATGTCCTTCATGGAAATAGAAAATGAAGGTTTCAGTAACATTAATTGTACTGAAAAAGATATAAGAAATTCCTTGCAAAGAGAGAGGTATGGTATGAGACCTTATGATGTAGATATATTGTTGGAACACTTCCAAGAGGAAAAAGAGATGAATCCTTCTTTCTGTTTTCATTACAAGGTTGATGAAGACAATAAATTAACTCATGTATTATGGGTTGATGCTATTGCCAGGAAGGCTTTCAAATAATTTGGTGAAGTGCTAATTTTTGACACCACATATGATACCAACGAATACAAGTTGGTTTTTGCGCCGTTTACCGGAGTTAATCATCATGGCCAATCTGTAAATTTTGGTGCGGCATTTATAAATAAGGAGACCACCGATTCTTTTGTTTGGTTGTTTCAAAAATGGGGTGAAATAATGGGTGGGTCCCCACCAAAAGTGATCATCACGGACCAAGATCCTGCAATGGATAATGCAATTCGGATGTGTTTTCCTGGTTCGAGCCACAGGCTTTGCATGTGGCACATTCTTAAAAAGCTTCCTGATAAGCTTGGTGGCCCGGGATTGAATAGTGATTTTAGCATTCCATTCCACAGTTGCATCTGGGAATCTGAGACCCCAGAAGAGTTTGAGATGAGATGGAATGACGTAATGCACGCTAATGTGCAAATTGCAGGTATTACTTGTTTCAATAAATTATTCTTATGTTTGAACTTTTTTTTTCTTTTTTATTAGTACTTGATACATATCCCAATAACAAGCAGTCCTTGGCTTTCTGACATTTATTTGCTTCGTGAGAAGTGGATACCGGCTTATGCCAAGCATATTTTTACTGCTAGTATTCGCACAACTCAGAGATCAGAAAACATGAATGCTTTTGTTGATAAGTATGTTAGCAGTAAAAATTCTCTACATGAATTTATGACCAGATTTGAAAGGGCAATAAGGAAACAAAGACAGAATCAGTTAGCAGCTGACTACACCACTCTGCATACCAAACCAAAGCTACAAACAGGTTTTGAAATTGAGTCCCAAATGTCTGAACAGTACACTAGATCGAAATTTCATATATTTCAGGCTGAACTAGTTGAAAGCTTGAATTATGCATCTTTAATGAAAGCTGACGATGGTAGTTTGCGACACTATATTGTCAGGAGAATGGCTAAGTCGGTACAACATGAAAAAACAAGAGATGTAGTTTACAAGGGGATGGATATTGCTGGGACTTGCACATGTAGTAAATTTGAAGTTGAGGGCATTCCTTGTAGACACATCCTTGTGGTATTGAGGAATGAGTTTGTTGATTCCCTGCCTCAATGTTATATTTTAAAGAGGTGGACCGTCTCTGTAACTACCGAGATTGTATATGATGATGCTGGTGCTGAAATAATCGGTAGTTACGGTAGTCCACAAGATTTGGACATGGTGGAATTGTCCAATGAATTCAACAAAGTGATGAGGATTGCTCGCTCATCAAAGGAGATGCGCCAAAAGGCGAAAACATTACTAGTTGGTGTTGTTGCAGAATTGCAACAAGATATGTCCCAAGAATCACAACAACCAACAACTAGTTCACTACCTAGAACAGTCCATATTCAAGTACCCGATATTGCAAAAACCAAGGGTAGTGGGAAGCGCATCAAAGGGGGTAGGGAGAAAGCATTGGAGATGGCTGCGAAACCATTGAGAAAGTGTCGCTTGTGCAATAAAATGGTTAATCATGACAGTCGTACTTGTCCTTTAAAGCAAAGGTTAGTAATTAAATACAAAGTTTAAACTTTATTTTTTTTGTAGTTAGTATAATTTTAATTTCATTTTGTGAACATTAAACGTGTAGCTCTACTATAAATGAGTCACAAGCTTCTACTACAGTTTCAACAATGCAACCTATAACAGAGGATCCTCCGAATATAGCATGAACTTTGTTGACTTATTTCTGTGTCTTTTGCAAGGTAAGTGTCATATATATCTGCCGTTATATTAGTTTATTACATTATAACACAATTAATAACTTAACCAACTTGTTTTGTTTGTTTGCAGGTAAATATTTCTCAGAAAAAAAATGATGCCCAAGTTGGTAAAAAATTTCTAATTTGAAGTTCATATATTCTCTATTTAGTAGGCAATGATGAAAAGTATATGCAACTTGAATTTTGTTTTTGAACACTAGCCGGTGTGCCTTAATAAAGCGGCCCTAGTGTCCAATTCAAAATTCCAAATTTGACTCCATATGCAACCTGATTTAACTTCATGCGGCAGTGATGAAAACTTTATGCATGATTTCATGTTTCATGATTATTGGATGGTGCTGAACTTCATGTTCATTTTGGTTTTGTTTTGAGCCGAGAAGAGAGGAAGGGTTAATTGATAAGGAATCGAAGTAGTATACGTGATCTGATTTGAGATAAGGGGTACACCCCTTTTACCCCTCTTAAAATCTGAAGAGAAAGGCAGAGTGAAGCTCAGCCGTCCGATCGTGATCAACTTTGATCAGACGGCTGATCTTCTCCAGCTCCGATAAGTTTATTAAGAGCTCAGAAGCTGAATGCTTTTTCGGGAGCTGTGCTCCTTTAACAATGCATCATTGTAAGTTTTTACGGGATATTAAAGTGGTAATTGTTGTTATTCTGAGCCGCCATGAATTTTTAAAATCCGAGTGAATGAGATAATGTTTTTTGTTGCACTATTTCTGAGCCTACAAGTTTTAACCATGAACGTGTATCATACGTACTTGAATTTTCTTCTATTTGATGAATATTTTGGTGCAGGAATCGAAGAGAAAGAACGAGATGATCGTTAGCGCCGAACACATGATGAATATTTGATGAATGATACAAAGTTTGCATGCTACATGCTCTGTCTGTGTCTGTCTGTGTCTGTACTGGGCTGTTAAAAATTTATACTTCATGCTCAAACTGTGTTTGTTCTGGTCTCGCCCAAAAAATTTGTATACTTCATGTACATTCTGTGTTGTTTATGAGCTTTACAAATTTTGCCCAAGTTCATGGTCTTCCTGTGCTTGTTCTTGGCTGTTAAATATTAGTACTTCATGCTCAATCTGTGTTTGCTCTGGTCTGGAAGAAAAAATGAGACTTTATGTTCTGTCTGTGTTGTTTATGAGCTTTACAAATTATGCTCAATTCATGGTCTGCCTGTGCTTGTTCTTGGCTGTTTTAAATTTTTTTACTTAATGCTCAATCTGTGTTTGCTCTGGTCTGGAGGGAAACATGAGACTTCATGTTCAGTCTGTGTTGTTGATGAGCTTCACAAATTTTGCAGCCATCTCCATGGTCTGCCTGTGCTTGTTCTTGGTTGTTTGAAATTTTTACGCTTCATGCTCAATCTGTGTTTGCTCTGGTCTGGAAGAAAAAAAGAGACTTCATGTTCTGTCTGTGTTGTTTATGAGCTTTACAAATTTTGCTCAATTCATGGTCTGCCTGTGCTTGTTCTTGGCTGTTTTAAATTTTTTTACTTCATGCTCAATCTGTGTTTGCTCTGGTGTGGAGGGAAAAATGAGACTTCATGTTCAGTCTGTGTTGTTTATGAGCTTCACAAATTTTGCTCAATTCATGGTCTGCCTGTGCTTATTCTTGGCTGTTTGAAATTTGTATACTTCATGCCCAATCTGTGTTTGCTCTGGTCTGGCCAAAAAAATTAGACTTCATGTTCTGTCTGTGTTGATTATGAGCTTCACAAATTTTGCTCACTTCATGGTCTGACTGTGCTTGTTCTTGGCTAGCTTTACAATTTTTTTTTCTCACTTTATGTTCAGTCTGTGTTGTTTGTGAGCTTTACAAATTTTGCGGACATCATGTTAGGTCTGTGTTGCTTCTCAGCTTATCTTATTTTGTTTAATTTGTTACTTCAAGCTTTGAGCATGAAAATCAGGTGGACAAGCCATACTGCGTAATACACCCAAAAAAATACATAATTTCAATCATTACATTAAGACAATAATGAACAGATTATTTGCAAAAAATTGGATCTTCATATAATTGCAAAGTGATTGTTCACAAATTTTCTACAGCATAAGAAATATTAATTTACAGCAAAGTACATTGTTTAATAAATGTCTGTAGATGACAAAATTTGCATAATTTGCTCCGCATATAAAATTTTGTCGTACTGCAGTCTTCAATCACTCCAAAATGCACTTCATGCTGAAATCTACCTGAAATCAAAAGTAAACTGAAATTATTGAACATGTAGAAGACAAAGACAAACAGATAACAGATAGTCGATTCCAAAGAGAACAAAATTTCAAATAAATAATGTAGGCTCAGGAAAACAGAGTTTGAACCTGAAGTTCAAAAATCATGTAGTGTTAAATTTTCCTCCTCGATCAGAACCAACACCAAAAAATCATGAAGTATGAAAAAATTTGTAAGCTTAGAGCTAAGACAAACAGAGCATGTAGTTTACAAAATTTGTAATGCTCATAAACAACACAAATAGAGCATGAAGTCTCATTTTTTCCTCCAGACCAGAGCAAACACAGATTGAGCATGAAGTATAAAAATTTTAAACAGCCAAGAACAAGCACAGGCAGACCATGAATTGAGCAAAATTTGTAAAGCTCATAAACAACACAGACAGAACATGAAGTCTCATTTTCTCTACCAGACCAGACCAAACACAGATTGAGCATGAAGCATAAAAATTTCAAACAGCCAAGAACAAGCACAAACAGATCATGATGTATAGAGCATCCTTGTTTAAAGATTTTATCAGCCCAGTACAGACACAGATAGATCATGAAGCAAGCAAAATCTGTAAGTTGGGAACAAACACAGACAGAGCATGTAGAATGCAAAATTTGTTATGCTCATACTGAACAACAGAAACTATAAATGTGGTTGAAATAATACTAGTAGGCTCAGAACAGACTATTCATACCTAGGGCTGCATTGGGGTGCCACGCCAACTATGATATGATAGATATACAATCAAGAATAAATACAACAATCCTGAAGTAAATATTCAGATCATGTTCTGTTTTGCATCACAACCTACACCAACAAAGCATTTGAGAGACTCAAAAACCAAAAGGCTTAGATGAGTACCCAACGCATACACATCCAACGTCAGTTACTAGAAAATCTAGTTTTCTGTTGTTTGGAGCATTACAAATTTTGCATACTTCATGCTCTGTCTATCCATAACAAATAGGCTCAGAACAGACTATCCATAACTAAGGCTGCAATTGGGGTGCCGCGCCAACTAGGATATGATAGATATATAATCAAGAATAAATACAACAAATTGAAATAAGTATTCAGATCATAAAGTGTTTAGCATCACTGCCTAATATACAGTTTGTTTTTGTATACTTCATGATCTGTTTGTGTTTGTTCTGGGCTGAAAATAATTGATACTTCATGTTCTGTCTATGTTGGTTGGAGCTTATCATCAACTGTGCAGATCAGATATAGAGTAAGTCTATTAAGAGCTGGGGAACTGAATGCCTTATCGGGAGCGGGGGGGTTTATTATAGGCTCAGAAAACAGTAATCATAAGTAGGGCTGCATTGGACTGCCACGCCAACTAGAATATGATAGATATATAATCAAGAATACTTAAAACAGGATTGAAATAATTATTCAGATCATAAAGTGTTTTGCATCACTGCCTAAACCATTGTGAGTCATCGGTGCCCAAAATTTATGTTAATTGAGCTATTGTTAAAACTCAAAAATTGATACTTTCAAGCCTTCATCTCTTCTCTCCCGCTCAAACCCCAGGTGTGTACTCAACTTTGAATAAATATCATGGTACACAATCAAAAATATCTTCGAAACCATAATTTCAATGGCCCAAAATTATTTAACCAACTAATATCCAAATCAATCTCATCATTGCCTACAAACAAAACCGAAAGAAAATGCAAGAAATTAAACAGATATCATTATAGCATTTATGAGAGTCAAATACTTCCCTCTGGAATATGAGAGATCAGACGGCTGATCACTTCCAGCTCCGATCGATGAGACATTCAAAGCAAAGCTCTACTCCAAACGATGCTTTAATCGATAAGGAATCGAAGTGGTATACGCCATCTGCTGTGAGATAAGGGGTATACCCCTTTTAACCCTCTTAAAATCTGAAGAGAAAGGCGGAGGGAAGCTTAGCCGGGGAGAGGGGGATTAGGGTTTGGAACGAGAGAGAGCGGGAGAGAAGAGAGAAGAGAGGTAGGCTTAGTCGATAAGGAATCGAAGGTGTATACTCGATTCATGGTAGGGGTAGGGTTTGTCACAGGTGAGTGAAGAAAGATAGCGGGAGAGGAGCGAAGGTGCCGATTAGGGTTTCGAAGAGACCTTCGATTAGGGTTTCGAAGGTGCCGTCTTCTCTTCAGATAGGGTGAGAAGAGAAGAGAGGAATCCAAAGAGAGGAATCCAAACAGATCGAGAGCGGGATTCGAGAGCGGGAGAGAGCTCAGATTAGGGTTTGGAACGAGAGAGAGAGAGCGGGAGAGAAGAGATAAGATTTTCGTAGGCTTAGTCGATAAGGAATCGAAGGGTATACGCGATCTGGCTTTGAGATAAGGGGTATACCCCTTTTACCCCTCTTAAAATCTGAAGAGAAAGCGGAAGCCAGATCAGCCGTCCGATCTTCATCAAGTTCGATCAGACGGCTGATCACTTCCAGCTCAGATAAGGAGCTCAGCTTTCCATCTCTTAATAGACTAACTCTATATATATATATATATATATATATATATATATATATATATCTACTATTTTAATGGGAGAAGGGGTTAGTGTCATTTGTCATTGATGTCATTTTGAAGCCAGCACGTGCAGCGCACGTGTTGACAAAATGACCCACTTTGGTAAATATTTTCGAAAGTGTACCGGTTTGGTAAATATTTTAGGGAATGGATCAGTTTGGAAATTATTTTCCTTTTTTTTCTTTTTTCCTGCTTCCTCCGCGTGCACGTGCGAAAGTGGACCAGTTTGGTCAATATTTTTGACAGTGGATCAGTTTGGAAATTATTTTTTCTTTTTTTTTTGGCCTTTTTCCTTCTTCCCCACGTGCATCGCACGTGCATGATACTAGTATATATAAAGTGAAGGGATCATTTTCACTAACTTTCACACTTTTACACTTTCATTTTGCTCTCACCTTATCAAACTCCCCTTACATTCACTGCGTGTGAAGAACACTTTGTTTTACTCACTAATTAGTAGTAGTAATCAAAATATTCAAATATAAATTATTTTTTTTCTTATTAAATATATATAATCATTTAATTTGATGACTTTATTTTTTTTAAGGAGTACATTGTACGTACTTTATACTAGTAAATATTATGAACGACTGTGTGATACAATAGTCAATCACCCTATTAATGAAGAGGTTCCAAATTCGAAAGCGCAAGTGATTTTCTAATATCTAAAAGATAACTGCTTTACCAAATCCAACAGTGCAAGCGGTTTTGTAATGTCAAAAATAAAACAGTTTTTCCATATCCGAAGTTACAAGTGACATTGTAATATAATAAATAAATATTGTGTAATATAATGGGTCAATCCCCAATGAAGAGAGTCCGAATTCAACATACAAGTGGTTTTGCAATCAAATTTGAATTGCTTTTCCAAATCCAACAGAGCAAGCGGTTTTGTAATGTCATAACTAACAAGAATTTCCATTTTTCATTCCCCAATAAAAACTGCCATGATTCTATTTGTTTTTGGGGGTGTGGGAACAACAGGTGTGAGTTCTTGTAATTTATGAAATGAAAACCGTAGTACTGGTGTCGGTCCGACCCTGGGGAGCGGGACCGGCTCGGGGATAGGAGCCGCGAGGTAGAGGCGGGTAGCTTGGCTCTGAATTAGGAACAGAAAGGTAGAGGCCGGATGCTCGTCTCGGATCCAGCAGCTCGGCTCGGGTCCAGTAGCTCTGCTCGGCTCGGTCTTCTATACCTGCACACTGCCAAGAAACACCGGAAGAAATCCCGACGACAGGCCCTCCGACGATCGAGTCAGTCACTGAGAAAGAGACTGGGCAGCTAGGGTTCAGGTGGGGAGAGATTTATTACCTGATGAAGTGAGGAGGGGGTCTGGTATTTATAGGCAGAGGCAAACGGGTCTGGGACCGTAGCGAGCCGGGTCGGACCCGTTTGACTGTGGGCCTGAGGTGGCATCGGCCCGTTGGACTTTTGTTGACCTGATGATCAGGGAAGCGCGGGATCTGAGGAAATCTGATGGCCCAGGAGGGGCCACGTCATCTAACCCATATCAGGAGCCCCCCACTCCTGGAGGGCTGGATAATCCAGCCATGGAGGAGTGATTTATCTCTGTAGGAAGAGCGAAGCGGTGTGTACGGCGAAAATGTGGTTTGTATCTTCCTGGAGAGGCCAGCAGTGTAGGATGAAGGGGATCCCTTTAAAGATATGAGGGGCGTTGAGAGCCGAGAACAGAGGGTCGTGAGCCGAGCGTCGAGCATCGAGCTCCTACACGTTCGGATGCCGGGGCCTATTGCCGAGTTGTCGAGCGCCGAGCCTTCATGAGCTCGGGTGCCGAGGCTTGCTGCCGGGTGCCAAGTCCAGAAGCTCGTCTATGGGAGCCAAGCGTGGCTTGGAGTTGCCACCGACCGTCGAGAGGTCACCACCGAGCGTCAAGCCCCTTATGCTTGTTGGAAAAGCTCTGGAGTGGCTCGGAATTGCCACCGACCATCGAGCCTCCAAAGCTTGTTGGAAAAGCTTTGGGGTGGCTCGAGGTCACCACTGAGCGCCGAGTCCCTTATGCTTGTTGGAAAAGCTATCGGGAGGCTCGGAATTGCTACCGACCATCGAACCCGAAGCTTGTTGAAAAAGCTAGGGGGTGGCTCGAGGTCACTACCGAGCGCCGAGCCCCCATGCTTGTTGGAAAAGCCCTGGGATGGCTCGGAATTGCCACCAACCGTCGAGCCCCAGAGCTTGTTGGAAAAGCTAGGGGGTTGCTCGATGTCATCACCGAGCGTCGAGCCCCTTATGCTTGTTGTGGGGAGCCTCGGAATTGATACCGACCGTTGAGCCCCAAGCATGTGAAAAAAGCTAGGGGGTGGCTCGAGGTCACTGCCGAGCGCCGAGCCTCCCATGCTTGTTGGAAAAGCGCTGGGGTGGCTCGAAATTGCTACCGACCGTCGATCCCCAAGCTTGTCTGAAAAGCTAGGGGGTGGCTCGAGGTTATTGCCGAGCGCCGAGCCCCGTTACTTGTTGGAAAAGCCCTGGGGTGGCTCGGAATTGCCACCGATCGTCGAGCCCCGGGTTTGTTGGAAAAGCTAGGGGGTGGCTCAAGGTCACTACCGAGCGTCGAGCCCCCATGTTTGTTGGAAAAGCTTCGGGGAGGCTCGGAATCGCTACCGACCGTCGAGCCCCAAGCTTATTGTAAAAACTAGGGGGTGGCTCGAGATCACTGCTGAGCGTCGAGCCCCCATACTTGTTGGAAAAGCCCTGGAATGGCTCTGAATTGCTACCGACCGTCGAGCCCCGAGTTTGTTGGAAAGGCTAGAGGGTGGCTCGAGGTCACTACCGAGCGCCGAGCCCCCATGATTATTGGAAAAGCCCTGAGGTGGCTCGGAATTTCCACCGACCGTCGAGCCCCAGAGCTTGTTGAAAAAGCTAGGGGGTGGCTCGAGGTCACCACCAAGCGCCGAGCCCCTTATGCTTGTTGGAAAAGTTATGGGGAGGCTCGGAATTGCTACCGGCCGTCGAGACTCAAGCTTGTGGTAAAAGCTAGGGGGTGGCTCGAGGTCACTACAGAGCGCCGAGCCCCCATGCTTGTTGGAAAAAGCTAAGGGGTGGCTCGGAATTGCCATCGACCTCCGAGCCCCCATGCTTGTTGGAAAAGCTTCAAGGTGGCTCGGAATTGCCACCGACCGCGAGCCCCAGAGCTTGTTGGAAAAGCTAGGGGGTGGCTCGGAATTGCTACCGACCGTCGAGCCCCAAGCTTGTGGTAAAAGCTAGGAGATGGCTCGAGGTCACTACCGAGCGCCGAACTCCCATGCTTGTTGGAAAGCTCCGGGGTGGCTTGGAATTGCCACCGACCGTCGAGCCCGAACCTTGTGGGAAAAGCTAGGGAGTGGCTCGAGGTCACTACCGAGTGCTGAGCCCCCATGCTTATTGGAAAAGCCCTGGGGTGGCTCGACTCGAAGCGGGCCCCGACCCGCCGTGCCTACTGTGAAAGTCGGGAGTAAAAACTAAAAAAATTCTTTTGATGCTGACGTCATGGTCGTGGAATTCGAGGAGTTTGAAATCCTAGTGTTCGTTAGATCTTGATGATCAAGATTGGACGGTGAGGATTTTGGCGCGGGATTCGAAGTGTCGATTCCTTTCTATAAATCCCCCCCTCCCTTCCTCCCTCATTTCTTCATTTTGCGTTTTCTTTCTAAGACCAGGAGCTTCTCTCTCTTGCTGCCGGCGATGACTTTTACGGCGAACTCTCTGTTTAATAAAATTCAGGTTAATATTTTATTTTTCCATGTCGCGCACTCAGTCTGGCTCCGAGGCGAGTTCTTCTGACTGGGGTGATGGTGATTCGAACTCGACGTCGTGGGACCTGGATGACCGACCTATTGTGGGAGAGGGACAATCGGACTCCACATCATGGGATACGGTTCTGGACGTGTCCCCCCTACAGTTTCGTAAGCCGAATACAGTAGAGTCCTCGAGCGAGGAGGTTGGGGAGGAAGAGTCTGAGGAAGGAGAGTTTGAAGAAGGGGAGTCTGAAGAAGGAGGCGAGGTCGAGGAGGAAGTGGAGTCTGATGAAGGAGGCGAGGTCGAGGAGGAAGTAGATCCTGGGGAAGGAGGTGAGGAAGGAGGGGCTCTCCCCCCTCTCCCTCCTTTGTCGACACCGTCTCTGCCAAGGAAGCCTCGAACTCGTAGTAAGAAGAGGAAGTGGCAAAGGCCGGATAGTCTGGGCTCGCCGGACGAGTTCGCACCGAAACCAGGATTTGATGTTCCCTTTTCCAAGAGGGCAGGGTCGATCAGGATGTATCCTGACGATGTGGATAGCCTTATTTAATTCCACGTGGAGGTGCCTTCAACTAGCCGACCTCAGATAAAGATGGACAACGCACAGTGTGTGCTGAAGGCCGATTTTCTACCCATAATAAGGGCCAGTTACTTCATCCCCAAGGAGTACGAGTTGATGATTCCGAGCCCCGGTTTTCGCCCCACCACCGAGTTGGACCCCGGCTTCTGCATGTTTCCCGAGGATACTTTTTCTTGGGGCTAAGGTTGTCGCTGCATCCGTTCATCAAGAGTGTGGTGATGTGGGGGGAGCTGAGCCCGATGCAATACGGCCCAAATTCATGGAAGCATCTGACTTCCTTCATTTTGAAGTGTCAGGAGAAGAAGGTCCCCCTTAAGTTGAAGTACTTCCGTGCGGTCTTGGGGGTGAGCTCGCTCGGTGACATGAAGGGCATATTCTACATTTCGCCCTGCCCTCACAAGAGAGTGATGTACGGTCACCCGGACTCCATAAAGGGGTGGAAGGAGAAGTACTTCGTTGTTGGGAGCGAAGTGCCTTGAGAAATCCCTATGGCCTGAAACTTCTTCAAGCCGAACTTCAAACCCCCGAGGTGGAGGGACTTAACTGAGGCAGAGTGGGCTGATGTAGACAAAATTATGGAGGGGCACAGCATCGGTTGGCCCCGTGTAACTGAGATACACCTTGCGCGAGCTGGACTGAGTCCAGCTGACCCCTGTACGTTTTTTTTTTCATTCTTGTCTAACCTTTTGCTTCCGTATTAACATTTTTTCTCTTTTTTGCAGTGATGGAACCAGACAAGCTTCAAGCGAGGAAGGCCATGTTGGCGCTAGCCCAAAAGAAAAGGGCTCAGCAAGCGGAATCGAGGGCAGGGCCAGCCCAAGTGCCAGCGAAGGTCCCTACGGAGCCATCCCCCAAAAAGCTGAAGAAGAAGCAGTCGTCCCGAAAGGCGAAGGGGTCGGGGCCGAACACAAGTAGCCAAAAGGTTACTGAGGTCCTGAGGGCTGGGACCCCGCCGTCTGTCCCGATGCCAGGCAGATGGTTGGCGATGGGGGGCTAATGTCGTATGCCCCAGAGTGGTCGATGAAGGAGGCTGGCCGAGGGCCCGATCGCCATGGAGGTGGCCGACAAGCTTGCCACGGTGCGCGATCGGAACGTTCTGGCGACCGAGACCACAGAGACAGCCTAAATGAAGTGGGCTCAGGATCAAGTGGTGGTAAGTGTTAGTTTTTTCTATCTTATTCCTTTCTTTTTACTGGGTAATCTTCTGACATTCCCTTCTCGACCAGGCATTGTTGACCGGGGACCAAGTGAGGAGGTGCCTGGAGAAAGAGGTCCAAGCTGAGAAGCAGAGCGCCGATCGATACATTCGAGAGGCAAAGAATGTCAAGCTCGAGCTGACGGCCGCTCAAGGGAAGGTGCAGACCCTCCAAGTCGAGCTTGCATCTCAACAGAACGGGCATCTTTGTGAACAGGCTGCGGCCCCGGGAAAGGCACAGGCTGAGTACGACGAGATGGCGATGGCAGTGGCGGACGAGCTGATCAGTGCCCAAGACAAGGCGTATGATAGGGCGAATGAGCACTTTCTGCTCCTTTATCCCGAAGCGAAGATCGACCACCTCAACTACGGGTGGGTACCACCTGTGCATCCGCCAACCCCTGGGGGCGAGGGTGATGAGGCTCCGAGGGACCCTGCCTTGGAGGAGGAGGCGGGGGGTGCGATAGCCGACGAAGAGGTGCAGCTCCCTCCTCCGCAGTAGCTAAAATACTTTCTTCCCCTTTCCTCTCTTTTTTTTGTTTCTTTTTGTGCTGCCGAACGCCACCGCTTTTGTAATCAATTTTTGAATCAATACAACTGGATTTTTGGGCCGACCTTCTATGACTTGTGTGGATTTTTAGTGAATCGTGGTTTCCTTCTCTCTTGCCAGATTAACGAGGCCCTGGGTGCCGACCTCAATTTTGCCGAGGTCCGCTGACTTCGGGATAGGCTAGAATCCAAGGAGAGTATCTTGATCTGCTATCGCAAGTAGGCTCGCGATCGAGAAGCCACGGTCGGGTATTTTATGAACAAGTCCAAGGATCTTAGCTTAGAGGCGGCACGCCTGAAGAAGGCCATAGCCGATTGGGACCGGGGGAGTGCCGAGACGAACTGGTCCCTATTTGATGCTTCCACCAGGCGACTGGCCTCTGAGTCTGTTCTTTGCGGGGTGGTGGTTGAAAAGGAGTTGAAGATCTAGAGGTTGAAGGTCCTGCTAGGCGTCGGGCGATCTCGGTTCGGCCATCCAGAGCCAGGAGGCCTCTCTGTTTTGGGTTCCTTGCCGACCCTGTATCTGGAGATGGCGGGGCCCGCTGATGCGCAGAGCTTCATTGCGGGGACGTTGACAATGGCTACGCCCAAGATGGGAGATGAGAATAATGGAGGGCGGACTCGTTCTGCAGGACTCGAGGCGGCTCTTGTGAGCTCGGAGGGTCTGGCAAGAGACCCTTAGGTAGAGGTAGAGGAAAAATGTTGTAATGTTTTTTAATTGTACCGTAGCCTTTGAGGGTGCTTATGAATAAGATTTGATTTGTCTGACCCTCTTTGACTTGGGAAAAACTAAGATGTTGAATGTTCCTCGAACCGGCCGCCGAACCCCCTACTTTGTAGAAAATGAGGGAGTGACTCGATACCCGTGTCGAATGTAGGTTCACCCTGATTAGGGTTGTGACTCAGGGGGAGGATCCCTGTTTTACTCGGGAACCGAGCTGTTTCGTCTTCCAATGTCGCCAATGGGGGACGTTTCATCTTCCATCGTTTCGACTTTCCAGTGTTATAAATGTGCCTTTCTGGAGGGCTATATAACCCTCACCCTTCATCAGTAGTTCATCAGAAAATTGTCTCACTTCACCGTGAATTCTCGTCGCCGGTGACTCTCTTGCCATCCTCTGACAATTGGGGGTAACGGCTATGAGTGCTGCTTTATACCCTGTTGTCAGCGGGTGAGAGGTGGGTCGGTCCCGGAGGCAAGGCGAAGGGTGCTTGCCGAAGGCAAGTGCCCCCAATGAAACTTTCAACTGAGAGTCCCAGAACGGTGGCTCCCCTGCCACCCTCTGACAATTGGGGGTAACGACTATGAGTGCTGTTTATCCCCTATTTCTAGCGGGTGAAAGGTGGGTCAATCCATGGTTCGGGGCTCGGGGTGCTTGCCGAAGGCGAGCGCCCTAAATCTTAATGAAAGTTTTGGGTAGGAGGAGAGCTGAAATATCAGCCGAAGGTTCAATACTTGGTTGCTTTGAAGAAAACCCCTTGGGCGCTCGGAGTGTTGAAGATCCCCTTAACATGTGAGAGTTGTCGGGTTATGGCTCGGGGTCATTGCCGATCACGTAGCCCAGTTAGCTTGAGAAAGCTAGGGCATGGCTCTAGGTCAATGCCGAAGGTCGAGCCCCCTTAACATGGAAGAGTCGTCAGGTTGTGGCTCGGAGGCATTGCCGAGCGCGTAGCCCAGTTAGCTTGAGAAAGCTAGGGCGTGGCTCGAGTTCAATGCCGAAGGTCGAGCCCCATTAACATGGAAGAGTTGTCGGGTTGTGGCTCGGAGGTATTGCCGAGCGCGTAGCCCTGTTAGCTTGAGAAAGCTAGGGCATGCCTCGAGATTAATGCCGAAGGTCAAGCCCCTTAACACGGAAGAGTCATCGGGTTGTGGCTTGGAGGCATTGCCGAGCGTGTAGCCCTGTTAGCTTGAGAAAACTAGGGCATGGCTCGAGGTCAATGCCGAAGGTCGAGCCCCCTTAACATGGAAGAGCGTCAGGTTGTGGCTCGGAGGCACTGCCGAGCGCGTAGCCCAGTTAGCTTGAGAAAGCTAGGGCGTGGCTCGAGGTCAATGCCGAAGGTCGAGCCCCCTTAACATGGACGGAAAAAATTTAAAATGTGTAAGAGAAAACAAAAATTACACTTTGTTATTTACAAAAAGGGAAAAGCAAGTAAGTGCCGACTACAATGGATTGGTTACATAAGTTTAGCCCTCTCCTTCGAGGAACTTAATGAGGTACTCCGCATTCTAGGGCCTCTTGATTATCCTGCCCCCCAGGTATGCGAGTCAGTATGTGCCCGAGCGTACCACTTCGGAGACCTTGTAAGGGCCCTCCCAGTTAGGCGACAGTTTCCACTTTCCTCTAGGGTCGGATACCGCTAGCTTTCTGAGCACGAGGTCACCTTGCTTGATGTCTGTCGGGCGGACCTTCTTGTTGTAGAATTTCTCGATCCTTTGTTGGTATATGTTCCTTCGAATGGCGGATCTTTTCTTGACCTCGTCTATGAGGTCCAGATTAGCTCTGAGGTCAGAAGAGTTGTCCTCTTTGTTGACGGCCATGATCCTGGGCAATAGGAGGCCAATTTCTAGCGGAATAACAGCCTCGGTGTCGTAGGTGAGGTTGAACGGGGATTCACCTGTGGGGATCCTCTTAGTTGTTCGGTACGCCCAGAGTACGCTGGGCAGCTCGTCGACCCATAGCCCCTTTGGCAAATTATCAACCCGCTTCTTGAGGCCGACTAGGATTTGGCGGTTTGCATTTTCGGCTTGGCCATTTGATTGAGGGTGACACACCGATGAGAAGCGTTGATGAACGTCGATGTCTTCGCAGAACTTTCAAAAGTTTTTACCCACGAACTGGGTCCCGTTGTTGGTGATGAGCACCTGTGGGATCCAGAATCGGCAGATGATGTTCTTCCAGAAGAATTGTTGAGTTTGATGCTCGGTGATCGTGGCCAGGGGTTCTGCCTCGATCCACTTTGTGAAGTAGTCGATGGCCACCACCAGAAATTTTCTTTGACCCGTTGCTTGCGGGAAGGGGTCGACTAGGTCCATTCCCCACATAGCAAAGGGGGTCGGGCTGGACAGGGATCGGAGGTTGGCATGGGGGAGCATCTTCACCGACGAGAATCTTTGCCATGGGCCACACCTCTTGACGCGATCCTGGGAGTCTTGCAACATGGTAGGCCAGTATTACCCGTGATTTAGGGGTTTTCGGGCGATCGACCTGCTCCCCATATGGCATCTGCCGATCCCCTCGTGCAGTTCCTTCAGAGCGTACTTTGCCTCTTCGGGGGCTAGGTAATGGAGGTAGGGCCTACCGTCGGCTATCGTGTATGAACGCTTGAAGAGCGTCCCGTCGAACAGGGTGAATCTTTCGGAGCGGACCCTGATCCTTCTTGCTTCGGCCCGGTCTGGAGGGAGCTTGCCATTCAAAAGGAATTTTCAAATGGGCGTCATCCAGTTGCCTGGTTGGAGATCAGTGGTGAGGCAGGAAGCTTCAGGGAGGTCGATGCTGGGCTTGAGGAGGACTTCGATCAGCATGGTGCGGTCGAGCCCTTCGAAGGATGACGAGGCGAGCTTTGATAATGAATCTGCCTGGGTGTTTTGTTCCTTGGGGATCCGTTCTACCAAGTGGTATTCAAAAGACGCCAAGAGATGATGGACTACCGCCAGGTACTGCACCATTTGATCGTCACGAGCTTCCTACTCCCCGGTGATCTGGGGTTGACCACAAGCTGGGAGTTGCTAAAGGCCTTGATGTATCTGGATCTGGCCTTGTGTGCTGGGGTGAGCCCCGCGATCATAGCTTCATATTCCACTTTGTTGTTCGTAGCCGGGAAATTCAGACAGAGAGAATGCCGAAGAAAGAAATTGTCGGGACCTTTCAAAATGACGCCTGCTCTGCTTCCTTCCTCGCAGGATAAGCCGTCGACATAAACCTCCCACATCTGGTCGGTGTCTTGAATGTTGGATGGCTCGGAAATAGTACATTCCGTGATGAATTCGGTGAGGGCCTGCTCCTTGATGGCTGTCCTGGGTTGGTAGTTGATGTCGTACTGACTCAGCTTGATCGACCACTTCACCAAGCGACCGGAAGTTTCGGGCTTATGAAAAACGGCTTTGAGAGGCTGGTCCATGAGGACCTGAATGGAGTGGGCTTGGAAATAAGGGCAAAACTTATGCGCGGCCATCACAAGTGCATAGGCCACCTTCTCCATTTTAGCATATCTGGTTTTCGCCGAAAGCAAGACTTTGCGCATGTAGTACAGAGGCTTCTGGACGCCGTCAGCTTTCCGAACGAGAACAACGCTGAGGGCGCTCTCCGAGGTTGAGAGGGACAGTTGTAGCGGTTCGCCTGGTTCGGGTTTACTCGGGAGTGGAGGGTTGGCGAGATAGGACTTCAGCTGTTTGAATGCCTGTTGCTGGGTGTCCCCCCACTCGAAGCCTTTGGCTCCTCACAGAGCCTTGAAGAAGGGGAGTGACTCTCCCCAGATTTCGAGAGAAAGCAGCCTATGGCCGCCAGCCTCCCCGTTAGGCATTGAACCTCTTTAACATTTCTGGGAGGGGCCATGTCAATAATAGCCTGGATTTTCTCGGGGTTCGCCTCTATGCCGCGTTGGCTGACGATGAACCCGAGGAATTTTCCAGAGGAGATGCTGAAGGCGCACTTGGCGGGATTAAGCCTCATGTCATGTGATCAGAGGATGCCAAATGCTTCTTCAAGGTCGTCCACATGGTCCTGACCTCACTGGCTTTTGACGAGCATGTCGTCGATGTATACCTCCATGTTGCGACCGATTTGATTTTTGAAGACCCAGTTGATGAGTCTCTGGTAGGTGGCTCCGGCGTTCTTGAGCCCGAAGGACATAACCTGGTAACAATACAAACCTTGGTCAGTTATGAAAGACGTCTTGGCGATGTCAGGGGAAAACATGCGGATTTGGTTATAGCCTGAAAAGGCGTCCATGAATGTCAGCAGCTCGTGACCCGATGTCGCGTCGATTAGGGCATCGATGCTTGGGAGAGGGAAATGGTCTTTTGGGCACGCCTTGTTGAGGTCTGTAAAGTCTATGTAGATCCTCCAACTTTCGTTGGCCTTCTTCACCATAACAACGTTGGCCAGCCACTCCGGGTAGCTGCCCTCCTGAATGAACCGAGCAGACAATAGTTTTTCTACTTCAACTTTTAGGGCTTGTTGCCTCTCCGGGGCGAACTTGCCCCGCTTCTGATGAATGGACTTGGAGCCCGGGGCGACGCTCAGTCGGTGCATGATCAGATCTTCTGAAATCCCAGGCATGTCTAACGGGTTCCAGGCAAAGAGGTCGATGTTACAGCGAACGCAATCAATCAGGCCGGGCTTCAAGTCTGGGGATAGGGTGCGGCTCACACGAAAATGTTTAGATTTGTCACCTGCCTCGAACGAGACTTCGTCTAGCTCGCCCGTCGGTTCTGACTCCGGATGGTCTCTCTCGGGAGGGAGCTCAACCGCATCGAGGGAATATACCCCACTCCCGAACGCAGTCATGTAGCACGAATGTGCCGACTCCTAGTTGCCTCGGATGACCTGACCCTGAGGTTGATGGGGAACTTCAGTTTCAGATGGTAGGCCAAAAGGACGGCCTGAAATGAACAGAGCCCGGGTAGGCTGAGGATGGCATTGTATGCTGCCTTGACTTTGACCACCATGAAATCCATTGACTTGGTTCGGAAGATGGGGGTCGTGCCTGCAGTTACATCTAGTGTCACAATCCCCTCAATTTGTACGGGGACGCCCGAAAACCCGTGAAGGGTATAACTGGCTGGCTTGAGCTTTTCTCGGGGGAGTTTGAGGTTCTCAAATGCTTCCAAGAACAGGATATTAACCGAGCTTCTGTTGTCCACCAGGATACAGCGGACCTCACAATTGGCCATGACAAGACTGATGACGAGAGCATCGCAGTGCAGAAGCCGGATGCCTTCGAGGTCTTCTCCAGAGAAGGAGACCGCCCGCTGCTGAACCGGAGGGGAGGGATGGTCCTGAACAGAGTTGACCTCTCAAAAAAAAGCCTTGCCAGAGGTATTGGATTTCCCTCCCATGGGTCCGCCATGAACACAGTGCAAGATAGCCGGTCCCCCTGTCTCCTCGGTTCGGGGTCCCGCTCGGGCCACCAGCTGGTTGTCCGGGGAGGAGGCAAAGGCCTCGGGCTCCTTGGCTCTCTCTGGTATTTGGGATTGGACCAGGCGAACTCCTTCAGGTACCCTCGTTGGATGAGGGCCTCGATCTCATCTTTGAGGGCTCGGCAATGATCTGTATCATGCCCGGTGTATCGGTGGAAGCGGCAATAGAATCTTTGGTCTCTCTTCTTGCCGTTGTTGCTCGGTCGAGGAGGGAATCGGACGATCCCCTTGTCCTCGATCTCCATTAAAATTGCTGAGACGTTCTGAGTCAGGGGCGTATACCTCTCAAATCGAGGGACCGGGGGGGCCCTCTTAAGACCAGCCATTTCTTTCACGGGTCTCTTGAAGGGCTCAACATCGTCAGCCTTACGTTTCCCTTTAGTAGTGGCTTCTTTGGCACCCTCGGGATTGAGGGCCTCCTCGGCCCGAATATACTTTTCGACCCTATTGAGTAGGTTGGAAAAGTCCACGGGTGGCTTCTTGGTTAAGGAAGCCTTGAGCTGGCCGTGGCGGACATTGTGTCAGAAGGCTGTGGAGGCGACCCCTGCGTCGAGGGAGGAAACTAACCTCACCTCGGTAGTGAATCTACGAACAAACTCACGGAGAGATTTCCCGTCCTTCTGTTTGAGGTCCAGAAGGGAAGAGCTCGTCTTCTCGACCTTCCTGCTGGTCACGAAGTGGGCTAGGAAGCTCGCCTCTAGTTGCTCAAAAGAGAAGACCGAGCCGGGGGTAAGTTTGGAGAACCATTCCCGAGTCGGAACACGAAGGGTAGCAGGGAAGGCACAGCAGAGGAGGGGATCTGTAGCGCTGTGAATCATCATGAGGGTCTTAAATCCCTCCATGTGATCAGTGGGATCACCCTCTCCATTGTAGGTCTCGAATTGAGGAGGCCTGAAATTCCGAGGGATCTCAGCTTCTAGGATTTGGGGGGAGAAAGGGGGTCCAGTCTGCCGATGACTGCGACCCGGTACTGATCCGCCCTCGCCGAGATGGGCGAGGAGGTTTTCCATCTCCTCCAAACGACGAAGGACGGCATCTACTTGTTCCTGGGAGCGGGCCGGTTTGCGAGATTTGCCGCCTCCTGTTCCTGACCGTGGGTCGGAGCTGTTGCGGACCTCGGTGGTCTGGCCGCCTCAGATGTCTTGGAGAATCTCATCCCGAAAATTTTGGAACTTGACCCTTGTGACGGGGGCTTGCCCCGCCGAGTCCTGCAGGGACGGAGGTCACGGGGCGAGTGGCTGTGTTCTAGATCGCGCGCCTGGGACGGCCGTCGACGATGGTTCGAGACCGAGTTGGAAGCGGTCTCTCCCCTAGTCCGGCTGGCCTGCCGATCTGAGATGATGCGGCGTAGATCAGTCGCATTCGAAGGTCTGGCCGTGCCGTTTACCCGAGGTTGGTTGGAACCCTGGGCATCCGCGCAGCTGGGATGTGGAGGGTCTGGATGTCTTGCCGAGGTGACAGCCTTCCTGGCTTTGGGAGCCATGGAGGTGCTCGGACGCGAGGTTACGTCTATGACCGGGCTCGGCCTGGCGACAGTACTAAGAGAAGGTTCCCACAGACAGCGCTAACTTGATACTGTTTGTTTTTGGGGTGTGGGGGCAACAGGTGTGAGTTCTTGTAATTTATGAAATGGAAACCGTAGTAATGGCTTCTGTCCGATCCTGGGGAGCGGGACCGGCTCGGGGATAGGAGCCGCAAGGTAGAGGCGGGTAGCTCGGCTCTAAAGTAGGAACAGTAAGGTAGAGGCCGGGTACTCGGCTCGGCTCGGTCTTCTGTACTTGCACACTGCCTATAAACACCGGGAGAAGTCCCGGTGACATGCCCTCCAACGATCTAGTCAGTCACTGAGAAAGAGACTAGGTAGCTAGGGTTCAAGTGGGGAGAGATTTATTACCTGTTGAAGTGAGGAGGGGGTCTGGTATTTATAGGTAGAGGCAAACAGGTCTGGGACCTTAGCAGGTCGGGTCAGACCCGTTTGCCTGTGGGCCTGAGGTGGTAGGGGCCCGTTGGACTTCTGTTGACCTGATGATCAGGAAAGAGCGGGATCTGAGGAGATCTGATGGCCCAGGAGGGACCACGTCATCTAACCCATATCACTCCCTACCTAACTTGAATGATTAAGAATTGAGAAAGAAAGAGAGGTATCTATATAAATAAAAAATAAATGAGAGGGCGATGGGAAGGGAAGATGAGCTTCCGGAAGTGATTGGAATGGAATGATATATATATATATATATATATATATATATATATATATATATATATATATAATAAAACACAAAGAAAGCTATCAAGTGGCTATCCTTCAATCCCCCCAAAATCAAAGGTCCAGATCTAACCTCACAAAACATATTTTTCCCTCCCAAAAGTTTTTCCCCAAAACTCAAATTCAAATCTCCCACCCAAAACAACTCCTATATTTACTTAATTATTTTTTCCCTCTCTCTCTCTCTCCCTCCCTCTTCTATTCAACAAATTAAGAAAATGAAAATTTTAAAATTTTAAAAAAAATTAAAAAATTAAAAAACTAAAAAATTAAAAAATTAAAAAACTTTAAAAATAATTCAAAAAATCAAAAAAAATCATATAATATGTTTTTTGCTGGACCCCCAACAGTTTCTCATCTAATATGTTTGCTACTTCAATTAATTTGCTGGACCTCCAAAACAATTTTATATGATCAAATACGGTGCACCGTTCCGAAGACGTGCCGTAGGCACGTGTCAACGGGCAAACCTAGTGTAATATAATATAACAACCCGACATGATATACAATATGATATTTTCCTATACCACCCATTTCAGTTGTTTCCGGTTGCTCAACACCTCCCCCGGCTATTTACCAAATAATGTGCAATTTGAAAAGGAGATTAACATAAATGAGATGGCGATGATATGAGAAGGGAAGATGGGCTTTTTGAAGCGATTGGAATGGGATGTAGGAAAATAATATCACAAAATTTTTGAGATATATAATTTGTTTAATTTCCAATGCCTCTCATTTCAGTTGTTTCTAGGTTTTTTTTTTTTGAGGGAAAAAGTGGAATAAGGCCACCCTGTTTCATTAATAAGAATTTAACGAAACAAACCCAGAGTACTGGGCCCAACTACAAACTACAGACATAAAATAAAACATACATGAAGCAACATGACTACAAACAACAAGCCCCTCCAACAACTCTGGAGGGTGGGCCGACAAACCAGCTCGGTCCAGCCAAATTGTTAGTACGTCCATTTAGCTTCGTGCAGTGCCTCCACGGCACATGCACACCCGCCTGAAACAAGTCTGGCAGGATTTTATCACCCGCCGCTCCCTGCGTTCACCTCGCTAGGGGGACCCCTCTTTGGGCCCAAGCCCCATAGATCGAAACTCGCAGTGTAACACCTCGAATTTTTAAAATATCGAAAATGTCTGTTTTTAATATATTTTGAGTGGTGAAAATTATTTTTGATATATTTTATTTAAATATTGATATCGGTAGGGATATTTATGGTAGATTGGTATTATTGCTATATATTGAAGCTATGAGTCGAGATTTTATGTGAATAAATATTGTTTGTTTTATTTTATAATTTTGAAGGATTATTGCGAGATGATTGCAATGTATTTTGTATTGTTGGTGCTATTAAAGAAAAGAG
This sequence comes from Hemerocallis citrina, assembly GCA_017893485.1. NCBI lineage: Eukaryota > Viridiplantae > Streptophyta > Magnoliopsida > Asparagales > Asphodelaceae > Hemerocallis > Hemerocallis citrina. The sequence continues at coordinate 393,826,287 of CM030359.1, forward strand.
TTGGGTTTACTTGAAATATTTTGGAGGTCTAGGGGTCTATTTGTAAATATCCATTTATAAAAATATTATTATTATTATAATTTTATCTCTACTACTATAATGGGAGAACACCTTAGTGTAATTTGTCCTCAATCCAAATATTTTCCAAAATAGACCAGTTATGGACTAATTTTGGTAAATATTTTCAAAAGTGGACCAGTTTGGTAATTATTTTCCATAGTGGATCAGTTTGGAAATTATTTTCTTAAAACCCCTCACTTTTCTCTCCTTCTTCCTTCTCCCTTCTTTCTTTCTTTTCTGATCCGATCGAAGCCAACCGAACCCCACTTCGGTCTCTCCCTCTCTCCTCCAATCCACTTCGTTTCTCCACCAAATTCGAATTAAATTGAGGAGTATGCTAATTGAGGGGTTCTCTACATCGTGGAAGTGTCAGATTTTCAAAAGGATTCTGAAAAGGTATACCCTAATTTATTTATTCGTATAAAATTTAGTGTGATTAGTTTTATTGAATAGGATTATGATGGTCGAGAGATTTAGAGGTGTTGGAAGTGGAAGATTTAGGGAATTAGTGGATTGTTAGAAAAATTACAAGTTGTTAGTAAATTAGGATTTTGGATTTGTAAAATAGAGATATATATATATTAGAAATATCCTTTAGATGGTGGTAAAAATTTTAGTGAGCCATTAGAATAAAATGGGAAGTAGTGATTTTGGCATAAACTCAAATTATGGAGTTTATGAAATCGGGTAGAAAACTCGATCCAAATAATTATAGAAAATGCATATGAGGGTGTAGAGTATTATGGAAGTATTAATATAAATTTAGGATGATTTTTATAGGCTTAAGCTCAATTAAATTGAGTGAAATAGACTATAGGTGAAAAGTGCACGCCGGGTGTTCGATGAAATGCCCGAGCGAGATTTAGTGAGAATTTGATGGGTTCGGAGGTGTAGTTGAGTCTTATTATTATTATTAACCCTAATATGTGAGATTAGGACGAAGGGGATTAAGGAATTTAGAAAATGTGAATTTTTCTTAGTAGAAAGCCTCCGATCAATAAGGGAGTATTTGTATTAGAACCCGAATTCGAAATCTATCGATGTAGCACACCTACATATATCATTTGTGACGTGTGGGTGAAGACGGATTCAAATTTGGAGATCCGTAAGTTGAGTTTTGAGTTTTAAACTAATCGGTCCTATAATTTTTCAATTAGGAGGAAAAAGTCGAACTTCGACTGGCTACAGGACGGACGTGGGACATCATTTGCTCGAGCCGTCAGGTGAGTATGTTGTAATTAGGTATATTCTATATTGTGGCCAAATTTCGTGGCATTTCGATATACTTGATAGAAGTTATGCTAAAAATTCAATTTTCCGAAAAATACGGATTTTTAAGGCCCGAAAATGGGATTTTGAGATATTTGATGAAATTAACTATTTTAAGTATATAAAACCTATATTATGGGTTAATGTGATGTGTTGATGTATAAAAACTAAATATATTAAATTATTTATGCGTATTTTTATCCCGTGCATGTTTTGTGCATGTTTTTGGGGTATATAGGCCGATATAGGAATCGGGTATATGCAGAGCCTGATGTATGGGCTAGCATGCCATGGATGGATGTTATAAGATATAATTAGACGAAATTAGTGATTGTGATCATGTTTTGAAGACCCGTGTAATTATAGTACATGTTTGTGCATGTTTTGGGGCATATAAGCCCTTATAAGTGATTTTACTTATATGAAACAGGATGTATGAGCTATTATGCTATAATTAGATATTATAAGATTTAATTAGAGGAAATAAGTGGTTTTGGCCCCTTATAATGGGAAATCTGCCCATGTGGTGTTTATTGTAATATATATATAGATGATTATGATGTGTGATGCAATAATTGATGAAATTAATAATTGGGTACATGTTTACATTTTAACTATGTTTGAAATGAATTAATGGGCAATAATATGACATTTTGGTTTATATGATAAATGACTTGGTGTATGTTTATATGAGATTTAATGAAGTAGTGAATGACATGGTATTCATAATGGGTGATGCTATGGTAAATTAAATAACATGATGGTTTCTATGATAAATGACATGGTGTATGTATATATATATATATGATACAACGAGATGATAATCAATATCGTGGACATCATATGTTCATCGAATGGTAAGATAAAAGGTAAGATGGTAAGTGTTAATTAAATGTGTTATCAATATACGTGACTAAAATCAAAGTGGTAGTTATTCTTGAATAAATAAGTGAAGCACTTGTGTGATAAAGTAAAATGGAAAGATGTAATGATTAATGCTAATAACAGATGGCTTTGTTGACCAGTACCTACAGCAATCCTGGGGGTTTGGGCTAGACCTCCTAATACCCAAGGACCGGCTTGGGGTGCGGAGTTTTTTTCCCTCCTGGCTTCGGCTGGGAGGAAGTACCCAGTTTATCTGGAGTGCGGAGTTTTATCGCCCAAGCTATCGGCTTGAGGCCCGGTTTCCCTCGATGACAGCTGTCGCGAGGAAGTACCCAGTTTACCTGGGGTGCGGAGTTCCCTCCTGGCTGTCGGCTGGGAGGAAGTACCCAGTTTACCTGGGGTGCGGAGTTTTTCCCTCGATGACAGACGTCGCGAGGAAGTACCCAGTTTACCTGGGGTGCGGAGTTTTTCCCTCGATGACAGACGTCGCGAGGAAGTACCCAGTTTACCTGGGGTGCGGAGTTTTTCCCTCGATGACAGACGTCGCGAGGAAGTACCCAGTTTACCTGGGGTGCGGAGTTTTTCCCTCGATGACAGACGTCGCGAGGAAGTACCCAGTTTACCTAGGGTGCGGAGTTTTTCCCTCGATGACAGACGTCGCGAGGAAGTACCCAGTTTACCTGGGGTGCGGAGTTCCCTCGCTGGCATAGGCTGGGAGGAAGACGTAGCCTCGGACGAGTAAGACTCTGTGTGAGCATCGGTCCGCGTGTTTTACTGGGCTGTCGGCTTTCAGTATAGTGGGATACTGTGGCTCACTGGTCGACAAACTAATAAAATAAATAAGTGTTAATAATAAATGTGGTATTAAAGAAAGTGGAAAGTGGAATGTGAATTGTGTATGGGAAAGAAAGTGGATAGTGAAATGTGACTTGTGTATGAGAAAGAAAGTGGTTGTGAATGAAGTAAATGTGAAAGGAAATGAGTTATGAGTTAGTGTATGAAAAGAAGTGAGAAATGCAGTATATGGTTAATTTAAGATGAGAATAATAAAAGAGACATGTGTTATTATGAACAGTACGAAGTAATTGTATTATGTATGTGATCATTAAAGTAAAATGCAGTTTGATATGAGTTGTACCTTGGAATTATGTCAAGGAACTACCTGCCCGCTATTTCTGTGGAAATGGTGGGAACTACCTGCCTTGGCATAATTCGCGGGGTGAGTTGTTACAATAGTGGTAATGATTGATGGAAATGAGAAATAAAGTAAAGTGAAGATGCTTAGTGACTGAAGTGAATTAATAATCAAGCTATCGGCTTGAGATGTGATGTGATATTACCCAAACTGTGTGGTTGAGGTGCAGTGATTATTATCCAAGCTATCGGCTATGGGGTGTGATATGTTGTGGTCCCAAATTGTGTTTGGGATTAAGTGAAAATGATAATAAGAAATATAATACTTGTAAGAATGAGAATTACTAAGTGGAGTAATGAGATGTGAATGAGTTATAAAACATGGTTTTGATGTAACCAGTATAAGTATTCTATTAATGATGTGTTAATGATGTAATGAAATGTGAGAGCATTGCAATAAGCATTAAGATGTTATATTTGCGTTATGAGACTTGAATGAATGTGGCATTATGAGAATAGAAGCATATAGGAAAGAAGTGATACTTGTTGTATTTTAATAAAATAAATACCTGAATTATGAGACTGGTTATGAAAATGGTTATTAAGAGTGTATGTTGTATTATGAGTTGTATTCCCATAAAGGGTTATTAATGAAAGGAGTAATAACATTATGTAGTTATATTCATATACTGCTATTATGACGATACTTGTGGAAGAATGAATATTTGGGTTAGAGAAGATAAATTGAAAAGTAATGGATTGTATGTGTATTCGTATTATGCGGATGTAAAATAAGAATATATATATACGAGGTTGAGGTGAAGTATATTATATATATACTAGGTCGAGGTGAAGGATATTATATATATACGAGGCTGAGGTGAAGTATATTATGAAATGTGGGATGTTATGGATAATTGAACAGTTGAATGCAGGATTGGCAAAGTATTTGATATATCGTCGTATCGATGATGTTGTTGTGTTCAGGATTCGGGTAGCATTATCTTAACGTGGTATTTGTAAGTTTAAATTATTTTCTTTATACTATTTTAATTTGTCATTAGATTAATAATTATACTCACACCAGAAATGGCTAACCCCTTAGTGTTTGGGGGGTTAGGGGAGTCTGAGGACTACCCTAGATCCCCCACTGTTGCAGGTTCTCATCAGTGCAGAGATGAGGCGTGGAATGGTAGTATAACTTTTTATTTTAAAAATTTGTATTATTTAGTTATAGGAATAGTGAAATTTATGATTTAAATTGTATTATGAGTGTATAAGCCTGTATATGACGATGATGAGTGTAGTGTGAGGTGGTGTGGTATGTTGGTGACCCGTACCCATCTCGTCGTGGAGTACCAGGCCCTGTGGTAAGTTTTACAATGATTTTTCTAAGATTTTACCTCGTTTTTCAAAGAAATTCATAGTTTTTAATTGATATTTGATAATTCGTTATGAGTTTGGCCCCCAGAGCATTATATTATATTGCCTGTGTGTATCTGCTCATTTTGGCCTGGGGAGCCTATGAAAATATTCTGTTGTTTGTGAGCTACGGAATTTTGAGCAGAATTCCGTAAGCTTTTTGTGTTTCGGGGCAAAATTTACAGGGGAGACTCTGCCAAAATTTTCCCTGGAATATAACTTTCTTAGTTTATGATTAAAGTGATATAGAAATTGAAAGAATTGAATTTGGAGACTTAGTTTATAAAAAAAAATAAATAAATAAAAAAATGGGGTGTTACACGCAGCCTCCCACCAACTTCACCACTCATCCTACAAACACGCCAGCCGCTTCTACAACCGCTACCAAAGAGATAGCCGTGAAGAGGATACCTTAACCTCTCACACGATAGCGCTTTTCTTCTGCGATTTCTCACAAAGCAACTATCTCGCTCACCCCACCTAACACCATCCTCTAGGAGAGAGCTGTGTAGAGGATACCTTACCTCTCACACGTTCATGCTCTCTCCGGGGATTTCTCACCACACAGACTTATCTCACCTCAAACTTCCAATACGAGGGAAGAGGCAGCGCTGTCACGAGGCAGTGGCCTAAGCTGGAGAAAGCTCAATAGCCAGATAGTAGGCACTGTAGAGACTGCACCGACGACATCGTAGGATTCACCCGACCACACCCCAACCCCAACCCCACACCCCCCACCCCCAACATACCGACTTCACACCTCACGGAGGGACCCCATCTTTGGGCCCAAGCTCCACATACGTCAATCGCACAAAACTACCAGCTTCCCACCCCAAAGCACCGAACTACACCCTACGCCCTCATCACAGACCCTGAAATAAGGTCTGTGAATGCACTGTCCCCATTTCAAATCAAATCAGGAAAGTGACAAATTCTTAGTCACTCTTGCTACCACAACACTTTCTCCTCTCTTGTTTCATTACAAACCCGGAAAGAGAGAATGACTGGAATTTTTGCCCCCAACAAGTACCTTATACCCAATGGATTATATCCTTACCAAGTAACCCATAGTCTCTCCTTGTTGACTTTATTTTAGCCATCTCTGAGAATGAAACCATAAGAGAGTGAAGAGAGTAAGAGGGACGTGAACGATGCACGCAAAAACCTGGCCGCTGTAGCTTCAAATTGTCTGACCTCACAGGCCCACCGCCTGCACTTAGCCAAGTGGTCGTCGCCGTCGCGTGGGCCGGCGCAGCTCCAACGGCCAGTCGCTCCGACCTCCATGGCGCTCCGACCAAGATCCATGACGCTTCGAGCGTTCGCGATGGGCCATCGTCGAACCAGAAGCCATCGCGTCGTCGGAAAGGGCGGCCCACCGGAGCGGTGGATGTGCAGCATCGATTGCGGGCTCTGATCGACGAAGCGACTCAGCGGCTCAGGGGAGGGGGGGGGGGGGGGGGGGTCAACCGTCGAATAGGCGCGATCGAAGGGGGGGCAATGGCTGGACGGTGGGGCGGCGGCGTCGAGAGCCACCGCCCCTAGACTTTCTCAGATCTAGGGTTAGGTTGTTTTTTTTGGGGGGGGGGGGGGGATTTTTTGGGGAGTTGGTAGGAGCTATTCAAATTTTCTTTCTTTTTTTTTCTTTTTTTTTTTTGCTCCTTCCCTTCCCTAGCTGTCTACCAAATACTATGCATTTTTCTCTTGCCATTTTTTGCTAGGCAAGTACTTTTTTAAAAAAAAAATTTATGCACTAGTTTTGATTGAAGTTACATTAAACAGCGGGACTTAAAGAAATAACTTGTAAATTTTATTATTTAATAGACATCATATGATTGGAGATTTTTCCAAAATTATAAATTTAACCAACCAATTTATATGAAAATTTATAAAGAGTTATTTCTTTTCTTTCTACTAAAACTACATGTTTTCAATCTTTTCCTAAATCATGTGTCAATGAATGGTAGATTGGTAGGCTGGAGCAAGGTTTTAAAAGCGGTACAAGGGAGGTACAAGGGAAGAAATAGTCGACCTACAATTTTGCTTAAGTGAGCTTAAGGGATGAAAAGAAAAAAACAATTTTGCTTAAGTGAGCTTAAGGAATGAAAAGGAAAAAAAAAAGGCTGATTGCAAATTATATATATACTAGGTATGCCCGTGGCACGTGCCTACGGCACGTATTCGGAACTGTATATAAATTTATTTGGAATTATTTGGTTGGGTGAACTGTATGCACCATGACAGAAAAAAAAACTGATTGTAAACAAATACAACCATCTTTTTAATACAATCATCTACTCTATACAGGCCTCCTTTGAAATTACATTGTTTCCTAATAGTTTTCTAGTACAATCACCTTTAAATTGTTTCCTACGACACATTATCGCGAAGAATGATTAATTAATTAAGTTGTTTAGTAAAAATTTCGACAGTCTTCTCTAAAATTTTACAGGCAGGATTGTAGTAAAAATTTCGACAAAATCTCCACTGAAATATTAGTCCTTTTATAGCAATTCCTTACGGAATTCTACTCAAAATTAACAAATTAACATCACATGCAGTCAAATTGAATCCTCCCCAGGCTAATCCAAGCCACATCACACATGCATCATATATATAGGGCACTGGGAAAAAAAAATTCATTTGACTAAAGATATAAAATAAAAGACCAAGATATCGTTTGAAAACATAATAGATTTTATGAAATTTAGTAAAAATTTCGACACATCCTCCCCTAAAATATTAGCTATTTTACGGCAATTCCTTACGGAATTTTGCTCACAATTAAAAATTTAACATCACAGGCAATAAATATGAATCCTCCCCAGGTCAATTCAAGCAACATTACACAGGCATCATATATATAGGGCTTTGGGGGGGGGGGGGGGGGGGGGGGGGATCTTCATACGACTAAAGATACAAAATAAAAACGAAGATATCGTTTGAAAACATAATAGATTTTAGAAAATTTAGTAAAAATTTCGACAGAACCTCCCCTAAAATATTAGCCCTTTTACAGCTATTCCTTACGGAATTCTGCTAACAATTGAAAATATGACATCACAGGCAATAAATATCAATCCTCCCCAGGTAAAACCAAGCAACATCACACAGGCATCATATATATAAGGCTCTGGGGGGAAAATTCATAATATAATGCAAGATACAAAATAAAAACCAAAAATTCATTTTAAAACGTAAGAAAAACCTTTCAAAAACCAAAAACAGAACTCAATACTCCACAGAATTGCGGGTACGGGTATTAACATAACTATATTATATCATCATTATATACAGATACTTACATCATCTCCCAAAATGCTAAATATTACACTTATTACAATTATTACATCATGCACCATACTATACACCAACCAACCAAATGACAAAAAAAAATTACAGGGTTGTAGAATAACACAATGGTTGAAGTCTTCGAAAATGAGACCAAACAGTGAGCCTAAAAAAAAGTAAGAATTTTGCCCCAAATAGTAAGAGTTTACAATAAACAATTAAAACAATAAAAATTTGAAAACAATAGTAAGTTTTGAAACCATTACCTTTCAAACAGAACAATGCCTTGAACCAAACATGTTCTTCATCACCCTACCAAAAGTTAAACTGTCAATATGTACATAACGGTTCTGAGTGTAGATGACAATATGGGGAAAAAAATATTAAATTAACAGCAATTAACAGTTAACATAGTTGCATTAAAAAAAGCATTAAATTACCAAAAAAGAATTAAATATCAATTTACCTAATTGCAAACCCAATTGATCAATGTAGTTGCATTTATAAATTTGAGGTCTTTGCATATGGTGATTATAATTTTGATTAGATGTTGGAGGGCAATACTGAGGGCTATGAAAAAAAAGTTCATGTCAGTTTATGGAAGTGTCTTTGCATATGGTGATTATAATTTTGATTAGAAGTTCATGTCAGCTTATGGAAGTGTCTTTGCATATGGTGATTATAAATTTAAGGTCTTTGCATATGGTGATTATAATTTTTATTAGATGTTGGAGGGCAATACCGAGGACTATGAAAAAAAGTTCATGTCAGCTATGGTTATTATAAATTTGAGGTCTTTGCATATGGTGAAAAAAAGTTCATGTCAACTATTATGAAAAAAAGTTCATGTCAGTTTATGGAAGTGTCTTTGCATATGGTGATTATAATACTGAGGACTATGAAAAAAAGTTCATGTCAGCTATGGTGATTATAAATTTGAGGTCTTTGCATATGGTGAAAAAAAGTTCATGTCAACTATTATGAAAAAAAGTTCATGTCAGTTTTTGGAAGTGTCTTTGCATATGGTGACTATAATTTTGATTAGATGTTGGAGGGCAATACTGAGGACTATGAAAAAAAGTTCATGTCAGCTATGGTGATTATAAATTTGAGGTCTTTGCATATGGTGAAAAAAAGTTCATGTCAACTATTATGAAAAAAAGTTCATGTCAGTTTATGGAAGTGTCTTCGCATATGGTGATTATAAATTTGAGGTCTTTGCATATGGTGAAAAAAAGTTCATGTCAGCTATTATGAAAAAAAGTTCATGTCAGTTTATGGAAGTGTCTTTGCATATGGTGATTATAATACTGAGGACTATGAAAAAAAGTTCATGTCAGCTATGGTGATTATAAATTTGAGGTCTTTGCATATGGTGAAAAAAAGTTCTTGAACTTGAGGTCTTTGGTTGTGCATATGAGATTTGTTCCAAGTTATTGTTTAGGATGCAGTGCTTGTTGGTTGTGTTTTGATTTTGAACTATTGTTAGGAGAAACTTTTGAACTATGGATTTAGGTTCCTATGCCATGACTTAGGAGAAGAATTGCTACTCACTTGAAGGACTCCGATAACACATTTGCTATGCTCACGACATTTAATGAAGTTGACATGTAAGCTATCTTTTCGTCTACATATTATAAATTTGCTTTAATAAGAAGTAAGTAGTTTTCCTTTTTTAATTTTAAACTTGCAGTCTCTTAGAATGTTTTTAATGAAGTTGACATGTAATCTATCGTCTACATAGTATAAATTTATGTTAATAAGAAGCATGTAGTTTTCCTTTTTTTAATTTTTAAACTTACCGTATGTTAGAATGTTTTTAAAAATAAGATTTGTAGTTTGTGCACATTTAATGAAGTTGACATGCAAAAACATAATATTAAGGTCAGTAGGGAGTAGGGGATAAGCTGCTCTGGCTAAAAATAATGTTAACGTTGAAAAAGCAAAATTCAAAAAAAATGTGTGCATAAAAGATAATAATTCAAAGTTGCAGGTCTAAGAAAATATTGCTTAATTTAAACTTCTTAATTTTAAACTTGCTTAATTTAAACTTTTAGCTATAATGAAGATCTCTCTTTGATGGCTTTCATTTTAAACTTATTTCCAGTAACTAATTGAGTTCTAAATAAATTGGTCACCGGAGTTATAAACACTGAATAGTTGTTTTAGATTTGTGAGGTGTAATTTCAGCTGTGTGCCGTCTTATTGTTTGGTTTGTAGTTCACCGGCATCCAACTTTTATTCCATAAGTTAATTATAAGTTCAAAAGTTTACAGGAAACCCAAGTATTACCTTCAGAATAAATTGTTTCAGTTAGACAGTTACTTGTATAAGTGTTTACTGTGTTTTCGAAAATGAAGCTGTGTTTAATAACTTGAGTTTTGTTAATTAGTATAAAGTATAATCTTTCATAAGGATTGTTCTCCGAAATTGGAATCATGACCCTAAACAGATATTATGTAATTTCCCTTTTATGCATGCAGATATGAAAAGCATAACATGAATAGGCAAATGATCAATTACCAGCATTCTATTCTTCACGGTGAAGAAACCATCCTTGCCAGCAATTGGAGTGGGCTTTGATGCTCCCACAGCCATTATAGCGCCCTTTTAGAACAGTGAATAGTCATTAAGATTTTCACGAAAAAGCACGGTTATCCATAATTGTTTTAAAACCCCACCTATCCGGGAGGCAGTATAGCATCAAATTTGTCTACTCCAAACATACCCAAATTCGATAGAGTAAATGTTCCTGCATAACATATCATAAATCATCAACCTACAGTTAATTAGCGAAAACTTAGAAAGAGAAACAAAAGACATCTACTGTAAACACACCTGAGTTGTACTCGTTGGGCTGAAGTTGCTTTGAGCGAGCCTTGCCTACCAACTCTTTCCATTTTTGTGAGAGCAAGTAGATTTTCAGCTGCACTACAAACAGTTAGCTAAAATGATAAATGAGAAGGGTTTTAATGTCTGTTCTTAACCTTATGTACATCAAGACTGACCTTATCAGCATCCTAGAGAACTGGAGTGATGAGGCCACCATCAATTGCCACTGCCACCGCAATGTTAATGCTGGGGTTGTATGTGAAACTCTTCCCATCTTTGCAGCTGGCATTCACAACTGGGTGTTGTGCAAGTGCCATTGCCGCAGCCTTGGCCAAAAGTACTGTCATGGTCACTCCCTTCGACTTGACCTAATGTTGTTACGATGCATAAAGGGAATCATTTAACAGAAGTAATTGGAATTAATAAACTCTACAATCATAAAAGTTGTAGATGTTTACGATGCATAAAGCTAAGGGGGACAATGCATAAAGGGAAACAACTGGAATAAAAGTTGAAAACTTTTATTGTGCAATGTGTTCCCCATTAGTTATTTATAAAATATCTACAATCATAAATCCATATAATCAAAGTGCAACGATTCTTTTTAAAAAAAACACCTCTTATAAAAATCAAATTAAATAATAATGAACATAAGCAACTTGATATGAATGCCACAAAAGTCAACATACATAAACATAAACAACTTGATATGAACAACTTGTAGCATTAGTTTTGGCTTAAATGGAAGCATACAGCAAGTACATACAGCATTTGTCGATTGTTATAACATACTTTTACTCTTGTAGATTCACATACGTGAATGCCCCTGTGGTTCTTCCTTTTTGAGCTTCACGGTCTTATGATAGACTGATAAATAGCTTTCACATGGTGTACTTTACTCAGTATAAAGATTGAAGGTTCATGCTCAAAGCCTATCTATTTGTTCCTCATTTTTGCCTTCCTAGTTCAAGTACTTCTGAAGAAAACTTACATATAAGATAGCAAGCATTCCGAGTTGCTATTCCTTGAAGTTCTTATAGACTGTCATTACCATTCCATTTTTTACAGTTGGTCGTTGGTCACTCCCAGAAAAGTATTATTTGACACATATATCAGCATTATCATCTCTAACCACTAATCTCACGCGTCACAGCGTATTTCTCTCGTTTGTACTTCTGCTTCTTCATTGTAATTGATTTGCACAGTTAAAAGTCTTGACCCTCTAACCTGCATCTGTAAAGTTCTCTGTTTGCGGGTTGGTTATTTTTAGATAAATGTGACTTGTTCTCGTTCAGGAGTACTGGTGGAGAAGACTTCTTCTTAACATTCATATCAATAGTTAAGTCGACTTTCCCTTTCCTTATGGATATTCAGTAAATCATTCTTGTACAGAACTCATCAAATTCATCGTCCATATCCTAATATGCTGTCTTTATATTCTTCAGCGTGCATTTTCTGTAACACATGAGCAAGGAAGAAGGACAAAACCTAGTTTGATTAGTTTAGAGATATATTAGCCTTTGAAAGAATCCCAAAGATGGCATTCATATTTATCAGAAAAAAATCCACATTCATGCATATACACATCCTTTCAGATTGAAGAAGGCTGCTGCAGCTGCTTTTTGTGCCTCCCATAGGATAAACACAATGGATCTTTAGAAAAAAAATTGTTTAACACAATGTAGTACATAAAGCCTAGGTGACATCTTGGCATATTTGTGTTTTATTATATAGCATTGGGTGGCATCTTGGCATATTTTAAGTAAAAAGAATAATTAATGCTTGAAAATGTGATGAGAGGTAATGACTTCAGGTCTTACTACAATCTACATTTATTAAACATGCGGAAATGAAATTTCTCACTTTCTTGGTTGACATACTTGTTGCAAAGGGCCAGGGATTCCTTTCATGACCAATTGAAGCAAGCTTCACCATCTCTTCTTCTCCAATACCTTTCAATCTTCAACAATTTTGGTATGGGTTGGTTGCAATCTTTAACTCACCTCGAACCTCAAATTCAATCACCCAAACCCTAACCCCAAACGTTTCCCTCATGATAAGAAGGCTCGACGAAAGACTTAATAGTGAGATATGTGTAATCGCAAAAATCATCACAATTAGTTAAGAACTTAGCTGTTAAAGAAATTATCACAATTCACCTAGGCTTTATGTACTACATAAATTTTAGATTAACTTGATCAACCTACTAACTTGATACTGGAGCAGTATCAAGTTATTAGGTTGATACTGGAGCAGTATTTTAGAGCATTATTTGTGAACTCTACTAACTTGATCAACCTACTAACTTGATCCCTAACAAATCTTACAAATAGGGAAAAACAATCACTAACCCCAAACGTTTCCCTCATGATAAGAAGGCTCGACGAAAGACTTAATGGTGAGATATGTGTAATCGCAAAAATCATCACAATTAGTTAAGAACTTAGCTGTTAAAGAAATTATCACAATTCACCTAGGCTTTATGTACTACATAAATTTTAGATTAACTTGATCAACCTACTAACTTGATACTGGAGCAGTATCAAGTTATTAGGTTGATACTGGAGCAGTATTTTAGAGCATTATTTGTGAACTCTACTAACTTGATCAACCTACTAACTTGATCCCTAACAAATCTTTCAAATAGGGAAAAACAATCACTAACAAATCTTTGAAATAGGGAAAAATAATCACTAACAAAACTTTGAAATTAGGAAAAGACGATATCAAACTTACAGTGAGAAGGAGCCAGTGAGAGGGAGAGCACAGGTGGAGCTTCGGGAGAGCACCCGTGGAGGAGAGTGGGTGTGGCTGCAGGAGGCGGGGCATCGTGGTTGGCGTCGGGGCTGGCTGCAGGAGGCGGGGCGTCTGGTAGGGGTGCAGTGGGGGCAGAGAGGTGCGAGAGAGAGAGAGAGAGAGGTTCGGGAAAGGAACTCAGAGAGAGAGAGGGAGAGACGGTGAGAACAGATAGAGAGCGAGAGGGGTAGGGGTTCGGGAAGGGAGGAGAGAGAGCAAGAGAGAGAGAGGGGTCAGGAAGAGAGAGAGAGATAGAGGGGGAGGGGTTCGGGAAGGGAGGAGAGAGAGCGAGAGAGAGAGAGGGGTCGGGAAGAGAGAGAGAGATAGATAGAATTTGGGATCTGGGAAAGAAACAGATAGATCTCTACTACTATAATGGGAGAGCCCCTTAGTCAGTAACCCAAGTCAGTAACCCAACCCGTGCAACGCACGGGTTGGGTTACTTTGGTAAATATTTTCGAAGAGGGACCTGTTTGGTAAATATTTTTCGAAGGTGGGTCAGTTTGAAAATTATTTTCTTCTTAATTATGGCCTAATTTTGGTAGGTATTTTAGCAAGTGGACCTGCTTTGTAAATATTTTCGAAAGTGGATCGGTTTGGAAATTATTTTCTTCTTACCCTTTTCATTATCCTTCAATTTTTTCCACGTGCACGTGTGCACGTGTCTGATACTAGTAGATAGAATTTGGGAGAGAGAGAGAGTGTGTTTTGAAATTTTGGGGTTTGAAATTTGGGCGGGAAAATATGTTTTGTGAGAGTAGATCTGGTCCATTGATTTTGGGATAGATTGAATGTGAGCCACTTGATAGCTTTCTTTGTGTTTTATTATATATATATATATATATATATATATATATATATATATATATATATCTATCTCTACTACTATAATGGGAGAGCCCCTTAGTCAGTAACCCAAGTCAGTAACCCAACCCGTGCAACGAAATATTTTCGAAAGTGGACATGTTTGGTAAATATTTTCGAAAGTGGAACAGTTTGGAAATTATTTTCTTTTTACTCATGGACTGACGTTGGTAAATATTTCCGTCAGTGGACCTGTTTGGTAAATATTTTCGAAAGTGGATCAGTTTAGAAATTATTTTCTTTTTACCCTTTTCATTATCCTCCAATTTTTTCCACGTGCACGTGTGCACGTGTAAACTACTAGTATAATAAAACACAAAGAAAGCTATCAAGTGGCTTTCCTTCAATCCTCCCAAAAATCAAAGGCCCAGATCTACCCTTACAGAACATATTTTCCCTCCAAAAGTTTCTCCCAAAACTCAAATTCAAATCTCCCACCCAAAACAAATCCTATATTTATTTAATTTTTTCTCTCTCTCTCTCCCTCCCTCTTCTATATAATATTAAAAAAATTAAGAAATTAATTTTTTTTTAAATTTTAAAAAATTAAAAATTTAAAAAATTTAAAATTTTTTAAAATTTAAAAATTTAAAAATTTTAAATTTTAAATTTTAAAAAATTTAAAATTTTTTAAAATTTAAAAATTTTAAATTTTAAAATTTTAAAATTTTAAAAATTTAAAATTTTAAAAATTTAAAAAATTTAAAAAATTTTAAAAATAATTCAAAAAAAACATATAATATATTTTTTGCTCTATGTTTGCTACTTCAATTAATTTGCTGGAACTCAAAAACTATTTTTTATGATCAAACAAGGTGCACCGTCCTGAAGACGTGCCGTAGGCACGTGTCAACGGGCAAACCTAGTATATATATATATATATATATATATATATATATATATATATATATATATATATATATATATTCACTTTTTAAATTTAAAAAAATGCCTCATAGAGCATCCACAGTCGTGATGGTGAAGAAATGCATAAATGCATATTTACATATAGAATTTTTACAGTTTGTCGTATTCATCGAATGGTCTTTTATAGCAATTTAATAAAAAAATAATATCAAACGGAGTTTGTAGTTCCGTCATAGGTATTTAATTATTTTTTTAAATGTAAGACCGAAGTTGAAGTTGCGTCGGAAGGCAAAATGGTCAATTTTAAATTTTTTTTTGTAAAAAAAATCACATAGAATGCGCAATGGAGGGACAGAACTAGAAGTTCCGTCCGAGGGGATGCTTCTTTTGGGGGCTTTTTAATTACGATTTTTTTTTTGAAGGGATGGAAGTTGAAGTTGCGTCTGAGTATTAAAAAAAATTCTTTTTTTTAGGGACGGAAGTGGAAGTTGCGTCCATTAAATTATGCATAATTGTCATATTTTCTCTCATTTATAGCAATCTACTGTTGTTTTTTCCCCAAAAAATACATAAATAGCTAACGACTGCAGGTCGTTGTTTGCTATAAAATGCATTAAATGCATTAATAGCTAACGACTGCAAGTCGTTGTTTGCTATAAAATGCATTAAATGGATAAATAGCTAATGACTGTGGATGCTCTTAAGAGCATCCATAGTCGTTTTCTACATTTCCATAATATGCATATTTTAGCAATTTCGGATCTACAGTCGTTTGCTATTTATTCATATTTTGGCAAAATCGCTACAAAAAATTGTTATATTTGAGAGGCGATATAGAAATATGTATATTATACCGAACGAAACTTGAAGTTTGGTCTGAATTGTTTTATAATATTTTTATTTGATCGGACGAAACTTCAAGGTTCGTCCGATAAAAATAAAGGCATTTTAAAAATTAATAAAACCCCGAATATGTGAAAAAATCTTGGACGAAACTTCAAGTGTCATCCGTAAATTTAGGATAATTATTAAGATTATTAATTAATTAAATAATTAATTAGTTAATTATACTTAGTATGCTAATTAGGTATTTAATAAATGAATAGAGGCTTAGTTAATTATACTTAGGAGTTTAATGATTGTTAAATGAATAGAGGCTTAGTTAATTATACTTAGGAGTTTAATGATTGTTAGTGGGTTTGAAAATGACAGCTCCCCATCGGACGACGCTTTAACTCTTTTTAAAATCTTAGAGCATCCACAATGGCAGTTGCTATATTTTGGCAAAATGAAAAGAATAGAAATAGAACAGATTGCATCGTCTGCAATGGTCATTTCTCAAAATTTTCTTATTTTTTTTGGGACGATACAAGATGTATCGTCACTTAAAAAAAATGGGTAAGACGAAACACATCTTGTATCGTCACTTAAAAAAAATGGGTAAGACGAAACACCTTGTATCGTCACTTTAAAAAAATTTCGAAAACCGCCTGCGACGATACATGATGTAACGTCGGTACAAATTTTTTTTAAGCGGGCCGAGACAAGGTGTCTCGTCCGCAAAGAATTATTTAAAAAAAAAAATTAAGTTGGAACGGGACATGATGTCCCGTCCATATTGGCTGGCCACATTTTAGGGGATTAAAGTTGTGGCGTTAACTTTGAGTGTAGAAGAAGCCTATGTCTCCCACCTTTCCATGGCAAATCTCCATTTTACCCCCCTTGTTTTGTTGTCAAACGGGACATGATGTCCCGTTGGAGGTTAATGCCATTATTTTTTAAGAAATCGGGAAGGACGATACATCTTGTATCGTCCGACCCATTTAAAAAAAAAAAAAAAAAAAATTACGGGACGAGACAACTATTCCCGTCCGATTACAATAAAAAATAATTTTATCTTTGGAACGATACATCATGTTTCGTCCTCTATTTTTCTATATTCGCTTCTCCACTTCTCATATATGAGAAGTCACTGTGCATCGTTTGCTATTTTTTGAGAAAATAGCAAACGATTGCAGAGGCTCAATTCTCAAATTTTTCTCAAATTATGAGAAAATGGAAATTATAGCAAACGACTGTGGATGCTTTTAGGCAGCATATATATAAATATTCTGCCTCATAACTAGTACAGTAACTACAATTCAACCCAATATATTATGGACATTTCTGCAAATACAAATTTTGAGGGTTAAATCTATAAATACGATATTGGTTAGGTGAATATATGCAAAAATACCGGCGTCGTCAAAAGAATTTTTACTAAAATGACTCACTTTTGAAAGTATTTACCAAACTAACCCACGTTCAAACATATTTACCAAAATGACCCATTTGCTATCTGACCCTAGTGAAAATAGGGTCGCTAACTGAGATAGCGAGTCTATCTGTCAGTTGTTTTCGCTACTTGGGGAAGAAATTCAGAAAAAAACCAAGTATACACTCGCTATCTCAGTTAGTGACCCTATTTTCACTAGGATCACTAACTGAGATAGCGAGTGTCGACTGGGAGTTCAATAATACCACACTCACCGACTCATTCTCTTCTTCCTCTATCTCTCCCCACACTCTCTGAAACCAAACTCCGAAACCCTAGCTGCCCAAATTTGATCCATTTTCTCACCAAAATCCACAAAATCTCAAAGCAACCTCTTCAGCCTCGACATTCTACTCTCCTCACACTCTCAAACCCCTAAACCTATCTTCCAACATCCTCAATTTGGGAGTTCGAAGTTCGGGAAACACAAAAGAGGATTGGAGTTGCCAAGCAAGTGGAACAATCTCATCCTCGTTCTACCCAGTATTCGTATGGTATTTGTTCATAACTCTTACTATTTGATTTTTGGTTAATTTTGATGTAGGGTTAGATTTAGAACTGTGAGTTAATTTGAGATGTGTTCAACAATGAATTGAGTATTTTGGTTATACGAATTATGCCTACATTGTACTAAGTGTAGATGATTTGTACTAAATTTATTTGTGTAACTAATCTAAAATAACCTATATTGTATTAAGTTAGTTAGTGTTATTCGTGAAATATTTGTACTAATTAATCTAAGTCCACATTGCATGTATGCAATATGTGATGTGAGTAACATTGTGATTATATATGTTATATTTCAGTAACATTGTGAGTAATATTGTGACTAACATTGTATATAGACGAGCATGTGATCAAACCATGGGCTTTTTGTAGGTATGACAAAGCCCAGCGAATGATTTTCATCATTCATGAGCTGTAGGATCGACTCAGCATCATAACAATAATATAACAAAATGTACACATCCACATGCATGAATAATTTATTAAACAACAAAAAATAATTGAAACCAAATAATAATATTCCAATGGTTTTCATATCTGGAACAAAAGATAAAACTCGGGACTATAGCCCGTTACAAGGTTCAAGTAGCAACAAAATGAAATAAACTCAAATATAAGATAATAATTAAAGCAATTTTCCCAAGCGAAGCCTAGAACGTTTTCTCACCAATTCCAGCAAGTACGTCTCCAAAATCTGTATATATAAATATAAAAAGGGGAAAAAATAGGGAAAACAAGATAAACGCCCTTAGTGCAAGTTAGAGCCGCAAATAGTAAAATAAGTACAAGCAACAAGGAACAAGATTTGGAATCAAGTATCAAGTCTCATGTATCATGTCATCAAGTATCAAGTAAGTATGTGTCATGTTCAATTATCATGTGTCAAATCTTGTAGTTATTACTATCTATGTAGTATTTCATGTGCCATCCTTTTATCACATGGTTGCTATAGTCAATGCAATTTCATTTAGGCCTAATGGTGGATTTTATAGGGCGGTGTACTCAAGTCATGTAGGAAATACGAGCATGTGATCAAACTATGGGCTCTAGAGGTGCTAGTATAATGTACGTGCAATGCACGTCTACAAAAAGTATAGTCATCAAATTAAATGAATATATATCGAATAAGAAAAAAATAGTTTATATTTGAATGTTTTGATTTGGGCTACACGTGTTGTGCACATTTACATTTGTTGGATATAGTTTGGACGTGTATTATACGTGTTTATATAGTTACAAAGTTAGAGCTTTTTTGTTACAAATCCCAACTCTCCTATTAAAATAATAGAGATTGTCTTTTTAGCTACCTTTGTAATTTTATTCTCTTTTAGATCATTCTCCCCAAAAATATTTTCTCCAAACGTGCGATGCACGTTTTGATAAAAAAATTGGAGTTGAACGTGCGATACATGTAAGTCGGTAGTAATCAGCACTTGTGATGAATGCCTTAACTTTTAAAAATTTGGAGTTGAATGGGCACTGCACGCAATTTTTTTAAATTTTTTGAAGGAAAAACCTTGAATTGTACGTACAGTGATGTGTTACGAAATAGATTTGGAGTTGCACGTGCGACGTACGTATTTGCTTTGTGACAAAAAAATTGAAAAATTATTTGTTTGGTGAAGGAAAAAACTTCGATTTACACACGTGAAGCACATGTTAATAAATAGAGTTAGCATTACACATGCAACGTATGTGTTTCATTTGTGACAAAAAAATATTAAAAATTGTTTGTTAGGTTACAAACTCAAAGTGACAAAGTGACAAACTCTCCCATTAATAGTAGTAGATAGTTATAAGTCATTGTAACATTGTGAGTAACATTGTTAGATATTGATTTACTGTAATTAGATATTGATGAATGTATAATTCTGTATTATTGATATTACATTTAATTCTTAGAAACTCCCATATTTTATTTATCGATATATCTAAAATCGAGATACAATCAAACTTGTAGGATTCTCTTTGTTATTGAATATGCCACGAACCTGGGTTATTCATGAAGAAGGAACGAGTAGTAGAGGAGCCCATTTCTGAACGACCTCCTTCGTCATGAAGAGCCCATTATTGAACGGGTTTCTCCTCAACCAGGTAGCTGCCTCCACATTAATAGTTTCCAGCTCAGCGAGTTTACTATGGAATTTTTTGGGTTGGTTTTGGCATGCTATTATTTTAACTTTTTTTCTCATAGCTTTGCTACCAAATTTGGTGAAGAAATTTGTAATGAAATGTCGCATACAATAACGATGATATGCATTTGGTTCGTTCCATGCTCCATTTTGCATTTCCATGGCAGTCAATATACCTGCATGACGATAAAAGATAACACATAACTCATCCCGATCCGTGACAAAAAAAAACGAATACAGCTCATGAACCATGTCCAAGTATATACTCTCTCCATCAACTATTGCAAACGGAAACGGAAAAGGCTATCGTTTGCGTCCGGTGAAACCGCAATTAACAAACATCCCTTATATTTTTCATACAAGTGTGTTCCATCAACGCTTATAACAGGTCTACAAGACTTGAACCCTTCAATCGAAGCACCAAAAGCCCAAAATACTCCTTTGAATGTTTCCTTGCCGGGACCGGACTCACACTTATCCCAATGGACAACAGTTCTTGAATTTTCTGCTTGTATTGCTGATAGTAAATAAGGCAACTTAGTATATGCTTTTGTCATGCCCTGCTTCCCAAAAGGAATACGGAATACGGTACGCGACAAAGTCCAGTGAATGGTTTTCACCATCCATAAGCTGTAAAGATCTACTCGACTCAGCATAACAATAATCATAGCAATATACTCAACCACGCATGCATGAACAATTATTAACCAACATCATTTATTTGCAACAATATAAAATTCCCAAACAAATACAAGATCTGACTCAAAACAACTTTGAGACTATAAGCTCGTTACAAGTCTCAATGTAACAACATGAATGAAATAATTAAAACAAATCACTAAGCAAGATTTTCCAAAGTGAGGCCTAAAACCTTTTCTCACCAACTCCCTCGGGTAGTTGATTACCAAAACCTGCTCATATAGCAATTGCAAGAAAATAGGAAGACAGGAAAATGGTACGCTCGTTAGTTGCAAGTTCCGGGCCGCAAGTAGTACAAGCAGGAAAAGTTGAAACGGAACATATGAACCAAAAATAGGAAGTACTAACAGGGAGGAAAAACAACAGTAGATGACAGTCTACAAATAACAGGAAACAGTAACAGGTAAACAGTAAAGGATAACAGTAACAGTATCAGTAGAGGATAACAGTAACAGTAACAGTAGAGGATAACAGTAACAATAACAGGATAACAGTAACAGTAACAGTGAAGATGACAGTAACAGTAACAGGGTGTGTCAGTGAAACAGTTATTCTTAAGTCTATTGTTCATTACTATCTAGGTAGCACTTCATGCGTCCCATTTATTTACCACATGGTTTCTACATCCAAACAGTTTTTTTTAGATTTTGTAGTGGAATCTATAGAGCCGTGTACTTAGGTAAACAGTAACAGTAACAGTAAATAGTAACGGTGTCATGGATCATGTAATCATGCATTCAGAAAAAATAGTTGGTGAAATACGGTACCACATTAAACGGTTGGGAAATGAGTCCCCTTCTGAGTACACATTTATATATTGTCTACTACTAGATCTTTTCCTTAAACCCCGGCTTCATTAGTTGTAACCCCTGTTCCCGTATATATGTATTTTCTTGTGTATTATCTGGGTTTGGATGCTTTATAAAAAAAATTCTTAAATTCATTTTATTTCAAATTTATTTTTGTATCCCCTGTTAAAATCCATTTCTTTTCATTAATTGTATTTATTGTTATTTTCAAATGATTTTTATATTATAATACCGACCCTATTAATGTTTTTATTCTTATTATTGTTATCAGTATTATTATTACTGTTATTTTATTTATTATTATTATTATTATTATGATTATTGTAGTTTTATTTTAAGCCTGAACATACTCTAATTTATTTAATATTTTTATAATTATTTTCCATTGGATTTTTAAACCCGTAACCCAATACCCATTTACCCATACTCGTTAGCCCTCATAACCCTAATAATCTCATATATATTCCCCTATATATACATCTACCCAAATATTTCCCCTGTTCACCATACAAACCCTATAGCCGCATGTTCACCTTCCTCCCCCATCACCTCTCTTCCCGAACTTCCTAACCCATCCCAATCAACCCCTTACTCCCGGCCTCCTCTTCCTCCTCCACCTCGGCAGCCCTCCCAATCTCTCCCTCTTCCTGCGTCGCGCCAGCCCCTGAGCCTCCTCCTACGTTGCACCCTCCCTGTATGCACCCCAACGCACCCCCGTCAGTGAACCCCTGAGCCCCGGTTCTCCTTTGCCCTCTCTGATCCTCTCTTCTCCTCCCGCTCGGCATCCCTGTGTTGCCTCCTCCCGAGCGGTGCACAACAGAAGACGACAGTCGTGAGCACCCCCCCTCTCGGCATGTGTCTCCTCCCGGCATTGCTCACGCCGCCGTGTCGCTTTGCCGTCGTCGTTCCCTCCTTCTGACGATAATCGACAGCAGCACCCTGCCGTCACCAGTCGAGCCAAGCCGAAGCCCCTTGGTGGTTGCTGTTTGATCAGAGTTTTGATCAAGTGATTGTAGGCCGTCCGATTGTCGATCGATCTTGTTCATCATGATCTCCATCATCTTCAGTCTTGATCTGGCCGTCCGATCTGATCTGATCATCTTGATCTTGATCTTTTGGATCTAGCCGTCCGATTATGTTCGTGATCTTGTCCGTGCCCGCTTGCTCATGTTATTGTGTTTGTGATCGAGAACCTGTTCCTGTTATTCTCGCTCTTTGCATTGTTCCGTCATCGACTATAAGGCAAGTAACTTGTATTAATTTCTGTTGCAAATACAAGTACTAAATACCACCTGTAGTGTAGTTGAGTTCTAGAGACAATTCTTGTGCGAAACCCCTGTTATATCTTGTCTCTATTGTGTTGACCTGCCCGTAGTTATCTCTTTACACACACGATCTAAATTTAGACTTAGAGATAATCAATTCTTGTATACGTGCATGTGTTCGTGATTATGAGGTGTTGCATGATCTTGTATGCATGATGTGTTTGATGTAGTATAACTCGTAGTAGACTTGTAAAATACCCTATACCATGTTGCTTGGACATCTAGTACATCATATTTCATGTTTGTTACGGTATGGATGAGTTTTAAATGATCTAGCGGATTTTGTGCATGAAGAATATTTCTGTATTTGTTATTACCCCATTTTTGTTCGGTATTTTGGACCCTATTAAGGTCAGTATATATAAAAATTTGTGAATATAAATTATAGAGAATTCTGTCTACTTTCCAGATTATTTGACAGATCTTGCTTTCGATTTATGAGTTGCAAGTTATGATTATTTTACTACAGATGTGTAGAAAATTTCAGATTCTGTTTTATATGAATTCTGGATGATAAATTATTTTTATACTAATGCTAAAGATAATATTTTGATCCAATATTTTGCTGAGTACAACCAGACTTTATTGGGATTAACCCTATTTTTTTTGGATTTAATTGATGACATTTGTGAACTATTCTATGCTTGCAAACAATTACTATACATGCAGAATTTTCATACTGTTCAGTAAAAAAACACAATTTCGACCTAATTCTATTTGTTATCTATAAAAACTTTGTGAATATGAATTGTAGCCTACTGTATCTATTTTATCACCCTTTTGATGGATCTGGATTTCGATTTATATTTTGTAAGATATTGTTGTTTTAGTACTGTTGTATTTATGATTCCAGATTTACAAACCTTCTGTATCTTGCTGCTTTCTGATTTTAATTGAGTATACTATCTATGTTGGAAAATTATGAAACTTTATTTTTTGTTACTAAACATACTAGGGAATAACCCAGATTTTTCTTCGATTTAATCAGTAAGTTTTTATGACGTTTTCTTGTTTATGAATGCAAACTTCTGATTTCTGGATGAACATGTTTTCTGTTTACAAATCAATTTTGAGTCCTGTTGTTGACAAATACCATATGACTTATATATATGTGCTGGATTCGGCCGAGAGTCTATTTTCCAGATTTTCTGGCGGATCCAGGTTTGCAGATTTGTAGCAACGGGAATTGTAGATTTAGTGCAGTACTGTCTTTAGTGCAGTACTGTCTTGCTGTCCTGAACTAGAATTTTTGTTGTTCTATCCTTTTATGTGTCGTCTATCACCTGTACATATTTATCTTTCAGTCTGAACCTGTTACCTGTTTATTCCATGTTATTTTTGCTCTGTTTTGTGACACATACATGCCTGCCTGATAATAATAACAAAATAATCAAGCTGGGGTTAAGGGAAAGATCTAGTAGTGGATAATATAGAAATGTGTACTTAGAAGGGGGCCCGTGTTTCCCACCGGATTATCTGTTACGTGTTCATGACTACATGATACATGACTCTGTCTGTCTAATTACCTGACTGCACACCTCCTTATAGGAAGGTGTACTCAGAAAAGAACCCGTAGGTTCTATCTGTCTGTCTGGATCTGCATCTGATATCTGTCTATCTGATACCTGAGTACTTGGCCCTATACAGTCCACTAAGAAATCTAAACGTAATTTGTTTGAAAGTAACAACCATGTGGTAAAAACCTGGGATGCATGAAGTGCTACCTAGATAGAAATAAATACAAGACTTGGCATAATATGACATTTGTTACCTGTTTACCTGTATCTGTTTTCTGACATCTGTTATCTGTATATCTATCTGCCTACCATCTGATACTTGACATTTGTTAAATATCACCTATACCAATTATTACACCATGTTACTTAATTCTGTTTTCTGATTCATGTTAGACAATCTGTTCTGCTCTGTCATTACTATTCCATGCTATGTTTGTTTCTGTTGTTATTTTATATCTGTTAATTTTCCTTGTACTTGTGCCTGCACTACAAGCGACCCATAACTTGCATTGACGGGAGTTTTGTTTTCTTTTCCTCTTCCTGCAATTTGTTAAATTGCAGACTTTGGTGATCAGCTGCCCGATAAAGTAGGTGATCTGAAATTCTAGTTGGCTGGAGTTCTTGCTATATCTATCTATTTCTTGTTGCTTATCTTGAATAAATGTAATTTGCCACATGGATTATTTGTATTGGGCTTTTTGTCCCATAATTGTGTTTTGTTCCAGACTTGATTATTTGAATTTTAGTATTCTTGTTTCTTGTTTCAACTAATCTTGATGACTATATTGACTCATTTATGCATGCGTGGTTGACTTCTCTTGCTTCCTACTCTGATTATTCCTGTGAAATGTTGTAAAGATCTTGACAGCTTATGGATGATGAAAATCATTCGCTGGACTTAGTCACGTATTCGTATTTCGTATTCTCTTTTTGGGAAGCGGGGCGTGACATTAGTTGTTATTATTATTAAACAGGTGTGAACGAACATAAACAGGGCAAAAAGACATGGTAAGAACAAGGGACAAGTTTAAGCCGAATAGAAAACATAAACGGGTGACAAAACAACTTATAACAGTTAGAACAACGAAACTTCCAGTTCTGGACAACAAGACGTTACTGCACTAAAACTGAGATTCCCGTTGCCACAGGAATGAAAATCTAGATTCGTCAGAAAATCTAAAAACTAGACTCTCTGTCGAATCCAGCGCATATACACAAGTCATACATCCTCTACGGTAACAGGGTCCAAAACAGTGTTTTATACAGAGTTTACGTTCAACCAGAATATGCAAGGTATTGTTCATAAGCATGAAAAGGGTCTAAAAAATCATAATAAAATCTGAGAAAAATCTAGAAGGTTCCCTAGCATGTCTAGTCTCAACATATAAAATTTCATGAAGTTCCATTACAGATAGCATAGTCAATATAATTCGGAAAACAGAGTGATGCAACAAAATTTAAATTCTGAAAGTTCAGACACAGCAGTACCAAAATAGTGATAATTCACAAGATACAATTCGAAATCCCAATTTGTCAAAAAGGTAGTAAAATAGACATACTAGGCTATATTTCATATTCACAAAGATTTAATCGACAGTGACTGGAATCCAGTTGAAAATAGAGTTCTTTACTGAACAACATGCAGTTTGACAATTATATGATTAGTTTTTCAAGCATGAAATAAGTTATAAAAATCATTAAAAAATTCCACAAAAATTAGGGTTGATCCAGTCATGCCTAAACATACACAAAAAAATATAAAGTCCAAATTTACTCTTAACATCAGTTTTAAAATAATAACTCATACAGAAATCTTAAAATTCGGAATTTGAAAATTTCGATACAAATCTATATAATAAAACACAAAGAAAGCTATCAAGTGGCTCTCCTTCAATCCCCAAAAAATCAACGGCCTAGATCTAACCTTCCAAAACATATTTTCCCCCCAAAAATTTTCCCCAAAACTCAAATTCAAATCCCCACTCAAAACAACTCCTATATTTATTTAATTATTATTTTTTTTCTCTCTCCCCCTCCCTCTTCTATTCAAAAAAGTAAGAAAATAAATTTTTTTAAATTTTTAAAAAAAAAATTAAAAAATTAAAAAACTAAAAAAAATTTAAAATTTAAAAACTTTTAAAATAATTCAAAAAAAATCAAAAAAATCATATAATAAGTTATTTGCTCTATGTTTGCTACTTTAATTAATTTGTTGGACCTCCAAAACTATTTTATATGACCAAACAAGATGCACCGTTCCGAAGACGTGCCGTAGGCACGTGTCAACGGGCCAACCTAGTGCAGTAAAACAGCGATAACTCACACATCCAAAATCGGAATTGAGATCCATCGAAAGTTTTGAAAAATAGACAGTGAGGTCTACAAATCATGTTTACAAATTAATTTATTTTACTGATTCAAACAGGGTCTAATTTGCTGTATCAAATCAGGTCAGCAGTAAAAAGAAACTTCTTTATAAATTTCATCAAACAACTCAAATACAATAGGTCCAATTTTAAGATGTAACGCAAGCATGGTTACTGGTCACTCAAATCAACATGGCATGTGTATCAATAAGTCTATAACGAGATAACACGTCTATCACATAATTCATGTAATAAAATCTACAACATACGATATGTTACAAACAAGCACATACACATCAAGATGTCCATCTAAATCCAATTTGTTTCTGTGTAATGTGTGACAGCTTATTGAGAACTAATCATGGTCATGAGATGGATGAAATGAATCAACGAATAAGATTATGATTTTCGGGGATTAACAAGAGAGTACAAAACAAAGATGCATGCAATACTACTTACGGTATTTAACTTGTATGAAGAACAAAATAACATACAAGCTACTTGCCTTTAAAGACGACGAAGACTGTAACCCCCGTTTTTCATTTTCTGTATTTTGGGTGTATTTTCTTTTTTCTGTGTATTTATTCATCTTATATTTCTTCGACACTTTTGAACCATGTATTTGATCTTCATTATCAATATATTCATCTATTTGATTTGCCGTCTTTTTATCTTTATCTTCTTGATTCAGTTGTCAGTCTATTATTTCATCTATGTTTGATCGAGCCATTAATTTTGATCATCATTATAATTGTTCATGTTCTACTTTATTTATTTATGTAACCCCTGTTTCCGATTATACGGATTTCCATTTCTTTTCTTTTCTCCATGTATTCTTGTATTTCAATTTCTGTATAAATTCTTTTCAATTCATTTAAATCATTTTGAATATCCTATTGAAATCCAAATTTATATTCCAAACTAGAATTTGTCTCTCTTATTTTTTATTTATTTCCTTTGAAGCCCATTGATTTTTTATATATGTTATATTATTTAATTATTTGGTTTGAAGCCCAAAAATTTAGCTCATCTCCTATTGGGCCCTAACCCTAAACCCAAACCCACATATTGTTGGATCTAAACCCAGTAACAATCTATATTGTACAGAATCAATCCTGTATACTCACCCGTATACAATTTCTCCACTTTTTCCTACTCTTCCTACATCCCCGTAACTACATCCCACTATCTAGTAACTACCCCATTATAATAATTATTTTATTATTCTAACCACTCAACTCCCCCGTATCCCTCTCTTTCTCCCCGTTACACTCCCTCTCTCTCTCCCCGTTTACTCTCTCTCTTCCTCTCTGTTTTTCCCCCAACAGAAACCAAAACAAACCCAACAGAACAGAACCCCCCCATTCTCCTTTGCCTTCTTCCTCACGAACCATCCTTCTCCCTCCGCCATGCGTGCCTCCATTACCACTCGTCTCCTACCTCCGGATCCTCATCGCTCAGCCCAACTCGTCATCCGCTCCACCTCCCGTTCATCTTCTCAGTTGCACCGATTACCTGCTCGTCTCCTTCATCGTCTTCCTCCCGAGCGTCTTCGCTTCCTTGCCGCCATCGTCTTTAAGCCCCTGCACCGCCGCTCGCGTCCACCACCATTGCCATTGCTTTCTCCACAGTCGAGAACCCAACGACCCTCGAAACTCCACCCTATCACTCAACCGCCTGCACCTCCACTGAAGTCCTCTTCCCTGTATGTAGTAACCCGTATTTTTAAATATTATTTTTAAAGGCTTATAAATGAATTAAAATGATTTTGGAGATTTAATAAATATTTTCTAGGAATCTATCTTTTTATACGTGCAAAACACGTGCAAATATTTTCTTGAGAAGTTCAAAAGCCAAAATTTCTTCATGGAAAATCATCATTTATTATTTGGGATTTAATTCTAATTTTCCTAGATTTTTCTGATATTAATTGGATTTATTTGCAAATATTACGAAAAGAATGATCTTTTTGCAAAATTGTCATTTTGAGGGGTGAAAGTGCAAAACTATTTTCTGGACTTTTAAAATAGTGCCGACTGGAAATAAGGTGTCTATTTTACTTTTAAATATCAATTTAATTGGTTTCATCAAGTTTCCAAGTATAGGGATCTATTATGTAAAGTTATATTTTGAAGGGGTTATTTTGCAAATGTGTCTAAAAACCCTAAAACTCCTGTTCCGGGTGTTTAAAAGGGGTGTAGTGCAGCCGTCTTTCACTGCACAACAAAAAGTCTTATTATTTTTGGAGGATTAAGAAGAAGAGGATCTTGGATTTTGCAAAAGAGAAGTTTTCTCATCGGATTTCTTCATTCGAGGTGAGTGATGTAAATTGTTTGTTGTTTTATCTTTATTTTTTCTATTGAATGTTGTATTGTATGTGAGTGATTTGTTTGCCTCCTTTCATTTTGTGAACGTTGTATGATGGATCTTGGATATTGAACTCTATTTGCTAGAAAGCATGTTTAGGGTTTGAATAGAAATATGCGCATTATGAATTGGATGGATGGATGAAAATTGAATCTTATGAAACCTTAGTTGTTTGTAAATAAAATTTGTATGTGGGTAGTCCATCTCTTTTGGATCAATGTTGGATTGATTGGATATGGTAGATTTTATACATAAATCTAATAAAAATGATATTTTTAGTACTTTGAGTATTGGTTGAACACAAATTTGATATGGTTATATTATCCATTGATTGAGGTTGTAAGTTGTAATGGTAATTCAGTTTTGAGAAATGTGAAAGGAAAAGTATGAATCAAGAGATCTTGACATAAAAATCGAGATTTGAGAAATTAGTTGAGTTGGGAAAATATACCCAAATTGGGGATTCTCTTGAGATTTTGATATTTAGATGGTTTGGATCTGAATACGAACTATTTCAGTGATCAATAAATTTTAAGAAAAACTCTATATTTGACTTTATGCACAATTTATGTTTTAATCGAAAGAAATCAACAAAATCTCTATTTTTATAAATTCAAGTGGTTTTGATTTAGTTTCATGGATTATTATAAATCCTACAATTAGTATTTGATCATACAAGAAATAAGCTTTTCGTAGAAATCGTTTTCATAAAGTAAAACTACGTATCGGTTGAAATGTGCACAACCAAAAGTATGCAGTCTGTAGGTCGACAGTCGACTGGTATGACTTCTCAGTCGACCGACACGATCCGGCTGCTATGTTCTCTAGATTTTCTTGAAAAATCGCTCTGGACAGTCGACTTAGGACTTTTACAGTCGACTGGTACCACTTAGAATTATTTTCTCCAAGTTATTGAAATTTTCTCCCTGGACAGTTGACCTATAACCTTTTGAGTAGACGGATATTACTTAGAATTATTTTCCAAAGTTATTGTATTCTTTCGTTCTGGACAGTCGACTTATGACCCTAGATAGTCGACTTATAACACTTAGATTATTTTTCTTAAAACCATGAAATTCTCTTTCTGGACAGTCGACTTACACTTGTTATTAGTCGACTGATACTGATATATCTTCATATTTCTGAATGTTCTTTCAAATAATTTATTCTCTAAATGTTTTAATCTATAACTTACTATTCTATACTTTATCTTCTATTGAACATACGTTATCAAGTGGTTTAGCTGAGCAATTTATATTGGAAGATTAGTTTGGATATTGGGTATGAGTCTCTAGAGGGTGTGTGTGACCCTAGTATACCGGCAGTTGAAATATTTATGTTTGGGCCTGTTGAGGCAGATTTTAGTTGATCAGTTGTTGAGTTAAGTCCGGTAGGGCACATCAACTCTAGGAGATTCGTTAAGTAATTAAAGAACCAAAATGATAAGGACAGGCACTAGTAGTGATATGATGAACGAGAACATGGGTTATGGACCTCAGTATGGCTCGCGGTATGAGATAATCCCCGGAATTATCCAGGTGTGAGTGAAATAGTCTCCAGAATTACCTGTGGTGTGGGATTGATCTCCGGAATTATCAGGATTGAGGCAACGCACTTGTGGTATTCGTGTAATGAGGTTTTATTGCTTGCGGTGTGGGGTATTCTCGAAGATTCCCAGGTGTGAGTGAAATAGTCTCCGGAATTATCTGTGGATAGAGTTTGACCTCCGGAATTATCGGGGCATGGGCTAATACTCACAGTGTATCTTTATCTCGTAGTAGTCATCGTGTTAGGATTAGTTGCATAATGTGGAGACGTTAAGGGCTTGCACCGGACCTATGTAGAGTGGGATGCATAGACTCCGACAAGTACGCATTAGAGAGTCAGCATATAGACTTGTGCTTTCTTGACTTGGTTTCATGCATGTGGTTTTTCCTGTTTTCTACACTTGACACTTAGTCTAGCTTCACTCGTTGTGTTTTTTTTCGCGTTGTGATTTCCTACATTCATTTACTCTTGTTATGTTCTGTTGTTGATAAATCTATGTTTTACTTATGTTGCTTGTTTATGTCACTCACACCTTTATGGCTGACCCCTTTAGTTTTGGGGTTAGGGTTATCTCTAGCCTCATATTTTATAGGTGATTTCTTAAGGCTCGGATTTGGATGCTTGAGTTCCATTTATATAGTGACTTATGTAATTGTAAATTGTTGTAAAGAAAAGAAAATTGTGATTTAAGATGTATTGTATTCCGCTGTACTATGTAAACGATTATTGTAATGAAAGTTGAAAATTTTTATTGGTGTTAAGTTGTGTTTAATATTACATTGAAGTTGATACTGGGAATTGTGCCACGTATTTTCTAAGATATCATATTAGAAATTCGGGACGCTACAGAGATTGGTATTAGAGCATGTTTCAATAGTAATAATAAACATGGCATAAAAATAACCTAGGTGTGGACACTAGAGTGTGAGTACCTAGGTGTGGACATTAGAGGGTGAGTATCACATAGAACTGAAACATGATGTTTTACTTTTGGGGTACGGTTGAGGTTTTGCCAGAGGGTATTGATGTGGATATGGATCTTGTTGTGGTGCACTAATTTTTCCCCTCATTTTGCAGTATTCAGAATGGTTGGACCCAGATCCAGGATTGGCAACAATGGTGATGGAGCTGGAAGTTCCCAAGGAACTGGAATTGATCTCGAGGCCGAATTTGCCAAGGTGTATCAGAAGTTGAATGCACTAATGGCAGCTAATTTGGCTCAGAATCAGAACCAAAATCAGAATCATGGAGCTGGACCAGGATTGGTTAACGCCGATCCCATCAAGTAGATCGAGTCCTTCAAGAGGATGAGGCCGCCAGTTTTTGAGGGGCAATCTGATCCAAACGAAGCTGATGATTGGATTAGGCGGATGGAGACAATCTTCGAGGTCTCGGAAACTCCAGCAGTCAATAAGGTAAAGTTGGCCACTATGCAGCTGGAAAAGGACGCTGGTGTTTGGTGGCAAAGGGTAAAGAGGACGTTGGGGAACCAGCAAATGACTTGGGAGGCTTTTTTGAAAGAATTTAGGGACCGTTTCTTTCCCCTGGATATTCAGGAGAAGAAGGCGACAGAATTCTTGAATCTACAGCAGGGCAGCATGACCGTGCGAGAGTATGAGACCAAGTTTGCTCAGCTATCGAGGTATGCACCGGAGCTGATAATTGACGAGGCAAAGAAGGCCAAAAAGTTTGAGCAGGGCTTGAGGCCAAGCTTGAGGTCGAGAATGATTCCGTTGGGCATAAGGAGGTTCGATAAGCTGGTAAGGAGAGCAGCTATGACAGAGGAAGACATGAACCAGTTCCAGAAGAAGCAAGAGACCTGGAACAGGACCAAGAGGCCAGTATCAGGTCAGAGTGGGAAGGGTTTCCCATCGAAGCAAGTCAAGTTCAGTGGTTCAGTGCAGAAGGCACCTGCAACTCACGAAGTGACTTGTTATTACTGCAAGGAGGCAGGTCATTACAGGTCAGCGTGTCCTAAGTTGGCGAAGCAGACTTGTTTCCAGTGTGGGCAGGCGAAACATTCTAAGTCTCATTGTCCGCAGTTGAGGAAGGATGGTCCAGGTGGAAGTAAATTCCAGAGGCAAGGGCGAGTGTTTGCATTAACCGAGGAGGATGCGGGTAACTCGGAAGATGTGATCCAGGGTATGCAAGAGTTTTGATTTTTATTTTAAATCAATGTAACAAGTAAAACTTTTATTTTGAGAATAATTGGAGATTGAGTATCGTTCTTCATGTAACAGGGATTGTCTTGATTAATGGAATTAAGGCAAAAGTTTTATTTGATACTGGTTCTTCGCATACTTTTGTGTCGCCCAATTTTGCAAAGGTCTTAG
This sequence comes from Hemerocallis citrina, assembly GCA_017893485.1. Lineage (NCBI taxonomy): Eukaryota > Viridiplantae > Streptophyta > Magnoliopsida > Asparagales > Asphodelaceae > Hemerocallis > Hemerocallis citrina. The sequence continues at coordinate 393,859,621 of CM030359.1, forward strand.
GTGTGGAGCCTAAGTTGTTTCCAGGCAAGATTTTGTCGGTGGCAACGCCGTCAGGTGAAGAATTGATCGCTGATCGATATTACGAGGGCTGTGATATCGAGATTGGCGGGAGATTATTCGGCATCGATCTGATCGAACTGCAAGTCTTAGGAGTGGATGTGATCGTGGGCATTGATTGGATGGCAATATATGATGCCACGATTGTATGCAAGCAGAAAGAGGTGTTAGTGAAAGCACCAGGTGGTCCGCAGTGACTTTCCAACGGAAGAAGAAAGTTCCGAAGGTGATTGCAATGGTATCCAAGATGGCAATTCCAGATGAAGTCAAAGGCATTCCGGTTGTCAGAGATTTTCCTAAGTTGTTCTTGGAAGATTTTCCAGGATTACCGCCACAGAGAGATGTGGAGTTTTGCATCAATGTTCAGCCGGGGAGTGCTCCGATTTCTAAGGCTCCGTACTAGATGGCACCTGTAGAGCAAGACAAAGTGAAGAAGCAGATTGAGGAGCTGTTGAGCAAGGGGCTCGTTAGGCCGAGTTCCTCGCCATGGGGTACGCCAGTATTGTTAGTCAAGAAGAAGGATGGGTCAATGAGGATGTGCATTGATTACCGAGAATTGAATAGGGTGACTATTCAGAACAAGTATCCACTACCACGGATTGATGATTTGTTTGACAGGCTTCGGGGAGCAACTGTGTTTTCGAAGAATGATTTGAGATCAGGGTATCATCAGGTTCGAGTCAATGAGAAAGATATGAGTAAGACAGCTTTTAGGACTCGTCATGGACTCTATGAGTTTTTGGTGATACCATTCGGTTTGACGAATGCGCCAGCAGTGTTCATGGATATAATGAATCGGGTTTTGAGGCCATTTATTGACTCCTTCGTGGTGGTTTTTATCGACGATATTTTGGTGTATTCGAAGTCGGAGGAGGAGCATTCTATGCACTTGACAGCGGTATTACAAAAATTACAGGAGCATAGCTTGTATGCCAAGTTGTCGAAGTGTGAGTTTTGAAAGTTTGAGGTAGCTTTTCTTGGTCATATCCTTTCTAAGGAGAGAGTGGCCACTGATCCTCAAATGGTTGAAGCAGTGAAGGATTGGCCCAGGCCAACGTCTGTGAAGGAAGTCTGAAGTTTCTTGGGTTTGGCTGGTTACTACAGAAGATTCATCCAGGGTTATTCTCAGATTGCAGTTCCTTTGACAGGTTTGACCCGGAAGAATGTGGCATTTTCATGGACTGATAAGTGTAAGGAGAGTTTCCTTGAGTTAAAGGAGAGGTTGACCACTGCACCTATCTTAGCTTTGCCACAAGCTGGGAAGGATTATGATATCTTCAGTGATGCATCTCTCAGAGGTTTGGGCTGTGTCTTGATGCAAGAAGGCAAGGTTATTGCTTACGGTTCGAGGTAATTGCATCCGCATGAGAAGAACTATCCGACACACGATTTGGAGCTAGCAGCTATTATCTTTGCCTTGAAGAAGTGGAGGTATTATGTTTATGGTGAGAAGGTCAATATGTACACCGATCACAAGAGCCTGAAGTACATTTATCAACAGAAGGATCTAAATCTTCGGCAGAGAAGGTGGTTGGAAGTATTGGAAGACATTCGTCCTGAGATCAAGTATCATTCGGGCAAGGCGAATGTGGTAGCTGATGGACTTAGCAGAAAGAGTTGTTTATCAAGTTTGATCACTACTCGAAGCGAGTTGGCAGCAGAGATTGATCAGGCAGGTATCGAGGTGGTGCTACAGAGTTTAGGAGCATCTTTGGCTCAGTTGAGGCTGCAGCCTTCCTTGAGAGAGAGGATTATGGAAGGTCAGAGATCAGATTCAGAGATTCGGAAGATGCTACAACAGGTTTCAGAAGGCAAGCTATCAGAGTTTCGTGTCCAAGATGGAGTTCTTTGGATAGGTGAGAGGTTGTGTGTTCCCAATAATGCAGATTTGAGAGAGAGTGTCTTGCAGGAAGCACACAGTATCTTGTTGTCAGTACATCCTGGAGGCACGAAGATGTACAAGGACATCAAACAGCACTTTTGGTGGTCTAGTATGAAGAGGGATGTGGCAGGTTTCGTGGCAAGGTGTTTGACTTGTCAGCAGATCAAAGCAGAAAATCAGAGACCTGGAGGTTTGTTACAGCCGTTGCCTATTCCGGAGTGGAAATGGGAGAATATCAGTATGGATTTCGTTACGGGTTTGCCGAGGAGTTCGAAGGGCAATGACTTGATTTGGGTTATTGTGGACCGTTTGACTAAGTCGGCTCACTTTCTAGCCATGAAGATTACTTGGTCATTGGAGAAATTGGCTGAGTTGTACATCGGTGAGATTGTGAGACTTCATAGAGTTCCTGTGTCGATTGTTTCTGACACGGATGCAAGGTTCACTTCAAGGTTTTGGAAGAGCCTACAAACAGCTTTGGGCACCAGATCTGATTTCAGTACTGCGTTTCATCCACAGACTGATGGTCAGACTGAGAGGGTGAATAGAGTGCTGGAAGATATGCTGAGGGCTTGTGTTATGAATTTCGGTGGTAGTTGGGAGAGATACTTGGCATTGGTTGAGTTTGCTTATAACAACAGTTACCATGCGAGTATCGAGATGGCTCCGTATGAGGCTTTGTACGGGCAGAGGTGCAGGACACCTGTTTGTTGGTACGAGGTTGGCGAGAGGCAGATGTTTGGACCTGAGATCGTGCAGCAGACGTCAGAGCAGATTGATCTGATTCGCAAGAGGTTGGTTGAAGCACAGAGTCGGCAGAAGAGTTATGCTGATACTCGACGAAGGGACTTGGAATTTGAGGTTGGGGATGTAGTTTTCCTCAAGGTGTCTCCGACCAAAGGAGTGATCAGGTTTGGTAAGGGAAGCAAGTTGGCGCCAAGGTATATAGGGCCGTACAGGATCGTGGAGCGGATTGGTAAGACAGCATATAGATTGAAGCTTCCAGAGGAGTTGGCACAGGTGCATGATGTATTCCATGTGTCATTGTTGAGGAAGTATGTGCCAGATCAGAATCATCAGTTGGTAGAGATTCCTGAAGGTCTACAGGTGAACTTGAGTTACAAGGAACAGCCTGTTGAGATCATTAACCGTAGGGAGAAAGTTCTTAGGAGCAAAGTGATACCTATGGTCAAGGTGCTGTGGAGAAATCAGCAGTTCGAGGAGGCTACTTAGGAGCCAGAGGATCGCATGTAGAAGGATTTTCCTGAGCTTTTTGTATGAATGCACTTTCTTTTATGTGATGGTATTTCTTTGGATGATTGTACTATTGGATTGAATAGTATTTCTCTTGTTTGATATGTCCTTCTATGCGAATGTTTTGAAATTATGGTTCGTTTATGAAATTTCAATTCCTTTGTTCATTCTTATTTTGGACCTCATTAGCAATAGTTCTGAGGACAGAACTCTTCTAAAGAGGGAGTGATGTAGTACCCCGTATTTTTAAATATTATTTTTAAAGGCTTATAAATGAATTAAAATGATTTTGGGGATTTAATAAATATTTTCTGGAAATCTATCTTTTACACGTGCAAAACACGTGCAAATATTTTCTTGAGAATTTCAAAAGCCAAAATTTCTTCATGGAAAATCATCATATATTATTTTGGATTTAATTGTAATTTGTCTAGATTTTTCTGATATTAATTGGATCTATTTGCAAATATTACGAAAAGAAGGATCTTTTTGCAAAATTGTCATTTTGAGGGGTGAAAGTGCAAAACTATTTTCTGGACTTTTAAAATAGTGCCGACTGGAAATAAGGAGTCTATTTTACTTTTAAATCTCAATTTAATTGGTTTGATCAAGTTTCCAAGTATAGGGATCTATTATGTAAAATTATATTTTCAAGGGGTTATTTTGCAAATGTGTCTAAAAACCCTAAAACTCCTATTCCGGGTGTTTAAAAGGGGTGTAGTGCAGCCGTCTTTCGCTGCACAATATAAAGTTTTATTATTTTTGGAGGATTAAGAAGAAGATGATCTTGGATTTTGCAAAAGAGAAGTGTTCTCATCGGATTTCTTCATTCGAGGTGAGTGATGTAAATTGTTTGTTGTTTTGTCTTTGTTTGTTCTACTGAATGTTGTATTGTATGTGAGTGATTTGTTTGTCTCCTTTCATTTTGTGAACGTTGTATGATGGATCTTGGATATTGAACTCTATTTGCTAGAAAGCATGTTTAGGGTTTGAATAGAAATATGCGCATTATGAATTGGATGGATGGATGAAAATTGGATCTTATGAAACCCTAGTTGTTTGTAAATAAAATTTGTATGTGGGTAGTCCATCTCTTTTGGATCAATGTTGGATTGATTGGATATGGTAGATTTTATACATAAATCTAATAAAAATGAGATTTTTAGTACTTTGAGTATTGGTTGAACGCAAATTTGATATGGTTATGTTATCCATTGATTGAGGTTGTAAGTTGTAATGGTAATTCAGTTTTGAGAAATGTGAAAGGAAAAGTATGAATCAAGAGATCTTGACATGAAAATAGAGATTTGAGAAATTAGTTGAGTTGGGGAAATATACCCAAATTAGGGATTCTCTTGAGATTTTGATATTTAGATGGTTTGGATCTGAATACGAACTATTTCAGTGATCAATAAATTTTAAGAAAAACTCTATATTTGACTATATGCACAATTCATGTTTTAATCGAAAGAAATCAACAAAATTTCTATTTTATAAATTCAAGTGGTTTTGATTTAGTTTCATGGATTATTATAAATCCTACAAGTAGTATTTGATCATACAAGAAATAAGCTTTTCGTAGAAATCGTTTTCATAAAGTAAAACTACGTATCGGTTGAAATGTGCACAACCAAAAGTATGCAGTCTGTAGGTCGACAGTCGACTGGTATGACTTCTCAGTCGACCGACACGATCCGGCTGCTATGTTCTCTAGATTTTCTTGAAAATTCGCTCTGGACAGTCGACTTAGGACTTTTACAGTCAACTGGTACCACTTAGAATTATTTTCTTAAGTTATTGAAATTTTCTCCCTGGTCAGTCGACCTATAATCTTTTGAGTAGACGGATATTACTTAGAATTATTTTCCCAAGTTATTGTATTCTTTCGTTCTGGACAGTCGACCTATGACCCTAGATAGTCGACTTATAACACTTAGATTATTTTTCTTAAAACCATGAAATTCTCTTTCTGGACAGTCGACTTACGCTTGTTATTAGTCGACTGATACTGATGTATCTTCATATTTCTAAATGTTCTTTCAAATGATTTATTCTCTAAATGTTTTAATCTATAACTTACTATTCTATACTTTATCTTCTATTGAACATACGTTTTCAAGTGGTTTAGCTGAGCAATTTATATTGGAAGATTAGTTTGGATATTGGGTATGAGTCTCTAGAGGGTGTGTGTGACCCTAGTATACCGGCAGTTGAGATATTTATGTTTGGGCCTGTTGAGGCAGATTTTTGTTGATCAGTTGTTGAGTTAAGTCCGGTAGGGCACATCAACTCTAGGAGATTCGTTAAGTAATTAAAGAACCAAAATGATAAGGACAGGCACTAGTGGTGATATGATGAACGAGAACATGGGTTATGGATCTCAGTATGGCTCGCGGTGTGAGATAATCCCCGGAATTATCCAGGTGTGAGTGAAATAGTCTCCAGAATTACCTGTGGTGTGGGATTGATCTCCGGAATTATCAGGGTTGAGGCGACGCACATGTGGTATTCATGTAATGAGGTGTCATTGCTTGCGGTGTGGGGTATTCTCAAAGATTCCCAGGTGTGAGTGAAATAGTCTCCGAAATTATCTGTGGATAGAGTTTGACCTCCGGAATTATCGGGGCATGGGCTAATACTCACAGTTTATCTTCATCTCGTAGTAGTCATCGTGTTAGGATTAGTTGCATAGCAGAGGATTAAACCCTATAATGTAGAGACATTAAGGGCTTGCACCGGACCTATGTAGAGTGGGATGCATAGACTCCGACAAGTACGCATTAGAGAGTCAGCATATAGACTTGTGTTTTCTTGACTTGGTTTCATGCATGTGGTTTTTCCTGTTTTCTACACTTGACACTTAGTCTAGCTTCACTCGTTGTGTTTTTTTTCGCGTTGTGATTTCCTACATTCATTTACTCTTGTTATGTTCTGTTGTTGATAAATCTATGCTTTACTTATGTTGCTTGTTTATGTCACTCACACCTTTATGGCTGACCCTTTTAGTTTTAGGATTAAGGTTATCTCTAGCCTCATATTTTACAGGTGATTTCTTAAGGCTCGGATTTGGATGCTTTAGTTCCATTTATATAGTGACTTATGTAATTGTAAATTGTTGTAAAGAAAAGAGAATTGTGATTTAAGATGTATTGTATTCCGCTGTGCTATGTAAACGATTATTGTAATGAAAGATAAAAAAATTTATTGGTGTTAAGTTGTGTTTAATATTACATTGAAGTTGATGCTGGGATTGTGCCACGTATTTTCTAAGATATCATATTAGAAATTCGGGGCGCTACACTGTATGCCGTGCTCCTCTCGACAACACAGTGCCTCCGTTCAACCACCAGAGAACCCACCTCCAAAACACCCCAGTCGCGACCTCCAGTCAAGCGCTTCCCACTCGAACCCATCCACTACCATTTCCCCCACTCAGTGTACCCCATCGTCGTCGACGTACCTCTCCGCTCACCTCTCTACATCCACCGAAGGTCCCCAGCCCTCATCGTCGAAGTCATCGCCGTCTTCCTCTGTTTTCGAGTGCGAAACAGAGTTCGAGTCGCCGTTGAAGCCATCGCCGCTGCTTCACTTCCCGACCAGTCGCCGCCGCTCTGCCTCCGCTGCAGTGCCACGCTGTGGTAGGGTAAAAATGGCTTGGGGGCCCAACCAGGTCCCAATACAACTATCACTCAAAAAGGTAAAAATAGCAACCCCGTTCGGCTCCGAACCGCTTCAGGGTCGGCGCCGAACCTCATGTTTTCCCTCACAGTACTGGCCTCCTCGTTCCGACGAGCCTCGGTAGTCCTCGGAGTCCGATCCGGGACAGTCCCACAGGCCGTCCCCCCTCCCTGGCGGAGCAGAAGGATGACCTGGCGCAGCCTAGGCCCTCCGATCCCCCCAGAAGCACAGGAGACCCACGATCAGCCACGTCAGCTCCAAATACCACCAAGGGTCTCGCTACGTCAGCCCTATACCACTCCTGGTATTGCCACGACTGCCCTAAACCCCCTGGGCCTTCTGCCACGTCAGGCCCACGGGCTTTCGGATCCAGACCCGGCCCCCAAGGGGAACCAAACCCGGTTGGGATTCTCTATAAATACTAGACCCACACCCACCTTTTGAGGTAATCAATCTTTTGCCACTTAAATATACCTAGTTATTGCTACTCTCTCACAGAGACTGACTAGATCGTCGGAGGGTCCGCCACCGGGATAAACCCCGGTGTTTCAGGACCGTCTGCAGGTACACAAGACCTCGGATCCGAGCCCAGACTTCAACATCATTCCTAGCTCATCGTAGGTTCCAGAAGGTCAATCGAAGGTCGGCAGACGAGCAGCATTCTCCTTCAATACAAATTGAGTCCGAACTCACACCTGGTGCATCCACACGTCTCCCAGAAATAAACCGCATTCAGGTTGGCGCCGTTTGTGGGAAACTGCTTCAGAAGCCGATCCGAACCAGACCATCAAGGGACCTCGACAGCCGAACCCTCATGGCCTCCAAGGGCAAGGGGGCTGCTTCCTCCGTCAACCGACGGGACTCGCCCCCACCAACTGATAACGCCGGGCCACGCACGTCGAAACACAGGGCTCCCCCTCGGGAGTCCCCTCGGGAGTCCCAAAGGAGCGTCGCCCAGCCAGCCCAGCCAGACCTCCGGGGGATAATCCTCAACCGCAAGATTACCCGCAACAGGGGAAGGGCCGCTTCCAACCCGGCCCCGAACCATCCAAGACCGCCGCCCGAGGGACGAAGACCCGCGCTCAGCCGAGTCGGAAGACAACCCTCGGACCGACCAAACCGGGTCGAGGGAGCCCCCGTCACTCACAAGGAGTTCCAAGACTTCCGAAGAGAAATTCTGGGAGCTCTCCGACGAGCCCCCAGGGAAGAAACCCTCCATTCCCAAACAGGGTCGTACGCCGAAGCCAGTGCGTCCCGCCCATCAACAATCCAGCCTGAGGACGATGGCGTACTCCTAAGGCGCCTACAAGAAATGGAGGATCGCCTCGATCACATAGGGGACGGCGGCCCAAGAGCGGCTCAGGGGTACAGACCTGTCCGTCCTCCCTTCTCCGCCCCCATCCTCCAAGCGGAAATACCCAGGAATTTCCGACCCCCTCAATTCGAGACCTACGACGGCGAGGGAGATCCTACTGATCACATGGAGGGTTTCAAAACCCTCATGATGATTCACAGCGCCTCGGATCCCCTGCTGTGACGAGCCTTCCCTGCCACCCTTCGGGGTCCCGCTCGCGAGTGGTTCTCGAAGCTCGCCCCCGGCTCCATTTACTCCTTCGACCAACTCGAGGGCAATTTTCTCGCCCACTTTGTCACCAGCCGGAAGACCGAAAGGACCAGCGCCTCGTTACTCGGGCTCAGACAGATAGAGGGGGAATCACTCAGAGTGTTCGTCCGGAGGTTTACCGCTGAGGCAAGGTCGGTCTCCTCCCTCGACCCGGGCATCGCTTCAGCGGCATTCCGACACAACGTCCGTCACGGACAGCTGAAGGCTTCTCTGGCGAAGAAACCCCCCGTCGACTTCCCCGACCTCTTCAATAGGGTCGAGAAATACATTAGGGCAGAAGAGGCCCTTAACCCCGAAGATGCCAGGGATGCCACCGGGAAGGGAAAGCGGAAGACCGAAGAAGCCGAACCATCAAAGAAAGCTCCAAGGGACCCGGGGACCATGAAGAAGGTCCCGCCGGTCCCCCGCTTCGAGAGGTACACCCCCTTGACGCCAAGCACCCAGTGAATTCCTGCAAAGAACAAGCATAGACTTTAACTTGGCTAGAAGTGAACATTTTGTAAAGCTTTCCTTTGTAAGGGACCGTTTTAGCGCCCCCCCCCCCCCCCCCCCTATCTTATACTAAGGAAATCTCGTTGTATCATACTCCAAACATCTCGGCAGATCCGACCTAATACCAGGTTAGGGGATCGACCCCCAAGGCGTCACCTCACCCCACTCCAATTCCTCACGAAACAATAAGGCCGAGCCGCATCCCCTTCATCATTTCGTGTACTATCAACCGGGGCAAAGACCTCTACAGAAATACTCCCCTCGTCTCGAGCGTCACGCCACGTCGGAACGAAGGGGGCCCACCTCGGGAAGGGAAGCCACAACCTACGAAGTGAGCCAACTCGAAGCACATAAGCATGGAGATCCGGAAACGACCGGCGTCAAAACCCTTGGCAAGTCAGAGTTATATTTTTTTTGGTGCTACTTCTTACAAAAAGGCGGGGGCCAGTCCGCGGGAGGCAAATACAATCGAAAGGAGGAAAGAAGAAAGAAAGTCAAAACTATACAACTCGATTTCCCTCCTCGGCGTCGATCGGGTTCGCAGGAGGATCGACGGCCGGGTTGTCAACGAGCCCCTCTTCGTCAGGAATCTTCGGGGTCCCATCAATCTCCATGTCGTACTCGAAGTTCGACAGGTCGAGGGTCGGATGGAAATGCCTCACATGACTGAGGGCCTTCGCGTAGCACTCGTCCTGGGTGGCTATCACCATCCGCTGGCCCGCATCCGTCAGCCCTTTCCTCTCCTTGGCGAACGCAGCTGTCAACTCCCCCTTCTCCTTGGCAAACTTCCTCTTCAAGGAGGCCACCCTCTTCCCCCACTCGGTGTCCTTGGCCTCGAGCTCCAGCTTCATCTGCTGCTCCCTCTGGTGCGAACCCTCGAGCTCGATCCGCATCTCCTTCGTCTCTCGCTCGCTCTTGTCCGCCCGAGCACGTTCTTGTGACAGGGATGCTTCGTAGAGACTCTTCACATTAGCTCCTTGCATGCAAGCCTGCAACCGAAAGACGCAGATAAGAAGAAAACTCCTGAGGCAAGACTAAACAGAAAGGAGGAGGTCGACAAGCTTACCGACACGGTGGCCTGCGCCAGGCGCGTGAATGCCACCTCCACGGGCTCGCTCTCCATCATCTGGCGATCGCGAGGCGTCGCCAGCTTCTCCACCACCTCTACGGCCTGGGCTTTCTCGGTCAGACAGTCGCCCATCCGAACCGACCAGTCCGGCGCCCACCGTTGCCGCAACAACTCCACTACCGGGTCCTCCTCCTCAACCTCTACCAAGGGACCTTTCCCCTTATCAAGATCGGATGCCCTCGCCGGGCCCTTATCCCTCGAAGGGGCAGCCCCCTTGCCCGTCTCCGAACGAGTCCTCTTAACCCTCGGCTCGAGCGGAACCTCCGAGACAACAAGGGGCGGCTCCCTCGGCCTCTTCGCCACCTCCCACTTCCTCTTCTCGGCATTTTCCTTCTTCATGGCGAGCCTCCTTGCTTTGATCGATACCTCATCCATATCTACAGAAAAAACCATTAAGAGCAGTAAGCAAGAATGTACGAAAGGATCGAGAGGAAAGAAACAACTACATACGGAGAACGACTGGGCTCAGTCCAACGCTCGCCAGGTGAACCCCCGTCACCTTCGTCCAATCGATACTAGGGGACAAACGGAGACGCTCGACAAACCCCCACTCCTCGACCGTCAGATCCCCCTGCCCCGGCGCAGGATAACTCGGCTTGGAGTAGTTCCATCGAATCGGAATGTCCCAGGGCTCTTCACTCCGGATCACCAGATATTTTTTCTTCCAATCCTTGATAGAGTCCGGGTGGCTATGAACAACCTTCCTCCTACTCCGAGGGGAGAGGTAGTAAACACCTTCGGCCGCCGAACTAATCATCAGCATCGCTCGGAACACGCTCAACCGCAGGGGTACCTGTTGCTCCTCGCACATCAGTACGAAACAGATTATCTGCTTCCAAGAGTTCGGCCCATACTGCATCGGTGCCAGGGAGGCCCAGTTCAACACTTCCCGAACAAACGGATGGACGGGCAGCCTCAGTCCAGAAATGAATGCGTCCACGGGGAAGACGCAATACCAAGCAGATAGGGGATCGGTTGGGCGAAGAGAAGAGCTCGGCAGCATCAATTCGTAACTAGGACCTATGTGGTACGCCAGCTGCAAAACCTCTAAGTCCCCACCATCCAAAGCGGTCAGAATTGCATCCATCAACACCCTCGTCCGACTCGGCGAAGAGGCCTGCACACCAAAGAGCTCCTTGTCGGACAGGTCGTCAGGATATTGACGGAAATGCTTCAGCTGCACGGGCGAACCTGTCCCCTGGCTCGAACCACCAGTCCCCAACCCTACCTTCCTCGGAGCCTTCTTCCTCTTCCCGGTTCGCTCCGGCGAGGGAGTGAATAAGGGCCCCCGACCAGTCAGCATGGAACTCGGACCTGCCCCCTGAACCGTGGATCTCCTTACAATGCCACCCTCGCCTCTCTCTCCCTTGGAAGCCAACTCCAAAACACGGACGTCGTCCGAACCATCATTCGCTTCCTCCAACTCGCTGCTCTCCACCACGAAGGGACGACGAGAGCGCAACAGCCTCGCACCATATACCTCCTCCTCACCTACCGGTTCCTCCCACGAAACCGTACCAGAAGACTCATCAACGTACACTGACTCCTCCTTGAGTACGGGCTCCTCCCAGGACGTCGATTCAGAGATAGGCTTCACTTCCCGCCTGGACGTCGACGCTGATGAGCCAGATTGAGCCCTGTCCATCTATGCCTTAACTAAGCAGACTTACCGACTCACCTGGGGTTGCTTTGGAAGGGCGAGCCTGGTACAGCAAGATGCAAAGATGAGCGCTGAAGTGTCGAAAAACTTTTTTGAAAAAGAAAGGAGTGGACAGATATGGGAGAGGGGGGGATATTTATAGGAGATAAAAGCGACTCCTCGATTTCCGCGAGCACTGTTCACCTATTTGACATGCAACTGCCGCCTGGGAATTCGCGCAACGTCCTCAAAACGTGCGCTGCTGACATCGTCCAATGACGGGCTGGCAACCAGACGAGGAGGTCAGCTCGGAAGAAGTATTCGGAGGAGGGAACATTTTTTATTTAAGATTTAAGGCGTCGTCCTTAGACAGACGCCCCGGGCTCCGAGACTGGGTCGGTTCCCCTTTCACCCGTGAGCAGCTCGGGGCTTGCAGCGTCGTCGGCCGAAGACCCGAACTGTTCAAGGGTGAGACAGAAACCGCCACAACCTGGAGCCTCAAGGCTCAAAGCGTCAAGACACCGCCCTCGGTGAGCGCCCCGGTCAAAAACAGATCAGCACCCAGAGGTCGTGAGAAGGTCAACATTCCGAGCCAGTTGATGCAACTGCAAAGGTTCAGCCTGCTCCGGCAACCGAACCTTCACAGTTGCTAACAACTGGCTTGGAACGCCCTTCATCTCTTCCGGAAGGATAGAACCTTCACAGTTGCAAGCAGCTCACCCCTCGATGTTCGATCGTTATCCCTCTCGCCCTGATCCCCCCTGGACCTGGCTGCCACGTCAGGGCCATCAGATCCAAGAAAAAATCCGGGCGACAGAGAAACCACCTCTCCGACACAACCGGGGGTAAAAATTATCAAAGAGACAGGCGTCCGCCGGAGCAGACACCTTTGAGGGCCAAATAGACCGCCCTTGCTTTGATCTAAACCACTACGAGAATAGGGGGAGGGGGGGTACTTATAGCCTCCCCCCAGGGGCCGGCCTTTATGACATGGGGGAAACCAAACGACGGAAGACCATGCGCCATACATTTATTAGGCGGCGCCATTAAAGCACCTAGGAAATGGGAACCTCACACAGATCCCAGGGCGCCCCCAATGCTCCGCGAAGACGACAGGGGTTATGAGCCGGCCGGATTATGGGCGAACCGTTGTGTCTGGGGACTGATTGAGCAGGGTAGTCTTCTCAGGAAGGCTCAACGGCTCGCCATCCCCCCTGTTGGCCCATAAGCCCCTCGCCAGCTCGAGGTCGGTCCAACACCAGGGTAGCCTTCTCACAAAGTCTCCACGGCTCGCCATCGTCCCTGCCGACCCGTAATCCCTCGCCAAGCTCGAGGTCAAGTCTGGCACCAGAATAGCCTTCTCAGGAAGGCTCAACGGCTCGCCATCACCCTTACCGACCCATAATCCCTCGCCAGCTCGAGGTCCGGTCTGGCACCTAGGTACTCTTCTTCGGAAGATCCACTGGCTCGCCATCACTCTTACCAACCCGTAATCCCTCCTCGTCTCGAGGTTCGGTCTGGCACCAGGGTACTCTTCTCAGGAAGAAACAACGGCTCGCCATCACCCTTACCGACCCATAATCCCTCGCCAGCTCGAGGTCCGGTCTGGCACCTGGGTACTCTTCTTCGGAAGATCCACCGGCTCGCCATCACCCTTACCAACCCGTAATCCCTCCTCGTCTCGAGGTTCGGTCTGGCACCAGGGTACTCTTCTCAGGAAGAAACAACGGCTCGCCATCACCCTTACCGACCCATAATCCCTCGCCAGCTCGAGGTCCGGTCTAGCACCTGGGTACTCTTCTTCGGAAGATCCACCGGCTCGCCATCACCCTTACCAACCCGTAATCCCTCCTCGTCTCGAGGTTCGGTCTGGCACCAGAGTATTCTTCTCAGGAAGAAACAACGGCTCGCCATCACCCTTACCGACCCATAATCCCTCGCCAGCTCGAGGTCCGGTCTGGCACCTGGGTACTCTTCTTCGGAAGATCCACCAGCTCGCCATCACCCTTACCAACCCGTAATCCCTCCTCGTCTCGAGGTTCGGTCTGGCACCAGGGTACTCTTCTCAGGAAGAAACAACGGCTCGCCTTCACCCTTACCGACCCATAATCCCTCGCCAGCTCGAGGTCCGGTCTGGCACCCGGGTACTCTTCTTCGGAAGATCCACCGGCTGGCCATCGCCCTTACCAGCCCATAATTCCCCCTCATCTCGAGGTTCGGTCTGGCACCAGGGTACTCTTCTCAGGAAGAAACAACGGCCCGCCGTCACCCTTGTCAACACATCATCCCTCATCCTCTCGAGGTTCCGTCAAACACCAGGGTACTCTTCTCCGGAAGACACAACGGTTCGCCATCGCCTTCACCAACCCGTGGATCCTCGACAAGCCCGAGGTCCGGTCAAAGCCTCAGAGCAACCCCACCAAGAAGGCCCTATGACTCGCCATCCCATTTCTGCAACCATAAGCACTCCTCCACGGCTAGCTCCCGCACCCCCCGCAGGAGTGGGGGGCTTGTGTGGTAGGGTAAAAATGGCTTAGGGGCCCAACCAGGGCCCAATACAACTATCACTCAAAAAGGTAAAAATAGCAACCCCGTTCGGCTTCGAACCGCTTCAGGGTCGGCGCCAAACCTCATGTTTTCCCTCACAGTACTGGCCTCCTCGTTCCGACGAGCCTCGGTAGTCCTCGGAGTCCGATCCGGGACAGTCCCACAGGCCGTCCCCCCTCCCTGGCAGAGCAGAAGGATGACCTGGCGCAGCCTAGGCCCTCCGATCCCCCCAGAAGCACAGGAGACCCACGATCAGCCACGTCAGCTCCAAATACCACCAAGGGTCTCGCTACGTCAGCCCTATACCACTCCTGGTATTGCCACGACTACCCTAAACCCCCTGGGCCTTCTGCCACGTCAGGCCCACGGGCTTTCGGATCCAGACCCGGCCCCCAAGGGGAACCAAACCCGGTTGGGATTCTCTATAAATACTAGACCCACACCCACCTTTTGAGGTAATCAATATTTTGCCACTTAAATATACCTAGTTATTGCTACTCTCTCACAGAGACTGACTAGATCGTCGGAGGGTCCGCCACCGGGATAAACCTCGGTGTTTCAGGACCGTCTGCAGGTACACAAGACCTCGGATCCGAGCCCAGACTTCAACATCATTCCTAGCTCATCGTAGGTTCCAGAAGGTCAATCGAAGGTCGGCAGACGAGCAGCATTCTCCTTCAATACAAATTGAGTCCGAACTCACACCTGGTGCATCCACACGTCTCCCAGAAATAAACCGCATCACACGCAGTGGCCCCGCTTTGGTGTCACGTCGTGTCGTCGCCGCTGTGTTACGTCGCCAAAGTCTCGTGCCAAGGTTGAAGACGCGCTATGAGTGGACGGTTTTGCTGTTTCGTGTTCGGTGCACAGCGGATCCTTCTGTTGTATGCTGTTCTGGCCAGATCGAGTGTGGGAAGGATCTCCCATTGGACGACTCCGCTGATCTGTGTTTTGGCACGCTAGATTGCCATTTGCTGTCCCGTGTTCTGTTCGGATCTGGTGGGAGATTTCTCTTGGCTTTGGCGTTTGCTGTTGGTTCTTCGCACGTGCTCTTGGAATTGCTCCCCGGGATTCTGATCCCGTTATTCCTTATTCGTATTTGAACCGTCTACAAAAAGGCAAGTCCACTTGAACTCATTTAATTTTTCTAGTTTAAGTTCATTGACCTCCTGCAAGTAGTTCCTTTCGATTATCTTAAATATGCCTTGTGTACTGTCCGTTGGGAGTATCGAGGGTTTACACGAGCTAACCCGATGTACTCTTGACATCGTATCATTATCCATTGACTCAAACCCAAACCTATATACACACATGACATGAATAAAATGACTAGAACTTGCATATGAGGAAAATACATCGTGATCAAATACATGTGGATTAATTGAGATCTTGTGACTTGAACCATGACATGATAAATTGACCTGAACACTGTAAAATCCATTCTACTTGCTGTACATTAGTGTAATGCATTTCATGATACTATAGCATGTTGATTATCGACTTTGATGAATATATATGTGATGACATTTTATAATTTCTGCTGCCTTGTCTATCTTGTACTGAGGTTTCGACCCAGTTATAATAGGAATCAGTTAAAATAATATAAAGATGAATTGTAGCCCTAAGTGTCTAGTTGCTGATAACATCCTGGAACTTCGAATTCTGAATTGTAGTCTATAAGTTATCGCTGTTTTAGCGTTACTGTGTCGACTGTTTTCAGATTTGCTACTCCATATTTATTATTGTGCAATGCATCATGTTGCTGCATTCTTATCATTCCCTTCACATCCTTACACATACTTGCATGGACATGAATGACTTAATAAAATACTAAAATAAGCCGGGGTTAATAAGGATTGACATTGTAGTGGATAGTCTCAGAAAATATACTTGGTAGGGCCCTTCTTGTTATATGGAAACTTGACATGGAAGGTGGAGAATTACTTGTGAATACGTGAACTTGTTATCTTGTTATCGTGATATACCGAGTACACGCTCTGTAGATCCCACCACGAAGTCTAAAATGTACACTGTTTTGCGTGCACCGAACCTGTGGTATGGGACGCAGTAGTATGTGCACTAGATAGGAGAAACAACATGATAATAGACCTAGTTGATATGTATGTACTTGATTATGATCATTGTTTATTAATAC
The DNA here is from genome assembly GCA_017893485.1 of Hemerocallis citrina. Taxonomy (NCBI): domain Eukaryota; kingdom Viridiplantae; phylum Streptophyta; class Magnoliopsida; order Asparagales; family Asphodelaceae; genus Hemerocallis; species Hemerocallis citrina. The sequence continues at coordinate 393,876,078 of CM030359.1, forward strand.
CATTATTGTTTTTGTAATTTGATCTTGATTCATATTCCATCATGTACCTTATTCCTTATTCTCTGTTTTTCACTACTTGATGTCCGTACTTGCTCTAAGGACAAATTATTCTTTCTTTTTAGATGAACAAGTACAGGTGCATAAGGAGAATTACCAAAATGCATGGGTCAGCAGTTCTTCTACGATTGGAGCAGGAGCCTCTCGAGCTATTTAGTAAGTTCTTATATTCCAGATTTGGTTATAAAATTTCATTCTCGTTTATGTGATTATGTATTTATGCGTGGTTATGACTATTTCCTTGTCACGTTGTTGAGTTAAGACTAGTACAACTTATGAATGATATGAGTTGGCGTACTTATATCATTCGCTGGGCCTTAGTTACGTGCCTGTGTTCCCGTATTTTGGGAAGCGATGCGTGACAGGTTTTTAGTGGTATCAGAGCCAGGTTAGACTCTAATTATGTTAGAGTTTAGCCAGGTTAGACTTTAACTATGTTGGAGTTTAGCTGGGTTTGGCTAATGTGTCATGATTGGCTAATACTTTAGTCAAGTTTGGCTCTAGCCAGTCTAACTCAATAATATGCGCACCACGTTAATCACATAAACATGTAATAACCAATATATAATCTGGATACCCCTCTCATTTGATTCCTCTTTTGATCCCTTCATATTCAGTTCCTTCATCTCTTAGTTGTTTCGTCCCTTCCTTTCATCCACATTCACTGATTTCCTACTGGGTATAATTTTATCCTTTTGTACCAATATTCCTTTGATTCTGGAGTTGTCCATTCTTTTCTTTCCGCTTGGTTAATCGTTCTGCATCGGTGGATCTTCAAGGACATATTAAAGACTCGTTTAACTCCTACGATACTGTATATTTTTATGATATACTTATTGTGTAAATTTTCTACACTGCACATTTATTTCTCATTCACATTTGTATGGTGCTATGCATGTATTTCATTCCGTTTTCTCCCTACTTTTATAAATCATTTTAACTGCTACTATTTTGTACTATTGTATTTGGCATTTATAATCTATACATCTATTTTGATATTTTATTGTGTGGCTTTCAACTTCATTTCTTACTTTCTACTATTTTTATATCACGAATTTCAAAACACAACATCATACTTAAATTAAATGTCCCATATCCCTGTGTTGCCCTCCTTTCTCTCTTGTGTTGCACGTGCATGGGATTCGCACGTGTCGTTGAGTTCATTGCCCGGGAATTTGTTTCCGTTATTCTTGCTCTTGCTTCATCGGTTTCGTCGTCAATTATAAGGCAAGTAACTTGTATACTTTTCTGTTGCATATACAAGTACTAAATACCGTCTGTAGTGTAGTTGGGTTCTAGAGATAATTCTTGTGCAAAACCCCTATTATATCTTGTCTCTATGTGTTGATTTGCCCGTAGTCGTCTCTAGTTACACACACGACATGAAATTTAGACTTAGATCTAATTAATCCCTGTTGCATATATGTATGTGGGTTGTGAACCATAATATGATGTGTGAATCTTGCATGCTTGACGTGTTACTAGTAGTATATCCTCTTGTTAATCTGTTAAACACCCTATACCATGTTGTTTGGACATCTACTATACCCTATTTCACGTTTTGTTATGATTTTGATGTGTTTCATATGATCTAGTTGATTTTAAGCATGAAGAATAATTCTGTCCGTGTTGTTACATGTTTTTTATCAGTATTTTAGACCCTACTAAGGTCAGTATATGAAAATTATTTTTGAATATGAATTATAGAGAATTCTGTCTACTTTCCAGAATTTCTGACAGATCTCACTTTCGATTTTTGAGTTGCAAGTTATTGCCGTTTTACTACAGATGTGTAGAAAATTCCAGATTCTGTTTTATATGAATTCTGTATGGTAATTTATTTTTATACTGATGTTAAAGATAATATTTTGATCCAATATTTGCTGAGTACAACTAAACTTGATTGGGATTAACCCCTATTTCTTTTTGGATTTAATTGATGACTTTTATAAACTATTCTATACTTGCAAACAACCACTATACTTGCAGAATTTTCATACTGTTCAGTGAAGAAACATAATTTCGATCTCATTCTATTTGCTGTTTATAAAAACTTTGTGAATATGAATTATAGCCTACTGTATCTATTTTATCACCTTTTTGACGGATCTGGATTTTGATTTATATTTTGTAATCTATTGCTATTTTAGTACTGCTGTGTTTAAAGTTTCAGATTTACAAAATTTTTGTATCTTGCTGTCTTCTGATTTTATTTGACTAAACTAACTATGTTGAAAAATTATGAAATTACATTTTCTGATACTGAACATACTAGAGAATACCCCAGATTTTTCTTGGATTTAATAAGTAAGTTTTTATGCCGATTTTCTGTTTATGAATACAAACTTCTGATTTCTGGCTGAGTCTGTTTCTGAATACAGATCTGTTCTGAGTCATATTTTTGTAAAATACCATATGACTTATATATATTTGCTGGATTCAGCCGAGTGTCTATTTTCTAGATTTTTTAACGGATCCAGATTTTTATATTCGTGGCAACGGGAATCCCAAATTTGGTACATTACTGTCTTGCTGTCATGAACTAGAATTTTCGTTGTCCTACCCTTTTATGAGTGGCATTTCATGTGTACATGTTTATCTTTCAACCTGAACCTATTACACGTTTATGCCATATTATTCTTGCCCCGTTTTGTGATACAGACATGCCTGATTGATAATAATAACAAATAACCAAGCCGGGGTTAAGGGAAAAATCTAGTAGTGGATAATATAGAAATGTGTACTTGGAAGGGGGTCCATGTTTCTCACATGATTATCTGTTATCTGCTACATGTTCATGACTACACGATACATGATTTTGTTATCTAATTTCCTGACTGCACACTTCCCTATAGGAAGGTGTACTCAGAAGAGAACCCGTAGGTTATATCGATCTGTATTTGTATCTGTTATCTGATTATCTGATACCTAAGCACACAACCCCTATACAGTCCACTACGAAATCTAAATGCAAACTTGTTTGAATGTAGAAACCATGTGGTAAAAAGATGGGACGCATGAAGTGCTACCTAGATAGAAATAAATATAAGACTTAACATAACCTGACATCTGTTATCTGTTTACCTGTTACATGCTACCTAACATCTGTTATCTGTTTATCTGTTTGCATGACACCTGACACCTATTATTTGTTTACCTGTTTGCATGATACTTGACATTTGTTACATATTACCTGTACCTGTTAGCACACCATGTTACTTGATTCTGTTTCCTGATTCATGTTAGACATTCTGTTTTGCTCTTTCATATCTACTCCATGCTATGTTTGTTTCCATTATTACTTTATATCTGTTTATTTTTTCTGTACTTGTGCATGCATTACAAGCAGCCCGTAACTTGCATTGACGGACGTTTTGTTTTCTTTTTCCTTTTTCTGCAAATTATTCAATTGCAGATTTTGGTAATCAGTTGCCGCTGGAGTAGGTGATCTGAGATTTTAGTTACTGGATTTCTTGCTATATTTGTTTTCCTGCTATTCTTGAATAAATGTATCTGTTACTTGGATTGTTTGTATTGGGCAGTTTGACCCAAAATTATTGACTTGTTCAGATCTGGTTTATTTGAGTTTTATTAAATCTTGTTTCAAGTAAATCCTGTTGGTATATTGATTCATTTATGCATGCTTGGTTGACTTCTCCTTGCTTATTACTTTGTTATTCGTGTGAAATGTTGTAAAGATTCTGACAGCTTATGAATGGGAAAAGCCATTCGCTGGACTTAGTCACGTATCCGTATTCCGTATTTCCTTTTTGGGAAGCGGGGCGGACAAAGACGATAAAATAGAATAACGGGAACGGATCCCAGCACACGAACACGGAGACACGTGCACAAGGGACATCACATACAATAGCAAGGGCAGCCAACACCAATAACACGTGTGTTGCACTTTTTTTCACAACATGCAGCGACAGCAACAGCAAGTGTGACGACGACGGCTGACGGCTCCGACGGCGACGCGATGGGGGAGGCTGACGGCGAAGGGCGGCAGGGTGTTGGTCGAGGGGATGGTGGTCGACCACGGTGGCAGTGACTGGGTGAAGGTGGGTCGTAATGCAGCATCGAGGGAAGCTCGACGCAGGGAAAGGCGACAGAGCGCTTGGGGTGGCGGCTGCTCGAACGAGGCGGTGACAGGGACAGGGTGCGAGGGGTTGCGGCGGAGGATCAAGGCGATGTGGGGAGGAGCAGGGGATTAGGAGTGTGCACCGGAGAGGAGGGCGTGACTGGCGGCTCGAGGAGCACCGGCGCGGGGGGGGGAGGGGGTTGAGTGGTCGACGGTAGGAGATGGGAGAGAGAGAGAATTCGGGAGGTTAGGGGTGACGGCTGTAGAAGTGTATGGGATTAGTGTTTTAGATAATTAGGGTTAGGGTGAGATTAGTTAGGTTATATAGGGTTTAAGTGGGTTTGAGTTATTGGGTAGTATCCAATATAAAGGAAAAAAGTCAAATATTAAATAAATAGGCCATGATTTAGGTTTAGTCAATACACAAGGGGAAGAACGGATCTTTAGATCAATCAGATTGGGGAAACAAAGCTGAATCAAGGCAACAATGAATTTTTATTAAGAGAGAAACATAAATACATGGTCCAAAAGGGACAGAAGAATACATTCAGGAATAAAATAAACAGGAAAATAACTAAATACATACAAAATACAATAATGAGTCACAGGGGTTACAACTTTTCAAAGGTACCAAATAACCTCTCAATAGCTTTTTGTTTTGCAATCCAAGCCTTCCTATACGAAATCTGATAATTGAACTATAGTTTGACTATCTCAATAATGGCCCGTAGTGTTATTCCAATCTCAGCCTTAATGACATTCACAATCCAATTGCATACAAGTTCACCGTCAACTTTATGGTGGCCTTGATTTAACGTGGGATTCAAACATGTATGCGGCTCTACAATTTTCTTTACCACGAAATTTATCCCACCCTTTGGAACGATTGCACGTAATCTCCACGGGCAACCGCCCCCACTTACGACTAGTGGGATTTGCACCATCTCCTCAATGGTACGTTTCTTAGGTGCTAATTTACATTTCATGGTATATAGGGTGGGTGTAGATTTCAACGTGACAAATTCCCGATGTTTCTTGATGGAGTATAGTTTCACCGCATGTTGGATCAATTCTTTATTTTGAAACTCCTGCCCAATGTACAATTCATCGACGTTCGATGAACCAGACGACTCTTGTGAAACTTGATTTACTCTAGCACTTTGTGGCATCCCCTCGGTAACATGAACATTAACATTATTAAATGCATCAATAATGTTCACGTCATTATCGTTTCTCACATTTAGATTAACATTTACATATTCATCTTCTTCCACTTCATCATCAATTTTTACACTCTCATCAACTTCATCGTTGGTTTCTTCATCTTCTTCATCATCATCATCTAATAATTCATTGTTGACGGTAGCATTTTGAAATATTCCATAGATATTGGCTGATTGAACATAATATTGAACCAAACTAGGTTGACATGGAAACTCAACTTTTGTAGGATCCGGGCTTGTTGTAGTTGTGAATGTGTCTTCTTGTGGGGACGGTGGGATTGCATGTGATGCTTGAATTGGGTTAGAACTCATTCAATGTGTCGGTACTTCTCGTATGAAGCTTGAACTAGGATTAGCATGTGGCTGGGCATTACTAATTTGAATTTGCTGAATATATAATTTCATTGCGCATCAACTATAATTTGGATTAACTGTCCTATCAATCATGGACTTCAGAGCTTTGTCATTTGCTATGGGCACAGTCATAAAATATTGACCTTCACCTTTACCCGCTGCATATCGAGCTAAAATTTTTAAATGCCATTGATCTCTAGCCCAATTAGTAACCTCATAAATTTTCTCGACTAAATCTGCCATTGTAATTGTACGGGGTGCCTAAATTATTTTAGGATCAACAACATTATGATAACAACCTATCTTCGCGTCACGAATAATTTCACCACCAAATTAAATCCATATAGGAATATCATAATCCATACCTATACATGTTTATACAAAAATGAGACACATAATCTAATCTACCCAAGTGTACAAGATAAAAGGTTATACAAATAATACATTCGGATATATGATCGTGAATATTGAGCAATTCGGGATCTTCGATGACGGGTTTAGGGTTTTGAGAGTGGGAGTAGAGAGGGTTGTGAGTGAGGAATTGGATCTTAAAGGATTTTGGACGGATTTTGTTGGTGAAATAATGAATCTGGGAGGCTAGGGTTTGTTCGTTTTGGATTTCTTTCGGAGTTAGAGAGAGAATGGAAAAAGAGAAGTGAGGGAGAGCAAAACAACAAGTCTTTAAAAATTTCCAAATCGACACTCACTATCTTAGTTAGCGAGTTTAGTAGAAAAGCTCTCGCAAACTGAGTAGTGAGTTTATATTCAAGAAATTTTCTTCAACATCTTACACTCGCTATCCCAGTTAGCGAGTGTGGTATAAACACACTCGCTATCTGAGATAGCGATGGTCGATTAAGAAATTTTCTATACAACCATAAACCCGCTATCTCAGATAGCGAGTATATACTTGATGTTTTCTTCAAACACATAACCATACACTCGCTATCTCAGATAACGATGAGGTTTTAACTGGATAGCGAGTTTGGGTTGTTTTGGTAAATACTTTCGAAAGTGGGTTAGTTTGGTAAATACTTTCAAAAGGTTGGTCATTTTGGTAAAAACATTCCCCGTCAAAACGAATCTGGTAGATCTGGCTATCCAAAACAACAGCCACTCTCATCTTCTTAGTATATTTAAACCTCCATCGATCGATTAGGGTTTCTTGGATGTCTTAAAATGAAGAAGATGATGATGAAGGAAAAGGAAGTTGTGTGCTTGTAAGAGCTGTGGATATGAAGGTTTCGAGGAAATCTAGGCCGTTCATCTCGATTTCTAGCTAATAGATATCGCGTTTGACTTCTGGGTATTTTCCGAAGCCTCTCATATCCCTGGTTCTTATGGGCTCCTTCCTCTTCCTCACATCTGCTGCCCCCCCTGAAACTTTGTCAGAGCAAGAGCTTTGTGAGAAATTTCTGGTAGCTTTATTGTGGTAGCTTTTTCCCTCTTTAATTTTTTTATTATTTATTGTAGTTTGGTTTCCTTTATTTGTTTGAGTTCGTAAAATCAATGAAAAGCTGGTTTGTAGTGTCTCTAAATACTCTAATCATGGATATTGTCATAGTTTCTTTTTTAAAGGGATTAAGTATTGAGATATTTCTGTTACTTTTTATCTTATTTATGTAATGAATATATATCTATGGGTGTAACTAAGATTTGTTCACCAATAGTTGGTAAAATTAAGTTTATTAGAGCATCCACTATCGGTTTGCTGAAAACCCAAAATTTAGCAATTGGGTTGAAAAAAAACCCACTATCGTTTGCTAAAAACCCAAAATTTAGAATAGAGGTGAATAGTTGACTGCTAAAGATAGAAGCAGCTTTAGACGATTGCTAAATATTGAAGACGGAGGATGATGCTCCATCTGTTTAATTTTTTTTAATAGAATATGGTCGAACGGAATATCATTTCCATCCGCCAAGTTCTTTAATATATTTTTTTTCTCAAAATTACTAAAATGTCATCTAAAAAATTACAAAAATGTCAAAAAAGAAAAAAAAAATGCTCGGTAGGAGGAAGATCTTATGTCCAGCAATTTGTTTAGAATTTTTTTTTCAAAAAATTACTAAATTGCCATTACAATAATTACGAGAATGCCATTAAAATAATTTTTTAAAAAATCAAAAAAGAATAAAAATGCTCAGACGTTCGGCATTTTTTTTCCAGATTTTTAAAAAAAATTTACTAAATTGCCATTACAATAATTACGAAAATGCCACTAAAATAATTTTAAAAATTAAAAAAATGCGCGGACGGAAGATCTTCTTTTGTCCGGCCAAAAAGAAGCTTTTAAAATATATATATCGTCTACTCTTCTAAATTTAGCACTAAACGACTGCAACACTCGACGTCAAAAGCTATTTGCCAAATGCTAAAATTGAAAAATTTAGCAGCAACGATAGTGGATGCTCTTAGGATGATGTCGGATGCTTTACTAGCAGGATGTATATACATTCATGTACTCTATTCTTGTTTGGACTAGGTTTTGCATTGGTTCTTATGCTTGTAGACCAATTTCTACACTAAAATGGTGTCTTTTAGTTGCGCAAGAGTGAGGAAATTGCGATTTTAACTAACATGAGTAGTTTGAATGCCCTTGGAAGGTAAATTATTTCAAGCTCTTCAATATAATTTGAAGCCTTTGGGGGGGTATTTGGATGGTTCAATCAAATATTGTTGGCTTTGGTTCATTGCATAACTAATTGTTGATTTTACAGTTAGTTTCTAAAGTGTGTCATGCATTTCCGCTTCTTTATATGTAGTAAAGGGAGGGGTTTTAGGAGTACTCGTGTTGTTTTTGTTTGAACTAGGCCACCCTATTAAAGGATACATCTTGCTCATTAGCCTACAAGAGCACTAGACCCTCTTAAGGGGAGCCCTCTTGCTCATCTAGTAGAGGCTTTGAAAGTTGGAAACAAAATTTAAAATTCCCCCGACTATTTGTCTTTAGTGCATTTGGTACTTAATACATTTTCTTTGGGGAATTGCTTATTGAATTGTTCAAGTGGTACTACGGATACTACTTGACTATGGCATTTAGAGTCTTGATGATGTCATACTCGAGTCGTACAAAAGTTGTCCCACTAGAATACTTTAATTAGCATTATTGTTTATATACAGTCATACAGATCGTACTTAAAATCCCAAGGTGTTACTTAAAAAAGAGTGAGGATTTGTTGTCGTGGAGAGCATACTGGGCTACATATTCTCCTCCTCTGTAATATTTTGATTGCGATTAGACACTATATCTAGTTTTGGAGTGTTTATTTGTTTTGTTATCTGATTTTGATATCTGATTTTTTTGGTGTGCTAAACTTTATTTATAATATGTTATATTTTCCTAAATATCTTCCAAAATTTCTTTCTACAAGGGAAAATGTGGGATTTTGCAAATTTCGATTGTCAAGTAGGCTAGCAACAGAAAGCGTTAGGTAATTTGGGTCAAAATCTCAAAATATAATTCAACATGTCTGATACAATACGTCTTCTAGAAATAATTGTATGTCTTGGGTTTATACCTAATACGCTATGAAGCCAATCTATTTGTTGAATTTTGACAATTTTAAGTTTCCGACATTGTTTTTAAGAAGCATTTTCAGAAATAAGATTCATGTAATTTTTTGTTTCTTTTTGTATGGACAGACTGGGGAAGTTGGAGTTCATTGATGTAGAGGATTAATTGTTTGACTATTGTGTTACCTTTTTTAACGATATGGATGTTGTATTGTGATCAGGTTACAATCTTCCACATCTATTTTCAAACCATGGAAATTACCATGTTCAACCACATCCGTAAAAGCCTTGGCAAATTGGAGAATTGGAAATTTCATATGAGTGGAATCATGAAAGTTACTAAATGGTAGAAATTCTGTATTTTCCATCCAACTTCACTTGATGACTTGACATGGTAAGCTTCGATGTATCTACCTTAATTTAAATATTCATAGTAACTCCAACTGTTAGATACATGGATTGTTTTTTGGTTTTTGTTTTTTGATTAGGTTAGTGCGTTAATTCATTATTCTTGTGTAGGATTTGAATCTCTTACAAGCATCATTTACTTCACACTATACTGGCTCTTTGAACTTCATTTTTGCATCCTCAATTCTACTTTTCAGTTTTTTCTTTCAAAGGGTTATCTAAATGTTTTTTTTTTGCGTTTGGATTGACCTGACAATTAATCCATATAACCATACAATTAGCAGCAAATCTATTCACGATTAATTTCTAATATTTTATATTAGCAGAAAATCTAAGCTCGTGTGTAAACGACTAGGGTCGGTAGTTTGTTTCATTAGACTTGTTTTGAGAATCAAGATGTTTAATGGTTTTGATCAGTTTAAATAGTTGCATTTCCCTTGACAAGTACTTATAATGCTAGATTGAACATATATTTGTTTGACAAGAAACATCTTGCTTACAACTTAGATGAATAAATTCTTATTATGTCAGATTGAACATTTATAAGTTTGACAAGAAAAAAATTTGCTTAAAACTTTGAATGAATAAAAATACCTTGCAGCTGAATATGCTATTTATCAATATTTTGGGACAACGAAATATATAGAGTGATTGATTGGGCAAGCCTTTTATTCTTAGAAATATTTTGTTTGCCACACATATTGGCATTCAACAGTTATTTCTTTGTGTTCATACTTCATATAGGAGTATATTACCTTATGTTATATATTTAGTAGTATATTATATGTTTAGTGGTATTTTTATACGAGATAATTTTTATTTGTTTCTATGAGTCAACTGGCCTTCTCTATGGCCAAGTGTTGTAAGCCTTTCATTATGAATACACCAGTGGCATCAATAATATTCTACTTTCTTGAATATTCTGCTTACAAAATTTCTCTTTGTTTATATACATGGAATAATCGAGATTAGTATGGAAGATGAAAGGAGTGTTTGATGGTTGTTATTCAACAAGTTGCACAAAGTTGCTTTTAACAAGATGTTACCATATATATCTTATTTATTCAAATTGGTGCAGATAGTGGTAGGAACCAGGAACTACTTTGCAGGGATTTAAACATCAAAATTATGTTATTGTCAATGGATAAACTTGCAGTACGCAGCACCATTTGGAATAAATAAGACTAAGAGAAGTGTCATATAAGAGATAGGAAGACTGATTTTATAGGCTATATATATTGTCTTGGGATGTTTGTACAACTGTTTGCTGGGATACTGCAGCAGTGCATTGGTAACATTAGGTGGCAAACAATCTACACAGATTAGATTATGAGATAAATGTGCACTTCTGTGCATTTTATCTATTGGAAGGGGACATATTGATGTAAAACTAACCCGAAATAGAGAATTTTCGAGAATCTTAAAGGATTAATTTTACTAACATGTAATGCGGATCAAAGTTTTTTAAACAATTAATCGGTTTGATGGATTTTCAAGAACTGAATTAAGTTTAACAAACCCATTTAATAGTTCAGTTCTAACAATCAATAATTAAATTCCTAAGCGTTCTTAGCAAGTAAAAGGTTCAATACTGATTTGTACTCTAATTAGGCAAGTGGAATGCTCAATCTCAATATTTGTGGTCGACAGTTAAATTGAATAATATAATAGAGATAATATAGTATAACACAAATATTTGAAAATTGGAAAGAGTATACCGAGGGTTCGAAGAACTCAGCGTAGATCTCGGGTTGAACAGCAACGCAGAACACATCAATCAAAGTGACAGTAATGGCAGGACAACTTCAAGAGCAATGGCAGCACAACTTCAAGAGCAATGGCAGCAATCAGCAGTGATTGGGGCCATGGGATCTAGCCGACGTGGCTCGACGGGGGGGGGGGGGGGAGTCGACGGCTACGTCGACGGGGACAGGGAAAGGCGTCGGGGTTTGGGGTTCTGGCTATAAAAGTCGAGGAGGGCGGAAGAGGAGGAGGCAGGGGTTTCGGTGTGGTGGCGGGTCAGTAAGTGACGATGATGGGTTGTAGTGGTGGTGATGGGGTGGGGCGTCGACAGGGGGTGACGACGGGATAGGAAGCAGATTTGGGGTGTTGTTGTTGATCGGGAATGAAGGAAGGAGACGATGGCGGCTGCAATGGAGGTGGAGGCTCGGGATATGGAAGTTGAAGATGAAGTGCGAGTGTGGGGTTTTGGAGATGCAGTCGGGTTGGAGAAGGAAGATGAAGGAGGCGGCTGATAGAGGTGATGAAGGAGATTATGGTTAATTTTGATTTAATTGATTTGGGGATTTGTAATTTGGGGGTAGATTTTAGAGTTAATCACTAACCCTAAAATTGTATTAGGATTTATCACAAACACTAATAATTGGATCTCAATTGTATCACACAAAAAGAGATAGGAAGAGCAAAACTCAACACAATATTTTTTTTTAATCAAGAATGACATATCTTTCTCATTAATCTCAGGGCCTATAAATAGGCTCAAAACAAATTTTGATACAAATCTCAAAAGATTCTAAAAATCTCAAAAATATTCTAATGCAAAAAAGAAAGATTACATATGGTTATAATTGCCAAAAAATAAATATGGTACTGAAATAAAATACTAAATTAAATAGAATTGATGTCCTCATCACATATTGTAAGTTTGAGAGGGTTTCGATCCTTCATTAACCTGCAAAATACTCAAAAAGTTGGCACATGGGGGTTAATCTGTGTCTAACCTTCCAAACTCAACATGGAGAAGGATTTAACTCGTTTGTTTGGACAGGTTAAATCCAACGGAGTTGAAGTCATGTTTGTTCCTGACACTTAGTATTAGATATATGTATCCGGCACAACACTTACTACTTGAAAGAAGTATTTAAAGCTTTCCATTCATTGCATTGCATCCTGTCTGTGTTGGCATGCCTCTGTCTTTGCTTCTTGGTTAAAATGGATTAACCCCTAAAACTCACGGACTAAGAGAAAATTCTTCTATTTTGTTGTGGCTGCTAAGAACTCTGATTATATCCGAACACTTCAATCTTTTGTGATCTCTTTCTTTGAATTGGCTATCCAAGTTATTCTTTCATCTTAGTCCTTTTAAATCTTTGCCGAACCAATATCCTAATAGTTATGACACGGTGTAACTTTATATATACAGAACTTGAAATAACATTATTTAACTGTTTGTACAAATTGGTTTTAGATATTCTCTAAACCATGACAAGTTTTGTTGCAATGGTTTTAAATCTATACTTACTCTAAAAAGCACGAGTTTGGATGATTCAATTGCTAAAATTTAATTTCCCATATGTCAAGAGAAAATCCTAATCTTTCATCTTATGAACATCACAATTTTTAATCTCATGGTCATAATTTAAGAGATTCTTTAAATATAAAAAAAATAAATCAATTTAAATATGTCAAGATTCGTTCTAGGAAATAGTTCTAGATTTGAAAAAAATAAAATAAAAACAAATATTCTACTACCATTAATAACAAACCGAATCTAGTTATTGCATTAACCCAAAATTAAAAAAAGAAAAAAATTTAAAATTATTTTCCGAAAATGAAATATTGCATAAATATTGCCATAAAATCATAAGCGTGGAGCTAAGGGGGTGTTGGAGTGATGTAAAATGTAGGAAAATTGTGGAACGAGTTTTCAGTATTTTTTTTTTAATTTTAAATATAGAGAAAAAATAGTGGGAAAGTTGTCCATTATATAACGTGGCATACCTTTGCTCATGGGCGGATCTGGGCCCAAGCAGCACAAGCAACTGCTTTGGGCCCCCAATTTTATTGGGCCCCATATTTTTGAAGTATTTACAATGTTAAAAAATAAAATGTAATATTTTTTGATACAATTACATTATATTAACAGTTGGTTTATTAGCTCAGTTGGTTAGAGTGCTGTGCTAATAATGTGAAGGTTGTAGGTTCAAAACTTGCATTGGCTAATTTAATTTTTCAATCAATTTTTTTAAAAAAAACTAATTATTTTTTACATAGCCATACATGTTATTTTATCATTTTACTAGGTTTGCCCGTTGACACGTGCCTACGGCACGTCTTCGGAAATGTGCACCTTGTTTGATCAAATAAAATAGTTTTGGAGGGTCAGGAAATTAATTGAAGTTTGCCCGTTGACACGTGCCTACGACACGTCTTCGGAACGGTGCACCTTGTTTGATCATATAAAATAGTTTTGGAGGACCAGGAAATTAATTGAAGTAACAAACATATTATATGAGAAACTTTTGAGTTCCAGCAAAAAACATATTATATGATTTTTTTGAATTATTTTAAAAGTTTTTAAATTACTATTTTTTTAGTTTTTAAATTTTTTAATTTTTTAAAATTTTTAAAATTTTCATTTTTTAAATTTATTGAATAGATGAGGGAGGGAGAAAGAAAGAGAGAGAGGGAGATTTTTTTATATAATAAATATAGGAGTTTTTTGGGTGGGAGATTTGAATTTGAGTTTTGGGGGAAAACTTTTTGGAGGGAAAATATGTTTTGTGAGGTTAGATCTGGGCCTTTAATTTTTGGGGGGATTGAAGGAGAGCCACTTGATAGCTTTCTTTGTGTTTTATTATATAGATAAATTTAATATTATTTTTCACTTAGCCCATGTATGTCACTCTATGATATTTTTTTAATATTCTATTGTATATGATATTTACCTATTTATGATAAATTTCTAACCAAATCTTCAAGTGCATATGGTTATTCTACATTTTAAGCTTCCAACTACTTTTCTCATGTACATATATTCATCATCATTTAATTCTGATCGTGTTCTCTAATATATCATATTTACCTCTTTAAGATAACATATTTCGTTTTTGTTATTAGAGTTTGTCCGACTTTTAGCCACGAGACATTTCATATAAAAAGCATATGTTATCAATTAATTTTTAATGGAAGCATATATATAAATTTGTTTTCATTTAAATTGTTTGTTCACCAATGCTCCAAGTTTGTTGCATTTAAATAATTGTCATTATTATTTTGTCAACTTGCAAAAGGGCCAATTTGAGAATTTGCTTAGGGCCCCCTGAAACTCAGATACGCCCTTGCCTTTGCTCAAACATTTTCTCCTTCAAAAGTGCGGAATACGGTGGAAAACTCATTTAATACCTTTTTATTTGTTATTTTTAGTTTATCTTATATTCTCTTTCCTTTTTCAATAACTTATTCTTTCATCCAAACAAAAATTTTAACCGGAAGTATTTTTTCAGGACAAGCAACCAAACATGTTTAGTGAATATAATTTTTTCAGGAAAATCAGTCCATCATATAACGTGTCATACCTTTGCTCAAACATTTTCTCCCTCAAAAGTCCGGAATACGGTGGAAAACTCGTTTAATACCTTTTTATTTGTTATTTTTAGTTTATCTTATATTCTCTTTCCTTTTTCAATAGCTTTTTCTTTCATCCAAACAAAAATTTTAACCGGAAGTATTTTTTCAGGACGAGCAACCAAACATGTTTAGTGAATATAATTTTTTCAGGATTTCTACGTATTCCAATGTTTACATCGATCCCCCCCCCCCCCCCCCCCCCCCCCCCCCCCCCCCCCCCCTAAACCACGAACAAAATATTTATTGTCATAAAAATTGTACTCCAAATATATCCCCTTTTCGGAAACAGAAATATATATACATGACACTAAAAATCACTACAATTTACTCATTCTTTATTCCATATACTAAATTTAAATATAGTATATGTTAACCCAAATTTGAATTCCTGAGGTTTTCCAACTTTTACATCAATCCCCCCCACCCCCCCAAATATTTATTATCATGAAAATTGTTGTACTCCAAATATATCCTTTTCTGAAACAGAAATATATATACATGGTACTAGAAATCACTACAATTTACTCATTCTTTATTCCCCATATACTAAATTTAAATATAGTATACGTAAACCCAAATTTGAATTCCTGAACTGAATATTTGTTGCCAGACAAGTCTTGCTCCAAATTGAACTTTTTCCTATAACAAAAAAATATATACATGGCACAAAAGATCCAAACCAAAACGATCGTACACAAAGTTGAACTGTTTCATTGTTGCTTAATTTTACATGAAAAATGCCCATTTATTATCCTCATAATTTCAGTCTTACATGTATATGATTGAATGCAGGTGGAACAGTTGGAGTCATGGGTTCTTTCATTAATGAAACAGGTGAAGCTCCTGTTCACTTTTTTTGTTTTTGCTTTCATTTGGTGAAGTTATTATCGTTATCTCTCTGATTTGTGTGTGAGTTGATGCATTGGTGTGGAGGGGGCACCATGGAAGAAGATTATAAAAAGCAAAATGCAGTACAAAATATCATAACCAGGTATCTTACAAGATTAATACCATGGTAGAAGTTAATAACATCAGAAAAAACCTAACAAAAACCTCTCCAAATAGAACAAAGTATCATACATTGCAAACAGAAGGTAAGCATGGAATTTAATCTGATACACGGTAGAATATCTATGCACTATTCGATTTTATTTATTTTCCCTTTTCTCTATGTAAGATGCTAACGTAAAATATAGGTTTTGGCATGTTGGATTGTGGGTGGTTCATGTAGAAATTTGAAGAATTTATATTTGTTATTTGCTGGTATCAAACATGTAGCAATACTATTTCGAAAACAAAAGAAAAATAAAAAAAACTCGTAGCAATACTTTTCAGGATCACTTGGTTATGAAAAGAAAAAGCTCAAACTGTGCATCTTAAGTAAATCAATTAAATAATGTTCTCTAAACAAAATCTTTTATACCCAAAAAAGAT
The DNA here is from genome assembly GCA_017893485.1 of Hemerocallis citrina. NCBI lineage: Eukaryota > Viridiplantae > Streptophyta > Magnoliopsida > Asparagales > Asphodelaceae > Hemerocallis > Hemerocallis citrina. The sequence continues at coordinate 393,892,519 of CM030359.1, forward strand.
GCAAGAATAATTCATTAGTCGCCCTTCAAAATGTTCCAAAGTGCGAGGAACAAATTTATTGTTGTAAAACATAACCCACTCCAGTTTTGGGTAATTATCAACAAACCCACCTTTTTTTTTGTCATCAATAAACCGACATTTTCCCCCGTTAATCACATCCACCACCTCTTGCCTTTTTTTGTATCACGTAATGGCACGTGCTTGTATTTTTTATTTTCTAGCCCTAAGATACCCCTGCCCTCTCCTAATGAGTATTTGAACATGGATTTAGTAGGGGTGTTCATTAGGCGGGCTCAAGCCCGAACCTCCCCGAACCCAACCCGAAAACTTGGGATTTTGGAGAGTTAGAAAACCCACCCATATTCAAAGAGGGCCGATTTTATTGTTTCTCAAACCCGCCCTAAACCAAGCCAACCGGGACTAGAAAAACCTGAACCCGCCCGATATGTGCATATCAATTTTATGTGCACCTAAATGTATTTGTAGAACACAATATTTGTTATGTTAATATATGTGTATGCATAATTTTTTTGGCATATTATGCTTAAAAACCAAGATAATTTAACAAATTGGTAAGCTAATTTTGTAAATTGGTTTTGTAGGTTACAATGTATAGTATATAATAGTGAATATGACTCATATTTGGTTAAAGAAAAGTAATGAGGTACCTATCATTCCTATTTTAAGTTATATTAGATATTGGATGCACTTTTCTTGATATACATAAACTCATAAATATGTTTTTGAGAAAAATGCAAATAGATGTTTTATATATCATACATAAACCCCATACACCCGCTTGGCCCGCCCGATATCCAACTCGAACACGGATGGGAGGATTCTAATCCCCTATAAAACCTGCCCGCAATTTCGGGTTCGGGCCGAAAATATTGAAGAAACTTGCGCAACCCGGCAAAAGAACACCCCTGGGATTTTGTGCTAAGCTAAGCTAATTGAAAGATTGGGTGATTGAAAGAAGGTGAAAGGGTTGGTTAGTGAACATTAACTATATAAGGTTTTTATATTTTAATTTCTTACAATTTATTAATGCAGGTTAGGTGGGCCCACCACTAAGAGTTGTATTAACCTGAGATTATAACAGGAGTATTATGGACATTTCATTCAAAAATTAACGGTTTACTCTCCGTTGGTGGGTTTTTTCCAAACAAAAAAGGGTGGTTTATTGATGACAAAAAGAGGAAGGGTGGGTTTGTTGATAATCACTCGAAACTGTGGTGGGTTAAGAGAAATTAGCCTTCGTTGAAATCCACAATGAAATGAGGTAGAAAAATCAATGTCCTGAAATTAAATTCATAAATATTTATAATCTATTTCATGGTTTTTTTTTCCTCCTTAGTTCTCCATTGACAGTTAGGTAGACTTGCTTCGGTTATAAAAGACAATGATCTCGTGCACTTTTTGTTCTCTGTATTCTGGTTTTACCATGTTTTTTAGAAGAATCTATATATGGATATGCCTCCAAATTTTTTAAGCATCGGAAAATGTTAGGTGCTCCTACTGTGTTCATACAATCTGCGCACCTGCATTTTACTAGTATAAAAAAATACTCCAGTTATTTCTTTTATTCATCAATGACACCCCTTCTTCAACCATTTTTGCAGTGTTCACTCTGCTTTTTTTTCTTCTTTGCCTTCGTTTTCAGGTTTATAGTTGCACCATTGAGTATACGTGTTTCTCTCCAATGAATTTCGGCAAAGGATGGTTCCGAACTTCCTTTGAATGCTGGCCTAAAACCTCTTTGAGGTAATTTTCCTTGAAATGGCTTGTTATTGCGATGATACTGCTATAGGCATAGTGTGTAGGAGAGGATTTCTTGATTATGAAGAGACTGCCAGCATTCAAAGGAACCATCTTGGCGGTCATTGGGTTAATTTTAACATGTCGGGCAATTCCGAGTGGAATGGAGAGGAATTTACTCACTTATTGGCCGCATTCAGCAGCTTACTTCTCCATGTTAGCTTTTGCTAGGAGGGTTCAAAGAGGGCTCATCTATGAGTTTATTCTCTTGTCTTTAGACAAATACATCTTCTCTTCAGACATTTCACAATGGAGAAACTCACTGATATAGCATTAGGCATGGCTAGAGGTATTGATTACCTTCTTCAGGGTTGTGATATGAGAATCCTCAAACCATTTCCCTAGATCAGAATTTCTACCCAACCAGATCTGACTTAGGGGTTGCAAGTTTGTATCTAAAACACCATAGTCTAGTATTTCTCAGCATCGCAAGGGGGACAATAGGATACATTGCTCCCGATGTCTATAGTTTCGTAAATGTCAGGAGGGGAGAGGAATGTCGATACTAGAGTGGACAATTCAAGCCGAATGTGTTATCCATCTTGGAACTACAATCAACTTGAGCAATGTGACTGTGAGTACCCAAGTTATGTGAGTCCACTAAGATTGACGACATGGAAAGGAAGCTGCGAGGGTTGGTTTATGGTGCATGCAGATGAGATCATTTAATCGTCCATCCATGAGCAGAGTTCTAGAAATGTTGGAAGCTGACATCGATACATTGCCTATGCCACCAAAACCTTGTGTCTACTACTGAGCCCGTGTCTGTAAGGCAGTCCTCCATCAACTCTTCTCTTCCAGAATTATCAATAATCTCGGAATCCCTTGCTTCTTTACTGCTGCAATTTTGCTGTATGGACCATGCAAGATGTAATGAGATTATATTTTCGTACCGAGTAATAAGTACATAAAAAGCAGGTTATGCTATGCATTCTTGCAAAACGAGGGGAGGAGTTATGCTTCACATAATGATTCCTAAATCAGCTTCTGATCGGTAGTAGTTATTCTTTGTATTTTGTCCCTTGCTTATTAGTACAGTTTTGTGCAGATTATTTGCTTCCGAACAAAATCAGCTAGCTGTGTTATTATTCGACGTTGGCCAGTTACAACCTGAGTAACAGCTAAAATTTGTGCTGAAGTGGACTTGGTATGCTCAGATTGGAAATAAGCTTTCGTAGTTTCCAAGTTCTTGTGATTGTTTGTATGCTTGTCCCTGAATTTCTCTGAACTGTTGCACCTTTGCGAGTGTCAGAAAATGGGTATTTTATACACCATTTATGAATCAGTTTTGAGCAATTTTTGAGTAAGATTTATGAATTAGTGAGAGATCTTGATGAATTTGTGTTCTCCTTCATGAGAGCATCCACAATCGTTTGCTATATTTGCCAATTTCTCATTTTTGGATAAATGAGCTGCTGCAGACGTTTGCTATTTTGCCATTTTATGACAAAGTTGCTACAGTCGGTTCTCATTTATGAGAAATCAATTTGCGATTCTCAAATTATAAGAGATGAGACAACTTGTTTCGTCCGACCAATTTATTATTATTATTTTTTTATTGATAGGACGGTCTGATTTGTCTGGAAAAAAAAAATCAAAAAAATGTTCGGACGAGACATGTTGTCTTTGGATGAGACATGTTGTCTCGTCTCAAGCAAAAATGCTTGGGACGGGACAACATGTCCTGTCCAGGAATTGTGGGCAATTAGATTAGGGCCAAAACTTAGTTTAGGTAGTAATTAATTAGGTTTAGGTATTATTTTATTATTTAATTTATTTAATTAAACTAGTTTAATACCTAATCACTAATTAAATAACTCTGGAAAAAAAAAATCGGACGAAAAACATGTCTCATCTAGTTCAAATTTTAGCAAAATTATAGCAAACCACTGTTGCAGGCAAATTCCCTATTTGCTATTACTGTAGCTGCCATTTTCTAAAAAATGAGAAACACCATTGTGGATGCTCTGAGTATATCAAAATTATATATTTATTTGCTCAAAACGATTATCGGGTGAATGAGAATTTGTCTCTCAAAGTGAGGCAGTTGATTTTTGAAAAATGAGTTGGAGAATTTTAGTCCTACATTGAAAAATTCAAAGGAATTAGAAGAGGATATATAATAACATTTTTCTTAGTATTATAAGATAGCAAGTCAAGAGATTCTCTCTCGTGTGTGTGTAGGGGTGCAAATCTCGAATTGGTTTTATATGCGGCTTGTGTGTGCCCGCACGTCCTGCGGACACGAATGTCGGATCGATGTGATCTCGTGCAGAGCCACCTTTTGCTACAATTTTGTTTTTTTTCGATCTGTAATGATTGAAATGAATGCAAAACGGTTCAGTCTGCAATTTATTCACATTTTGAACTACATAAATTGGTTTGTCTGTCGTTACAATGGTGCATTCAAGCTTTTGTCTTCCGGTAAGTCAATGCATTCAAGCTTTTTTCTGCCTGTACAGTCAGTGCATTCAAGCTTTTGTGTGCAGTTACAGTCAGTATATTCAAGAAGTGTCGGCTGTTACATTCTTCACCTTGGCCCTATAAATAGAGGTCTCTTCCCCCCTCTTGGAACACACCAGAAACTCCTTTCCCCCTTTTTTCCGTTCTGTTCAGTTCGTCTAATTCGGTAGTTTGGTGATAGAATTCAAACATTGTTCAGTTCAAGAGTGTGGCGTGGTGCCTACGTCAAATACTCTACTATCGTTTCATCTTGGGAGACGAACACCTCTGCAAATTCCAGCACCTGGACGAAGTAAATCTATTTTAAGGAGATTGTGTGGTGAATCTATTTTAAGGAGATTGTGTGATATACAAGTCTTGATACAAACTGGTTTGGTTTTGTAATTTTGTAATTTTCTTTTCTTTGAATTTGTTTGTTTTTCTTCTTCTCCTCCTTCTCTAATTTTGTACCTCTAAGATCAAACTTTGGTTTTATTGTAAATATTTCGTAACCAAAGTTATAATAAAAAGAATAAATTTTTCGAAGTTGGTTTTAATTTTTAAACAAATTTTGTAACAGCAAGTATCTTTTAGATTTAATAATTGTCATGCTCCTTCTCATTCATGAAAAGTGCCTTATTTAGTTTCTTTCAACCACAATCGTAATGTTTGGGTGATTTATATGTAATAATAGTTGCAACAATTGCAGTGCAGTGGTGATTGACGGTAGTAGCCCGCCCGTTGATGGTAGTAGTATTCGGTGGTGGCCAACAGCTGCATATGGCACTGGTGGCTGGGCTGGGGGCGATAAATGCCAGTTGTCGTGAAAATTACGGGACTGGAGTTGCACCAGGGCTTACTTGCAATTTGCAACAAAGCCTGCTAGCAACCTGACCAAAGGTACATGTAACCCATGCTGAACACATTCTTCATGCATGCAGCATGCTAAATTTCCACATATTGACTGGGGAGTGGGGAGCAAAAGAGAGATTGTATTTGTGGTTATTAGTGTTTTAACCTTTTAGCCGCCCACCTCATGGTTGTGGAATTAATGTATATACATTTTATTTTGATAATGATATTTACAGAAATCCACAGTGAAAATAGCACCGCCAAAGCAAATGAAACCACATAGTTCTAGATGCAACTAGCAGTGGTCCAAACCTTTTGCCTTGGAGTTGGGGGGGCCGCCCATTCAACAACAGTGACCGTAAGTGGAGTTCCGGACTTTTCCTCCTTTTTCTTCTTCTTTTTCAGAGCATACTTCTTCTTCTTCGTGTCTTAAATGAAAGAGATGATGCAAAGACAAAAAAGGTCTGCGCTCTAGTATTTTCAATTGCAAAGATATGCAGCATAATATTCATGTAAAACCACTATTTATGTGGAGTACTAAATGAATAAATAAATAAAAGAGAAAGAAACCCCCCCGAGTAAAATCATTTTTAACAAGCAACAACTATTCCTCGCTCCAAATAAGGAAATTAGTTGTTGTGCAACCCATGTGCTCATAAGCTTTGTTCATGCATTCATTTGGGCATGATGTAGAAAATGAGTTTTGATTTTTCTAGGAATGAAATCTAATCTATTTATCTCAGTTTATTTTAAGAGCCAAACTAATGAAATTGTGTCAAAATTCGTCGACAAATTTTTGACTTCAAAATTTTATCTTTGGTTCTGTTCTCCCTTTGCTCCGCACCATTGAGGTAAGAAATCTCCCAAATTGCCTTAAAAAAGAAGCTTTCCTACTTGCCACACATAAGAACTTTTTTTTTCCCGTCAATGATGGGTTGAAATCCTCCCACGTTTCATTAAAAAGACTTTTATAAAATATACAACAAAAAATAAGGCTTATGAAGTTCGGAAAATTAACACAACAATCTAAGTCATGTAATTTATATATTCCAACCAACAAATAAAAAATACAACAAAACAATACTACATACAACAAAACAATACTACTGGTCGGCAGATATTGCAATAACAAGTTCTCTTGTGCCAATTTGAGCACACACAAGAACAATTAATTGTCATATTTCATATAAGTAAATGAAAGTCTCACTTCATTTGCAACTAACCCCGCACACTCAATAATTTATACTAAGAAAACATTTCAAAATTCATATGCAAATTCAATAAAAAAGTCTTTGCATGCAAAAAAAAGTAATAATTCAAATTCATAATTTACCGTACTCTCTCAGTTTCTCGTAATACATTTTCTTATCTACAATTTATAAAGTCCACTGCAAAGAAGCTTTAGAAATAACAAATTTGATCCATAGTTTTAAAAACTGGTAAAAACACATGCTATAGAAAATTTCCACACACACACAAAAAAAGGAAAAATTATATATTAATAAAAATTACACTACAGTCTATAAACTCTCCAAATGTTATATTTACCATCCACATAAACCCAAAATTTACACCTCCAACAACAACAACAACAAAAAGAAAAAGAAAAAAAAAATCCCCAAGGATTAGCCAAAGGACGCAAATCTGAACGACTGAACCCTCAAAAAAAGGATAAATTCCCCAAATCATCTCATCGATTCAAATTTCATCCACATCTCAGTACGACGACATCCACGCCACCAACTCCGCTCCAATCCTCCTCTCCAGCTCCGCCGCCTCCGCCACCGGTGCCGGTGCTGACCTACACACCGGACAGCTCACCCTCACCCTCTCCACAAACCACGCATCCGCACACTCCGTATGGAACAAGTGGCAGCACCCGAGCCGTCGGATCCTCTCCCCTTCCTTCACCCCCTCCATACACACCGCGCATCCACCCTCATCCGACCCCGCCGTCGAAGACGCCGCAGTTGAGAGATGATCGGCGAGTAGAACGAGGCCGGCGAGGCCGGATCCGACGGCGGGGAGAGAGGCTGAGGGCGAATCGGACGGCTGAGAGAGTCCGAGGGTGTGGAGAAGGGAGAAGAGGAGCGAGCGGATGGAGGAGATCCAGGATACGATGAGCAGGATCGGAATCGCATCGTCGGTTAGTTGATTCGATATTCCCATTTCTTGTTTTTTTTTTTTTTGGGTGAAATTTTTTGTTTTTGGTTGATTTGATCTTCGGAATTTGGTGGGTACGGAGTGAGATGATGTTTGGAGGGAGATGAGAGGAAATGGGAAGGGGACGAGGACGATAATATGGGGAGGGTGGAGTGGGGCCCACTTGGGGGGGGGGGGGGGGGGGGGTGGGGACCAGCTGTGGCTGTGGTGAGGGTGAGGCGGTGGGTTTACGGTGGTAATCACGTGGGTGTGCACGTGTTGATAGGGAGAGGGGAATAGCTACGGGTTTGCCTGTGAGTGTTCGGGTTGTCGGCTATTGAAGCTTGGGGCCTCTTTTGGTACGTGTAGGTCATGGGAAATTTATAGACTATCCACTTGCGACTCCCAACTTGCTCTCATGCTCTGTACATAACTTAGTAGTTTACAAGTACTATTTTTATGAACCACAGAATTTTTTTTTTCTTTTTTCTTTTTCTTGTTTCTTGTTATTTGGTCGTAGTCATCTACATAAGAAGTTTTTGGTGGGAATGGAACTTGACTCTTCGAATGATAGTTAGGATAACCTGCCACAGTACCACAGAGTCGATGTCAGAAGCGCTATACTAATTTCAGTCACTTTCAATTTTGTCGAATTTAAGTAAACTTTAGCATAACTTTTTAAAAGATCTATCACAATTGTAAGAGCGAGCAAAGAAAATATCCTTTTAGCTAATACAAAAATTAAAGGAATTTTCGTCTCCGACTCTTGATTCTTAATGCATGGTTAACAAAGACATTTATCTGTATTAATATATTGGTTTTATTGGATATTGGTAGGAGAACTATCCTTTTGTGGATTTTGATGTAGAACTAGCCAAGATTGATCGATCGATTGAATTATTGGATATATGTAATCAATGTGCCTAGCTAAGATTGAGTGAATTATTGGATATATGTAAATCAATGTGCATTTTTTGTGTCATTATGTGAATTCTAGGTTTAAATGAGTTACAGTCATGTGGTCTTTTCTTATGTTTCAAGTCACCACTAAAGCATTTATCATTTTACGATACTGTATATAATTATGGATAACGTATGCATAAATAGTACACAAGAATTGGCTCACGCTACTATACTGTAATGCATGTAAGAGGTTTAGTGTAGTTGAGATTTTACTTTTTGGATTGATATTATGTGATTCAAATTGATTAGATGATTGTTATTCACAATACACACAACCCTAACTCTCCTAATGATGAGATATTAACGTGTCGGTATCGATAATAACTCTGTAATATATTATAGCTTAATGCGTAAGTCACTCATATTTAATTGTTCTAGCTAGTTAGGTAACTCGGACATTGTAATTACGCGTTACTTTAGACCTACCACTTGACTTGACTCTTAATCACTTGCCAACACAAAATTAGTACAACACTATTATCCTAGCACATTCTATAATCAAATTTTTATATATAATAGAGTAAATTTTAAAAAGATTTCTAAGTTCTTTTACTTGGAAAAGGATGTATCTTCCTAAGATAAAACACTGTAGTTATCATCACCAAACTCCTCTAAACATACACAAATAATACCTGACTATACCTAGCATATCCACAAATAATAGGTAATTACTTTATCGTATTCTTTACAATTGCATATGCACTTTTGTATCCTACCAAAAATATCATACACTTTTACGTAAGCCACCTTCAAAAGATTAATCTAAGAAAAGTTCATCGAAGTTTCTAGCAAATTGACCAGCTTTTCTCCTAAACCACAAGCTGAAACTATTTTCTCTTATTAAAATACATGAATAAAGTAAAGATAAAGTTATCTAACAATTATTTTATGTCCAATATTAATCTATACATACGTAGGTACAAGAAGACCACATATTGTAATGCTCATGTTTTGGCTCGTAATTAATTATAAGCTGTGGTATATGATTGAAATAATAAGATAACAATTAATTAAGATATGCCGTGATTTTCGCATATCTTAATTAATTATAAATTTTTTGTTTAAAAAAAAAAAATCTGTTTCTTGTTATTTGATTGTAGTCACCAACATAAGAAGTTTTTGGTTGGAATGGATCTTGACTCTTCGAATGATAGGTAGGATAACCTGCCACATTACCACATAGTCGATGTCAGAAGTGCTATACTAATTTTAGTCACTTTCAATTTTGTCGAATTAAGTAAACCTTGGCATAACTTTTTGAAAGATTGTAAGAGCGAGCAAAGAAAATTTCCTTAAAAATTAAAGGAATTTTTGTCTCTGACTCTTGATTCTTAATGCTTGGTTAACAAATACTAGTGATATACATGTGCGATGCACGTATTATTAAAAAAAAATTAAAGTAAAAACTTTGATTCATGTGCGATGCATGCCTTAATAAATAGGATTATATATTTTTAAAAGTAAATGTGAAGACTATAATGGGAGGGTTGGAATTGCACGTGTGTTGCACGTAAGTAGGTAGATTTACAACTCCAACTCTTCCATTAAAATAGTAGAGATTATATATTATGTTATAGATAGATAGATAGATAGTAATTTACACGTGTGATGCACATTTAATATATTAAAAAAAATTAAAGTAAAAAATCTGACGTAGTGTGGACTCAAACTTGAGACCTCCTTCATATTAGTTATGCACATGCAATGTACACGGTAGATTTACAAATGATACTGGGGCATTCCCCCATTATAATATTAGAGATATTTATCAGTATTAATGCATTGGTTTTATTGGATATTGGTCGGAGAACTATCTTTTTGTGGATTTTGGTAGGAGAACTAGCGAAGATTGATCGATCGATTGAATTATTGGATATATGTAATCAATGTGCCTAGCTAAGATTGAGTGAATTATTGGATATATGTAATCAATGTGCATTTATTGTGTCATGTGAATTCTAGGTTTAAAATGAGTTATAGTCTTGTGGTCTTTTCTTATGTTTCAAGTCACCACTAAAGCATTTATCATTTTACGATACTGTATATAATTATGGATAACGTATGCATGGTAGTACACAAGAATTGGCCCACGCTACTATACTGTAATACATGTAAAAGGTTTAGTGTAGTTGAGATTTAATTTTTTGGATTGATATTAAGTGGATAGTTAATCCACTATGTGATTCAAATTGATTAGATGATTGTTATTCACATAACACACAACCCTAACTCTCCTAAGGATGAGAGATTAACGTGTCGGTATCGATAATAACTCTAATATATTCTAGCTTAATGCGTAAGTCACTCATATTTAATTGTTCTAACTAGTTAGGTAACTCTGACATTGTAATCACGCGTTACTTTAGACCTACCACTTGACTCGACTCTTAATCACTTGCAAACACAAAATTAGTACAACACTATTATCCTCGCACATTCTATAATCCAACTTTTATATATAATAGAGTAAATTTTAAAAATGATTTCTAAATTCTTTTACTTTGAAAAAGGATGTATCTTCCTAAGATAAAACACTATAGTTATCATTACCAAACTCCTCTAAACATACGCAAATAATACCTGACTATACCTAGCATATCCACAAATAATAGGTAATTACTTTATCTTATTCTTTACAATTGTATATGCACTTTTGTATCCTACCAAAAATATCATACACTCCCACCTTCAATAGGTTAATCTAAGAAAAGTTCATCAAAGTTTCTAGCAAATTTATCAGCTTTTCTCCTAAACCACAGGCTAAAACTATTCGCTCTTATTAAAATACATGGATAAAGTAAAGATAAAGTTATCTAATAATTATTTTATGTCCAATATTAATCTATACATACGTAGGTACTAGAAGACCACATATTATAATGCTCATGTTTTGGCTCGTAATTAATTATAACCTGTGGCATATGATTGAAGTAATAAGATAACAATTAATTAAGATATGCCGTGATTTTCGCACACAGAAATGGGGGTATATATAGTTTGTGATGTTTAGGTGAGTTGCTATGGGGGAACAAGATGAAGATCTCCCAATCCACTGACAACCTATCCACTTTGTTTAATCACTTATAATGCCGTTGATTGGCCACCTTGCTAGTATCATTAATTTGGCAAATCAATTACCTTTATTCTTATATAAAATCCATTTTAGAGTACTTTAACAAAATCGCCGAATTGGGATCATTATTTAATCAAGTATGGAGCATCTAATTAATGATGCAAAGTATGAGGAAAATGCGTATATTACAGACGCGCAAGGTTGTAAACGGCGTTAGGCGGTGGCGGTTCGGTCAAGGGGTGCCTAGCGCCTAGGGTGCCTAGGCGGCGCCTAGGCAGTGCCTAGGCGGTTGAATTTATTTTGCCGATTTAGTTAATTTCAGCCCTTATAATCATACAATCCAATTGCAAATATTCATCATGTTCTTGTGTAATGGTAATTAAAGGATGTTTATGCATAAAAAAAGCTTACTCGTGCAATTAAAAAAAGAATTGTCCAATTGTAATATGTGCAATATGCCAATATGTGTAATATGTTTAACATGTACTATTGTAATGTGTAATAGGTGTAATATGTGCAATCCATCACAAATAATACAAAAAAAGGTACAAACAATTCCTCTACTATTAAAGATCTATACATATTATATAACAGATTAATAGATTAATAGTTCTCTTTTTTTTGTGTTATTTTATAGTATTTAAAATTTTAAAATATAGAAAACGCTTGGGCGTTGGACATCAGGCGGACGCCTGATCAGCACCACGGACGCTTACTCAACAAGACGGCCGCCTAATCGCCTCTAACCGCCTAGACCACCGCCTAATACAAAGGCGGTTCGTTCTCCTCCATCTGAGCGCCTAGGCACCGCCTAGGCGTCCGAGGCGAACGCCATTTAGAACACTGCAGACGCGTCTTTCTATATTTTATTGTTACCTCAGTGTCTGAAGTGAGCTTGTTCTCCCTTACATGTGTGTTGGTCTCGCCAAGCTTTTATTTTTTATTTGTTAAAAGACAAACTAATAAATTACTTGATAATGACCTCATTAACCACCTTGCAAGTTCCCTTGGCTAATAGATCACCTTTCTTATCTCTGAATCATTTTGAAGTACCATGGCAAAATTGGGATGATTTTTTGTTCAAGTATATATGAAGTATCTAATGATGTTAATAAGTAGTACAGAAATGGCTCCATTGCACACTTATTATCTATCTTTATATATGTACTATATATTCAATCTAATGAAGGTTTCTGAAGTCAGCTCCTAGAGTCCTCTCTGACCTATTTTTTGTTTTCAGAAGAATACTTAATTTGAACTGTTAAACTTTTACTATGTATGTTTGATCAAGTCTTTCCTTGATAAGGATTTCCACAAATGAAAAGTTCAAAGTTCAGCTCCAAGCCCACAGCTAGAGTTGAAAAACTCGCGTATTTAAAAAATAATGATGAAACTAGTCTAAAAATATGTGTAGTGAACATAAAAACTAAATTAATGTAGTATAACAGTATGAAAGAAGTTGGCTTCATGCATAATAATAGAGTAGTCTGCCTCCATAGATCGCTTTCTCAAGTTATAATAATTAATAATGATAATAACAATAATAAAGATATGAAAGCATGACTAAGATTAATCTCCTATCTCTATCATTTGCACTAAATTAATGCAAAGAATCTTTCTACTTATTGGTGGGGTGATATAAAATTTATCCTATTGCTAATTATCTTCTGATAGCTAGGTATGAAGGCATCTTTTGCTAAGTAAGCTCAATTATTTCTTACCCTTTATTCTATTTCTATGTAGTGAATTGTTGTTTATTTATGTTTAGAAATATTCTAGCCATAGAAGTTAGTTATTATAATAAGCAGTTAGCAAAAAAGTTAGTATAATAAGTGATGAGATCGATTATGAATCTTGTGGAATCCACACCCAATACTTTGTCAAGAACTAATAAAAACATGGACAACTTTATTTTGACCCTTTTGATGTGATTTTTATTTACCAGGCTCAACAACTGTTAAGTTATTTCACGTAATGTCTTCTGCTGCATCAAAAAGGTCGGTAGCAAGTCCCATTATATAACCCAGCGATTAGCCTGTTTACTAATAAGCAAGAGATCGATGAAAGAGGAGTTTGAAGTTTAGGGATTTGAAGCAAAATTCCCACAAAATGACAGATGTGGTTGTCATATTCTGGTCTGTGATTCAGTGAGTGGGCAAGTTGCAAGTGGGAGATGGATGGTTATTTGGGCAACTATTTGACTCAACAAGAAGTTCCAGAAAAATGGGTGATCTTTCACCCACATTCTTCTGGAACGGCTAGGGTTTGATTGCTAGTGATTTGCTGAAATGCCTTTATGACAGAGAGTATGCATGCTAGAAAAACTCGTGTGTTAAAGAAGAAAGCATCATGCATGTGGATGTGGGTCATGGTGTTTAACATCGAAAGAGACTAGTTACAGAGCGTGTGTATATATATATATATATGTATATAATAAAACACAGAAAGCTATCAAGTGGCTCTCCTTCAGTTCTTCCAAAATCAAAGGTCCAGATCTAACCTCACAAAACACATTTTTCTCTCCCAAAAGTTTTCTTCCAAAACTCAAATTCAAATCCCCAAAACAACTCCTTTATTTATTTAATTTTCTCTCTCTCCCCCTCTCTCTCTCTCTATATATACATGGATTTTTATACCCAATTTATAATTATTTTTAACCATATACTAATGGAAACATGGAATTTTATTTCCAATTAATTATTGTCATATTATTTAAACTTTAGCTAAATAATTGTTGATTTACCGTTTATAAGACTTTTCATATGTTGTATCATTCTGAAGACGTGCCCACGGGCAAATCTAGAATGTGTGTATATATATATATATATATATATATATAAATATAAATATATATATGCAATGTACTTGAGTTACTTTTTAAAACTTTGAATCTGTATATGCATGTATATAAAATGTGTACATTTCAAATTATATAGCAAACGATGCGTGGATGATCATTGGTGAGAAGGTATTTCTTGGTGAGAGATACGTATGGTATGATGCATGAAGGCGACGTTTTCTGTCCAATTTCCCCCACCTGAAGGCGACTTACGTTTTTCATAATTTTAATATGGAGGCACACAATATCGAAAACCATACATGTCATCTTTGTTTTTTTTTTTTTGCCGGAGAATGAGATATTTTTACCATCCCCGGCTTCTTTAAGACTTGTAACAAATTTATTACTTACCCATGAGTTTCAATAAGCTAAGCCTAGAATTTTATTTTATTTTATTTTTTTAAAAAAAATATGGAGCAATGGTGTATTACTATAATGATGTCTTTAGCATTCATTCAATTTTAGCCATAATAATGTGGACGTGGATCATGGTGTATGATATCCTTAGCGACAAAGTACATGCAATGCACGTGAGGTTTTTTTAAGAAACTTGTGTACATTTCAAATAGAATACAGCAAAGCTATACACTGCTATAATGATCATGCATTTAGCATTCACTTTGAGCCACAATCTGTGATGACCATTGTCAGCCACGCATGACACACCTACCAAAACTTATTAAAGCTGTAATTGATTGATGGCCAGGAAAACTCGAAGACAGCAAGCAAGAGCCAAGGATTTTGCTGAACTAGTGTTATTTAGTCTTCAATTTGCATTGCCGTCAGAAAATTATGTATGACTTCAATACAGTACAACATAATTTTTTCATACTCAAATAGAGTCATTCTCATCCTCACATTCTAGTCCATGAAGAAACCTAATTAATGCTGCAATTGTGCAATGCTACATTAATTTATGTACAGTTGCACAAGCTACTGAAAATTTGTGAAGACGAAGATATAATCATTCATTTACATCTCATACCAAATTGAAATGGGGTTTTAACATTTATACCCCCAACAAATATAATAAAATCATATATACTTTTCATAAATGTGTATTTTCGTATATGCCCCTAACAATTTGGACTTTTACTCCGGAGTTAAAATTTTTTTCCTCCGCTCACCAGATCCGGCCCCTCCAGCTACTATCTCCCCATCCTCCCTTCATTAATCCTTCTCCTCTCCTCTTTTTCTCCATACCCTTTTAGCGTGGCTTCCTCTTTCGTATCTTCTCATCTCCGCCGTTTCCCTCCCCTCTCAGGCCTTCGTTCGTTCGTTTGCGGTGTTTTCCTCTTTCCCTCTAGGAGCAGTGGCTGTGTTCAGATCTTTCCCCTTTCGATCGGAGTGCGCCCCGGAGTGCGCCCCTCTCTTCTAGCGGCCTTCCTTGCTCGTGTGCCGCGTTATCCTCTCCCCGCGTGCTGGCGGATTGGCGAGGAGTGGCTGCTGTGACCAGATCTTCTCCCCCCCGATCGGTGTGTGCCCCTTTCTTCTAGCGGTTTTCTTGTCTCGCTAGCTGCGCTTTCCCCCTTCCAGTTTGCTGGTGGCGTCTCGAAGAGCGGTCGCACAGTTCAGATCTTCTTCTTCGCGCTCGGTGTGTGGCCCTATCTGCGTTCGTTCGTTCGGTGCCTGGTGAGTCCACTCGTTTCCCACAGTTCGTTCCTTGCCGTTGGTAAGTTTTTTTCCAGAAGTTTATCACTGTAAGTATTTTTTCTCCGTCTGTTTTGTGTTTTCCACTCTTTCTCTAATCTGTACACTTCGTGTTCGTCGAGAGGGAGTTTCGGCTCTATTACTAGACCGTTATTACTCTCCACCTGTTTCTAATTCGGCTCGCTTTGATTGCGATCTGGTTTAGTCTGCTTTGTCGCTCATTTCGGAGTTGACTCTGTCCAGCTCTCGTTCTCCAGGTGTGGAGTTTGGCAGTTTATTTTCTTCTTCTCTTTCGATCGTTCTTTTTCCTTTTCCTAGTTATTGGGCCTTTTCCAGCTGGTGTTTTAGCCCATGGCTCTTTCTTGGGTTCAAGTTGTTAAAAAAAATTCTAAAAAAAGGCCAGGTCAGCTTTTGAGTTCGTCTTTTGGGCGTAGCCCATCTGATTACCTCAAACCTGGCTACGCGAAGCTTCCTAGCAACTTCCCTCAGCGCTCTTCCCGCCATTCTATACCCCTGTCTCCTTCACCTACCCTCTTCCCTAAGCGCCATTCTCTTCGTTCCCCTATCGTCTGCTTCCACTGTTTGCAACCCGGTCATATCAAAAAATTCTGTGTGGCTACCATGAAGTGCCTCTTTTGTCTCAAAGATGGTCACTCGCGTCCCAAATGCTTCGCTCTTCAACGGATGTTGGGGATGTCTATCGGCGTTCCTATCTCGGATCAAGTTCTCGCGGCTATTGATTTTCCAGTTCTTCAACGTAAGCTTACTAAGGAATCCTCTCAATTCCCCAAACTCAAAAAAAAACAAATCATCTAGATCCCCTCTTCTCCCGACGCCCCCTCTGAGCAATCGCATCGAAGTTCCCACCTCCCTTCCTTCTGAAGACAAGGTGCCTCTCCCGTCTCGCACTGTCAAGCCAGATGTCCTTCAAGTGTTCATCCCCTCTTCTGACCTATCGGATCGCTTAAAATCGTTTGACACTTACGGTGCTATATCCTTCATCGGAGGTTCTATCCCTATCTTTACTCTCAATTCTTTTCTCAGTAACTCGTGTAATGTGAAAAACTGGGACTGGTACCTTTGTTCTTGCTCCAATGGAGATGTCGTGATTCGATGTCCATCCCCTAAGTTGCTTCAGGACCTGATCGAGAATGTTTCGTTAGCTATTGGATCGATCTCCCTCTCTATCCGAAAATGGAATCAAGTGTCTCCTCCTTCGACTGGATCCAAACTGACTTCCACTGTTGTGACTTTACTGGGCTTGCCCCCTTTTTGTGACTATCTGCATAGAATGGGGAATCTGGTGTGTTGTGTGGGTCAAATTACTAGCATCTCTTCGGTTTCTAAACTAGCGTCAGGCTGTTTGCAAGTTGAAGCTGTGTTCGATATCCCTGATTGTCTAGAGCGCATTGAGGCTTTCGTTCTGAAGGATGGTTTTGTATCCTTCCCTGTTTCAGTTCAATACCACTCATCCTCTTCCTCTGAGGGTGCTGGTACTGTTAGTTCGATTCTTCCGTCGCTATCGCACACCGCCGCCTCCCCCGTCCCACCAACATTCCACCCCGGGTTTGGTTCTTCCGCTAAGCCCCAATGGAGAGCTCCGCTAAAAGCAACGGTTAAGAAAAATTACACTACTGCTAACAAACCTTTCGTTCATTCAGGCAGGTCGATGATTTCTTGGGCAAAACCCCCAAATCTGGTTTGGTTAAACCCAGATATCTCTTCCCAATCCTCTGTCAAGTCTTTGGCCAAGGCTACGGATGTTCAGAAAGCGGTTTCTTTTACTCATGTCCCCGCTGTGGTTTCTCAGGAGATCAAGAACGTTTCTTCGGCTGCCCATACTTCTACGCTGGAGTCCCCTCCTAACCCTAAGTGTTCTGTCTCTGATTCTCGTCGGCCCAAGTGGGAAATTAGTCCTCACTTTGAGTCTGACTGGCAGCTGTTTCAGAAGCATGCTCTTGGTTCTTCGATTACTGTTGATGATCCTAAATTACCGCAGATCAAGACCAAATCGGATAAAGCATCCCTTGCTCCTAATTGGACTGATTCCGACAATTTGTTGGAGGAGGAAGAAGAAGATCGTAAAAAAGATATCGCCAACAGCAAGGTCAGTCGTTTTATTTACTTGTGTTTTTTTCCTTTTATTGATTCTATGTTCTCGCATTGCGTTTCTTTGAGACTAGCTTCTCCCTATCTCTTTAGAGGCTGAGTATCTCAATATCCGTGCCTTTTCTCTCCCTTTTCTTTATTACTGGAAGAGTACGTTTCGTTCTCTGCGTCCGTTAAGAGATCTATGCACGCTTCAATGAGTGTTTTCGTGCACAATTTCAAAGCTTCGTTCTATTCAGGCTTATTTCCGTCTGCGGAGATTGTCCTCGATCCCCGCTGGGACAAATCCCCTTCGTCGTGTTTATCTGTGTATTGCCTCTCTCCTTTAAGGGCTCCTAACTTGGGTCCTTCTTCTGTCGGTATATCATCCAATTCCCGGTCTTTGTTTAGCGTAGCATCGGACCCTAACTCTTTTCCCCGATTGATCCGATCTAGTGCTCGATTACGAACCAAAAGTATGGCATCGAACCACCAGTCTCTTCCGGTTCTTGGTCAGTCGGTTAATTTAGGACTGCCTTCTCATCCTCCTCTAGGTTCGATTTTTCGCCTCCAATTTGACCATTGTTCTGATAGTGAGTTGATTTCTATTTCTTCCGATTTAGGATTTCGCCCTATAGCTTCCCCTTCCGCGGTAGCTCGAGCTATCAGAAAAAAGGAATGTTCTAGAGTTAAGGAGTTCAAAGGTGTTTAATGATTACGGTTTCTTGGAACATTAGGGGACTGAATTGTCCCGATAAACAAAGAGTTGTCTATCATTTGATTTCATCTTCGCACTGTGATCTCATTTCCCTCCAGGAATCTAAAATTGAATCTCTCTCTCCCACTATTCTTAGATCGATTGGTGGATCCATCATCTCGAATTGGATTTCCCTAGATGCTATTGGAGCTAGGGGAGGTATCCTTCTCGGATTTAAGGAAGCTATATTCTCTATTATCTCTATTCAACGCCTCAACTTCTTCCTTGTGGTTCAGCTTTTTTGGTTGCCTCTCAACACCAACCTCACAGTTATTTCTGTGTATGGTCCTTCATCTTCGGAAGGCCGTCCATTATTTTGGAATGAATTCCTCTCTCTGTCGCCCCTTTCTAATGGGTTATGCATCTTCTGTGGCGACTTTAACGTTACGAGATTCGCTAACGAAAGATCTAATCTATCGTCCATTGGCAATCATCGTTTCAATGAATGCATTCAAGCTTTACAACTGACCGATATTCCATTATCGGGCAGATCCTTTACTTGGTCGAACCTCCGTCATCATCCATCGATGGCAAAGCTCGACCGCTTTTTGGTATCCACTGATTGGGTTAACCATTTTCACAACTCTTTCGCTTTAGCATTACCTAATCCCTCTTCTGATCACGTGCCTATTGCATTACACTCTGACTTCCATTTTCCTCGTCATCATCAGTTCAGATTCGAAAAATTTTGGTTGCAAGACCAGACTTTTGTCAACCTCGTGTCGGAGTGCCTATCTGCGATCTCAGGATCCTCTGGTTTAGGTTCAATCCTTCTTAAACTTCATGCGATCAAATTCGGTTGTAAAATTTGGCGCAACGAAAGACAATTTAATACCAACTTTCTTAAAAAGTTTTACCTCTCCTCCATTGAATCTATAGACAAAATGGAGGAGCAGGGGCCGATCTCGGTTGAATTATTCAACGAGCGGAAGTCGTGCAAAGAAGAATTCGCGGATATCCTTCATCAAGACCATGTGAAATGGGTCCAGAGAGCCAAATTTCGATGGCTCAAGGAAGGTGATTGCAACACTGCTTTTTCCCACAATTTTGCCTCCCATAGGCAAAGAAGTAATCACATCTCTTCTATCGTTCACGATGGGAATGACATCTCTTCCTCCGATGATATTCATCGATCTTTCCTCAGCTTCTACAAAGTCCTCATTGGTTCTTCCAAACCGAGAGCTCTTTGCTTGGATTGGAATCACCTGTACGGAGAGGATCTTTTCGATCTATCCTCGCTGGAAGCTCCTTTTTCTTTAGAAGAAATCAAATCAGCTGTTTTCGCCTTAGAAAGTGATGCGGCGCCAAGCCCGGACGGTTTTCCGGCGTTCTTCTTCCAAAAGTTCTGGAACTTGTTGAAAGATGATCTTTTGCGTATGTTTTCCGAACTACATTTAGGGTCCTTTTCTTTTGACCGCATCAACTACGCTCATATTGTTTTCATTCCTAAGTTATTAGGAGCTAATTCCGTGGCCAATTTTAGGCCTATTAGCCTCATTAATACCACTTTCAAAATTATCATGAAGGTTCTTTCGGCGCGACTGGGAGAAGTGATCTCCCCTCTTATTGATCAGGCTCAATCGGGCTTTATTAAAGATCGATTTATCCTTGACAGCGTAGCTTCGGCCCAGGAAGTCATTACCTCTTGTCACAACTCTAGAACTGAAGGAATTCTCCTCAAACTTGATTTTCAAAAAGCTTATGATAATGTTTCTTGGGATTTCCTTATTGACATATTAATCAATAGGGGTTTCGGTCCCAAATGGATTGCTTGGATTAAATCCAGCCTTTTTGCGGGTACCTCTTCCATTATCATTAATGGAACTGAGGGTCACAAATTTAAAATCAAATGTGGACTCAGACAAGGTGACCCGCTTTCTTCTCTATTATTCTCTCTAGTAGCCGACGTCTTCAGTAAACTTCTTCGCAATGCTTGGGACGCCCAGGTCATCGAGGGACTGGGAGAATCCCGTTCTTTCAATGGTGTTCTGAACCTTCAATACGCTGACGACACTATTATCCTGGCCAAACCTAATTCTCACTCGCTCAGAAATTTGAAACTGCTTCTCTATTGCTTTGAACTAGCATCTGGTCTGTCCATCAATTTCCAGAAGTCTTCGGTTGTTTGGTTGGGAGGATCTCCCAATCGGCAGGAAGAAATCTCCGCGTTCTTTTCCTGCCCGGTAGCGCATTTTCCCATTTCATACTTGGGTATTCCTCTTAGGTGGGGCAAAATTCATAGATCGGATTGGGCACCGATGATTGATAAGGTAGAATCCAGACTTTCTGTGTGGTCCGGTAAACAACTATCTCGGGGAGGTAGATTAATTTTGCTCAACTCTGTTCTTTCCTCTATTCCCCTATACATGATGTCATTCTACTTCATTCCATCCTGGGTGATCAAAAGAATAGACCGTATCCGAAGCAACTTTCTCTGGTCGGGTTCATCTATTTACAAGCCCGGGTCGCATCTTAGTAATTGGAAACTCGTCTGCTCGTCGAAAGAGGCGGGTGGCTTAGGGGTTTTAGACCTTAGACACCAAAATCTGGCTTTGCTAGGTAAATGGATTTGGAGATTCCTCACCAAGGAGGATCTCCCGTGGATTAAATGTGTTAAAGCCAATTATTTCGTGTCCAATGATTGGTGGAGTTTTCCGGATCGTCCGCATAGGAATGCCTCCCCTTTCTGGAAAGGGATTTGGAAAGCGGCTGAGGCTTTCCGGTGTGGCTTAAGCCACGGTTGTGCGGACGGATCCAGGACCGATATCTGGATCAGCAATTCCTCTTTAGCCACTGCTTTTCCCTCTATATTCCGTCTCGCGGCCCATCCTAGGGCGCTAGTTTCAGATTGCTATGATTCCAGTGTTGGGTCAAGAGTTTGGTCGATTCCTCTCTTATCTATTCTTCCATCCCATTTAACTCCTGTGTTTGACAACTTTCTCGCAGTCATTAACAACGTTGATTGGTATGACAAGGAAGAACTCTTCTGGCGATGGAATTCGTCGAAGATTTTCACGGTCCGATCCTTCTATCTATTCCTTAACTTTAGAGGTATCAAATCTCCTTTCTTCAATTTGGTCTGGAAATCTTGTGCTCCGTTGAAGGTGAAGATCCTGGTGTGGTTAGCTCTCAACAATAAGCTCCTAACAGTAGAATTACTCAATAAGCGGGATCTGGCTTGGGGCCAATTGTGCCCTCTATGCGACTCTTCTTTCGAGGACGTGAACCACTTGTTCTTAGAGTGTGCTTTCACTTTGCCACTTTGGAAAATATCTATTCTGGCGTGGGAGATGTCCGACATTCCTGCCAGCCTCTTTGATTGCTGGACTAAGAGTCCTCCTGACCGTAGCCTTCACAAATCTTGGATCCTCTCCTTCCAGATTATTCTGTGGATAATTTGGAGAGAAAGGAATCACAGACTATTCCGGCATATTAAAGCATCCTCCTGTTCTTTAGCCAATGATCTCTTACTTTTATTCAACTTTTGGTCTTCTTCTTTAAAGTTGGAAGCTAGAGAATACTTGAGGTTTGAAAGATTGGAGAAAGCCTACCATTGTCTTATTAACCTCAATGCTATTTAATGTTCTACATCCTTTCTTTTCTTGATGTTTAGTAGCTTTATCTCCTCTTTGTTTTATTAGTGGGATCATGTCGTTATTTTAGCGGCTGAGCTTTAATAGTTGCCTTGGATGTTTGGTTTGCAGGCGTAAAGAGTAGTGCCAACTACTCTTTTTATACTTTTGGCTGTTTTGTTTCTCTCCGTTCTCGGGCAGCTGTGGCTTCGGTATAGGATGTTTTTGCTTGTCGTTTGCGAGGGGCTGTCTCATATTTTCCCCGTATCCTGCAGTGTTTAATGATACTGGTGATCTATTGGTCCTGTTGCGTCTGGATCATGTCGTTCTGAACTTTTATTACTGTGATCTTTGTTCTGAGTTCGTTGGTTTAGAGCTCTTCTAAGTTTGTAATTTTCTAAGTATGGACGTGCTTTTAGGGTATGCTGTTGTTGTAATTTCCTCTATTAAGCTGCTTGAACCAGTATCAGTTATTTATATTATGCTCTTTTTGGCTTTGGGAGGTTGCTTTGTATCTATATGTTTTTCTTACTGTTTATATCACATTGTGTTCTTGTCGGCATTGGGTGTGTGCTCTATGTTCTTTGGCTCTTTAGCTGAATTGATCTTCTGAGCTGCCTCCTGCTATCGGTGTGCTTGACCTTGCTCTGCCTGGTCTGTTGATTTCCTGAGTTGCTTCAGATCTAGCCGACGGCTCCTTTCGGGACGCCTTTGGTGCTTTGCTAGTAGCCGCTGGCGATCCTGGTTCAGTTATCCAGGTTGTCTGCCTTATCTTGCGTTTGTAGCAGGTGGGGGCGTTTCTTAGACATGGTGCTGGTGTTGACTCCCTGTTTGTTTGGTGCTTGCTGGGTGCGTCTGAGGGAGTTTGGCCCAGCTCGAGGATGCCCCAGTTTCCTCCTTTTTCTTCCGATCGAGCCTATCATCTTCAGGCGTTGCATCTGAGCTGGCCTCCTGTACTTGGGCTGCAGTTATCGAGAGGATGCTTTTGTTCTTAGCTTGTTGCTTGCGATTCTGTTGTACTTAGTTTGAACCTTGTGCCTGTTAGTAGTCTTGTTTAGCTGCTCTTTTCGTTTTACTCCTTGTAAGACTTTCATTTGATTTTATATATAATATCGTATGGCTGGAGTCTTTGGACTCTATCCGTTTCATCAAAAAACAATTTGGACTTTACTTTATATATACCCCTATGTTAGATATCACTAACGTAACCATGATTTTATCCTTACGAGACAAATAGAAATCAAATTAAAAGATCAAATTATACAATCAAATGAGAAAAGATTTAACAGTTTTAAGGAAAAATAAATGAGGAAGCTTATAATCTTTCAGTAAAAAACAAGATTGATGGCAAATTTGGAGAAGTAACGTGATGAAGAATATGCAGTTACCAAAGATGCAATATTAAGTTTATCCATTTCTTGAAGAAAAATGGAGAAATTTTGAGAAGAGTTAATGAGTTTCGGTTGGATTAACAATTATCCGGATTTATAAGGATGAAGAAGATAAAGTTTGAATGATAGAGAAAAGAATATTTCAGTCATTTTTCACCAAGTCTATTAAAAAAAAAATGAAAATTGTCCATCGTATTGATTTTTTTTTGAACTAGATGGGTAATTAAGAGAAGTGACATATATTGTTGGGAACAAATATGAAAATACATATTTATGAGAGGCATAAATGATATTCAAATATTTGTTAGGGACATACATATTAAAAACCCAATTGAAATTGATACACTATTGAGAAGCTCTACAAATTCAGAAGCCAGACAATTAATAAACTGAACCAAATTTCTTGGTGATGGGATGCAATCTACAAGTCAGAAGAGCACAATCTACAGAAAGGTTAACCATGTCAATACATTGGCTTTTTTTAATATTGCAATGTTAATCTATATACTTCTGTTAGATAAACATGCAATGGATCAACATCCACAAATTGACACATATTCAAATGTTCGAGATAAGCACTAAATAAAAACAAACAAAATTGGGAACAGCCTGCAGGAGGTACACCACTGAATGATACCATACTATATCACATATCAATGTTGACTTCTAGTTTGGTGTGCACAAATCGTGCTTACAAATACTAATAAGTTTCAATTAAGAAGTTCAGATTTTCAGAAATAAATAAAATCAATAAGAGATTCAAAGAGATTCAAAAATAAGCAAAGAAGGAAAACTATAAAGAAGGATTACAAAATCAAGCAAAAGAAGAAGTCATTCAAAAAGAACACATGTTGATTTGTGCACAAGAAAGCCAACAAGATCAGTTTTTGTTATTCCATATATATGAGATTTTATATGTATTTGATTGATTGTTGATTGATTAGTATATGATAAGAATATATAGTGGTTTCGTCAGAATTAGCATGATTGCGATCGACCGTACTATAGTGTCGGTCGGCCGCTCCACAGTCGACTGCCCATCATAGTTAAAATGATGAAGCGGTCGACCATTCATCTTTCGACTTTTCAATTAAAAGATGAACGATCGACTGTCATCTTTTGCAGTCGACTGTACATCGTGCAAATTTCTTTTTGAGAATGTATCGTTTCTATTTTTTAGAGATACACTTTCTAGTCTATATATTTGGACGAACTCACTGTGTATTCTTCACCCTTTGCTCTGAAATTTTTTTTTCTGAACTAATCAATTCAACAATCAATCTGAGTGTGTAATACTTATTTGTTTTCTTTAGTCAGGATCATTAAAGATATTGAGTTTTTCTTTTCTACCACTTCGGTGAGATTGATGAGGCTTATCTTAGAAGTCCTGTGGGTGTAATAGGTCTCTCGATCTGAATCCGAGAAGCACTGTACAAGGGTTTGAGTATAGTAGAAAGCTTGTGGTGGAGAATTGCTACAAGTAGGTGGCGTGGATGTAGACCTGGGGGTCGAATCATGTTATATCGCTGCGTCACTTGTGCTTGCTGTATTTGCTTTCTCTATCTCTTCTCATTTACTTTGTAATTTAATTTTTAATTTTTAATTTTCGCACAATTACCCTATTCATCCTCTCTAAGGTGATTTACAGTGGTATCAGAGCGAGGTGCTTACTAAAAGCTTAAAAGCTTAAGCAAAAGGTTCAATGTCCGAAATCCCTCATTCTGAAAACTTGTATTCATCGGAGTCATTCATCTCCAACGGGACAAGTCTAACACGCTCACCATATTTTGATGGAAAATGCTATGATGTTTGGAAAATTCGTATGTCTCATTTCTTACATATACTTGGAGAAGAAGTATGGAATGTGTGCATAAATAAAACAGATATTCCGGTCAACGATGGAAAGAAGAGTTTCTCAAAAGCAGAGCGAGCACTAAAAACCGCAAATTCCAAAGCTATGACGGCTCTTTATGCAGGATTGAACAATGAAGAATTAATCCGATGCAGGTGAAATTGCAATCCGGCATACGAAATTTGGAACAACATGTTGAAACGGCATGAGGGAACCGCTTTTGAGGTAAAAGCTAAAGTAAATTTATGTTTTTATAAGTTTGATATTTTTCGTATGTTGTCAGGAGAGAACGTAGATCAAATGCTTGCCCGTTTCGATATTATTGCACATGTGCTTGAGAGCTTAGGTAAGGGGTTGGATTATGACCGAAAGGTCAGAAAACTCATAAGCTGTCTCACGTCGGAATGAGATGTAAAAGTTGCCGCATTGAGGGAGACCCTTGAGGAAAATGGATTCGATTACTACACATTCCAAGAAAAACTGAAGACATATGAGATAGAGATGATCGAAGGCAAAAGATACAGGCAGAACATCCGTATTGAACCAAAAATCGAAGAGAGGATCATCGCCTTAAAAGAAGAAAAATCTCGACCATCAAAAGTAGAGTCAGATCGTAAGGAGTCAGACGAAGACATCGCCTTGCTGACTAAACAATTTCGTAAATATCTTACGCATAAAAAATATGGCAAGTATCAAGGAGAAAGAGAAAAGGATAAAGACGACATATGCTACAAATGCAAGAAGTCTGGACACATTCGGGCAAATTGTCCCATCTCACAGGACAGGAATATGGACTACTACCACTCCAATCTAGGATTGAGAAAGAAGGTGTTGAAGGCAATATGGCTAGACTCGGATTCAAGTGAGGATGAGTAGGATCACAACAATGTTGGTTTCATGGCTCATGGGATTGGTGAGGTGCAATCACCATCTCAAGAGGAGGTAATCGAAGAACCCACTTACGATGATTTAGTAGACATGTGTAATAGATTAAAAGATTATGCTAAGAAATTGAGTCGTGAATTAAGACAATATAAACAAATTTCAAATGAATCACATGACTCTTACATCGCTAAAATCAAGAACTAAAAATAAAAATTCTTTGATTATGGAAAAATTTGAGTCATTTAGAAAAGATCATGATGTGTTGCTAAGAAAAATGGGTATTTAAACCAACAAATTCAAGAATCCTTAACAACACATAATGAAAACTTAAGAGAAATTCATGAAAAATATGTTTATATTGTTAAACTCACTGATGATTTAAAAGAATGCAAAAGAAAATTTGATGAGGTAGTGGAAAGTTGTAATGAAGCTCTTGAACAAAATAGAATACTTGATGCTACACTAGACACTCTTCGTTGGAACACAAAAGACGATGAGATGACTAGGAAAAGACTTTGTTAAAGAGTAATTGAGCTCGAGAAAATTGTTAAAAATATGAAGGGCCCACTTAACTTATTACAAAGAATTCAAGATCTTATCATGATAATCGAGGGCTTGGTTACGAAGAACCAATACACCATCAAAAATCTAAATCATCATGTCATACACACATGCACAGTCACCAACATAATCACAAATCAACTCAAAACTATGCAAGTGTGCATGACCCAAGGGATAATCGTATCATATGTGACTGCTGCTGTAGAATAGGACATATCTCTTATAATTGTTTTTTTAAAAAGAAATACTAATTTTGTTTGGGTAAGGAAGGATGTAAATGCAGTTTCAAAACAAAATTGGGCACCCAGAATTATACCTACTAATCCTGATGTAGGTACCCCAACGTACCAAGACTAAAGGATCAGTGATACCTTGATAGTGTATGCTCAAACCATATGACTAGTAAATACTTTGCATCTGTCATGCCATACTTCCCAAAAATACAGAATGCAAGCACGTAACATGGCCCAGCGAATGACTTGCGTCAATCATAGGCTGTCATCGATTTAACTCAACAATATGAAACAGAAAGTAAAATAACCGCGCATGCAATAAGAGCAATAATCACATAAATAACAATACTTGAAATTTTAAGCATAAAATAACCAACATAGAATAAAACCAACATCTGGAATCAACAACAACATCATTCGGGTCAAAAGCCCACAAATACAACAATGCTCAATTATTAAAGTTCAAAAAAGGAGAAACAATGATTATTTGAGCGGCGTAGCAACATAAGTCTTTTACCATTGCTGTACTCCTAGTCTATCAGGCAAATCTCTCTGAATACCTGTAAGCTGCTCATCTGAAGGAGAGGAAAAATGTCATTAGAGCAAGTCGTGGACAGCAAGTAGAGAAACATAGAACAATGACAATAACGGTATAACGATGAATATAATGGACGATGAAATCAATAGTATTGAACAGTGACAAGGCGATAATAATACAATGTGCAATAACGATAATTTATAACAATAACAATAAACAATAACAACAATGCGATGAAGATCTTAAGTATATTATTCATTTTAATTCTAACTAATGCACGTACTACTGCATCCCATACTACAGGTTCCATGCATACAATCAATTTTGTTTGGACTAAGGTGATGAATTCTATAGGTCATGTACTCGGTAAGATATAACATTTCAATAATAACACTATCATGTAATAGTTCTAGAGGTGGCCCCCGTAGGTCCTAGAGGTGGACCCCGTCAATCATTGACATTACACTTAGTTCTACGTGCCACTTAGTTCCATGTAATGGTATCTAGAGGTGGCTCTCGTAGGTTCTAGAGGTGGCGCCCGTCAATCCTTGACGTGGCACTTAGTTCCATGTAATGGGTTCTAGAGGTGGCCCTCATAGGTTCTAGAGGTGCCCCCCGTCAATCCTTGACGTAACACTTAGTTCTACATGACACTTGGTTTCATTTAACGTTAAAACATGGAAAATACGAGCCCCACTCTTCCGAGTACAGTCACTATATTATCAACTATCTTGGTCAATCCTTAACCCCGGCTTGATTAACATTCTTTATTCAGTTATCATACGATAATACGATTAATAAGGGACACTAGAAAAGATGACAACACAATTTTAAGATCATGCAATGTACTCTATACAATTAAATGCACCAAACATAACATTATAGATTCAATTGTATGTTATTAACCATAGGAACCCAATTCTGGACAGTAGTAGGTTGTTGTACCAAAATCAGAATTTCCGTTACTACAGAATAGCAAATGTGAATCCGTCAGAAGGTCTAGAAACTAGATTCCTGTCTGGTTCCAACGCATATAAATAAGGTACATAAAAGTTGTGGCATTAGGTGTCAAAACAGCAAACTAAATAGGATTTGTGTTCAGCCAGAACTCGTAAAATTGTGTTTATACATGTGAAACAGGACTGAAATTTTATTAATTAATTCCAAGAAAATTAGAAAATGTTTTCTAGTGTGTCTAGTATCAGCATGCAAAATTTCAAGTTATTATCTTATAGGTAGCATGCTTAAATTAATTGTGAATCAAAGTGTGGCAGCAGTTTTTAGAATTTGAAATTGTACGACACAGCAGCAGTAAAACTGCGATATCTCACAAACTGTAACTCGGAATTCAATTCCGTCAACGGAGTAGTAAACTAGACATCTGGGGATACATTTTATATTCAGGAAGTTAATGATTTTGGTGCATTATCTAGGTCGAAACAACATGTAATGTTCAGGTCGGCAAAAATTTTCAGGATGTCAACATATTCTCTTTGAATAAAATGATTAAAATGTTAAGAACGATGAGTTGGGGGTTAAAAATCATAAATCACAACAAGCTATACCTATGTGAACATGGTATTAAGATGTATAGTGTCCATAATCTTACTAATCACAAACAACTAACACACTAACATCAATCATATAAGCCATCAACATTAGTATGCAATCTACAATTGTTGTGAGATATCATGACATAAAATACAACAGTAATTCATATTCCTACATTCAATAACTAACTATATGTATGCATGTAAGATCTCTATACATTGGAGACAAGGATGACACGAAGTCAAGACAACTACTTGGATTCGCTCGTGTAAATTCGTAGTATCCCAGCGATAGATAACAATAAGTAATACACGATAATCAAATTGGATCTGTTGGATCCTATAGGCAAGGCAAGAAATACTAGAAGGAGGGGGTGCATAGTGTTTTATAAAAATAATTACGGAATTGAACTTTTTCTTCGGTCCAGTCGACTTGAAAAAGAAACCAGTCGACTGGGGCGACAGTTAAGAAAAGTATTTTAAGACGAGTCTGATCAGTCGACTTAAATAAGAACCAGTTTACTTACCAGACAAGTTTTCAGAGAGAATGTAGTACAAGTCTGACCAGTCGACTTAAAAATGGACATAGTCGACTGTCTAGACAAGTTTCATAGAGAACTTAAAAAATCAAGTAAATGAAATACAAGTTCAGAGAAATACAACCACAGAGTACACACAATGTATCCTGGTTCGGTCCTCCCGACCTACATCCAGTCCCCAAGCAACCCACTTGAGATTTTCCACTATTCTTGAAAAATACAAGAATACCCTACGGCGTTAGACAATAACTTTGTCCAACCCGTAGTCCTTTCTCACTACTAGAGAAAGCAACCCACTCTTCAACCAAGAGTAAAAACCTGACTCTACACCCTAGAGCCTTACTCTCCAACTGAGAGGAACCACTCTCACAACCCGAGAGTGAAGAATAACAACAAAAATGTTTACAATCAACCTATAGCCTTGTTGTAAATGTGATTTTGTGCGCGGCTATTATGTCAACTTCCAAAATCAGTCTAAAACGGAATCACTATTATACTAGACTGATTTCAGAGAACCAAAAACTTTGAGGATTTGAAAGCTTGTGAACTTTTGTTCTCTTTTTGAAAATAAGTACTTGAAAGTTTGTAAAAGAGAGTATTGTCTTGTTGTTGTAACATTTTCCAAGTGATTTCTACACTCTATAAATAGAGTTAGAATCACTAGACGTTGAGAAGCAGTTGTACCAACTGTCAACCAACAGAATTAAAACTTTTGAATTCGAAAAATCAAGTTTTGAAATAAGTAAACTTTCGAAATAACTTGAACAGTCGACTGGGTTGTCGCTATGAGTCGACTGGTCAGAGTTTGAATAAGTTCAGACAGTTTCGTACTAGAACAGTCGACTGGTGCCTAATGGCGGTCGACTAGTACTTAATAGCTGAGCTTTTTCAATCTTGTTTCGATCTTTTTAAGTTTGAAAAACACTCAATTATTTTAAAGATATGTGTGAGTGTGTGTGACAAGGCTATTACAGAATTTCTAAGACTCAAAGAAATAAAAAAGTTACAATTGTTACAAGACACTTAATATAGCATATTGAAGCATAGGTCAGGTCTTGAGTCTTGAGTCTTGAGATGGAGTTTTAGCCTTCGTCTTTTTCTTTGAAGCTGCCAACCTTGTAGATTTCTTGATCAATTAGCTATAAGAGCTTTGTTTGTAGCTTTGCTTGATCAACTTGCTTGTAAAGCTTGTTAGAACATTTTGCCTTTGTGTATATCCTGTATTATCTAAGAAGTAGCATAACAACTTTGCATTGTGTTGTAATCATCAAAATCAAGAATCAACATTCTCCTTCTTTTTGATGATGACAACACAATAGCTTACAATAATGGAAATAAATATTACAAGTGCTCACATGCTCCTCCTATCAAATGTACAACATGCATAGGTGTGAAAACATGCACAAAAATATGCACAAAGACATACACAAAGATATGCATCACCAAAACATAACACAAAGCAACATAAAGATTATAGCTTATATTTTCTCTCCCTTTGTCATCAACAAAAAAAACAT
Source organism: Hemerocallis citrina (assembly GCA_017893485.1). Lineage (NCBI taxonomy): Eukaryota > Viridiplantae > Streptophyta > Magnoliopsida > Asparagales > Asphodelaceae > Hemerocallis > Hemerocallis citrina. The sequence continues at coordinate 393,923,781 of CM030359.1, forward strand.
GGAGAAAAAAATAAACCACAAAAATAATATATAGCAAAATGACATTTATATAAAAAGAGAATAGTCTTAGTTCAAACGGTTACATAATAGATAAAAAATGCAACAATAAGTAGGAAATATATAGAAAAAAAATATGAAAATAGTATTAATACTACTGGTCAGTCGACTGGGTACTATGCACAGTCGACTGTTTAGAGCATAAAACTCGGACGAAAATTTGAAAAAGATACTTGGCAGTCGACCGAACAATACTTGTAAGTCAATTTACTAGAAAGACTTACCATAAAAAAATTTAAGAAACATCATGAAAACTACAAATCCCTAGTTCTCATCTTAAGGTGATAAAAGTATCTTCCTTAAGAGATTTGGTAAAAATGTCAGCTACCTGTTTATCAGTAGAAATAAAGTCTAAAAAAATGTCTTCCTGTAAAACATGATCACGTAAAAAATGATGTCGAAAATCAATATGTTTTGTACGTGAGTGTTGAACCGAATTTTTAGATAAGTTAGTGGCATGGTATTATCACACATTATTGAAGGGTTTTCAAATGAAATACACTAGTCTAATAGGGTTTGTTTCATCCACAAAATTTGGGTATAAGCCAAACTTGCAACGATATATTCAGCTTCTGTAGTAGATAGAGATACCGAATTTTGCTTCTTACTGCACCAAGAGACTAGTGAATGTCCCAAATAGTGACATGTCCCACTAGTGTTCTTGCGGTCAGTTTTACTACCGGCAAAATCCGCATCACTATATGACAAAAGTTGAAAGTTGTCGGTGCGTGGATAAAATAGACCATAATCAGACGTGCCTTTAATATATCTTAAAATGCGTTTCACGGCTTTTAAGTGAGACTCTTTAGGACTTGACTGATATCTAGTACACAAACATACACTAAACATAATGTCCGGTCTACTAGCAGTTATATATAAGAGTGAGCCAATCTTACCTCGATAGAGTTTCTGATCGACACTCTTACCTAATTTATCTTTGTTAAGGGTAGTGGTAGTAGCCATAGGTGTGGTCTTACTACTCATGCTATCCATGTTAAACCGTTTGATTAATTCCTTAGCTTATTTTCCTTGATTAATAAATATGCCATTATGTGACTGCTTAATTTGTAGTCCAAGGAAATAATTGAGTTCACCCATGTTACTCATCTCAAACTCGTTTTTCATGGTGTTAGCAAATTCTTGACATAGATTACTATTAGTAGAACCGAAAATTATGTTATCAACATATATTTGTATGATTAAAATATCATTCTTAATTCTTCTAATAAACAAAGTAGTATGTACTTTACCTATTTCAAAACCTGTTTCTAAAAGAAAAGTCTTCAAATCGATCATACCAAGCACGAAGTGCTTGTTTAAGACCGTATAAAGCTTTTTTCAATTTAAAAGCGTAGTTTGGAAATTGTTCATGTTCAAAATCTGGTGGTTGTTTAACATAAACATCTTCCTTTATAAACCCATTAAGGAATGCACTTTTAACATCCATTTGAAAGAGTGTAAAATTCATAAAATAAACAAAAGATAATAAGATGCAATTTGATTCTAATCTAGCAACAGGAGCATATGTTTAATCAAAATCTATGCCTTCTTCTTGATTATACCCTTGAGCAACTAGTCTAGTTTTGTTCCTAACAACTTGTCCTGATTCATCTAACTTATTTTTGAATATCCATTTAGTACCAATTATAGTATGATCAGGAGGTCGTGAAACTAAATCCCATACACCATTCCTTATGAATTGGTTTAACTCATCTTGCATGGCATTCATCCAAAATTCATTCTCACACGCTTCTTGTATATTCTTTGGTTCAAAATCCGACAAGAAAGCTGTGTGAGATATCATGTTAACATGTGATCTCGTCTGAATTCCATGTGAAATGTCACCAATTATTAAGTCATGAGGATGATCTCTAACTTCAACAAAAGACTTTGGTAAAGTTGGAGACATCACAACAGGATCAGTCGACTTGACAAGTCAATCAGTCGACTGATTTACAGCAGTCGGCTTGACTTCCTTATCGGTCGACTTATCCGCAAGACTAGTTTGTTCTCAAGATGTAATTACTTTATTTAAGGGTGATGAATTAGTTTCATCATCTTCAATTAAAGTCGATGAAGACAGAAATTCATCAAATGCAACATGTATGAATTCTTCAATAGTCATTGTTGACTTGGTGAAGATTCTATATGCTTTATTCCTATTTGAGTATCCTACAAAGATACCCTCATTAGATCTAGGATCAAACTTATCTAAATTATCCTTGGTGTTCAGAATAAAATATTTACATCCAAATATTTTAAAGTAAGAGACCATAGAAATTTTATCAAAAAACAGCGCATAACATGTTTTCTTTAGCTTAGGCCTAATCAAAATTCTATTTAAAACATACCAAGCTGTAGCAACAGCTTCAGCCCAAAAATACTTAGGTAAATTGCTTTCAACAAGCATGGTACGTGCACATTCTTGCAAAGTCCTATTCTTCCTTTCAACTACTCCATTTTGTGGTGAAGCTCTAGGAAATACAAATGAATGAGTTATAACATTCTTGTTGCAATATTCTGCAAACGTTTCATTTTCAAATTCTCCACCATGATCACTTCTAATAGTGACTATGGTTAGAGACTTTTGATTTTGAATTCGTTTACAAAAATTAGCAAATTATTCAAAAGCACCATTCTTATGTTTTAAAAAGAAAGTCCAAGTGAATCGTGAAAAATCGTTTACTAAAACAAAAACATACCTACTTTTATTTGAAGAAACAACTCTAGTAGGGCCAAATAAATCCATGTGAATTAATTCGAACGACCTACTAATAGAAATTACTTCTTTTGTTTTAAAAGTAGATTTAATTTGTTTACCTAGTTGACATGCATCACATAACTTATCCTTTTTAAAGGATAGTCTTGGCAGCCTTTTAACTAGGTTGTACTTAGACAATTTGGAGAGATTTTTCATATTCACATGGCCAAAACGTCTATGTCAAAGCCAAGAATCATTATTAGAAGCTACTAAACAAAAATCATTCGAAAACTCATATGCTTTTAAACACAATTCATAAATGTTATTTTTCCTAAAGCCTTGAAAAATTATATTTTGCATGGCAGAATCATAAATTAAACATGTATCTTTTTCAAACATGATTTTATAACCCTTATCGCAAAGTTGGCTAATACTTAACAGGTTATGCTTAAGTCCACTAACTAATAATACATCTTCTATAGAGGGGTTAGTGTGCTTACCGACCATATCAATTCTTATGACCTTTCCTTTATTTTTGTCACCAAATGTGACTATTCCTCCATCAATGTTTTGTATGGAAGATAGGAGGTTGGCATGACCAGTCATGTGCTTTGAGCATCCGCTGTCAAGTATCCAACGATCTCTCTTACGTACTTATAAAATATTCAATGTGAATATAGTACCCTTTTCATTGGGTCCAAAATAGATTAGTTTGTGGGAAACCAAACCCATGATGAGTTTGATTTTCCACCATAAGCAGAAATAAAATTAGCAGAATTACATACAGTAAGCATATATGAATTAATATAAGCAATTCTTTCTTTCGAATTCAGGTTGACTGGAACCCATACATATTTGCTCTGTCCAGTCGACTTTACAGCACCTTTCAGTCGACTTTTACTATTATTCAGTCGACTGGGAGGTAGTATAGGTCGACTTATCTGAGGTATTTATCTCGTTGAATGAGACTCAATACCTCTGGACAGGCGACTGGTGGATGGGTGCAGTCGACTTGTCTGAATTTTAGATTTGCCTTTATCATGAAAACTTACAGCTTTAGGCTTTTCAAAAAACTCATAAAGTTTATGCTTAACACTGAAAATAGATACAGGTTTATTTACACTAGTGTTCTTAGAAGAATGAGATTTTTCAAGGGACTTTTTAAAACCAAGTCCAAACTTTTGACTAGATTGCACTTGATTTTGAAGAACATCATTTAAATTCTCTTTTCTTTTATTAAATTTAGATACGTTCTTGGATATCACTTCATAATTTTTCTTTAGAGACTCAAGATCCATATCTAAACTAGAAAGACAAGAATTTAAGGATTTTACTTCTTTATCAATGTTAAGATTCTCTTGAGAAAGTGTTTAATTAACTTTCTCTAAGTTCTTAACTCTAATCTTTTCTTTTTTAAGTTTTTGAAAAATTTCATTGAAAGCATCAAGTAAATCATTAGAATCATACTCATTACTTACTTGATTTTGAGACGCCATAAAACACACATTTGCAACCTTGTTTGTCTCATCAATTTCTTTTTCCGACGAAGAATCACTGTCATCCCAAGTTGCTTGGTATGCCTTTTTGTTCTTCACGAACTTGTTTTTTGTGTACTTGTCCTTTTTGAAGTTGGATGCCTTTCCTTTAGATTTTGCGTTCTCTAGTGGGCAATCCTTCTTTATATGACATGTTTTGTTACACCCGAAACAAGTTGGAGTTTCATTAGATTCCTTAGATTTTGAATTAAACTTACCTTTTCTTAGGAACTTTTTGAACTTTCTCGTGAACATGGCAATATCTTCTTCATCTTCTTCTTCATCCTCAGAGTCCGACATGGCTTTGAATGTTAATATCTTCTTCTTTGATTGTTGTGGTTCGGTATCCTTTTCGCGCTCTTCAAGTTGTACCTCATAAGCCATAAGATTTTCCACAAGATTCTCAAGAGAAAGTTGTGTTAAATCATTGGCCTCTTCTATAGCGGTGGTCTTCTTCTCCCATTCGGGGGTTAGTGCACGAAGTACCTTTCTCACCATCTCGGCTTGAGTGTACGTCTTTCCAAGTGCCACAAGTGAATTGATAATGTCTATGAACCTTGTAATCATCTCGGACACATTCTCATTCTCCTTCATGCGGAATATTTCAAACCTATGAACAAGAACAGATATTTTAGATTCTTTTACTTTATTTGTTCCTTCATGAGTTACCTCGAGTGTGTGTCAAATTTGATGTGCGGTTGTTGCATTGGACACATGGTTGAACTCCTCCTTTGTAAGGGCACAAAATAGCGCGTTCATCGCCTTTGCATTATTTATTGTTTGGTTCTTCATGTCGTCGTTCCATTGTGCATATGGAATGGTAGGAGCGGCGTACTCGGTCTCCGTCATGTTCCTATTTCATAGTTGATGGACTGAAGGCAGATCTTCATTCTACATTTTCAATAGTTGTAATTGGTTCCATCAAAGAGGGGTGGCCTTTGTGTACATTGGCCTTCATGGTATTGATTTGCATTAGAAGTAGTTGCCATTGCACTCAACCAGGCTCTGATACCAAGTGTTGTATCCTGTAGGGAAGTCAAGAAACACTAGGGGGGTGAATAGTGTTTTATAAAAATAATTGCGGAATTGAACTTTTTCTTCGGTCCAGCCGACTTGAAAAGAGAAACTAGTCGACTGGGGCGACAGTTAAGAAGTGTATTTTAAGACGAGTCTGATCAGTCGACTTATATAAAAACCAGTCAACTTACCAGACAAGTTTTCAGAGAGAATGTAGTACAAGTCTGACCAGTCGACTTAAAAATGGACATAGTCAACTGTCCAGAAAAGTTTCATAGAGAACTTAAAAAATCAAGTAAATGAAATGCAAGTTTAGAGAAATACAACTAGGGGTGTCAAAAAATACCATATTACCGTACCATACCGTACCAAATTTTCGGTATTGTACCATTCCGATTTTTGATTATGGTACTGGTAAAAAAATTTTATACCGTTGGTATACCGTACGGTACCGAATATATTTAATATATATTTAATCTAATTTTTATATTTTAAAACCCAGGCCCAGGCCCAGTCTTTCTTTTTCGTTTTTTGATTTTTCTACCCTAGTCGTCGTAGCCGTCTCTTGAGTCTTGACTCTCTTCTACAGTTCTACTCTTCTCTTCCAGCCCTCTTCCCTCACCTCCTATCGCAACCTCTACAGCTCTACTCCCTCGAAAGTTGAAAGTCGAAACCCTCCTCTTCTACTCCAATCCGTCCGCCTCCATCGCCCTCCGTCACCCTCCCCGACCGCAACCTCTACAGCTCTACTCCCTCGAAAGTCGAAACCCTCCTCTTCTACTCCAATCCGCCCGCCTCCATCGCCCTCCGTCACCCTCCTCGACCGCAACCTCTACAGCTCTACTCCCTCGAAAGTCGAAACCCTCCTCTTTTACTCCAATCTGCCCGCCTCCATCGCCTTTCGTCACCCTCCCCGACCGCAAACCCCTCCTCGACTACCTCCAGGTCCTCCACGGCCTCACCTCTTCGTCCCTCTCCATCGACCACTTTCTCCCTCAAACCCAACCCAGTTCCATTCCCACCAATATCTCTATTCTCTACATCTTCACTAATAATCAAAATCAAATTACTCAATCACCTCTTCTACTCTTCTTCATCTTTACTGATAATCAAATTATCCAATCACCTCTTCACCGAATCAGATCTTCCTCTTCACTGAATCACTAAATCTGGAAGGGTAATTTATTGTGCTTAGTTCTTTGAATTTGAGCTTTCAATTTGATTGTTTCAATTACTATACATAAACTTACATTTCGGTCTCAGTTATTTGATTGTGCTTAGTTATTTGATTGTTTCAATTACTGATAATCAAATTTGTGCTTTCAATTTGAGCTTTCAATTATTGATAATCCAATTTGAGCTTTCAATTTGTGCTTAGTTTAGTTATTTGATTGTTTTAATTGCTGATAATCAAATTTGATTGTTTCAATTTGAACAACAACATTATACTTAAACTTACATTCATCAAGATGAAAACCCAATTCATCATGCAACCCATGGTCAATCTCTAATCTCACTAAGGATACTATCATACTAGTTAGTACAACAGGCTGTAAACAACACCTAAGATAATAAGATATACAAGTTTGGGGTCTATTACTAAGTAATCTCGCTTGATTTGGCTGAATATTGAGTTTGACTCACTAACTCAACCAACTCTGAAGTCTTTTACGTTCTTTAACCTTGTCTGCTCTAGCTAGCTGTGAACACTAAACAACACCTAAGATATACAAGTTTGATTTTTTTTTTTTTTGCACTAACTCTTATTTTTCTAAATTTATTGTAGGTAATATGGTATCTACGGCTACTAGTATAAATAGCAGTAGTACTCCTACGGGTTCCACTTCCACCGGTGAAGCCACACAACCCACACTTTCAAATCCAATTCCAGCCACAACCCCTAACCCTGAAGTAACAGTTGCTATTGAAAGTAGTCGTAAAGAAGATAGTTGCAAGTGTGCTGCGGTTGGGGCTCCTGGGAAGTCAGAGGCATGGAAACATAGCGTTAAGGTTCAAAGAAAGAATGATAAAGGGAAAGTGATTCACCTTGCAATATGCAATTATTGCAAAGCAGAGTTACCTTGCCATCCGATTAGAAATGAGACTTCAAGTATCTTGCATCATCTTAGGAAGGTATGCAAAACTTCTCCACTCTACATAAAGGGCAGTGATGTACCCAATCGGTCTTAACAAATAAGACGATGGGTGGCCAAATTGTCCCTCATACTTTTAATCAAAAGAGGCTTAAGTTAAAAGTGGTGCAGTTTGTAATTAAGGATGAACAACCGTTTCGGGTTGTTGAAGGTGAAGGTTTTGTTGAGATGATGAATGAAACCGTACCAAGATTTAAAATTCCAAATAGGAGGAAGGTTGCCGCTATGATATGGGACTTGTTCATACAAGAGAAGTCTAAGATATTTGATATGATGCGTGATAAAAGGGTAAGTATTACAACTGATACTTGGATCTCAGTGCAAAACGTAAACTATATGGTAGTTACTGCCCACTTTTTGGATAATGATTGGAAATTGCACAAACGTATCATAAATTTCACGAAGATCACTAGTCATAAGGGAGAAGACATTGGAAGGCTTTTAGAGGGATGTTTGAAGGGTTGGGGAGTACAGAGAGTCTTTACCATCACAGTTGACAATGCATCATCCAATGATGTCGCAATTGATTATATGAAAAGGAGATTTGAGGAGATGGGTACTCTCTTACTTGGTGGAAAATATATGCATTTGAGGTGTGCTTGTCACATCTTGAATTTAATTGTGAAGAATGGATTGAAGGAGCTTGCCAGCTCAATTGAGGGAATTAGGAATTGTGTGAAGTGCATCTACTCTTCCGGTGCTAGGTTGGATAAATTTAGAGAATTTGCAATCTTATTGGGGATGAATAAGATGTCATGTGTGCCTATGGATGTCTCTACGATTCAGAAGATGGGCATCCACCCCTTGAAGAGAACTTGAATCGCTTGAACATGGACATAGCTGAAGAGAGTGAAGACAAAAGTGAATGAGGTGTACTTAATCGTCCATTCAATTATGTAACCTTAATTCTACCAAAGTTAAAATGTTCTTTTGGCTGTGTATACTTCTGGAGGCTCCTAGATGACCTTGGTGTATCTCATTGTGCTTCATAAAGGCCGGCATGTTCACTGCAATTACAGACCAATTTTGAAATTTGCAACCTTACTAGCAAACCATTCATAGTTTGACAGATAATAGAGTTACACTAGTTTTCTTAAAGTTAAGTGTAATGACCATTATGTGTTTTTTGTGTAATGGCTAATACATGCAATAGTAATTGTAACATGTCAGTTGGCAGTTGCAGTTTCTTGTCTCAGGAATGAGCAACTGAAGGTTGTGGAACATTTTGACTGGAAATTTGTCATTTCTGTACTTGTTATGAACTGACCTATCTTCTTTACCTATAGTTCTTACAATTTTGCTTTGCTCATCCAGTCCTGCTCGTCTTTATCTATATATTGTTGAAGCCGGGTACTTATTTGCACAATGTGACCCTATTGATACATAATATGGAATCAATCAGCAAGATAATGCAAGATCAAAGTGAGCTTCTGGCTTGCTGGTTTATCAATCAACATGCATTCAGTAATTATCTTTTTTTCTATATGGCAACCGCATTGCATTAATCTAACTTACTCTGTTTATTTGTTGCACGTTGTTTAAGGTGGTTATCAATCGAGATCGCTTGAGACAAGAGCATCTATTGTTAAAGAGAGTTGTGATGTGCAATTTGTGAGATGTCTCCATACAGAGACTCTGACAATGAAGATGGGGATGATGAGATTAGGCGTAGAAGGAAATACATTTCTCTGTGGGCAAGGTGAATGATTAACTTTATCTTTAAGGAAACATGTTTTTTATTGATATCTGAGTATATTGTTGGACATATATAAACCATATATCTGTTTATTGTGTCAGTCGGTCATGAGAAACAAAGTTTGAAATTGGTACATCCATATTTCTTGATGTCCGGTACTACCATGGTACTACCATTACCATACCAATATTTCGGTATTACCGAACTTGGTAGTACCAAAATTTTGGCACGGTAATGGTAGAGAAATTTGTGTACCAAGTATTCTGGTACGGTAGACGGTAGAGTAATTTTTGTACGGTACGGTACGGTATACCACCCCTAAATACAACTATAGAGTACACACGATGTATTCTGGTTCGGTCCTCCCGACCTACATCCAGTCCCCAAGCAAACCACTTGAGATTTTCCACTATTCTTGAAAAAATACAAGAATACCCTATAGCGTTAGACAATAACTTTGTCCAACCCGTAGTCCTTTCTCACCACTAGAGAAAGCAACTCACTCTTCCACCAAGAGTGAAAATCTGACTCTACACCCTAGAGTCTTACTCTCCAACCGAGAGGAACCACTCTCACAACTCGAGAGTGAAGAACAGCAACAAAAATGTTTACAATCAACCTATAGCCTTGTTGTAAATGTGATTTTGTGCGTGGCTATTAGGTCAACTTTCAAAATCAGTCTAAAATGGAATCACTGTTATACTAGACTGATTTCAGAGAACCAAAAACTTAGAGGATTTGAAAGCTTGTGAACTTTTGTTCTCTTTTTGAAAATAAGTACTTAAAAGCTTGTAAAAGAAAGTATTGTCTTGTTATAACCTTTTCCAAGTGATTTCTACACTCTATAAATAGAGTTAGAATCACTGGACGTTGAGAAGCAGTTGTACCAACTGTCAACTAACGGAATTAAAACTTTTGAATTAGAAAAATCAAGTTTTGAAATAAGTAAACTGTCGAAACAACTTGAACAGTCGACTGGGTTGCCGTTATGAGTCGACTGGTCAGAGTTTGAATAAGTTCAGACAGTTTCGTACTAGAACAGTTGACTGGTGCCTAATAGCGGTCGACTGGTACTTAACAGCTGAGCTTTTTCAATCTTGTTTCGATCTTTTTAAGTTTGAAAAACATTCAATTATTTTAAAGATATGTGTGAGTGTGTGTGACAAGGCTGTTACAGAATTTCTAAGACTCAAAGAAATAAAAAAGTTACAATTGTTACAAGGACTTAATATAAAATATTGAAGCATAGGTCTTGTCTTCAGTCTTGATTCTTGAGATGGAGCTTTAGCCTTCGTCTTTTTCTTTGAAGCTGGCAACCTTGTAGCATTTTTGATTAATTAGCTAGAAGAGCTTTGTTTGTAGCTTTGCTTGATCAACTTGCTTGTAAAGCTTGTTAGAACATTTTGTCTTTGTGTATATCCTGTAATATCTAAGAAGTAGCATAACAACTTTGTATTGTGTTGTAATCATCAAAATCAAGAATCAACAGGATCTACTTGCGGGATTCAATAAAAATCTCGAATATGATACAATAACTATTCGAGAAGAAATGACTTGCCTTTAGGACGACGTTAGATTAATCCGTATATGCGAAGAATAACGGGATCGGAATCCCGACGACACGGTGACGAGCAAACGATCACGATAATCACGATCGGGCACGGATCTCGATGATCAAGATGGTAATCAAGATGAAGATAAAGCGAATCCAACGGCCGAGATTGAATATAAAACATATAAGAATTAGAATAGTACCAAAAGAGTAAATATACCATGATTGATAATTTGATGAATGAGAACAGAAAGTTGATCAAATGTTTAACTCACCAAGTAGAAAAAGAACGAGACGATCGAGACGATCCAGGGCCGAGATCAAGTGTGATCGGTCGATCGGACGGCTGAGATTGAAGATCAAGATCAGGATCAAGATGATGATCACGATCGCGATGATCAAAAGAGATCCAACGGTCGAGATCAAGATCTTGATGGTGATGATGATGGTGATGCGATCAACGATCGAGATCAACGGATCAAGAATACGATGATTGTGATCGTGATGAACGACGATTGGATGGCCGAGATTCAAAAGATCAACAACCTCTGATCAAACAGAAACCCATCAACGGCGGTCGGTGACTGGTTCGCAGCGGTCGGCGACTAGATGGGGCAACGATGGAGAAACACAGCACGGGGAGCGCACTGTAGTGGCTGAAGGCGCGACGTCGCTGGCGCTCGGGAGGAGGCAGCACGGGGGTTGACTGTCGAGGAAAGGAGGATGGTGGAGGAGCACCGGGGGTCTGCTGGTGCTGGCGTTGCGACAGGGGTCGATGGTGGGGTCGGCAGTCGGAGGGCGCGACGTAGGAGGGAGAAGGTGCTGGAGGGAGGCACTGCACAGGAAGGCGTTGAGGTCTGGTGCTGTGCTGCAGCATCGCGGCGGCGCGACAAGGAGAAGGCAGGGGAGAAGGGCAGAGCAGCGGTGCAGGGGAGGTCGCTGGCTGCAGTGGGGTTGCGATGCTGCTGTGCTGGGCGACGCGACTAGGGCAGGGCGGTGCAGTCGTTGCGAGGACGGTGCAGGGGGTGTCGAGGTGGGAGGAAGGTGACGGGAGAAGTGGCAGAACGGGACGGGGAAACACAGGAGGAAGAGGGAGACGATGAAATAGGGGTGAGGGTTGGCGGTAGGTCTCAACAGTAGGTAGGGTAGGGTTAGGGAGTTAATGTAACGCCCCTGCCCCTAGCTTAGATAATTTATACAATTTAGAAGACAAATTAGATACTATGTAGTACAACTGCCCACCACAGGCTGCCTCTCAAAAGGTGGTTAACCGAATTGGTGACTCTTGATCATAGGCTATTATATTTATACTCAATTAATTTTTTCGTATACTCCCGATATGGGATTAATTTAACCCATCCCCACCTCAAATCTCGTGTACAATTCTAAGCATGTACACGTCATCAAGGCCAAATCAAGACAGAGCGCCTCTGTCTTCAAACTCAACCGGGGCCCTACATGGATGATGACGTCATCATCCTTTCAAACCACACATATAGCACTAACGTGCTGTTTTAACTCTTAACGTGGACCCCCTTGTACTATTCCACTTCCAAATATTTATCATCCTACCATTCCCATATATATTATATATTTATATATTCAAAATTACGGGGTATTACATACACCCCACCTTTAGAAACCAGCGTCTGCCAGCATACTGCGATCCTCCTGCTAACGACTCGCCCCTGGTCTCTACCACCGTACTGACCTCAGCCAGGAGCATACTGACCTCAGCCAGGCATACCTCTCCACACCCGGGGTTGAAAGTCGGCTCTGATACCATTTGTAACGCCCATGCCCCTAGCTCAGACAATTTATACAATTTAGAAGACAAATTAGATACTATGTAGTACAACTGCCCACCACAGGCTGTCTCTCAAAAGGTGGTTAACCGAATTGGTGACTCTTGATCATAGGCTAGTATATTTATACTCAATTAATTTTTTTTGTATACTCCCGATATGGGATTAATTTAACTCATCCCCATCTCGAATCTCGTGTACAATTCTAAACACGTACACGTCATCAAGGCCAAATCAAGACAGAGCGCCTGTGTCTTCAAACTCAACCGGGGCCCCACATGGATGATGACGTCATCATCCTTTCAAACCACACAAATAGCAATAACGTGTTGTTTTAACTCTTAACGTGTGCCCCCTTGTACTATTCCACTTCCAAATATTTACCATCTTTCCATTCCCATATATATTATATATTTATATATTCGAAATTACGGGGTATTACAGTTAGGGTAGTATGGTAGGTTTATATAGAATGGGTTATTGGGTTTGGGTATTGGGTATCCAAAAGAAGTAGGGTATATGGATTTAAATAGGGTATGAAAACCCAATAGAGAAATAACTATAAAAATATTAGATAAAAATATGTTCTCTAATAAAATGTAATTTGCATTACACTATAGAATTTATTTGAAATACTACAAATACAATTAACAATATAAATAGATTTTTACTTTATCAATCAAAAGGGTAATAATAATAACAATAATAACAATAATCATAATAATAATAATAAAATAAGGATAATAGTAATAATAATAATAATACTGATAACAATAATGATAATAACAACATAAGTAGGGTTTGTATTACAATATGAAAATCATAGTGAATAGTTACAAATAAAATTATTGATTAAAAATAAATTTTAATAGGAGATCCGACAATACATTTTAAGAAAAAGAATTTGAAAGCGGGAAAATAATTTACAAAAATTTTAAATACAAAAAATATACAGAAAATATGGAATTAGGGAAACAGGGGTTACAGCATTTCTATCAAGGAAGAAGGAAAATGACCTTAGTTCTTCAGATAAGTACATCACTGGGTAAAATCTAACTCAGCATTGATTTATATTAAGATGACTTATTTTCAAAGTAAAATATTTAAAACATCAGTTATCTATCTAAGAAATGCATGTTTTTTTTCTACAACATATAACTACCTTCCCTAACATGCTCTAAAACCAATCTGTTGAAAAGGGCATTTCATAAACTAAATAATTGTTTGTCATTGCATGTTTGGTCGACCGCATTATACATAAAAATTGTTTTCAGTCGAAAGTGGATCGGTCGACCGAACGGTCGACCTCCTCCTCTCTGCCAGTATTATTCATTCAAAAACTCTCCTACTCTTGAGGAGCGGTTGACCGTTCATTTGAACCGGTCGACCGATTCGATCGGCTGCTCAGATGTTCTTCGAGGTCCACACATCTAGTATAAATACTCTTCTATCTTCTTTCTCTCAATCTTCAAGGTTAACCCTAGCCTCCCTACTCCAACCCATCAAATAAACATCATATCTCTTGCTATTTTCTTCAAATTTTTGAGTGTTATCTTCTTCCTTGATCCATGGCTTCCTCCTCTCACAAATCAAATGGTAAGAAAGCTATTGCTTCAAAATCTGTTATTAGAGACGGTATTACATTTCGAAATTCTAATTGCATTGATCTCTATCTTTCTGCACTTTGGAATGCTCCAGTTGTTGCCAATCGTGAGATAAACATAGCATCCTTAGGTGGGCAATTCTTTGTTTTGGTTAAGATTCTGAGAGATTTTGGGTGGGAGAATTATCTTGCTACACCTAACACCCACTCCAAGTCAATGACTCGTCAATTTTATACTAATCTTGAAGGCTTTCCGGACAATGATCTCACTCTCTCTTCTATTATTCTTGAAAAAAGAGTCAAAATTACTCCTGAATATCTTCGTAGGAGGTATGAATTTTCCGAATGAGTATTTCATGCTTATCATCTTGATTTCAAAACACTTGAATATAAATCCAGCCATGACAAAGATACCGTCAAATCCATGATTGGTCAACCTGAATTTTCTTATCTTCCTCGTCCCACTCCCACAAATTTTACTGATTCTGCCCGTGTTTTAAACAAAATCATAAATGAAAATATTTGGCCCAAAAAGAATGAAAAGTCTGGAATTCGGGTCGATCAATCGTTCATCATCTTTCTTATTCTTGGCGAATATAAATTTGATCTAGCTACATTCATCATTCACACAATAAATTATGCAACTTCTAGAAATCGTGTCCTTCCTTACAATTCTCTCATTTACAATTTTGCTATTGACTCCCGTATTGATGTAGGAAATTTCCTTTTGAGCAAAAATCCTATGCCCATCCTTCCTCAACAAATGGGCATCGATGTTCCGTTTACACAACAGGCTCGCGTCGTCAAGCTCAACAAGAGTGCCAAGCCGAACAACCCCCATAAGACCCTTCCTCCTCTCGTCGCAAGAACACTACTCCCTCTTTCTCATCTTCGTTCGTGACTCATGAGCAATTTGCCGCTCATCAAATGCAAGTATATGGTTACTATGTCAACATTATTGAATACTTGTAAGGCAGAGACAATTGAGAACTTCTTCCTCCTCCTAATGATGAGGAAAATGATGATGACGATGATGAAGACAATGAAGACGAAGATGATGATGGTAAGGGTGATGATGAGGAATAGATCTTTGGTGTTAGATTGTAATGGTTAACTGTAATATGAACCAATAGTCTCATGTATGCTCCCTATTGCTATGTAATCACTTTTAACATGCTATTCAGGAATCACTTTTAACATGCTTGCAAAATACTTACATATCTAACTATTCGTTTTTATGTTGTATCAGTATTTCGGTCGATCGGTCGGTCGACCGGTCACACCTCTGGTCCTTTGAAATCTGACTTGTTTTTTTTTTGTGTGTAAGAAAATTTTCGTTTATCAAAAAATTGGGTTTCAGTATTTGCGGCCGACCGGTTCGCTCTCGGTTTTTCGTTTATTATCAAAATTGCGTTTACAGGATTTGTGTTTGCTTTCTCTATCTCTTCTCATTTACTTTGCAATTTAATTTTTAATTTTTAATTTCCACAGAATCACCCTATTCACCTCCCCTTAGGATGATTTACAATCAACGTCGGCAAAATTGACTCTCCTTTCTGGACTGGAGCACTAGTTATCAAAATCTGATCTGATGGATCAGTAACGGTGCAGCTTGAAAATTCGTCTGAATAATTTAACAACTAGTAAATTTTTGCCCACTTATCAGAGAACTAGTAATTTACACGTGCGATGCACGTTTTAATAATTTCAAAAATTAAAAATGAAAACTCTGACGTAGGGAGGATTTGAACTGAAAACCTCCTTTATATTAGTTATGTACGTGTGTTGCACATGTTGGTAGAATGACAAAATGACAAATGACACTAAGGCCTTCTCCCGTTATAATATGAGAGATGTTGAGCATAAGCTCCGAGTATAGTTTTTGCATTTCCCATGATTTAGACAGGTGGTATTCTTATTTCCCATTTTCTACACTACACATAATACCCTAAGAAGTGGAGAGAGGTAAATAATCAGCATAGACTGTGTTGTTTACTTTCTTGTCTTCCGGCAAGGTACCAAGTTCCCAGGTTGTGGAGGCTGAAGCCCGCCAGTATTTTGCAAATGGTGAGCATGACGGATGTCAGATTTGACCAGAAGAGGATCCAAAGTAACCTGCACAGTACGGGACCAGAGGGAAGGAGGGTCGAGTATATTGGAGTCACAGCCCGAATGACCTGAAACCAAGATCGACAAAAGAAAAATTTAAGACAGTTACAACATGGCAACAGTTCGGACCAAGAATGTTGATACTCTGTGTGCACCCCTCCTATCTCTTCTACAGCCTACGAGTCCTATCAACTTGAATATGCAAGATAAGAGGAGCTGGAGACTGGTCTCCCATGGACAGTTCACAGTTCAATCCATGTATCGAGTACTCAGTGATGGGGGTACGAGAAGTGCGGAGAATCGTATTATTTGGAAGTCGAGTGCTCCACACAAAGTTAAGGCCTTCTTGTGGCTTGTGCTGCAAGAAGCTATTTTAACTAGAGTTAACCTTTTTAAGAAAGATCTCATCTCGTCGGCTTTGTGTCCTAGATGTAACCTTCAAGATAAATCTATTGGTCATCTTTTCTTGGAATGTGGGGTCAGTAAACGTATTTGGGATTTTATCCTCTTTGGTTTTGGATGCAGTAGAGCTCCTTTGTATATTTCCCAGTTGTGGGGAGATTTTAGAGCTTCAGAGGTAGCTAAGGATAAGTTGAGAGAATGGGACTGTGTTGTAGCAGCTTCTTTGTGGGTCATTTGGCTAGATAGAAATGATTTATGTTTCCGTAACCATTCTTCTAATTTCCCGCAAATGATGTTTCGTATCTTTTCGCTTACAACTTCTTGGTTGCAAATCCCAGGTATAAGGAAGAAAGCGCGAGTGGGACCACTGTTTCCTGAAGCGGGGGTTAACAACTGATCAGGCTCGGTCTGCCAGAGGGTAGACATGGACTTGTTGTCGGGTTAGGGTCGGTTGTTATTATATCGGCTCTTTTTGATTCCGATTTCTTTTGTATTTTGAGTCTACCTGTAACTATTTTGATGTAACTTTTTTGAAGTTGTTTTATTTGCTTCGATGTATCTTTTGATAGTACTTCTGGATGTTAAGTGGATGTATTTCTGGTGGTTATTTATAAGAGCCGGATGGCATTTCATCTTTTATTTCAAAAAAAACAGTTCGGACCAAGAAAAATGAATGTAGAATTTTTTTAAATTTATATAAGCCACTTTTCGAAACTATTTCCAGAAAGAGAACAATTGCAAAATATTCGCACTCATGGATTCAACAACTACATTCACTGTTCCAATGACGAGTTTAGTTGTCTCATGCTCGTGAAGAATTTACCCACTGTTTATGATAATTTTTAAAAAATAATCACGGTTATATTCTCATATTTCATTTCTCCCACACGTTACAACTTCACACACCAAAACAATGGAAACTCAAAACTTCATAATAAAAATCACACATAACAAGTGCATGATGCCCAATACATCCGTCGGGCTCATGCACAAAACGTACTATTAAGAAAACAGTGTGTTAATGCGTGCAACATAAACTTCTTGAATCAGAAGCATATTTCAGTAAATGGAATGCAGGCAAACTTTGCTGATTGCGAAGGATCGGAATGGAGGACACCATTAACCATAGGGCTCGGGGCCATTGATGGTGCAGGCATTGAATCATCAGCAGCAAATACAGATTCAGTACGGTAAGACGCATCAGTCAGGGCAAAAAATATTGACAATGTTATGAAGAGGAAGACGAAGGTAGTATAAAGTTTAGAAATAGCCATTTTGAAGTAGTATAAATATAGATACAGAAAATTACTAACAATAAAGAATATAGATGCTTGAATGAATGATGAATAATGTGTCTATAGTGTATTTATAAAGGGTTTAGAATGGAGTTAGCACAAAAGGAATTTCGAGCAGCCCATACTCAAGTCCATGATCTGTAAGCTACATTTAGTAATGAATATATCGGTCACGACATCTACACACCTTGATGTTGTAATGATGGTTATTGTTTGGACCGACTGACTGCGCGCAGACTGACTGCCGGAAAGACATTCCATGCCAATATTAATACGTTCACCAGAAGACCTGCAAAGACAAAGATGGGTATATAAAAAAAGTTACATGTATAGACGAATGAAAAGGACAACGACGAAGACACGTTCAAACCACAGGCTAATTATGTTGGACTACATTACGATTGTTGTGTTAATCACCAAATATAATTACGCAGGCTCCCACCTTTGAATGAATGAATGTCTAATAACTTCGTTATGTAGCTATATAAAAGTAATAATTTAAATCATAAACATTGTCCATCCGGTCATAAACTACTAGTAACCTGCACTGCACGTGCGATGCACGCAGGGCCGGCCTTGAACAATTTTAGGCCCTGTGCTAAATGATGAATGATCCCCCTTGCATATAATTTTTTTTTCATAAAATATCACAATAACATAAAAACGAAAACTCAAATTAAAATACATAATAAAAAAAACTAAAGTTTGTCCCACTTCCAAAAAAAAGTCTCAGTCGCATTGAAAATAAAAGCTCAAAACAAAAACTTGTAAAAATAAAACCTGGATTCCCGTGAGCAAAATTATTATCTTTGCGATTTCCTCCAACAAAAGAAAGGTAAATTTCCAGATTTCAACAACTGAAGCCCAAATTCACAATTTATTACATACATACCGACAACAAAGAAATTGAACAAAATATTCAGTCATTTATTGATTGAAAAGTTAAAATCTAAAAATTAAGTTGCTGCCAAAAAAATATATATTAAAAGAAAAAGGGGGAAACACTTCAACTTTAAAATGACAAAACTAATGTAGCCATCAGTCATAAGGGAAGCAATACTGCTGCTATCAGTAAAAGGCCACAAGTTATTGAAGGAGTTGAAGTGATTGTTGGTATTGGCAGAAAAGCACAACAATTAGTTTGCAGTATTAGACCCCAAACAATTGAAACTTGTACGAAGTGATGATGTTGCTACTATCAGTATTATCCAGTAGCTGGTAAAACTAACTAATGCTGAAAGTCTTGGTTAACTACAGTAACAAGTACCCCCTTTTTTTCCTCCTCCACCTTACTAAGCGTACTTGACAAACCAAGAAGACACCAAAAATTTCATGATCCTAAACTCCTAGTATCAGTAAGAGAGAACAAAACCATGCTATATTGATAATTGATGGATCAACAAATGGCGGTGCATCATGAAATAGTCATTAATGAATATGAAGGAATACACAGCATACCGCAGTTGCACCAGTGGCCTTAGCAACATGGCGCATGTCCTCTTTCCTGACACGTCTCACAACAATTGCTCCGGCCTCAACAAAATACAGAAATAGAAATTTTTTGCTTGGGATTAATAATTGAATTAAAAACATGTAGCTTGGTTAAAATCCAAATTAAAATCTGTGGTTTTGATTTTACAGAATAAATTAAATAAAAAACTCAAGTGTGATATAAAATTAGAAATTTAGAATTTGAAATATAAGAGAACAAAACCTCACCTCAATTGACTGTTGAAAACTTGAAATCGGAAGATTTTTCCTTTTGCTGCTGAAATCCTGAAATTGAAGTGCAAAACTAAATTGAAGCAATAGAAAAAAATTAGAAGAGGAATTGTGATTTTATTTTATCAATTTTGAACAAATTTATTATTTATAGGGTAGGGAATTAGGGATTTTATAAATATCAACATTCAATTTTATTAACTAATTTGAACGTTACCTCATTGGAACTTGGGGAAAAGAGATGTTTTCGCAGAATCGCAGCTTCCCTTCTTCTCTTCAATTTTTTTTTCTTCTTTCTGGCCATCGGGGAAGACAATCTTTATTAGGGGCTGTTGGGGAAGACAATCTTTATTAGGGGCTTTAATTTTTTGTAATTACGAAGGGGCTGTTGGGGAATCATCAGACGCTGGTGCCCCTTAAAAATTTTGGGCCCTGGGCATGAGCCCAGTTCGCTCTACCCCAGGGCCGAGCCTGGATGCACGTTCTAATCATTTTTTTTTTTTTTTTTTTTATTTTTTTATAAAGTAAATAATACGACCTAGCCTGATATCGAATCTGAGACCTCTCTTTACTGATACATTCTCTTTACAAATTACCCACAAACTTTTATTTTATATAAGTGGTACTTTTGTAAATAATTTTGTTGTAAATAAATTTGAACTTTAAGGGTATTATGGTAACTAAAAACAATTAAGTAAAGAATAGTCAATATAACTTCCACTTAAAAATGAATGATTGAGATTAGATAGTTGAATGTCTACATATATGTTGTCTATAAATGACAACCCCAACTCTTTTATTATAATATTAGAGATTAGAGATTAAATACAAAATTTGTCGCGTATTTCGTGAAAATGGAACTACAGCCAAAAGTTCTTATTAGTGGTGAAAGAAAACATGCACTTTACTACACATTATGTCAACAATATTGGGCGAAATGTTATTGGCTTTTGCAAGTCCAAGTATGATCGAGCTGCTAACCGACCATATCCATATTGATGTTAATGGTGTTGGAAAAAGTTTTTGCATATTTTTCGGGCCTGATTTTGGTGGGCTCCGGCCACCGACGGCGCCGGAAATCGATTGGATCACGTTCCTCTCATCGAGTACTATTCCGTAATATACTCACTTGCCAAAAACGGTTTCCGTATGAATGAGAAATGTAGGTCTAAAGTTGGGTATTCGAAATGTACTAACTTTGACAGTTGGAATGAATAGTCCCACATCGGAAGATGGGAAAGATTTTCTCTAGTATATAAGCTAAAGAAATGGACTAAAGGGCGTAGCCCTGGGGTTACCACTAAAGTGTAGTGGAGAGAGGACCTAACCAAAATAACAAACAACACGCGCCGGCCCAGCCCGGCCTATATTTCTTTTTTTTTGCCTCGCTCCTAATTTTTTCCCAGTTACTGTTGACGCTTTAATTCTGTAACTGTTGGAACCATTACTCTGTAACAGCAAAGTAATGGCTCATCAGTTACGTTTTTGAACCATTACTCTATTGTTACAGAGTAATGGACCCTTCAGTTACTCTCCTTCTCCTATAAGACCAGTAACTTTTGTCTGCCAGTGCACATAGTTTTCTGCAACATTCCGAATCTTCTTCTTCTTCCTTTGAGTCAAAGTCTGAGATAGTACAACACAGCTACCGGTTCGGTGAGATCTCTGAAACTAGGGTGCTGCTCTTTAGGGAAACGTAATACAGTTGTATCCTGGGAGGCAATTCGTCAACCACCGTCACACTACGGGGCGAATTTTGCTTTAAGGGCAGAGATCTTAATCTCGACTCTGTATTGTACTGTATGGTTTGTTCTTTTATTTTTCGTACTTGTAATTCTTCACAAATATTGTTAGCATTTTTCTGTTTTATGAAATTCAAGTTCTAACAATCTTAAAGCAAACTTTTTTTTCTATTCTAACAGTTTTTGTGAAGATTATTTACAAGTATTGTTATCATTTCGGAAAAACAAAACAACTAACAGTTCTACTTCAACTGTTTCAAAACATGGAAAACACACAAAACGATAATGTCAGTGGACTTATCAGTGAACAAACACCAGTGACCCAAAATGTGACTGTACAATCGGTTGCGGTACAAACGGTCGTTCTGCCCACACATATAACTGTGGGAGAAAAACCAAAAAAGTTCAATGGAACTGGATTCAAGAAGTGGCAAGGGAAGATGTAGTTCTACTTGACCACCTTGAAGCTGGACAGATTTCTCACTGAAACTGCCCCTATGCTGGCACCTATGGATGCGCACTTCGTTGTTGCGGTTGATGCATGGACTCAGGGTGATTATCTCTACAGAAATTACATCCTGAACGGCTTGGTAGACCCACTGTACAATATCTACTGTGTCTTCAAGACTTCCAAACTTCTGTGGGGGTCTTTGGAGAAGAAGTACAAAACAGAAGACACCGGCTCCAAGAAGTTTGTAGTTGGCAAATTTCTGGACTACAAGATGTTGATCCAAGACAGTTGTGAGTCAAATCCAAGAACTACAGCTGATAATGCATGAAATTACTACAGAGAATATGACGTTGTGTGAACCATTCCAGGTTGTAGTGTTCATCGAGAAGCTTCCACCTGGATGGAAGGACTTCAAGAACTACCTCAAGCACAAGTGAAAGGAGATGTCTCTTGAAGACCTCATTGTCAGGGTGCGGATCGAAGAGGAGAATCGCAAGGCTGACAGGTCCTATAGAAATCAGTCCATAGAAAAGACAAACATGGTGGAGCATGAACAGAAGGGCAAAAAGAGAAAGTTCTTGCCACAGGCCTTGAACAAAAAACCTGCAGCAAAGAAGTTTGCTGAAAAATGCCACAAGTATGGTAAGCTGGGCCACAAAATTTTTGACTGTCGCAGCAAGGACAATTATCGTGTTGGAACTGGACATGCCAAAGGGAATGAAAAATCCCATGCACACATGGCTGAGAAGTTGTCCACCAGTCTCTCTGACCTGGACCTCTATGCTGTTGTATCAGAGGTGAATCTGGTGGGGAGCAATCCTCGTGAGTGGTGGTACGACACTGGGGCCACCAAGCACATCTGGTTGGATAAAAAAATGTTCACTTCATACCAGAAGTGCAATAAGGATGAACAGTTATTCATGGGAAATTCACCTCCAAAATTGCAGGTTCAGGAAAGATAGTACTGAAGATGACTTCAGGCAAGGAACTAACACTAACAAATGTGTTTCACGTTCCAGATATTAGAAAGAACTTGGTATCAGGATCTTTGCTAAGCAAGAATGGATTTAAGGTTATTCTTGTTTCTGATAATTTTGTATTGTCTAAGAATGGGGTGTACTTGGGTAAAGGATATGTAAAAGATGGACTGTTCAAATTTAATATAATGACAGTCATCCTTAAATCTATTGTTCCTGTTGTTCCCAAAGTTAATGAAAATACTTCAGTTGCATATGTTGTTGAGTCTTCTTCTGTTTGGCATGAAAGACTAGGTAATGTTAATTTCAATTCTATGCGTAGATTAATTAACATGGATTTGCTACCAAAGTTTAAGGTAGACAACTACGAAAAATGTGAAATTTGCATAGAGGCCAAACTTACTAAAACTCCATCACGTTCTGTAGAAAGAAACACAGAAACTCTATGTTTAATTTACATGGATCTGTGTGATTTAAAATACGTGCAGACCAGAGGCGGCAAAAGTACTTTGTGATATTCATTGACGATTGCACAAAATTTTGTTATGTATACTTGTTACATAGAAAAAATGAGGCTTTGGATAAATTCAAGGAATATAAGCTTGAGGTTGAGAATCAACTTGGCAAAATGATTAAGGAATATGATGCATCATTTAATATGTTCTGCTCTGAACATGGAATAGTTCATCAGACAACTGCTCCTTACTCACCTGAATCAAACGGTACTGTCGAGCGCAAGAACCGAACTCTAAAGGAGATGATGAATGTCTTGTTGCTGAATTCTAGGTTATCCCAAAGCATGTGGGGGGGAAGCGTTGCCGACTGCCAACTACATTCTCAATAAAATACCTCACAAGAAAACTGGCAAGACACCATACGAACTGTGAAAAGGTAATGTACCTTCGTATAAATACCTCAAAGTGTGGGGGTGTCTAGCAAAAATGACAGTACCTAATCCAAACCAGGTCACAATAGGACCTAAGACTATTGATTGCATATTCATAGGCTATACACATAACAGTAGTGCATATCGGTTCTTGGTATATAAATCGGATATACCGAACATCCATGTGAATACAATAATGGAATCAAGAAATGCTTCCTTCTTTGAACACGTGTTTCCGTGCAAGGATGCTATGTATCCCAAACGTACACGTGAACAAAGAAATGCAAGCACTTCGGTTGATGAACCAGGACATGATAATGATAAGCCTAGATGAAGTAAACGGGCTAGAACATCAAAGTTATTTGGTCCTGACTTTGTAACGGCCTTTCTGTTAGAGAATGAGCCCAGAACATTCAAGGAAGCCATCTCTACGCCTGATGCTCCTATGTGGAAGGAAGCAATAAAAAGTGAAATAGAATCCATTATGCAAAATCATACATGGGAGTTGCTTGATTTGCCTTATGGGTGTAAAGCTTTAGGAAGCAAATGGATTTTCAAGCAAAAATTGAAACCGGATAGTTCAATAGAGAAACATAAGGCGAGACTTGTGGTACAAGGATTTAGGTAGAAGGAATGCCTAAACTTCTTTGATACTTATTCTCCGGTGACAAGAATAACTTTTATAAGAATGTTGATAGCTATTGCAGCTCTACGTAACCTCGAAATACATCAAATGGATGTCAAAACCACATTTCTAAATCGGGATTTAGAAGAAGAAATATACATGAAACAACCTGAGGGTTACGTATTTCCTGGACAGAAAAATAAGGTGTGCAGGCTTGTAAAATACTTGTACAGACCGAAATAAGCTCCAAAGCAGTGGCATGCAAAATTTGACAATGTTGTGATGTCAAATGGTTTCAAAATAAATGAATGTGATAAGTGTATCTACATCAAAGATACTCCAAATGGATACATTCTGGTGTGTCTGTATGTAGATGACATGCTCATTATTGGTAGCAATAATGACATTATCAAACAAACTAAGAACATGCTTAGTGGAAAGTTTGATATGAAAGATTTGGGAGTTGCAGATGTCATACTAGGAATCAAAGTTTTCAGGATGTCTGAGGGAATTAATCCGTCTCAAGCTCATTACGCTGAGAAAGTACTTGAAAGATTCAAGAATTACTCCAATGGGAATGCCAAAAGTCAAGTGGATCCCAGTCTTCATTTGTTCAAAAATACGGGTGATAGCATATCACAACTGGAATATGCACGTGTAATTGGTAGTCTGTTGTACTTAACAAATTGTACAAGACCAGACTTGGCACATTCAGTAAATGTACTAAGCCGCTACACAAGTAATTCAGGATGAAGTAACTGGAAAGGAATAACTTGAGTATTGAACTACTTGCGACATACTCAGAGTTATATGGTGCATTACACCAGATATCCAGCAGTACTAGAAGGCTACAGTGATACCAACTAGATATTGGACTCCAAGAACTCGAAATCCACAAGTGGGTATGTCTTCACTCTTAGGGGTGCAGCTGTGTCATGAAAATCCTCTAAACAAACGTTACTGGCCAGATCCATCATGGAATCTGAGTTTATTGCTTTAGACAAGCGGCAGAGGAAGCAGAGTGGCTTCGAAATTTTTTAGAGGATATTCCCATGTGGAAAAAATTAGTGTCTGCTATATGTGTACATTGTGACATCCAATCGGCTATAGCAAGGGCACTGAGTTATATGTACAATGGTAAGTCTCGTCATATCAGAAGGCAACACAAAACTATTAGACAACTGCTCTCTAATGGAATAATCTTTATAGAGAATATAAAATCGGCCGACAACCTAGCAGATCCATTTACTAAAGGTTTGTTACGAGAGCAAGTTGTGAGATCATCAAGAGAAATGGGTTTAAAGCCTATGACGAAAGAGGATACTTTATGGAAACCCTACCTGGGAATTGGAGATCCCAAGATCTAGGTTCAAGGGGACAACTAAATCTTGTTGAATCGACAGGAGCACTGAGAGATTAAAATCTCATACCCACTCTTAGGATGATAAAACAGTGCTGCGTGCAAAGAGTTAGAATAAGCTTAGCTTTTAATGATTACCATAGCTTTGAAATAAAAGTGGGGTATGGTAGGATACTCTTTATGGGCAATCACCTTGTGAGTGTGAAATGGGGCCGTTGTTGGATCCTGTAGCCAAGGAAAATAACACTAGAGGGGGGGTGGGGGGGGGGGGGTGAATAGTGTTGTTTAAAAAATAATTAAGAAATTGAACTTTTCGTTCTTTCCAGTCGACTTAAAATGAGAATACAGTCGACTGGGACGTCAGATAAGAAAAGTATTTTATACAAATCTGATCAGTTGACTTATAGCAGAAACTCAGTCAACTTACCAGACAAGTGTTCAAAGAGTATTTTATACAAGTCTGATCAGTCTATTTATAGAGGAGACTCAGTCGACTTGACAGACAAGTTTTCGAATAACACACAGAAAAATTGAAATGAAAGTGAAGAAAATACAACTACAAAAAGAGTCAACCACAGAGTATACATCAATGTATCCTGGTTCGGTCCTCCCGACCTACATCCAGTCCCCAAGCAACCCACTTGAGATTTTCCACTATTCATGAAAAAATACAAGAATACCTTACGACGTTCGAAAAAAATCTTGCCAAACCCGTAGACCTCTCTCACCACTAGAGAGAGCACACCCACTCTACAACCTAGAGTGAAAATCGACTCTACAACCTAGAGTCATACTCTCCAACCGAGAGGACCACTCTCACAACCCGAGAGTGAAAAACAACAACAAAAGAGTTACAACAACCTATAGCCTTGATTGTGATTTGTGATATTTGTATGGTGGCTAATAGGTCAACTTCTGAAATCAGTCTAAAACGAATTCGATGTTATACTAGACTGATTTTCAGAGAACCAAGACTTAGAGAATATGAATGCTTTTTAGAATGCTTGTTCTTTTCAAAAACAAAATTTTGAAACTTAAGAAAATGCTTGGAACCTTTTCATGGTGATTCCTATGCTCTATTTATAGAGAGGAATCAGAAAAATATTGAAGAACAGTTCCTAAAACTGTATTAAAACGGATAGAAAATCTTTGGAATTTGAAAAACCAGTTTTAAATTCAGAAAACTATCGAAACGACTTGAACAGTCGAATGGGTTGCCATAATGAGTCGACTGGCCAGAGTTTGAATGAGTTCAGACAGTTTTGTACTAGGACAGTCGACTGGTGCCAAATAGCGGTCGACTGGTACTTAACAGCTGAACTTATTCAAACTTGTTTCGATCTTTTTAAGTTTGTAAAATACTCAATTATTAAAAGATATGTGTGAGTGTGTGTGACAAGGCTATTACAGCATTCTAAGACTCAAAGAAATAAAATTTACAATTTGTTACAAGATACTTAATACAACATATTTGAAGCACTTGAGTCTTGTCTTGAACTTGAGTCCTTGACTAGAGCTTGAGTCATTGTCTTTATGTCTTGAAGCTTTCTTGATCGAAAGTGGCTTGAACTAAGTTCTTTGTGGATTGATCAATTCTCTTGGAAAGCTTCATTAGATCAACTTTGCCTTTGTGTATTACACCGTGGTATTGTCTTTGATACACCCTGCAATATATAAGTGATAGCATAACTTTCCATTGTGCTGTAGTTATCAAATCCAAGAATCAACAACCGTTTCTAGGAGAATGAAGAGAGGCTACATTCTTCAAGTTCACTCACGATTAACTAGGGTTGTTCAAGGCCAAAATGAACACAACAAGAGAACCTAGTTCTGTGAGGAGATAAAACTGTGTGATAGTTATTGTCTAAGTTCACATCAAAGCCCGGGTAGTTCAAGACATCATGTTCACTACCTAGTTAAGTGAATCCGATGGCTACTCACTAAGGGTGGTTCAAAGTTGAAAAATTACTACCATTCCTGATGCAGTTATTTTCCGATTGTACTCTCAGAGTCCTTTCTGCCATGTGTTTTTTGTCATGTGTTTTTCTGTCGTGTCTGGATTACATGGTCTGGTCATTTCCATTTGTGGGGAATTGTTGGAAAAAGTTTTTTGCATATTTTTCGGGCCGGATTCCGGTGCGCTCCGGCCACCGGCAGCACCAAATATTGATTGGATCACGTTCCTCTCGTTGAGTACTATTCTGTAATGTAATCACTTGCCAAAAATGGTTTCCGTAAGAATGAGAAATGTAGGTCCAAAGTTGGGTACTCGAAATGTACTAATTTGAACAATTGGAATGAATAGTCCCACATCGGAAGATGGGAAAGATTTTCTCTAGTATATAAGCTAAAGAAATGGACTAAAGGGTGTAGCCCTGGGGTTACCACTAACGTGTAATGGAGAGACGACATAGCCAAAATAACAAACACACACACGCACGCGCACGCCCAGCCCGGCCTAGCACGATCTGGCTCTGGCTTTTTTTTTTGCCCTGCTCCTAATTTTTCCCCAGTTACTGTTGAGGCTTTTCAAATTCTATAACTAATAGAACCATTACCCTGTAACAGCAGAGTAATGGCTCATCAGTTACGTTTTTGAACCATTACTCTACTGTTATAAAGTAGTTACAGAGTAATGGACCATTACTCTGCTGTTACAGAGTAATGAACCCTTCAGTTACTCCTCTTCTCCTATAAGACCAGCAACTTTTTTCTGCCAGTACACATAGTTTTCTGCAACATTCCAAATCTTCTTCTTCTTCTTCCTCTGAGTCTGAGTCTGAGAGAGTACAACACAGCTACCGGTTCGCTTAGTTCTCTGAAGCTAGCGTGCTGCTCTTCAGGGAAAGGTAATACAGTTGTATCCTGGGAGGCAATTCGTCAACTACCGTCATACTACGGGACGAATTTCGCTTTAAAGACAGAGATCTTAATCTTGACTCTATATTGTACTTTATGGTTTGTTCTTTTATTTCCTGTACTTATAATTCTTCACAAATATTGTTAGCATTTTCCTGTTTTATGAAATTCAAGTTCTAACAAATGGATCTACATTTTATCCCTTGTCTATTGAAAAAATTGTTCTCCAAGTATTTTGAAAGATGTTCCACTAGAAAAGGGGCAACAATTTTCCTAGATAAACTTATCTCCTATTGAAACGTAAATCTGTCTTTGATATCAACAGAAACTGCAAATCAGTTGTCAAATACAACATTCTCCCTAGTGATATTTATCTACTATTGGTCCCTCAACATTCTCCATAGCTTCGGGTGTGGGCTTCGTTTTCGACCCTTCTAGACCAGAAGATATCCACTATATTGGTAACCTTGAAATTTCTTGAGCTTTTGAGATCAAAATTCATTATGATTAACATCTCTTGGAATATTCGTGGATTAGGTAGCTCCCACAAACAAGAAGCTATATTCCAATTGATTTCATTGCTCGTTGTGATTTGATCTCTATTCAAGAATCGAAACTTAACTCTATTTCTTCCGTGATTAATCAATCGTTCACTGGGTGGTTCTCTCATTACCAAATGGATCTCCCTTGTTGCCATTGATTCTCATGGTGGCATCCTCTTTGGCTTCAAAGCTTCCATCTTCAATCTTATTTATATTCGTAGAATGAATTTTTTTTTCTTATTGTTACTCTGAATTTGGCTTGAATTCAATTGCAACATGACTGTTGTGTCGGTTTATGGCCCTTTTAATTCAAACCGTCGTCAGTCGTTTTGGGATGAATTTTCCTCCTTTGTTGGGGGAATTAACGGTTTCTGGATCTTTTGTGGTCCTTTAATGTCACTTGATTCAGCCATGAAAGATTAGGTAACACATCCAGTTTGAGTGCTTCTCAACATTTCAACGATTGCATTCGTTCTCTTGATCTCATTGACCTTCCTATTAATGGGAGATCTTTCATTTGGTCTAATATGCGTCTTATTCCATCCATGGCCAAGTTAGACAGATATCTTGTTTCTCAAGATTGGGTGTCTTTCTTTAACAATTCTTTCGTCCAAGCTTTACTGAACCCTTGTTCGGACCACGTTCTCACTGCCCTTCACTCTAATTTTACCTTTTCTAAACCTTTCAAATTCAGATTTGAGTAATTTTGGTTAGAAGATCAAATCTTCATCAATCTCATTGTCTATTGCCTTTCCTCTCTGACCGGGTCTCATAGTCTGGGTCGGATTCTTCTTAAACATCCTACCGTCAAATCCGATGCAAAATTTGGTGCAAATCTAGATTTTCCAACACCTAGGTCCTAAAAAAATTCTTCATATCCTCTGTTCACTCTATTGATCTTCTTGAAAAAAGCGGCCCTCTCTCCGACTTAGTCAGGCTGCAAAGAAGCGGTTGTAAAAAAGAATATGCTACTCTCCTCCATCTAGATCATATTAAGTGGGCACAACATGCTAAGATTAAATGACTTTAAAATGGGGACTGTAATACCTCATTTTTTCATAATTATGCTTCTCGTCGGCAAAGAAGTAATAGAATCACTTCCATTGTGGTCAAAAACGTTGAATTAAATTCTAATACCAATTTCCATTCCGCTTTCCTTTCTTTCTTTAAGAATCTTATGGGTTCCACCAAGTCCCGATCTATTTACCTAGATTTGTATTAACTTTATGAAAATGAATCGCATGATCTTGTTAGGGTTTTGGCCTCAAATACACGTAGGCACGGAGTACTTGAAGTTGGAGAAGAAGAGGAGGAGACAAAGACAGCAAGAGAAGACAACAGCAAGTAGAAGAAGTGTAGCCTGGAGAGTTGCGGTCGACCTGTAGCGCCCCGAATTTCCAATATGATATCTCAGAAATACGTGGCACAATTCCCAGCATCAACTTCAATTATAATAGTAAACATAGCCAAGAATACAAATAAAAATTTTCAAAATTTATTACATTAGTTCATTACAAAACACAGCGGAAAGACAAACACCTTGAATACAAATTTTTTCTTTTACAACACATTCTTTTACAATTTACATAAGCCATAAAATCAATTCTATCTCATGCAACCAAATCCCAAGCTATAAGCACCTACCTGTAAAACATGATGCTAGAGATAACCCTAACCCCCAAAACTACAGGGGTCAGCCATAACAGTGTGAGTGACATAAAAATAAATGCAACATAAATAAAACATAAGACATAGAATCATAAACAACATGTATCAACAGCAAGAAAAAAAAGAGATAAGAAATAACAATAAGTAAAACATGAAAACATCAAGTGAAACTAGACTAAGTGTTAAGTGTAGAAAAACATGAAACCACATGCATAAAACCAGGTCAAGAAAACATCAATGCTATATGCTGACTCTCTAATGCATACTTGTCGGATTCTATGCATCCCACTCTACATAGGTCCGGTGCAAGCCCTTAACGCTCTCCACTTAATAGGATTTAATCCCTCGCTATGCAACTAATCCTACTACGATGACTACTACGAGATATAGATAAACTGTGAGTATTAGCCCACGCCCCGATAATTTCGGAGGTTAATCTCTATCCAGAGATAATTCCGGAGACTATTTCACTCACACCTGGGAATTTTTGAGAATACCCCACACCGCAAGCTATGGCATCTCATCACCGAATATCCCATGAGCGTCGCCTCGACCCCGATAATTTCGGAGATCAATCCCACACTGCAGGTAATTTCGGAGACTATTTCACTCACACCTCGATAATTTCAGGGATTATCTCACACCGCAAGCCATAGTGAGGTCCATAACCCATGTTCTCATTTCATCATATCACCATCTAGTGCATGTCCTTATTTTGTTAAATTAATTAATTATTTATTAGATCCGAATCTCTTAGAGTTGGTGTACCCTACCAGACTTAACTCAACTGATCTACAACAAAGCCGTAACTGGACAAACCACAAAATCTCAACTGCCGTTGTACTAGGGTCCCACACAATCTCTAAAGACTCACAACTCATCCATCAATACTGAAACTTTCATTTAAACTCATAAATCCTTCATTAAAACGATTATATGGAGAAAACCTATTTAATCAATTAAATTCCAAATCCATGTAATATTCTTATAAAATTCCAGAATTCAAATAAAATATTAAATTCATTAAATAACAGAAAATCATATTTTTAAGTCGTAGAATATCACAAAACATCAATTTGTTGAAAACACATACAGCTCACTTAAACAAGATCATAAGAATAATTTAAAACTCAATTATAAATAAAATATAATTCTCAGTAAAATACTGTAATCTGTAGTAAAGACATCATTTAAAACAATAGAGTAGTAACCCATAAGATCGAGAAATAATCATTTAAAAGAAACAAGAATCAACCCAAGCAGCCAAATCAGTATTGACGGTCGACTGCACAGACAGGGCAGTCGACTGGCAATACTAATTCTCAAAGTTCAAGTGGGGCGGTCGATTGCACAAAAGGGACAATCGACCGTGACCCGCTGTTAGAGACATATTTGGGTATTTTTTTGCATGTTTTCGGGTGATACTCAAATATAACTTGAAAACTCAAAATCTAATTTCCTGAGGTGTTTGAACATGTCCAGTATGACATGTAGGAGTCATCAAGACACTTCAAAACACACCAAGATCTAAAAATATGAATTTTTCACAATAATCTCTCAAAACAGTGAATATATATCTGTGTATGTTCAAATAGAATTTAAGCATTCATTTTAGCATCAAAGTTTCACCAAATAAAAGCAATAGAATGTTTAAACTATCTCAAAACCAAAGCAAATCGAAATCCAATCAAAATCCATCAAAATTCACAAAATCTCAAAATAGTTACCATACAACAATGAGTGGGTACATGTATATGTATTAGTGTATCAGTGAATCCATTGTATATATATGTATTATAAAGTTTAAAACTATCCCAGTACTAGAACCATTCAAATCTCAATTGAAACTTCATAAAAATCACAAAACTCAAATTTTTGCCATAAGCATCAGACCCGACAAACAAAAACCCTTCTTTCACCTCAAGACTTAATTCTTTAAACCCTCTCATAACTTGTTATATATACAAACTCAAATACTCACATCAGTTTACTTGTGAACAATATGCACTCACAACATGCAATTAATCAAAATTTTCTTCATCAATAATATCAACAGAGCACATATGAATATGCACACAGTAAAAGTTATTTTCAGTCAAATTTGTTTACTTTCTTGCAATACCATCATAAAACTCAACATACACAATCAAACCAGCAAGCATATGATAGAAAATAACATACCCATGATCTATATTGGGGTTTTTAATAATCATAAGTCATCAAATTAGGGTTTTGGTCATCAATGGTATAGTTTCATGAAAAGATTCAATTTTTAATTCATCTACTCATAAGAATTTATCATATCTACATATAATCATCTAACATGCTTTCTAATAGATCAATCATCACATACAACATGCTTAGAACAATAAAAAAACAAACACAAGTCACTCGCCTCTTTGAAGAATCAGCCGAAGAAAATAAAGAATAAAGAAAAAGTCCTCCTTCGCAAGAAAACCCAGAATCCTCGCTTGAAAACTCCAAGAAATAATAACAAGAAATCCCTTTGTGTTGTGAAGCAAAGAGACGGCTGCACCTCACCCTAATATAGGCCGGAAAAGGGTGTCTAGGGTTTTTGAGTTGATTTGCAAAATGCATCTTTTAAAACATACCTTTACATATATAAATCCTTATACTTGGAAATTGAATAAAACCAACTTAATTGGGTTTTAAAAACAAAAACAACCAGCCTACAACCAGCCGGCACTATTTGGAAACCCAGAAGAACGAAATTTGCACTTTTACCCCTCTAAGTTACAATTTTGCAAAAAGACCATTCTTTTTGTAATATTTCCAAATAGGTCCAATAATTCTCAAAAAAATTCCAGAAAATTCACAAATATTATTTAATAATAAATAATTTTTATTATTAAATTATTTGCACTTCCCAAGAAATAATTTTTAACTTTGAACTTCCCAAGAAAATATTTGCACGTATTTTGCACGTGTAAAAAGATAAATTTCAGAAAAAATATTTATTAAATCACCAAAAAAAAATCATTTTAATTCATTTATTAATCTTAAAAGCATTATTTAAAAATCTAGGGTATTACATGACTGACCTGGGGGTGCGGTCGACCGACCCTAGCTGCTTACAGTTCTTCGAGTGTACAGGGTCCAACAGAGGAGAGGACGGTCGACCGACCTTGGGGGTGCAGTCGACCGGTCGAGTCTCGAGTTTGGTTCTACACGTTGCAGTCGACCAACCATGGGGGTGTGACGAGCGACTTCGGCGGCTGATTGTTTTTAGGCTTACGAGTTTAAGGCCCAATTGCTAGATTTGTGTTTATCTTTTAGGATTTACTTGAGGGCTATGTATATGGCCATAGACTCTAGGGTTTGTGTGGATCTAATCCATCAATTTGTGTAATCAAGAGGTGAGCCGTTACCATTGTTCAACTTTAAGAGGGGATTGTGTCAGTGTTTCAAAGGTGAGAGAAAGAGATTGAGAATCGTGATCTCTTTTGTAATCTTTGTATTTCTTGGAGAATAAGAAGTATTGGTTATCTCTGCATATTGATTGTATTCTTGTGAGATCTTGCATATATTGTGGTGGCTTGTTCTTGGTTCATCTAAGTCTTCAGAATTTCTATTGCTTGTGGTGTGATTCCGCTATTAGCACTACAAGTTGTGGGGTAGATTCTTCAACAAGTGGTATCAGAGCAGTTCGTTCAAGATGGCCGATAACAAGATGAAGATCGAAAAATTCGATGGGAGTGACTTCGTGTTGTGGAAGATTCATATGATAGCATATCTTCGTCAGAAAGATCTTGATGCTCCGTTGTTTGATGAAAAGATGGTAGGTGCAGACAAGAATGCGAAGGTCTTGGCAGATTGGAATCGTTTGGATTAGAAGGCACTGGGCAGATTCAGTTGGGGCTGAGTAGGAAGGCTTTATTTCATATCTCGAAGGCAAAGACCACAAAGGAGGCTATGGAGATTCTCACGGATATGTATGAGAAACCGTCGGCATCTAATCAAATTCTTCATCTGAAGAAATTGGTTAATATGAAGTTGAGGGAAGGGGGTTCAGTAGCAGAATATGTGAACAATTACTGTATGGTTTACAACTAGATGGAAGCTACAGGTTTGAAGTTTTCAGAGAAAGGACAGTCATTGTTACTTCTATCTACTTTACCCGATAGTTATGGTACGGTAGAACATACTATTACAGACACTATGATAGATTCGATGACTCTATAGGATGTGGTGAGTAGCATTCTGAATGAGGATGTGAGAAGGGTGGGAAACGGGGGATATCCATCATCATCTTCTGGAGATTCCACAATGTACGTTGAGAAGAGATGTGGGAGATCTAAGAGCAGTCGAAGAAGAAAGGATCAGAGTAGTTCATCTGAGAGTGGATCTGATGACAACGATGGAGAACATGGGCCTAAGTGCTGGTATTGTCACAAGAATGGTCACATGATGCACAGTTACAAGGCTTATATGAAGAAGAAGCAAGAGAAACAAAGAGAGATACTCCAAAGGAAGCTTAAGTGGGGCTTGTTGAGGATTTATGCTTATCAGCTCGGGAGGAGTTGGGCACTCAAGATTGGTGTATTGATTCGAGAGCTTCTTTTCATTGCACTCCGAGGAGAGAGGTGTTTGATGACTACGAGGAGGGTTCTTTTAGAGATGTGATCGTGGGAAATGATCACTGGTGTCCTTGACTTGGGGTTGGTACTGTTCGCGTGAACACCAATGATGATCAAAGTGTTGTCTTGCGGGAGACAAGACATATTCCAAACTTGAAGGAAAATCTTATCTCGATTGGAAGGCTAGACAAGAAGGGGTTGTCTACTACAGTTAGTAGTGGAGAGTGGTGTATAGCTGCAGGTTCAAGGGTGATTACAAAAGGGAAGCGTGAGGGAATGCTGTATTTGCTTAGAGATGTGAGGGGCGTTTCTCCTGTAGTTGACTCTCAGCCGGAATCGAGTAGTAGATTGTGTGGGGTGCAACCAAGTTCTTTCAGTTGTGGAGGGGAGGTTACTAATTTAGTAGGAGCTGCTGACCATGGAAGTGATCCTAAAGGGCAAGAGGGCAAGACGTTGCTGCAGTGAGGGTACTTTGCGAATTGGCAGTTGAAGCTTCAAGTCGCTCTTGTGTGATAGAGAGCAATGGTATCGATATGCGAGGTGATGTCGATGAGGGTAACCGAATTGGAATTGTAGGGATTGAACAGTCTGCAGATATTGTGGAGGTGTCTTCCACGGAGACTTCTAATGTAGAGGGTGCATTGAGAGATCTTGAACCATGTCCGGTGTTGATGGAGATTCTGCGAGTTGGGGAGTCTTGTAACACAGAATCTGACACGGGAGGTTTCTCCGGTATTCGTGCTCTATGCAATTGGTGGAGCACATCCTTCATGAGGCGATGAGGAGTGGTTGGTACACTCCACGTGGTGGAGTGGCGGAGGTGCTCTTCATGAGAGTGGGGAGTACTTGGATCTTCCATGAAAGTGAGAGATTGGCAGAGATAATGCGAGGTAAAGATTGCAATAACTTTGAAGCGTGGTGTATTTGGTCCAAGTGAGAGATTTTTAGGGTTTTGGCCTCAAATACACATAGGCACGGAGTACTTGAAGTTGGAGAAGAAGAGGAGGAGACAAAGACAACAAGAGAAGACAACAAGTAGAAGAAGTGTAGCCTAGAGAGTTGCGGTCGACCGACCTGGGGGTGCGGTCGACAGAACCTAGTTGCTGAGAGTTCTTCGAGTGTAAAGGGTCCAACAGAGGAGAGGACGGTCGACCGACCTTGGAGGTGCAGTCGACCGGTCGAGTCTCGGGTTTGGTTCTACACGTTGCGTTCGACCGACTTTGGGGGTGCGGTCGACCGACTTCGGCGGCTGATTGTTTTTGGGCTTACGAGTTTAAGGCTCAATTGCTAGATTTGTGTTTATCTTTTAGGGTTTACTTGGGGGCTATATATATGGCCGTAGACTCTAGGGTTTGTGTGGATCTAATCCATCAATTTGTGTAATCAAAAGGTGAGCCGTTATCATTGTTCAACTTCAAGAGGGGGTTGTGCCGAGTGTTTCAAAGGTGAGAGAAAGATTGAGAGTTGTAACTCTTTTGTAATCTTTGTATTTTTTGGGGAATAAAAAGTATTGGTTATCTCTGCATATTGATTGTGTTTTTGTGAGATCTTGCATATATTGTGGTGACTTATTCTAGGTTCATCTAAGTCTTGGGAGTTTTTATTGCTTGTGGTGTGTTTCCGCTATTAGCACTACAAGTTGTGGGGTAGATTCTTCAACAGATCTATCTTGCCTTGAAGCTCCTTTCTCTTTGGAAGATATTAAAGTAGATGTCTTCTCCTTGCACAACGATTCTACTCCAGGGCCAGACGGTTTCCCATCCTTCTTCCACAAATTTTGGGATTTTCTTAAAGATGACCTTTTTTAGATGTTCTTAGATCTTTTTCATGGTATTTTTCTTTTGATCGCATCAATTACGCTCACATTAATCTCATTCCAAAAATTATTGGAGTTAACAAGGTCTCCGCTTTCAAACCTATTAGTCTTCTTAACTCTATATTCAATCATTACGGAAGATCTTTCCAACCACCTTAATTTGGTTATTTCCCCCCTGATTGATCAGGCCAAATCGGACTTTATTAAAAATAGATTTATTCTCGATAGTATGGCCAGCGCCCAAGAGATTATTTTAGGACGCCATCATTCCAATTCGGAAGGTATTCTTTTTAAATTAGAATTTGAAAAAGCGTATGACAAGGTTAATTAGGAGTTCCTTTTTGAAATTCTTCATAACCGTGGTTTCGGTCTCAAGTGGAACTCTTGGATTAAATATAGTCTTTTTACTAGTATCTCATTTGTTATTATCAATGGTACAGAAGGTAAGAAATTCAAATGTAAGAGAGGTCTCCGTCAAGGAGATCCCATTTCTTCGATATTATTCTCTCTAGTAGCAGATATTTTTAGCAAACTTCTCCTTAAAGCTTGGAATACTAACATTATTGAAGGATTAGGAGGTTTTGCCGGTTACCGAGGAATCCTTAATCTTCAATATGCATATGATACTATCCTTTTTGCTAAACCCAACGAGACTACTCTTCGCAATCTTAAACTCCTTTATATTTTCGAAAAAGCATCTGGCTTATTGATTAATTTCAATAAAATTTTGGTGCTTTGGCTCAGAGGTTCGAACGACCGACAGTATGAGATTGCCCAGTTTTTCAACTGCGCATTCGCATCCTTTCCCATCCATTATCTTAAGACCCTTGAGATGGGGGAAACTTCATAATACGGATTGGACTCCGATGATCGATAAAATTGAGTCTAGACTTAATCTTTGGTCTGGAAGGCATCTATCACGGGGAGGCAGAGTGATTTTGGTCAATTCTATTCTCATCAACTACTTAATACATGAATTCCTTTTTCTATGTCCCTTCTAGGGTCTTACATAAAATTGAAAAAACATGGAAGAGCTTACTCTGGTCCGGTTCTGCCGAATACAGAGCAGGTAAACATCTTTCTAATTGGAAATTAGTCTTTAAGTCTAAGAAGGAAGGAGTCCTTGGGGTCCTCAATCTTAGACATCAAAATATTGCACTGCTTGGGAAATGGTTATGGAACAATCTGAAGGAAGATAACCTTTCCTGGGCTCGTCTTGTTATTCATAAATATCATTCCCGCCACAAATTTTGGGAACTTCATCCCACTCTATCTCCGTCGGCGTCTCCCTTTTGGAAGGAAGTGTGGAAGGCTGTCGAGCCTTTCAAGTGTGATATTTTCAAAGTTTGCTCTAACAGTTCTTCAGTCCATTTTGGACCGACTTTTGGATCGGTAATTGCATACTTGCTTCCTCTTTCCCCGAATTGTTCCATCTGGCCACCAATCAACTCGCTAGTGTTGCGGATTATACCATTTGCAATAATGATATCAGAAATTGGCACATTCCTTTCCGTAGAATTCTTCCCCTTTCTATGGTTCCTAAACTCACCATTTTACTTAGGCTGTTAAGAGCTTACTGCTGGCGTCCTAAAGATGATGTCGTTTGGCGATAGAACAATTCGGGTACTTATTATGTTAAATCTTTTTACAACTTCTCTGGTCGGATTATCTCTTCGTTCGTCGGCTCTATATGGAATAGCCCCGCTCCTCTTAAATTAAAGATCCTTACTTGGCTTGCCATTCAAAACAAATTACTTACAGTTGATAATCTCAACAAGAGGAATTTGGCCTTAGGTCAAAATTGTTCCTTTTGTCTTACTCACCTTAAGGAAGCTAATCACTTATTCTTAAATTGCCCCTTTATTCGACACTTATGGATGATTTATATGCACACCTGGAAAGTTCAAGTTCATAGTCGTCCAGGCTCTATCGATTCTTGGTGGAGCTCTTGGATGTCTCATAGAGTCAAGAATTCTTTTCGAGCATCATGGGATTTATCCATGATGGCTCTTATTTTGATTCTTTGGAAAGAAAGAAATAATCGCGTCTTTTCTAATTCTTCACGCTCTCTTACTAACTTGATTGAAGACCTTCTTTTCTTTACTAAATTTTGGGCTACTGCTTTTTACAACATAACTGTTAGATCAAGATGAGTAATTAGGGTTATGGTTTGTATCTCATAGCCGCTTAAGATATTATACGCTGCTTATCAGTATTGGAATATCACAGAGCATTATCTCTAGACCAGCTTTTATATGAGATGAACTGGGTTTAGGGTACTGGGCTTTATGCCCACTCAACCTGGTCCAACAATTAAACAGATAACACGAGCTTTGCACATCTTGCCCCATAAAACATTATACACAATAATATTCTATTATATTGAGAATATACTTATATATCCAACAATCTCCTCCTATATTCTCAATATATTAGGCAATGCCCCGTTAAATCATTGGCTCACAATATAATACAGTTCATAGACTAAATCAATTATAACTCGAATAGTTCAAATGAGACTAAACCAAAATAATCAAATAGTTCAAAGACTATATCAAAATAGAATAGTTCACAATGACTAAACCAACTAGAGAAACATGTCTTAGTTTCAAAATCAACCAAATCAAATAAACTTCAAGAACAAAATATGAGTTTTAAGCTCATGAACACAAGAGTCTTAAACCCAACAGAAGTTTTATCAAGCAAGTGACAAATTTATTCTTTAGATAAATAAACCAAAACTATATCCTTACAAACTGCTTTATATTTACTCCTCCATTTTGAGCAAATCATTATTTTGAAATCTATGTTGACAGATTCAACTCCTCCATCTTTGCTAGCTTATTGAAAACAAGAATACCAAGAGACACATCTCTAAGAATTCTAGCAAACTTCATAAAGTATCTGGTTCTACTAAAGAACTTAGTACAATTCAACGATAGCTTAGAAAAATATAACGCAAGCATCACAATCAAATTTCTTTAACAAAATAAAGAACAAGAACTATTATAGTTTCTGCACAAGAACTATATTATGTTTTATATTGGAATGATAGAACAGTCAAATCAATTATGGTTAATTCTGAATCATCAAAATTGGAATGAAACATGAATCCATAAAAGAGTTATATCATCAAAATTGGAATGATATAACAACCATTCTAAACATCGGAAGCACATCGACAAGTTTTCATGCTTTCTTTTGGAATAATGAGATGATTCTAAGTAAATTATGAAAATATATACCATCATCAAAATTGGAATGAAATTATATATTAACAGAATTTACATAGAACTTTTCAAATTATCTAAAGCATGCCAACTGCCTAAAATTGATGCTTCAGTTTGAACTTCTCTATGGCTCCAATTGGATTCTAAATTTCAAAACAATTAGGATGTTAAAGCTTTTGACTCAATAGCTTTCAACTCCATTTTTTCCACAGTTTTGATAATCAGATCACTTTCAAGTCTCTTAGCAAGAGCATTAGCCATACTTGTCACAATTGCACTTTATATATGAAAAAGTTCAACTAGGCTTCTTTCAGCCTTAATGTACTCCTCTTACTATTATAGAGTGGGTTATGAGCTACAGTGCATTGTAGCTTGATAGTCGCATAACAGAATTAGAGAGTTACTTAAACTTCTTAATGGATAACTAGCAACAATTTTTTCAATCCACTCAGCCTTTTCCCCTGCAGAGGATTACACATAGAGGTCTGATTTTATGGATGATAGCACAATGCCTGTTTGCTTTTTATTTCCATAACATTTCTGTTTCTCCTAGTGTAAACACATATCTACTAGTTATCGACTTTCACTAAATTCTGAGCATCATAATGCATCAGACCAGTCATTCATTCGAAGAATGACTAGAGTAGCACAAAGCAAACTCTTGAATACCACTCAAGTATCTCATTAGCCTCTTAAGGGCACTCAAATGTGTATGGGATTATTAATGAGTCTGCAGATCATACCTACCTCAAAGGCTATGTCTTTTTAGTACATATCTTTGTATACATAAGACTTTCAACATATCTCATAGTTGCATCATCATTAGGTGTCAACATTTTTATCATAATCATAAGGTGTTTCAAAACACACTTTCAATCACCATATTCCCACTTTTGAAACACATTTTGATTTGATGAGTTTGACTAAGAGTTATCCCTTGCCAACTGAAAACTCACCCTTATACCTATGGTGTCCACAATATTTAGGTTTTCATATTGAATTCTTTGGATAGCACAATTTTAACTTCATTTGTAATAGAGAGGTCACTTCCAAGAACATGCATGTCAACAGAACAAGTAAATAATAGCCACTATATTTGACACACCACAAAGTTGAAGGCACTGATCTGAATTACTTGATTCATATACTAGCACTACAACAAATATGCCATTTGATAGCATTTTGTAAATGCTATCAAAGACCTACGATAGCATTTCACAAACGCTGTCGTTGCCCCCGCTATATAAAGTCCATAGCGTTTCGGAGAAATGCTATCGAATTTATAGCGTTTTCGAAACGCTATAAATTTTATAGCGTTTGTAGAAACGCTATCGTAATTATAGCGTTTCGAAAACGCTATAAATACTATAGCGTTTTGTCAAAACGCTATCGTATTTATAGCATTTTCGAAACGCTATAAATATGATAGTGTTTCTACAAAACACTATCGTATTTATAGCGTTTTCGAAATGCTATAAATTCGAATAGCGTTTCTTGAAAACGCTATCGTTTTTTAGAGTGGTGTTTTTTTTTACAGCGTTTTAAAAACATTATTTCTTTTGACCTGTATGCAAAAAAAAATCTACATATGCATATAAAAGTTTTGGAAATTCTCCGGATGCATATATATAAAACATCAATAACACCATTCAACCTATACATGTTTTGAAAAGTTGTGTACACGTATATCAAAATCTAACATCATGAAACAATTCCGTACAATGAATTTGAATCCGTACAATAAATAAATAAAAAGGTACATCTAATAAACTTAAAACTGGCGACAGGTAACCCTTGAGTGACTAACATCAAAACAATTCGCATTCTTCGTTTCATTCACAACATCTCCAACCTGTAAATGGAGATGAAAAAATGTCAGTGTGATTAATAATTGAAAAGTGAAAAAAATATAACATTAACAAATATAAAATATGTCATGAGAAACAAATTAAAAGGTTGTATGAAAATAATAGGAAGAAGGTATGCACCGAGTGGTTCAGTGAAGAATCATCTAAATTTTGAAATATATATACAAATGTCAGCAATTATTAGAGTATTCGAGGAAAGCACCTACACTTTTGTAGACTACCAAATGAACACACCTTGACATGGCGATCCTAATTAGCACAACCACTTCATCAGAATGAATAAAATTAATCCCAGCTTAGACCCTAAACCTGATGAAATTAATCCCCAATTAATTAAAATCAATAAGAGATTAATTAGGATTTGATTTGGTTGAGGAGGCAAGTTATCATCTCAACAATTGAAGCAAACATAGCATTAGAACATTACTAATGATCTTATCTTGGGCTGAAATGCTAGCAGCTTCCTTGTTGATAATGAACCTCTAGGATTAGTCCGTCAAGCAAACTCGAACACAAATAAAATAAATAAGTAATGTCGAGGAGAACTAAAATTAAGAATGTTGAGGAGAACTACAATTAACAGTAGTATACTCTTCAAAAAGAAGAGTTGGAGTTATCAACAGTATCAAAAATAAATATGTATAGTTGATTTGCAAACACATGTTGCAATAACATATTCAACAGTATCAGCTTCAACTTTTCTTAATATGATTGAAAAGAAAACTTTAATATTGATTATTAACTGAAATAGTTAAGAACGCTACTCGATCGAACACAAATAAAATAAATAAGTAATGTTGAGGAG
Source organism: Hemerocallis citrina (assembly GCA_017893485.1). Lineage (NCBI taxonomy): Eukaryota > Viridiplantae > Streptophyta > Magnoliopsida > Asparagales > Asphodelaceae > Hemerocallis > Hemerocallis citrina. Next base: position 393,966,855 of record CM030359.1, read on the forward strand.
AACTAAAATTAAGAATGCTGAGGAGAACTACAATTAATAGTAGTATACTTTTCAAAAAGAAAAGTTGGAGTTGTCTTACATTGTCAAATTCTGCTGTGATATGGAAGTGTTCGCCCATAAACCAAATCTGTAGTGACAATAAAGAAAACAGATTAGTGTAAACATATGGGCCACAATCTACAAAGAAATTTGGATGCCTCTAAGAAGAGAGAATTGAACCCACAAGGACAAAAAGAACAGTAAAAAAGAAGCTGACATCAAATAATTGTCAATATTCTAAAACCTTCAAATAAAGTCCACGATTTGTTCAATATAAGTATTTTTGGAAATACTTGAATGTTGTTTTGGTATCTATTAATCTGTATATATGATGTGGATCATAGATGAAAGAGTAATGTTACACCTACACTTTTGTAGACTACCAAATGAACACACCTTGACATGGCGGTCCTAATTAGCACAACCACTTCATCAGAATGAATGAAATTAATCCCAGCTTAGACCCTAAACCTGATGAAATTAATCCCCAATTAATTAATCTGAAATAAAATCAATAAGAGATTAATTAGGATTTGATTTGGTTGAGGAGGCAAGTTATCATCTCAACAATTGAAGCAAACATAGCATTAGAACATTACTAATGACTTATCTTGGGCTGAAATGCTAGCAGCTTCCTTGTTGATAATGAACCTCTAGGATTAGTCCGTCAAGCAAACTCGAACACAAATAAAATAAATAAGTAATGTCGAGGAGAACTAAAATTAAGAATGTTGAGGAGAACTACAATTAACAGTGGTATACTCTTCAAAAAGAAGAGTTGGAGTTATCAACATTATCAAAAATAAATAAGTAATGTATAGTTGATTTGCAAACACATGTTGCAATAACATATTCAACAGTATCAGCTTCAACTTTTCTTAATATGATAGAAAAGAAAACTTTAATATTGATTATTAACTGAAATAGTTAAGAACGCTACTCGATCAAACACAAATAAAATAAATAAGTAATGTTGAGCAGAACTAAAATTAAGAATGTTGAGGAGAACTACAATTAACAGTAGTATACTTTTCAAAAAGAAAAGTTGGAGTTATCTTACATTGTCAAATTCTGCTGTGATATGGAAGTGTTCGCCCATAAACCAAATCTGTAGTGACAATAAAGAAAACAGATTAGTGTAAACATATGGGCCACAATCTACAAAGAAATTTGGATGCCTCTAAGAAGACAATTATAGTTTGAGTAAATTATGTTATTAAACCAAATCAGTTAAATCCAATATGTTATTAAACCAAATCAATTAAATTATGTTATTAAACATAAACCAAATCAGTTATTCATTATAGTCTGAGTAAATTATAAAATGAAGGCAATTAATGTAACAAGACCCTTCAAAACAGAATGATAGAAGTAATCTATAGCTCTCCACACAATGATGTAGTTTAGAATTTAGATTAATTATACACAACACAGTTGTATAATTATACACCCATTTGCAAACTAGAGTATGAGAGCATCTATATGAGAACACAATTATGGAGGGGGATATCAAAATCCTCCAATATGCAATGCAGTGCAAAGCAATCTTCCACTAGAAAACAAATAAATTACTAAAAAATATTTGACATCTCTTTCATGTAGAGAATGCAAGAAAAGTTTTAAAAGTCAGCTATGGTAATAACCAAAACGAGTATGTTTTCAGACTTCTAGGTTATTCATGAAAAGGAACACCTATTCACCTACTAATGGCATTTTAATCAGATACCTGAATTTCACCTTCTAAGAATCATTAAATGTTACATTCTAATTTCCATAAGAATTCATAACAGGATATAAGTAGGATAAAATATAAGAAGAACGGATATACATATAATAATAGATCCACATTGCAATTATCTTCAATCATAAAAAATTGAGGTTAAACTATAATAAACTACCTAATGCATAAAAAAATTCAACAGTCATTTTCTTTTCAAAGGAAAAACCAATCTGCACTCTATGAATCTCTTTAAATTTAATACAAACTCTTTAAACCAATCTGCACTCTATGTGCGGATGCCAAGACACGAATCTCATCCTTAATGTCTTTTCTCCCTGAAACAATACAAATTTCAATGAGTAAATTTAAATATTGTACCCACATGGGAAGATCAACCTTAATTTCACCTGAATCCTGCACAGCTTCTTCTAATTTAATCTCGGTGTCATTTTTTTCAGCAATAAGCTTCTGGATCAGAAGCTCCAACTCTTCGATTTTTTCATTGTAATTGCTGATTGAGTTCCTCACAGCATCAGCTGATTCTTCTTTTGCACTCAGCTCCTTCTCCCTTTGAAGGAAATTGTTTCTATCCATCTGAATTTGTATTTTTAAGATGAAGCACAAGTGACAATTAAAAAGAATCTGAAGGATAAATGGGATGCAGTTACCTGCAAGGACTCTATCAATCCCCTGTAATGTCCAAGTTCTGATTGGAGATGATGAAGTCCATCGTTCAGCAGAGTGTAGGGTCTTGATGACACCACGTACTTTTCATCCTTAAACTCATTCTATGAAAAGGATTAAAGAATTAAAAAATAATAACAAATAAATAAATAAATAAATAAACTTCGCATAAGATTAACACCTAAAAATAAGATGGAAGAAATTTAATGAATGTAAAGAGGATATGTTTAACTTGAAGGGCATCGAACTGTTTTGACAAAGACCAAGCATAAAATAAGATGGAAGAAATTTAATGAATGTAAAGGGAAAATGTTTAACTTGAAGGGCATCGAACTGTTTTGACAAGACCAAGTTATCTTCTTCTGCCTCCTGAAGTTCGAAAAGACGGTTCGCCAGAGTCAGTCAGTAAAGATGATGAACATCAGTTCAGATATACGGGGAAGGCGGCGCCGAAGGGGGCGGGTAGCGGCGATGGGGGAAAAAGCGACGACGGGGGAGGGGGAGGGGGAAGGCGGCGCCGAAGGGGGCGGGTGGCGGCGATGGGGGAAGGAGCGACGACGGTGGAAGGGGACGGGGATGGTGGCGCCGAAGGGGCGGGTAGCGGCGATGGGGGAAGGAGGAGGAGGAAAATCATTTTTGGTTTTTGGGGGTGAGTGTGAATTTGGGATGGAAACCCTAATTGGGATCGTAGGATAATTGAAGAAAAATAAGAGGAGTAGGAGGGGGAGAAAATAAACTGGTTTGAGACTGATTTGGATTTTAATTAGAATTTTCTTTTTTACCCTTATCACTTAAGTTTATTTACAGATATTATAGCATTTCTAAAACGCTGTAAAAAATACAGCATTTTAAAAACGCTATCGTAGCTAAAAATAAATTTCAAAATTAATCAAAGATAGCATTTTATTCAGAAATGCTATTATTGATCACTTTCAATAGCATTTACATTTAAACGCTATAATAAATCCGCTATAGAAAGCCATATATGTTGTAGTGTAGGCTCTTCAAAAATTTGTCAAATTATTTATTCGTTGGCTATACATGTTTTAAGAACATGCAATGATTTTACTAAATTGTAAATCTTGTTCACTAAACATATTAGTTAAAAACTTTCCAGTACAAAACTGTTCAGTACAAAGCCTTTTAAATATCCTTTATGAATGACAAAATTTTCAATAAATGTAAGGGTAAGAAGAATACTTATTGTAGCAATATGATAAACATGTGAGTAGACATCAAATAAATCTATCACATTTTTCTCGGTCAATCTGTTAGCTACTAAAAAGCATTAAAGTTGCTACTGAACAATCAAAATTAAGGTTCTTCTACAAAAACCCACTTACTAACTATAGTTTTAGTCCCTTTCGGAAGATCAACTAAATTAAAGTATTATTTTTATGACACAAAATTATCTCATTGTCTACTAAAGACTCTTCTTAGCTCATTTGTCATTCAGGTTTTTAAGTGTCAGTAAGGTTGATTCTTGATTCCAACTATGAATCATTGAACGTGTCTGTAGGACTAGATTATTTCATACATTTATCTTTGATAAACACATCCTCAAAGAACTCTGCAAGTCTAGATTATTCTAACACAAAATTAGATAGATCAAACATCTGTCCACAAAACTATATTCTGCACTTTCTGAACACACACAAATATTTGTTGTAGGTCCTATTTTAGGCCTTTTAAGATCATGTACTCTAACAAATGAATCACAACACAAATTTTCACTTTAACAAAATTATTTGTGTTTTCATACCATGATTTACAAGGTGTATTCAATTTAGAGTGTAGTAACACATTAGAGATATGATTAACAATAAAACATCACTCATAATTACACAAGACAAATAACAGTCAATAATATAGAATTCAACATTTCACTAAGTGTTTGATTCTAACTTTTATCAATACCGTTTGACTGTTGTAAGTAGAGTGCACTAGAGATTATGCCCAATGCAAACTTCTCTAAAGTTGTTAAAATATATTCACCACCTCTATCAAATCTGAACCCTTGATTTTTAGCATTTAACTATAATTTTTAATTTATCACAATAGCGAGTGTTACATCCTCCATATATGTATGACAAATATTCAATAATCATCTACATATGTGATTAAATACTTCTGACCAATTATCGTATCATCTAGTCACAAAACTACTGAGATCACAAATATCAGAATGTATTGACTCAAGAAGTTGTGTGCTCCTAGAGACCATACTAAATGATTTTCTAGTGATCATAATCTGAGCACAACTTTCATATTTTTCATATTTAATGGAGTGTGAGTTTTAACAAGAACAAACAATTTAATATATAGTTCTCAAATCCTACCCAATTTGCTATGTTTAGGAACAATACACAATTAGAACTATTATTAATTGTCATTTGTTAAACTCAACTTATACATGCGATTGACAATATATGCACATTATAAGAGTTAAAAAAAAAATTACTCTATCACATTTTACAAAATTGTTTGCTTTCTCTAGTGATTCTAACAATGTCCACTTGCTCAAACACATTGAGCTATATTTTCCTTTATTCGTTCTTCATCATCTTCGAAATGCTAAATGAGATAATGACCAATATTTTATAATGCAACTTTGCACACATAGTACAATGAACGAGAAAGAACAAAACGTAACTAATAGAGTCATATCCTACATTAAGAGATGCTCTCTCCTAAGTTACAGACATTTGTTATACATCTTATACATCAAAAAATTTTATTTTATTTTATTAGAGAAGCAAATATATGATCTCACACAAACTACAAACAATGGATTTGTCAAAATATCTATACACATAGTATGATAAAGCACTTAACAACCCTAAACATGCTAGTTTTCAAAGCGAGAATAACTATGATCTAAAACTCTCAATCATGTGATCAAACGCACAAAACGTTAACACATTCATCACATGAAAATACTAAGAAAGTTTAGAGTAGATCATACTGACACTTCAAGTTAGAAGTGTTTTCCAAATTCGATGGAGAAGCCTGCGAGTGCAGACTTATCATACCGTGATGCGAATCCATCGTCTCCAATACACACAATTTGTAAGTAACTTTGAAGTTCTTACATTCATCAAATTGTTAAAGATTAGCCAATTAAACAAATTATTAACACTATCTAATGCTAAGAACAATTTAATTGGAGATACAGTGTTGTAATCAAAACTTATAATTTAACTTATCAAAATAAATATTTGATCCTTAGCGCAAAGCTAACAATTATTCAAACTTGTGTTTAATTAAACAATGGTTAACACGGTTTTTGTACTTTAGCACATAGCAACAACAATTAATTAAAATTTATATGGAGGTAAAGAACTTATCTTTAATTTTAGATCTAATCCAGTCCAAACATATTTGGATCTAGTCCAAACATCATCCCCATTGCTCGCACTATCTCCAGCAATTAGATCCACACCTCTTACTGAGCTTTTCACTTTTCAACTGTTAAATTCAGCTCTTCTGAATCCCTCTAATTTAGGAATCTCGTACGGACGATTATGTTTTTCCGTCACAAAGGAATAAACAATAGATTCCAAGCAATAGAGTTCTTTTCTGAATAATTACTACTTATGTAATTTAATAAAGAGAAAATAACTGAGTTTAGAATGGACCAAATCTGAAGAGCACACAACACTCAGTCAAGAGGAAGAATAGAACCCAATCTGATCCGATCAATGCCCCAAACAGCAACAGCAACCGATCAAGGAAAGAGCCGCTCGATCTGATCCGATCACGACCTTAATCACTAACAATGGCCAGTCAAAGGAAGAAGACGACCGGAAGACGACGATCTGGATCTGGCGATGATCGACTTCGAGAATGCGGCCAAATGGGAAGGAACCATGCTGGCGAAGAGCGACGGCGAATTTGATCTGCGCCGACAATGTCAGTCTAAGATCTGGCGACCGATTTGAGATCTCCCGATCTATCTGAGTGGATCTTGGGTCTGCGACGACAGTGATCGCGCCGACGATGCTGACGTTGGTGAATATGGTGGCGTCCACAATCGCAGACGGATGCGACGGCGGCGGCTCTGGTCGGAGAAGGAGGCGACGCTCACTCTGGTCGAAGATAGCAGCGGTGGCCTCGTGTGGTGGCGTGCGGCGTCAAGCAATGGCGAACGACAAGGGTGAGATTCCGACGACCCACTTAAGATATTATATCCTGCTTATCAGTATTGGAATATCACAGAGCACTATTTCTAGACCAGCTTTTATATGAGATGAACTAGGTTTAGGGTACTGGGCTTTATGCCCACTCAATCCGGTCCAACAATTAAACAGATAACACGAGCTTTGCACGTCTTGCCCCATAGAACATTATACACAATAATATTCTATTATATTGAGAATATACCTATATATCCAACAATAACAATCTTCATGCTCTCCAGCTTCATCATCGTCTTGATGTGACTGCAGTTGTTTTTTTACATACTAGCTTCTTACCGCCTTAACTGAGTATTATTTTCTTTTTAGTTTGAGCTGTTTGTTTTTGTTGTGCAGATCTAACTTCCTTCAACCTTCTGACTCTCTTTCGGGACGCTCCTCCTATTTTTCTTGCCCTGTTCGCAAGTTGTCTAACTACTCTAGTATCGTCTGTTTACTTCTACTGGTTATATTTTCTGCTACCTCTCCTTTTTACCAACATACTCAAGCTTTTTGTGTTTCTATGTTTCTTCCTTTATGCTCTTAGTTATGTTCTATATGGTCTCTATGTTATTTCCTATCTTTGCTATTTAGTTTATGTCTGCTACATATTATCTTGTTCATTTCTGGTTTGCTTTTAGCTTCAGGGTTGCCTTCTTACTGTTGCATATTTTCTAGTTCATTTCTGGTTTGCTTTAAGCTTCAGTATTGCCTATATTTTGGTTTTATGCGTGTAGTGCGTTAAGTGCTTTTTTTAGGCTGTGCCCATTGCTGCACTTCTGATTATTCTTCTGGCTT